>JAOTON010001476.1:0-600000 GCA_034440635.1 Lepas anatifera
CATTTTATGGATTTTGTGGATCACATTCATTTGGCTCACTCCCAGCCAGCACAATCCTCATTTGCAAGGAGCTTTTATAGGGAAATGGAGAGAAAGCTCTCCTGTTCTCAAAATTTTGATTCCTGCACCGGCAAGTTGGATTGGCCTTGATGCCATCAACCTTCGTCTCGGCAGTGGTCCTAAAGAAAAATACATATTTAAGCGAGCACAGATTGTATGCTGGATTGAGAGGGCGTCTGAATGGCGCCAGGTGAGGGTCTAAAAGTATGAAGATTCATTTGATTGTCTTGTAAACAATTTTGAAGCCGAGACCTGGTGTGTTTCTTCGCTGGCTCATTTTCATTATTGTCGAAATGGCTGGATTTCCAAGCTAATAGTTGAAGTGCCTTCGTTCTGTTTTATTGACATCGTTTTTATGTACATATATTTTTGGAATAAAACAGATACTCTTTAATGAGGTATAAGCCTAAACCACCATTCTCACATCATCATATCCACGTAGGTCCCATCATACATACTAAGCTTATCTCAGCAAAGTCCCGGCCGAGACTAGTATCGGATCCAACAGTACCGGGATATCGAGACCGGGACTGTAGTTCCGGGATATCGGGATTTGAATCCCCCTTCCCAGGGGCACTTCCCCCCATCGGTGCCGGAGTGCTCTTTGATTGCCAGGCCTTATATCCCGATTGGGCTGTGCCACTCGAAACTTAGTGTTCTGTGCCTTTGAACCTAGATGCAACTATAGTTGGACTGCATGAAGTGATTTTAACTATTGCTTGACAATGTAGTATCTGTTTTGGTCAGCTAAGGCATTCTGTCGCATTTCCAAGCACCCGGGAAGAGCATGGGCACCTAATCGGTGTGCACCTAATGCCTCATCGTCGCCAAAAACCGAATGGGCGAAGTTTATCTGGTGCCTCATGAGCTCATCTGGTGCCCCCTGGGCGCTGGTCTTGGCCCCTGGAGCTGACCACGTGCCCTCTGAGCTGATCTGGTGCCCTCTTAGTCAATCTGGTGCCCCCTGAGAAGATCATTGTGCCTCCTGAACCTATATAATGTTATCTGAGTTAATATGATGCCTCCGAGCTTGCCGGGTGCCCTATTAGCTGTTTTAGTGTATGTACCTTGAGCTGATCCGGGGCCCTGAGCTGATCTATTGCTTCCTGGAGTTGATCGAATGTCCCCTGAGCCAGCATAGTACCTCTTGAGCTGAGCAGGTGTCCCTTGAGCTGGTTATTGATGTCTCCTTAGAAGGTCTGGTGCCCATTTAACTGGTCTGGTGAGCTCTGAGCCGATCTTGTGTTCCCTGAGCTGATATGTTGCTCCTTGAGCTGATCTAGGCCCCTGCTCTTGTTTGGGGGGTAGGAGCTGGTCTGGCCCCCGAGCTGATTGATCTGGTGCCCCTCTGAGCAGGTATGTTGCCCTAAGTTGAACTAATGCCCCCTGAGTCGATCTGGTGTCTCCTGAGCCATCATTATGCCTTGAGCCCATCTGATGTCCTTTGAGCCAGTCTGGTGCCCCCTGAGCTGGTCTAGTTCACTGTAACCTGATCTGGGCCTCCTAAGTTGATTATGAAATTGCCTGAGCAGCTCTGGGGCCCTGAGCTGAGCTGGGCCCATCGAGGCTAATGAGGGCCTCTGAGCTGGTATGGGGCTTCTGAGCTAATTAAGTGCCTCATGACTTGGTCTAGTATCTCCGAGCTGAACTGGGCCCCGAGCTGGTCGTGGAGCACTGAGCTGATCCCTTGTCCCCTAAGCTGATCTGGTGTTCTAGGGGCCGTTCTGATGTGCCCTGGGCAGCTCTAGGGCTCCCGAACTGGATTGAGCCCCAAGTTGGTGATGGAAATCTGAGCTGATAAAGGACTCTTGAGCTGATTCAGTGTCCCTGACTTGATCTGGCCCCGGGCCCCTGAGCTGATCTGGGACTGAAGAGCTGATCTGGGGCCCAAGAGCGGATCTGGGCCCTGGGGGGAGGGGGGCACCCTGACTTGGTATGGGCCCTGGGGGCACCTTGGGCTCTTCTGGGCGCTGAGCTTGTGAGAGCTCCTTATGTTGGCTTGAGGCCCCCAAGGTGACTTGGCGCCTTAAATTGGTCTAGGGCTCCTTTAGCTGGTTCAAAGACCTATGAGCCATCTGGGACCTATTGACCTATTCTGATTACCCCATCTCTGGGGGAAACTGAGCTAGTCTAGTCCCTGGGCGAAACATGAGCTGCTCTGGGGGGTGGGGGGGGCTGTGATCCCCATCAGGGGTCCCCTGAGTTAGTCTTGAATAGACAGAGAATAAAAAAACGAGGCCAACTCCCATCATCTCGGGGTGGGGACACTGAGCTCGTCTAGTCCCTGGGGACACAAACTGGGGGAAGGGGGCAGCTTTTCTGGAGAGCTCTGATCCTCAAGAGGGGGCTCCCTATCGAGATGATATGTAGATATGTAGGGGATATGATTTCTGAGATGATATGAGGTGATATGTGGGGGCCCCTATTGATATGTAGATGGGGAATAATAACGCAATGGAAACTCCCCTTGTAAAATGGAGCTAACGAGGAATGAGTCATCGCTAAAACTGCTTGTGATGCTTATGCACCCCTGATTATATGAATTGCCTGTTTTTCAGCTGGATTCTGGGGAGGGTGATAGAAAGGTACGGGCCCTTAAGCTCAGAGCATAGTCCCTAAACCAGGATTCATACTAATTCATATAAATGAATAACTAGTTTCTCAAAATTTTCAGCCCTGTCTACCTGTTTACCGTTTTTACTCTTACTGAGACCGAACGATCCTTGAAAATATGGAACTTTATAAACGCGCTGAAATATATATCCCAAAGTATTCCGGAAGCAAAAATTTTACTCTTTCAATGTCACGAGGACACTCCTTTCATGGCTCTTGTGGTAGCCGCGGAGCTTAAACCGCGTTCGACCAGAGCTCACTCGTCATGACAAAACTAGTGGTCACCATAAATGAATTTTCAATTCAATTCATAAAAAACAACTATTGGAGCTTATATAAATAAAAACTGGTTTTTAAACTATTTTCAGCCCAGTCACACCCTCCCCATCCGAACCGTCCGCCTGCTTACCTTTCATTTGCCCCTTCGTTAAGCGATCGTTGAAAATATTGAACTTTATAGACGCGCTAAAAATAGGCATCTCCCCATTCTTCTCTCTCAATGACACGATGTCACTCTTCCTCCTCCCAAGGCCCTTGTGAGAAGTGCAGCACTTAATTTGCATTCAACCAGGCTTCACTCGGCATTAAATTGAATGTGGCACCTTGGTCGAATCCAGGAACTTAGTGGAATTAGGGGTATATTTAGCCGAAAATTATGGAACGTCCATGATTTCTCTGAAAAAATGTTAAAAATGTAGTTCAAGACAAATGACATTTTGAGTACCGGGTTTACGGCATGCTTTACAATTTGGCTATCCCAATTAAAATCACGTTATAAAGGTGCCACATTCCCGTTAAAAATTTATGGTAAATTGTACGAGCAAAACCAGTGGGCATAACAAATGAATCTTCGACCCCAATATGTCTTAGTTTGCGCATAGTGACAAATATCACTGGATCCCCTGATTTCTATGATGTTAAGTACTTCATGAGATGGCTGACTTGTCCTTAACACGCGCATTGACGGGGGTCTGAGCCACCTTCGCTTTGACGAGGGGGGACGGGTACCCGCCCCCTAAAATCTCGAGAACCACGGTAGGTAGCGAAAAACGGTAAACCGTAAACGTTGGGTAGCCCATCCACTTCTCCATCGAAAATATTTGGACCATTTTTTTGTCAGGTCATATTTAAGGTCACGAGAGGTCAAAGCATGCCGTAATAGGGATAACATGTAAATTAAGTTTTTTAGTCATTACATCTGAACAAGTAAAGATAGAGCAAAACGACTTAAACTCTATGAATCCTCGCAGCAAGCCGAATCGAATGACATATAATATGACCTTGCTAGGTTAAATCAAGGGTTTGACCTGACCTGAGGTCAGGTCAGGGTCAAATTATATCAATTTCATATCATTAGAACCGCGAAGCCCAGGCGAGTCTAATGCAGCTAAAATAAACGCTCTATCACTATCCGTTACTGAGTTATGCAGTAAAAACATTTTTTCCCATGTATTTCCAAGGGAGAGGTCATGCCTCATACCTGACCTTAGGTCATCGATATCAAAAATACCGGAACATATTTTAGAGAACTCGGTGGGCCCAATATGTGATATGAGTTTCAATAGGATAAGTTCACCCTGCTCCGACTTATGCTATCTTAAACTTTTTTTGAGGTCAGGTCACTTGACCTGTACTAGTGACCTGACCTGAGATGACCTAACCCTAGAATTTTCACAAAAGTTGTAAAAATAATGAGGAAAAGGGTATGCCAAGTACGGTGGCGCTACGCGCCGCCATTTTTCTGCTGTCTCCGGAAAACCCGAGGGGGGGCGGGTACCCACCCCCGTCAATGCGCGTGTTAAATCTACCCAAAACATTTGTGTTTGGCTACTTCCATATGATTTTGGTGGTATTAATTACCTTTTTCCGATTTTAGCCGAGTTTTCTTTCTCCATCAATGCTTGATTTGCATTTTTCTTGGACCAAATGTGCCCAAAAATTGATATAAACTAAGATATCGTAAGTAGCGTTAAAAAGGTGTCCTCTTTCTCCCAGGGTGCCCCTTAAAGGTGGTGTGTCCCCCCATACCAAAGCTCTGGCTGCGCCCCTGCCCCCCCTTCCAACGCCCCTGGTCCCTTCCCAGTACAAAATTGGTGGCGGCGCTCCTGGCTTTACCTATATAGCAAAACCAAGGGAGCACAGTACAGGTGAAGACCGGCTATGAGTCATAGCTTTAGATGGTCATAGCCTATGACCATCTAAAGCTGGATGCAGTTGCCAAGATAAAATATACGTTCTAAAGTTTAAGCTAAAATATGCATTCTAAAGCTTAAGCTAAAATGAATAGGCTTTAAATCTAAATCTTAAAAAACTCGTATAACACAAAAGGGGAAGCATCCCACAGTAAACGCATTTTTTTGCAACTTTAAGTATATGGAGGGGGCACACATGGAGGCACACTTTGCCAACCTACTCCTCCCTCCCTAAATTAAAATCCTGGTTACGCCACTGGCTGATATGCAAGAAACTGCCGCGCTGAAGCGCGCGCATCAGCCAATTTCTGCATCTGCGGTTGGAAAAATACCAGTCTGGGCATTCAGCTGAATTCGCCGGCACGCAGTTTCATCCCCCTCATTCTTCCGGGCGATCGCCGAGACGCTGGGCTGGCACGTCTGCGGTCGAAAGAGTCAACACTGACCCCTCTCCTTCCCCGGCCTCCAGGGAGCGCAAACACGCGATGTGAGTGAATCGCACCTTCCAGACGGGTGTCCCCACGACCAGGTACGGGTCTCCTTTGTGTTTCTTGGCGCCATTTCACCCTCGGAAGCATGTTTCCACTGCCCGGCCCGCTCATACCTGTTCCGTTTGGTGGCGCGCGACCCTGGGAAGTCGCGCATCAGAGCTAAGGCGACGCGTTGGGAGTTTGAAAAGGACAAGGAAGATTCGACTTGTCTTTGCATTTCCAACTTCGTTGATTCCTATTGCCTTAGATCACTGTGTTAACGCGCTCTCGAGTTTAGCAGTTTTCAGAAACAGGGTTTTATTTGGCTTCGTGGGGCATACCACAATAAGACGACCCAAAAGTGAATGCATCATGTACAACCGATCATTCTTGGTACCTTTCGTTTTTGGTTAGCAAGAGGTTTCAAGAACGCTGAATAAATTTAGAAGGTACTCGAAATTCCCAACAATTTTTCTCTAAAAATATGGCCGCAGGAAGTTTTCCTTTCCGCCATGAGGATTGTAGGCCTCATGAAGACTACATTGGTGCCACGACAACAACACTATCACGACGCCTTACCATGCACATGCAAAAATAAACTGGCCCAGCAGAACACTGGTTACCCAAACACAAGTCAAAACCTCCACACAAACTTTTGAAAGAAAACACCAACATCAACCACGCAAGCGCAACCCACTACCGACTTTTCATAAAAGAAGCACTTCACATCAACAGATAAAAGCCGCCACTAAACATCCAGAAATACACTAACATTTCCCTGGCACTCTGGGTGTAAGAGAATATGTGTCTATTGCTACACTGAAAAAATGTCAGAAATAGGATTTTTCTAAGGTGCCAAAATCTACTCTTATTTCCGTCAGTATTTTACACCCGATATTTTTAGATTGAGCAGCGTAAAATGTCATGAACCAGGAATAATACGACCACAACCCGTGGCTTGTGAAAATATCAACTACGAAAAAGTAAACCATTAGGATTCTTTCTACGGTACTAAATCTCTTTATAGGTACGGTACCAAACTCCTCTTTCCGGCATTATTCCACAACCCATTTTACACCTGTTTAATGCAAAAATGAATGTGTCTTGAGGGATCATTATTATACCACTGGAGTAAAAAGATTTTCAGCTTAACCGGAACAATGTCGGGTAAGGGCGGGTAAGAGTACGCATGAGATAAGAGTACGCAGCAGCTGTTTTGGTTCCTTAGCAACCACTGAGATAGTGGATACCCTGGTATAAACAAGCAAGGTCAGTGCCTAGGTTGCACAAAAAAATAAAAGTGTTCCTGTTCTTTCCGCGGGAGTACAGAGCAAAATAAGGTTCTGGGCACCCTTGATGTAATATTTCTTAACTAGGTAAACTTGCAGACCATGGTTCTATTATCGAAAGTATTCTATTACGGTCTGTCATCAGTAAGAAAGCTGAGCTGTAGGACCGAACTGACGCTAAAACGCCTGCCAGCATGTTTATGAAGACTTTCTTCCCAAGGGAGCATGTCCGGCAAGAGTACGCAGTAGATCGTTCTGCAAGAGTGTGCATGCTTAAGAGATAGGACAATTTAAATTTTGCTCGGGACAGAGTTCGTAATTCATTTTTGGAAAACCAAACGTTGCAACATAGCTCTTGTATATTCAGAGCGATATAAAATCATACAATCGCTTAGTTTTGCGACCAAAAAAATCGCGCTATGGCCTATGCACCTAAAGCACAGCGGGGCATTAATGCGTACTCCAGCCCCTCTCTTTTGCGTACTCTTGCCGACCCACTCCGGCAAGAGTACGCACGTGACTTTTTATTTTTGATGGGCTCGTGGCGAGTTCCTTTCAGAGCCATCAAGTTGAAACATGGACTATACATAGACAATTCTTCAGGCTAAACAACCATATACAAATATTAGCTGTTAGACATACAGGAGAAAGGTGGAAGCCTTCAGAAAGTTAAGTGCGTACTCTTGCACGGACTTCCCCTAAACTGGAAGTGAGGGAGTATAAATATATTGTAATGTGAAATTACTGGCGTAGAAAAATATTTGCAAGGTGCAAAATGAACCCGCGCTCAATATTCCATTGCTCCTGAAGAGACCCCAATTAAAAAAAAACGACCCAGTTTATTCTCATCGAGCGACTGAGGTCAGTTTATTCTGATTATGCTGATTAATAGGTATACGCTCTGATAAACTTACACTGCAACGGAGAGTTTAAATCACTTGTTTTCATAATCACTTCTTATAATCTAAATACTTCTAATATGCCTTATAAGCTTGAAAAATATTCAAATCGACCTTCAAACGCTACAATAATTTTGTTCCTCTTTGCACAAACATCGCTAGGTTTATGGTTTTTGCCTAAGGCTTCCCTGTTTTACATGTCCAAACTTTTCCTGTTTCATATCCGCTTACCACTGCATCATCACCACTCATCACCGCAGATCACCTCTTTAAGGCGCTTCACAACTTTTTTGACACGTGCACTGGAGGGGGTCTTGCAGGCCAGTCCCCACCTATTTTTCCGAGGTGACCGGAGAACCGCTCATGGTCCAAAAACGATAACTTTCCCTAGGTGATGACCTCTGTGACCTGTTACTAAATCTGATTTACACAAAGGTCGCCCACTATTGGTTAGCTTATACCCTGAGGCAGGCCATATTTTAACATGTTAACTGGGGGGGCATTTGCCCCTAGTCGGCCGAAATGCTCCCCCAGTGCCCAGAAATTGGCCCCCAGTGAAATAGACAGATGACTTAAAATTGACCAAACGCAGACTCACCTAACGAAAATAAGACAGAACACACCCGGATAATTATTACTTTGTTCCATTTCTGGTCCAAAATTGGCAATCCACAACAATTGTGTTATACAATTCTCACCCGTGGCTGTCTACTCCATCGTGCGAAGACGAAACAAAGCGCTTAGTTACGGGAAATCCCGGCAAAACAGCCTCAGTATCCACTAGTCACAACGCTGGAGAAGAACGCTGGCCTACAACCAATCAAACATCCTGCTCTATCCGACCGGAAGCCCACATCCCAGCCAGTACCGTGACATTGCATGATGCTCTCATTTCACAAGCAGGCACTCGTCAGCGCTGAGAGCTCGTTCGTGGATTAGACAGGACACGGTGTAGTCAAAGTGCGTAAGACTGGTTGCTCGTGTGGCGGTATGAAGTGCTTAGCCTTTTTATTTATTACTGTGGTGGTAGCATACATAAGCGTCGCCACCGGCAAAAAAGTGAGGGGGCCAGGTAAACTTTAACCTGATGCTGACAGCAAACTTTCCACGTTAGTACCAACAACTTTTAGAATTTGGGCTTCTCGTTGCCTTCCGCAGCGGCTGGTTATACAAATTTTCGGTTTACTCCCATTTTGACTAAGATCAAGAAATTGTTGTTTAAAAAGTGGGTGAGGGGAGATTGATGATCCCAAACAAATGTTCTGGTTATGTGGATAAAATCATTTTGTGTTTATTTGCTATTTTGGTGAAAATGATATAATTGCCCCTCTTTGGCCCTTTTTCTAACTCGGTTTGACCTTTTCTGTTGAAAAAATTGTCAGCCCTGGGCAGCATCTATAATCTCTAGACACGAAATAGCACAAAAATTGAGAAACATTTAACACTATCGCGTCTAAGCTTTATTAAACCCCCTCAAAATACGTCTTGCTCCCCTGAAGACACCATAATGGCCAGCACCAGAAATGCCCCCCCCACTGACTTTTCCTTTAAAAGATGCCCTGGCCTAAGGAGCACCCAGTGAAAAATGAGAATATGTTTTTTAATTATGAATTTAAAGAAGGGGTCACAAGGTCACGAGGTCAAAACCTGACCTGATGTCAAAGCTTTATTTTTATATGAACTGTTGTATCTTGTATCCAGCGATATCCATTCAAACTAATTTAGATCAGCCACTTTTAAGATAGAAAATTATTCCTGCTTCAATGTTTGTGTTAGCCCCGAAACTTTCATGGCCTCTATCTAGCGACCTCGTTGACCTGTGGACCTAAAAATGGTTCTGACATAATTATAATTTCGAGAACCAAACAGGAACTAATATTGTTGGTCATAATTGGTCACGGACCAATATTTTATGTACCGTGAGTGTTGGTTTATCCAGGGGACATTCAGGGAAAGGGAATGTTCCCCTCCCCCGGTCAACACTTGGCGCCCATGGAATGACCGCAGTATTGCCCTAAAAGGTCGATAATGCCCCCTGAAGTGTCGCTTCCACCCATTCCCCAGGATTCGAATTTTGGCGCCCCCGCGATATGTTTTGCTGCCGCCCAAAAGTGGCACACCCCCATATGTCGTGGTCCAGGTCGAAAATAAGCTGAATATAAACTTTCATCCGCCTATGCAATGAAAATAAACTTAGCTATTAAGTTCTATGATTTTTGTAACATCACCAATAGCGTCTGAATTCGAAACCTTTAAAACGCAATATCATCAATTCGGCTTATAAAATCAACGGAAAATTTTGGAGAACGTTTCTTTCATAAAAGATTTGGGAATCATTCTTGACTAAAAGCTTACCTTTTCCGACCATATCAACTCGATGGTTTCCAAAGCAAACAGATCACTCGGTTTATTAACCTTCGCCCGGGTGGGGGTCTTTTTAGACCCCCCTCGGGTTTTTCCGAAGTGACCAAAAAACGGCGCGCAGCGCCGCCAAACTTGGTCTAGCTGTTCCTTCATCATTTTTACATCTTTCCTGAAAATTTTGGCTCAAGGTCATATCAGGTCAGGTCACCAGGTCAGGTGAAGTGACCTCACCTCAAAAAATACTTAGGACGGCATAACTAAAAGAAGGGTTAATCGATCCAGTTGAAACTCATACCACATCTTGGGCCCACTAGGAGCTACAACATTTGTTCCGGGATTTTTTATATTGGTGACCTAAGGTCATGTGCAGAGCATGACCTCCCCATTGACAATGCATGGGGAAAATCACGAAATGAGCTTTTATCAGTAAGTATGGATGGAATCAACTTCAAACATCGGTTGCGACTTGCTCTTAGTCCATTTCTGAAGCTGATACCAAAATTTTTGACTTGTGACCTTTAAAAGGTCACCTTAGGTCAAATAAGTATTTTTTGGTGTTTTTCTCTATAAATTTTGAATAAACTAAGATAGAGCTTTTATTTTGTCACTTAAGTGTTTGTATAGTCACTGGAAGTCAAATGATATACATCATGACTATACCAGGTCAAGTTGGGTCAGACCGTTGACCTGGGTCAGGTCAAATTCTTAAATTTGACCTGGCATAGCAATATCATATATCATTCGATTCGTATTGACGAGAGGATTGCAATGGTGCATAAACTATGGCTGTATCTTGTTTGGTTTGGAAGCTATTAGCGAAAAAGTAAACGCCCTTATGCATGGGTGGCTATGGACATTCCCAAGAATATGCCCAATATTTAGTGACCTGTAGCTCCCTAGGCTTTGACCTGACACGAAAATGAATGCCACTGTAATGAAAGCGCATCTCAAGAGCTTTCGAATGGTGTTAGAAAAATGTTTCTAGCTATCATAGTTTCTGAGATATAGGAGGTTTTCTTAGTACACCTCATATTAGCGATTTTGACCTATTTTGACCTCTGGTGACCTTGATATTGACCTGACAAGAAAAATGACCGAAGTATTTTCGATATCATTTTCGAAGAGCTTTCGATTGCCGTTTTGCGCTTTTTTCTAGTTCTCTTAGTTTTTGAGATCGTGGGGGGTCTTTTTAGCCCCCCCCACCAGGGCGAAGGTGGCTCGTACCCGCCACCGGGGCAAGGGTTCATCAGAACCTTCCAGACGGCCTCCGCTAGATGTAAGCTGAATTAGAAGGCCGCCGTGGCGGCTTTTAATGCTATTTTCCGGTCAGTATTAGAGTATTGTTCATTGGTTGGGGCTGGAGCCTAAAAATGCCATCTGGACCGTGTAGAAAAAATCCAGCACAAGTTTTTGCTGTGGCTTGCGAACCATGTTGACCCACCCAGCCCACCATTAGATTACGAGGAATTGACGAGGTTTTGTGATGTTCGTACTTTACTGGCAAGGCGTGTACAACATGACATCTTATTCACAAGCAAGGTTTTTCAAGGTCTCACCGCATCATCTCATCTTTTGGAATGTTTCTCGCTTCATGTACCATTAGGGTCGTTAAAAAAACTCTTTTTACTCTTCAGACTCGAACCCACTTTTTTACCATTATATATTCAATTATGATTTCAATGAGCCATATTCCAAGCATCTACAACAGGAAAGGTCGCCTCAAAACGGTTAAACATTTCATGTTTCCAGCGCGATTGGTCTCCCGGCGTTGCAGTCTCCCCTTGTTTAATTGGCATGAAAGGGGTGCATAACCTACCAGTAAAGACAGCGTGACATGTGCGTGCGTATAAGAGCGGTAGATGGGATTTAACATGCAGGCATTTACTCGTCAGATGTATTTGCAGCGCAATACAAGCACACGTTATTCCACAAAAGACCTGAAATTAAATTGTTCAGCACCCTAGTACTCTAAATCCCGACAGAACAGGAATGCCTTCCGGAGGCGAACCTTTGTCTGCCAACATTCTTTGGAGAACGTCGTTGGGGCAGGTGCTTCTCCCTATTCTCCTGCGAACTATTTAAGAGCTCTGATACTGCTAGAAGAAGCCCCTGCTGCATATTTTTTACCCTTTTGATGGCTCACGAAATCTTTCACTAGCTTCACACAATGCTGTGGGATCGTTCACGACAGTAAGTTCTGGAATACCCTGAAACAGGGGAAGCTATAGCAGTCACCAGCTTCTCAACGGAGCCATTTCATGTTAGAATCTTTCAGATTTAGGCGCTCGAATACCAGCCAGCTTTCAGGAATGAAAAATCGGCAGAGGCTTGGTACCGAGCCGAGCTCTTCATAGCCTCTGTCGGAAACTTTAGCCTACCCAACTAAAAGGTGGATGGTTTTGCTGTTTAGGCCAGACGCTGTGTCACTGCCTTTTTACCTCCAGCATTGTGATTATTATTTGCGAGGCAGATTATAACTTTATGGTCACAGATAACAGATGCGTTTGCACATTGACTTCAGCGCCTCTACACAATACCGGAGCATTTTTATTGGAAGACCTATCATGGAACGTTCCTGGATCATCAGGCCCGACTAGTGCTTTGGTTCTGGAAAACATGCCAGCTCTGTTTTCCTTGAGAAGATAATCACGAATTGCACAAGCTGGTTTACGTGTGGCTGTCAGGAGAGGTAGCCTCCAACAAATGGCTGTTTAGAAGACCCGGAGCCCACCGCGAGCCATATTCATGGAATATAGGACATTTATGGCACAAAGTGCGTGCTATTACTGAGTCAGATTCCGTTCATCCTTCCAGAAGATCCTTAAAGACTGAATAGTATAATTTTTGGGGTTAAACAACGCATCAACTGTTCAGGTCATATGGCATCAGAGGCGAGAGGGAGAGAATTAACCTGGGCTAGAGCAGGGCGCCAGATTCTGCCTCTGCGTGGGCTCGAACCCACGACACCCAGCACATAATTAATGCCATTGGCCGAGCCGGGCGGGAGCGCTAACCGATTGAGCCACTCAGACCCCGAAAGAGTTAGCGGCTTTCCTTGTAAGTGGTTCTAAACCATGTATTTGGGTTCCTCCGTCGCGGATAGTCAGCTTTATAGCCTTGTATGAGCCTCAAAGCTATACATAAAATGCAGTGTAGTGCTTTCATTAAGTTAATATAGAAATCGCCCTGAATGTGCTAAAGTCAATTTTCCATCAGTTGTGGTATCTGTGCACAGAAATTTATATTCTGTCCCGCTGGTGAGAACACCCATCTTGGAGGTAAGGAGCCAGTCGCACAACAATTGGCCAAAACAGCAAACAATTCACATTTGACTAGCGTAAGCTTAAGATAGAGGAGGCCGATAGAGGCTATGAAGAGCTCGGTGAATGCTCGGTACTAATCCTCAGCCAGTTTGTCACTCGTGACAGCTGGCCATGGTATTCGAGAGCCTTAATCTGAAAGATTCTAACATGAAATGGCTCCGTTGAGAAGCTGGTGGCTGGTATAGCCCAGTTTCAAGGTATTCCAGAACTTACTGTCGTGAACGGTCGCACAGAACGTGGTGTAAAGCTGGTGGAAGATTTCGTAAGCCATCCAAAGGGTAAAAATATACAGCAGGGTCTTCTTCTAGCAGTATCAGAGCTCTTAAATAGTTCGCAGGAGAATAGGGAGAAGCACCTGCCCCAACGACCTTCACCAACGAATGTTGCCAGAGAAAGGTTCGCTTCCGGAAGGCATTACTGTGCTGTCGGGATTTAGAGTACTAGGGTGCTGAACAAATTAATTTCAGGTCTTTTGTGGAATAACATGTATTTGTATTGCGCTGCAAATACAGCTGACAAGTAAATTCCTGCATGTTAAATCTCATCTACCGCTCTTATACGCACGCACATGCCACGCTGTCTTTACTGGTAGGTTATGCACCCTTTCATCACAATTCAACAGGGGGAGACTGCAACGCCGGGCGGCCAATCGCGCCTAAAACATGAAATCTTTAACCGTTTTGAGGTGATGTTTCCCGTTGTCGTAGAAGCTTGGAATGTGGCTCATTGAAATCAAAATTGAATATATGATGGGAAAAAATGGGTTCGAGTATGAAAAGTAAAAAAAATGTTTTTTTAACCGACCCTAATGTACCATCTATAACATTCAGGAATGCTAGTGCAACTTTCTTAGATGTGCCTTTTGGTCGAGTGAACACGGTACAATCGTGTGTGTTTGTGCGGGCTCCTCGTGTTGTAAACAATTGTTTAGCTTTCTCACCAACTTGTGATATTTTTACGGATCCTATTGGACGACTTAAGAAGTGTATCGCCTCTTTTACGACACCTAAAGCAGCTATTATAGGTCAGTGACCAGGTCGATTGTCTGCGCTTGTTGTGTTTTGAAATGTTTTTTTTAGCGCGTTTTAGGAGCAGACTGTTAGTAATTATGCGTTTTATCCTCCATTGACTTCACCTATAATTGGGTATGTGCCTGTTGGTGATTAATACATACACAGATACAGAACCGACGGGTACCATGCACACAACGAAAGTATGAGCTCCGTCTCAGCAAGCATGAGTTTGCACTCAATTCATACTTTGTCGAAGAAGCGAATCGCTATGTGAGCAGGTAAGAGAGCTCGCGGTTACGCGCTGCCTCGCAGCGTTTCCACCCCTCTCGCGTCACGAACCGGAGGCGCGCTGCCGGGGCCAGCGCCTCCCCTCCGCGCTCGACCGCGCCTCGGGCGTTTGGGCGGGGGACGGACCCGACCTTTTGTATGGCCGCATTCCATTAGCGTTAGCCAAGGCCCGTGTTTGCGAGGCAGTCAGTGGCAAGTAGAAACTGGTTGAGGTGGAACTGTGGTGAGGAGCCCGTGAATTTGAAAATATGTTCTGCCGGTTGCATAGCTAAAACCTGTCCGAGGCCGAAATTGGATTATTGACAGTGTAAGGTAGGACTTAAGACAACATATAGTGCAGACATGACACGAGAAGTTGCCACCCTCGTCAAACATCGAGCTCTTCTGGTGCACGGCACCTCCGGTGTGAGTGAGTACCTATTCGAGTGTCATTCAAATAAATCATCCAGTGTTCCTTGATTTGACTGGTTGATTTTATTACAGAATTTGTGTTTGCTTGCAGTGGATTTGAACAGTGCGAAATGTGCATTTGAAAACTATGCATTGTGTTTATTAGGCCGTCGTAACCCCCCTCCCCTCCTTATCCCTCTATAACTGCAAATGGGGCCAAACCTTAACACGCCATTCGAAAGTATCCCAGGGGTGTAATAATCTCTCTCCTCTCTCTCTCTCTCTCTCTCTCTCTCTCTCTCTCTCTCTCTCTCTCTCTCCGAGCACTCCAATCCTAATTTGAGCACCCCAATCCTAATTTGAGCACCCCAATCCTAATTTGAGCACCCCAATCCTGTTTTGAGCACCCCCAATATACGTGTCACCCCCCGACTGAGCATTGCTGCCTTGATTTATGCCGCCCCTTTTACAACGGTGGCGCTGATTCATGCCGCCCCCGGAGCATTTCACCTTCTTTCACGTCACCTTTACAGCATTTTCACGTCACCTTTACACTGATTTTTACCGCCTATAGTACATAGCTATTGTCTCCCGGCTCATCACTGCCGCCCTCAACTTATGAACATGGGTGGAAATCCCGGGGGGTTGGGGGTTCAGGACCCCCTGGATTTTGGGTCTCCCATTGGCTTTGTATAGGGCTTGCATTGCCGTCCCAGCGCTAACCCACCCAGGACCCCCCCTGGATCGAGAAGAGATCCCCAGCCATGCTTATGACCTTTGTTTTGTTTCCTGTCGCCGGGGCCAATCACTGTCGCGCCCAGCTTATCACCTCCACCCTATGGTTTGTGCCGTCCCTAGTCTGTAACTATCGCCCCCGGCTCATCACTGCCGTCCTCGACTTATTACTTTGTCCTGATTCGTGTCGCTCCTGACTCATCACTTCCGCCTTGATTCTTGCCACCCCTGTGTGTTAGGGAAAGAAGGGTGTTCGCGCACAAATACAGGACATGTACAGGTACGATGAAGTTGTGATATTCATTCATGTTTACAGAAAAAACACACGTTACTTGTAAAGCTCTCGGTGAGTTTTCCCATAGTTTTTGGGTTCCGTTTCACTTTCCATGCACTCTGCCATTCCGAAGGTAAAATTTAACCCCCAGAAAACTGATATGCTTCAATCGTGGATGAATTTGCAACTCGAACTGGATTCATTTAAGACCTTTATGCAGCTTTAGGATCACGCCTAAAAAGAAAAAAGGCTTGGCAAAGCTGTAGAATAGCTGCCCACCATGCAATTAAAATGTTCTCTGTGCGGTAAACGGCCCAAAATTGATTCATAGCAGATTTGGCGCAACGAAGAGTGCCGCTCCCGCAGCTCTGCCATCCCTATGGGTTGCCGCCTCCCACGGGCTGAGCACCCCTAAATATATTGGAAAATCACAGTCCTGAGAGTTACTGCGTCTGTTAGAAGCCACCACGCTGGTACGAATACTAAAGCACAGTTATATCACATACACTCGGGGCTTTCCAGAACCACTTGGTAGTGCTGTATGTATGTACGTGTCAAATTTAATACGGTGATTCGTAACTTTGCGAAAAATCAGAAAAATTCTACACTTCATTTCACTGAATACCCGCCCCAGTGGGCCTCCTAGCCACCTTCGCCCTGGTGGGGGGTTCAAACATGCCCCTCGAACTAGGCTCATATGCGGAATAGCGAAAAAACGCGACGCTGTTGGGTAGCTCATACAAATTAATGAAGAAACTACATCGATCACTTTTTGGCTCAGGTCAATATTGAGGCTATGACAGGTGAAAAAAGGTGGAATTTTGAGCCGAGTTTTTCGGCTCTAGCGTCTGACAGAGTTGAGCTGGAACCATTTTTAGGCACCATTCGCTTCCTCGTGTCATGGAGAATCGAATGATGTACAATATGACTCTGCTAGGACAAAACACATAAATGACGCGACCTCACGTCAGGTCAAGGTTAATTTCCATTTTAACATAGTCAATATGCATATTAATCGACTCGCAATAGCAATCCAAATGCAATGGTATCAAAATATAAGCTGTATCATCATTTCCTGCAAATTTATTGACCCAAGCCTGAAAACTGCTTAAATAGCTCCAGGTGATCCCTCAGAGGTTACAAGTCCAAAATTGCAGCATGAACCTGGAAAGGGGCCCAGGATACTACGATTTGGAGAATGCGAAGGTATTCTCAGCTGTATCTACACAAATACAGCAATTTCCAGTTTTCCCACGTATTTCCAATGGAGATATCATGATCCGTACCTGACCCTAAGTCATCGATATGAAAAGTCCCGGAGTATATGTTGTAGAACTCGGTGGGCCTATTATGTGGTAAAAGTATCAATTCGATATATTCACCCATTTCTTACTTATGCCACCTTAAAAAAAATTTTGGAGGTGAGGTCACTTGACCTGCACTGGTGACCTGACCTGAGCTTATCCAACCTTAAAATTTTTGGGAAAGTTGCGGCATTGATCAAGGATAAGGTGCGCCAAGTACGGTGGCGCTTCGCACCGCCGTTTATTTCGTCCCGCCGGAGAAACCCAAGGGGATGTTTAAGCACCCCCACGGGGGGCGATGGTTAAGGCCAATGATTGCAACTCCCATAGCATGTATGTAAAGTCATTTGAACTGATAATTATGAATTAAAACAACGTATTATTCTAGTTTACTGAAAATTAACCCCACTAAAGCGGTTGTATAGGGATGCCTTAATAAAAAAGTTGTGTTGTTTTACCACAGTTGCTCTCATGCAGTTTCCGGTGGACATGGCAGCCCTAAACCAAGTGCTAACAGTATGATTGTCGGGAAATTGTGACCGAGATGGTGGTAGGGCTGAGCGCCTGGGGTGCAGAAGTACGCTTATTTTGAGGTGTTCATTTTTACATACGCAAACAAAGGTAAACATCCATAATCCATAATATTTATTTCATGGTTCAGAAAAAATACACAAAGGCTGCTACGAGGAACGCAAAAGCGCCGAAGCGCTTAAATCTAGGCGTCCCACGCAAACACAATCATGGTGCCATCTCAGCGCCGCCAGAGGCCACCGCACCGCCGCGACACTCGCCATCGAAAGTACGGCTCACTACACCACATCGAGCACTGACTATAAATGATTAATTGAATGTCTATGGTTAAATAACGAACCTCTTTGTGCCATGAACAAATTGAAAAACTGCGTGAGCTACTGCCCTGTCCTCGCCTGGAGGGAGATTTCTACCATGGATTAATATGTCAATCTTGTTTTTACGATGCATGTTTCTGAAAGAATAATTTAATATCGTAGATATGCTGTTTTCCATAAGAGTTCTTTGAGGATCAAAACGGGGACATTGCAGAAAATAATGTTCTGTATTTTCATTTTGATATCCGCACAAGCAGGAGGGGGAGTCCGAATTTTGAATTTGGTAGGCGTGAGCATTTAGTTTCGAAATCCCAAGTCTTAATTGTGTTAAGCAAGAGTCCTGAATTTTGGATCCTAATGAATAATATAACGGTGGTTGGTTAACTTTGAAGTGATCTCTTAGGTGTTTCAAGAAGACCCTAGGAGAGTTGATTTCTTTCATTCGATTCGGGAGCTTGTTAAATGATTTGATTGCGCTTGGTAGGAATGAGTGGCTAAAGTTTACCGTTCGAAAAGGAATCTCCGTTCTTTGGCGCGATGTACTAAATATTCTGTTTACTGTGTTGTCCCTAGTGTTTGGTAATATTGCGCTTATGTAAGTGGGAGTGTTGTCTGAGTAAAGTTGATGAAAAAATTTAATTTTATGCAATTATCTTCTAGATTTCAAAGAATTCAAGCCCAAATCCTGCATCAGCTTCCCGGTAGGCGTTCTGGAGGGAGTGGATGTTATTAGTCGTGCTGATCTGTTTTGTAGTCTCTCGGGTCTCTGGCTGTCATGTAAAGTCAATAGTCCGTCATAAATAATGTCTGCGTAGTCAAAGTAGGGCATTACGTAGGTAAGGTAAATCTGTTGTAGGGTTGACTGGGACAAGTAGGGGGCAACTGGGTACAGTGGGCCAAGCGTCATATTGACTTTTTTAACTATATCGTTAACATGTTCATGGAATCTCAAATCATTGGAAAATGTCATTCCCAGATGCTTGTTTTTAGCGGCGACCGGAATGACTAGACTGTCAAAAAATAGTTTTGGAATGTTTTTTTGTCTCCGGTAGGAAAATGTTTGTTGTATTGTTTTTGAGCCGTTGAACGTGATAAGCCAATCCTGACCGTATTGTTGAATTATATTTAGGTCGTTTTGGAGAGATTCTTGCCTAATGTGAAGATTTTCCATGTTGTGGCTGCCAAAAAGACAGGTGTCGTCTGCAAAAAACATCATTTGATTGTTGTTTTTCCTGATAAGCCATTTAAGTATAATACGCGAGCAGGGGGCCCAGCACAGAACCCTGTGGACATCCGCCGTTTAAAGATGACAGTGAGGATTTAGAATCATTAATGAATACACACTGTTTTCGATCAGTCAGAGAGGAACGTAACCATGGTAAAAGATCAGTCAGTCCAAATTCTCGTTCACATTTGAATAATAGTCCCTTGTGCCAAATTTTCTCAAAATAGCGTGATATGTCTAAATACAGTATTGTTTGGTCTTGTCCTTTGTCCAACGTGTCGTACCAGGTGTGGGTAAGGTAAAATAGTTAAAGGTGTGTGCTGTGTCCTGGTCTGTACCCGCTCTGTCTTTCCGTCAACAGGTCATGCTGTGTTAAATGGCCGTAGATTTTCTTGAAAATTATTTTTTCAAAAACTTTCGATAAAGAGCAAAGCAAACTAATTGGTCTATAATTGGCTGCATCGGCTAAACATGCTAAAACCCTGTTGTGGGAATTTTGGTATTGAATGCGTTTCAAATGGAAATTTCACCAGCATGTTTACTGTCCAAGTGCATGGTAAAATGATTAAATTGTATGTATTTGTAGTCCTTTCCCGCAATGATAACTATTTTTTGAAAATTATTTCATAGAATTTCAAACTATATAATGAGTTGACTTATTTAGCTTAACTGACAGTTTCGGTTATTAACCATGATCACAGTGAGGTGTAACGAGTAATCATACGACATACAGTGGCCGATTTTGTATTTTAATTCTCATTCGTTTCGATACAGCGTGTATCGGTCGACATGTCTTTGGCTGAATTCAGCATTCCCCAGAATGATTGATGAGTGTTAATCTCGGGTTTTTCATCCCATATTTCCAAGGAATCGGATAATTTCTCCCATATGTCATTAAATGTATTTCTTGATGCTGATGTTTTCTGGTTTGGGATGAGTGTTGTGGTGATGTGTTTTCCAATATTTGCCGCAGGCGGTCTTTTCTTTCTCATATCTTGCGTCGGCAAGGTGCTCATTCCTCATTACACCGATTGAGACCGCCTGCGGTATTCCAAGACCGCCTGCGGCAAATATTGGAACATACACCACCACAACACTCATACCAAACCAGAAAACACCAGCATCAAGAAATACAATTAATGGCATATGTTGTCAGCGGTACAATGCTTGCAGAACCAGTCATTGATGACTCCCGAAGAGTGACATAGTCCCGTCATACCCGCCTTGCAGGAAGTGCAAGCGCGCCGGCCAGCAGAGCATGTGGGTGGTTTGAGTGCAGAACGAACCAGCTTTTGCTTGACGGTATTCGGATTCGTCCAGGCAGCCCGTACACCCAGGCCGCTCTTCTTCAGGTTACTGTTGATGGTGTACGTCTGTCAGCCATATATGAAAGGCAGTTGTATTCTTTTAAAGCTTGTTTTTTCACGATGTGCTCCTGGTCATGGTGCTGCTTTTGTTGGGGTTCGGTTCCTTGGTCTAAAAGACGACAAGTACAGCACTAACCTTCATGCAAAACCGACGTCATCAGGAGTCCCTTTTCACTTTACTTCAGCCCAGCCGATGCAAACAAAAAAGGCAGTGCTGACCTAACAGTTCCAACGTGCGACCCGCCTTTCAAGTGACGACAAAAGCAAAAACACGCAGTATTCAAAGACTAACCACGATCTTCAAAAGTAATGGATACCAATATTCGATGATAACAGAGCTATTAGCAGCTCTGCTATCAACCGCAACCAGACACAACAGCAAGACCAAGGCCAAGAAAACATCATGAAAAAACAGCGTAAGAAGAATACGACTGCTTTTCATAGATGACAGCCTGACGCACACCATCAACAGCATCCTGAAGAATGGCTGCCTGGACGAATCCAAATACTGTCAAGCGAGAGCTAGTTTGTTCTGCACTCAAACCAGCCAAATGTCCTGCTGGCCGGCGCGATTCCAATACCTGCAAGGCGGGTCAGACAGGACTATGTCACTCTTCCGGAGTCATCTATAAAATGTGCTCCAACCTTTGTACTGCTGACAACCTATACGTGGGAGAGGCGGGGAGAGAGCTCAGAATTCGGTATTATGAGCACCTTGCCGACGCAAGATATGAGAGTTAAGAGACCGCCTGGGGCAAACATTGAAAGTACACCACCACAGCACTAATCCCAAGCCAAAAAACATCGGCATGAAGATCCTGAGAAATCAAATACATGACGTCCGGAAGTGAAAGATCTACGAGTCCTTGGAAATACGGGATAAAAAAATCGGGATTAACATTCAACAATAATCCTGGTGAATGCTGAATTGAACCAAGGACATGCCGACCGCAAGACGCTCTGTAACGAAACGAATGACACGAGAAGTAGCAAAAATAAAAATCGTATTCTGTATGTCGTGTGATTACTCGTTGTTGCATGCCACTGTGATAATGGTTTATCAACGAAACTGTCAGGTCAAGTAAATAAGTGGACTCATTCAATGATTTGTAATTCTAGAAATGATAAAAAATCTTTACCATTGAGACAAAGAGCCATAAGTAGGTACAAACAATTTAAAATCAATGTCGCAACTGCAGGAATCCTTCCGCCATATTTCCACTTTAGTATTTCCTAATGTAGCTATTCACGTTGCCTGCATATTTCTATCAAGTTGTGAGGTACAGAGAGAAAATAAAAATAGGTTGAATATGTGCAGACCTGTTATATCTAAAATATTATAATGATATTCTGATGGGAGCGGTAATTGCGATTAAAAAAAGATATGATGCTCATGCTTAGACAGTCAATAAATTTTAATTTCAGCTGCTGCTTTAGGACACGTGCAGCTATTAAAAATACATTTTGGCGCATCAGTACCCCGTGAAGAGTTCTAATACATACTTATAGATACGTATCAAAATACCTTATGACCGCAGGAGCTTGTGGACCTTCATGACAAGACTGTTTAAAACAGTGGAGGAGGTAGCCGGAACACATCAAGAGAATCTCCGCCTCTCAAAGCATCGCCATCAACAGGATAGCACGCAACGCAGAAGGCAGGCCATCTGTTCCCCGTGAGCAACGACCGGGTGTTGCAGGATTCCTGGTTTCCGGCAAGCACTATGAAGGAGTTCCGCCTGCCTGGTGAGCGCCTCTCCACCGACGGCACCTTCATGTCATCATTGGTAAGTGTGTGAAGACATTTCCAGCTGCGATCCTAATGGTTAGTCTGTTTAATGGTCGGGTTTTATCCGCAGTTAGTATTTTTCTCTTGTTCGATTTTTCATTGTTTTATCAGATTGCTTTGTTTTTGTTGGTTGTGCCTGCATAGCTACTCTGCAGAGTGTTTCAGAATGAATGTTCTTAAGTGATACACTGGAAAAAATGAACACAAGGAGGATGTGTTTTCCGTTGAGCAGTTTTATGAAGTATATACTCAACACAGGTTTGAGTTGTAAATTTAATGGAACTACAACACGGCTGTGCTCTTCAAGAATGGTACCAAATTAAAATACCGGTCAGATGTGTAAAGTCTCAACCAACATAGCAATATGGTGTCAGATATCTGAATTCTGTTTGTTGATGGTGCACATGTATATTTTGAAAATTGGACAAGCTTGCTTAGCCATTGGTATTGAACTTAAGTTTGAAAGTAAATATCACCTGGTAAAATGGTAATGACAACTTTTTTTACCCTAAAACTGACACAAAATTGCCGTTTTATCTTCTGACATCTTCACTGGAAACAAGTGTGAGACGGAAATACTGACACACGCGGGGAGTTTAAACGTGTTGCATTGACACTCCTACGTACTTCTTTCCAAAGTTTAATGCTAGGATATGTGTAAGAGATGTGTGCTACACAACATGAATGTTCATCAAATAATGCGTAAGTAAAGTAAAGTAAAGTGCAGCAAGATATTTTGAATTTTTTCGACTATGTCACACATTATTGTTATCGTTACCATTATTGTCTCGCATTACCGTCTCTGGCTATCAGTGTCACCCCCGGCTCATCACTGTCACTGCCGGTTTATCACTTTTACGTTGATTCGGGCCGCTCCTGGCTCAGGACTACCGCACCTGTCTTGAAGTTTAAAGTTTTATTCGAAAGAGATCCACATACATGACAGGGCTTTTCACTCATCTATGAATATTGCAGGAGACACATTGACTTTGAAACGTTGCATTTGGTGAGCCCAATTTTTTATTGAGTTTAAATTTTTTCTAACAAAATGCACAGATACAGGGTGAGGTAGCAAGGGGCGTGCCCCAGAGGCATTAAAAAACCATGTCTTAACCCTCGCCCCACCGGGGGCCATCGATGGCCCCCTAAGGTTTTTTCGAGATAGCAGAAAAACGACGAAACGCAGCACCGCGTTTGAGGGCTCTATCTCTCACCGCATCATTTTCCCACCATCCCTTAAAATTTTTTCTTCGGGTCACTAAAGGTCAGGTCACCAGGCGAGGTCAACCAAGGTCACCTCACTTCAACTTTGAAGCTCTATAAAAGCTACATTTCTTAGTCGATCAATTTGAAACTTGCTACACTTCATGACCCTTCCAGGGTCTACAAGGTGTATATCCGGGATTTTTCGATTTGGTGACCTGAGGTCAGGTCACGAGGCGACCTCTCCCATTGGAAAAGCATGGGGAAAAGCTGTCTTATGATCTAAAAGCCGCAAAAATGATTGCAGATACTCAGACTGCTCAGAACAGCGTTTTCGGACACCCTTTCACGGATCCCATGCGTCATATTTGCTCTTTGACTTTTCCAAGGTCATCCAAGGTCACCAGGGGTCAAAAACAGTATTTTGACAATAACTTTTGGCCTAATTAAGCTAGAGCGCTGAAACAAACACCATCGTGTTTGCCTTGTCACTGGCTTTCATTTGATATACGGCAAGGTCACTTTCTGACCTTTCGTGACCTCAGGTCACATTAGGTCACGAGGTGACCTCTGGAGGTCAAACCACTGGCGGAAGGTCTTTACGTTCCGCATAGCGGAAAAAGGACTGCCACTTTCCTATAAAATGTACTTAACCAGATCTCAATAGATCTAATGGCATTGGAGTTATGCCCAGTTTTCTTAAGCATTGCATATTTGAGTGAAAATATCCTATCGTGACCTTTCTTGACCTCTGGAGGTCAAACCATTGACCTGAGCGTTTAAACATGCGCTAAGTAATTTCTTACTGAATTCACGCGAGCTTTCTAATGCACTTTGCAGATTTGCGCTAACCCCCATATTTTCGGAGTTAGAGGGGGCATCGATGGCCCCCCGTGGGGCGAAGGTGGCGCCTGACCCCCGGTGGGGCGCGGGTTTCGTATTTTTTCAAGAATCTTTGAAATGATTGTTCGGGATCCACTCATGGCCTCCCAGTGAACGAATGCCGCATACAGAATGCTAATATTTTTTAACAATTAATTATCTTTAAGCTATTTATTGGTTCTCATATACGGGGATCAAAACCTCCTTTCTTGCTATTCCCGGCTGGGATTTGAAACTGGGTTAGTGGCGTGAGAGCCGAGTGCCCTACAGCGCCTCTGCGTCCATACACTGAGCTGATTTTTGTTTTGTTCCGTCAACCCGATGCTCTCAATTTAATCAAAACTATGCTAACAAATTTTCGCTCGTACATTCGTAAAACAGTCCATTTTTCACAGGATCTGTAAAGCAGAAGCCCGGCCTCACGAGCACCGAGGGAGTTGTCGACAAGGTGGTAACCGTCTGGCTCACTAACTACCGCGACCAAGACGGTTAGCGCAACAACCGCAGCCACGGTGGAAGCAGCGACAACGGCGGCCGGCGCCAAAGAATCGACGGTGGTGCCACCAGTGACCGGGATCGGAGTACCGACGGTGGCGCCACCAGTGATCGCAGTGGTAGCTTCGATGGTAATGCCACCAGCGACCACAGTGGCAGCATCGATAGTGACGCCATCAGTGGTTACAGTCGGGCTATTGCCTGCTCTGTATCTCAATCCAGTGGGGAGAACACGTATAATTGTGGAGATGCAGAATCCCGGATTGCTGGGAGGTCAGGACCCCTGAAGTTTTGGTCTTACACTTACTTTGTATTTGAATTGCATCGCAGTGCCAGCGTTAACCCATCCAGAACCCCCCTGAATCAAGAAGGGATCTCCAGCTTTGCCTCCATAAACTATGCAGCGTAAATTTTGTGTTTTTATCCCCCTCTCTTCCCAGGCTCTTTGTCACCCATCGGTCATATGTTAAGCTTGATGACATTGTGTGTGGATCCCACCGTCCTTTGTGTCACTTAATTTATAGATAGCCCTTTTATCCTTCATCCAAGAGGAATTTTGATACTTTCATGCAGCACCGGTTGTTCTCTGTTTTGAGCTATCCATGTTTTATTGTGTGATAGTTTTACTTGTTGGCATCTTTGTGCATGTTTGCTTAGAACGTTGATGTTTGGAAGTGCCTAGGAGATAAAAGTACAGAAAGCTCTGAAATAAATGCTTAGCAGTATTTTTACTGTTTTAGTTGCTATAAGTGAGGGTAAAAATAACAAAATGGAAAAACGTTTGAATTTTGTCGCGTATCTCCCTTTAACGACTTGCCACTGAATGTAATGAGCTGGAACGTTCACAAAATGTGTGCAGGGCAAAACCACTGATCCATGAGTTGTACATGATCTAAATATTGGTCAAATGTAGTTAGGGTGCATTTAGCTTTTGTCGTGAAACTCTGATTTAAGGTGTTCATGCGACAGGTTTGCCTTTTTGGTGCATCTAAGTATGGGGCTTCATAATGGGAGAGGAATCATGACGGAATTCATATGGGAAGCATATGGGATGCATATGTACAAACCCACATCAGCACCACCCGGAAACCAAATGACATGCATATGTACGGATCTACATCGATACCACATGGAAACCATATTGCCAGCATTTGGGAGGAGGGGTTCACACAGATACCACCTAGAAACCATATGGAAAGTATCTGTATTGGCCCGCATCGGCACCACATAGAAACCATATACTCTCTACCGCTGTGAACCCACCTGCATACCATCAGGAGCCCATTTCATTCCCATCTTCCAAGGCCCTTATGGAACCCATCTGGAACCCGCGGCCACTTCCATATGATCCCCACATGGTCGACCCATGTAGGGCCCACATAGAACAAGTGGGCAGCCCACCCGCACTACGCATATTTCCCACATGGGCATGTTTGCTGGGACATAATTGTAGCCACAAGAAATCTGGAGGTTTTTGATCTGCAGATGGACCAATACAGCCAAAACCAGGAAAGGTAGAGCAAAACGGTTTTCACCATCAAAATCAGCGCCAAAAATAAGGGATACAGTTTGGTTTGCGTCACGCCCCGTCACGCACTTCTCTACATAATTGCTTAGAAACAAGAAATCTGGAGGTTTTTGATCTGCAGAGGGACCAATACAGCCAAAACCAGAAAAGTGAGAGCAAAACGGTTTTCACCATCAAAATCAGCGCCAAAAATAAGGGATACAGTTTTCTTTTCATCACTCTACGTTACGCCAGTGTCGACAAAATTCTCACTTTTGGGCCAATTTGAGCTGTTGATGGACCAATACAGCCAAAACCAAGAAAGGTAGAACAAAACGGTTTTCACCATCAGAATCAGCGCCAAAAATAAGGGATACAGTTTGGTTTGCGTCACACCCCGTCACGCGCTTCTCTACATAATTGCCTAGACACAAGAAATCTGGAGGTTTTTGGTCTGCAGATGGACCAATACAGCCAAAACCAGGAAAGGTAGAGCAAAACGATTTTTCACCATCAGAATCAGCGCCAAAAATAAGGGATACAGTTTGGTTTGCGTCACGCCCCGTCACGCCCTTGTTTACAACATTGCTTAGACACAAGAAATCTGGAGGTTTTTGGTCTGCAGAGGGACCAATACAGCCAAAACCAGGAAAGGTAGAGCAAAACGGTTTTCACCATCAGAATCAGCGCCAAAAATAAGGGATACAGTTTGGTTTGCGTCACGCCCCGTCACGCCCTTGTTTACAACATTGCTTAGACATAAGAAATCTGGAGGTTTTTGGTCTGCAGAGGAACCAATACAGCCCAAACCAGAAAAGGTAGAGTAAAACGGTTTTTACCATCAGAATCAGCGCCAAAAATAAGGGATACAGTTTGGTTTGCGTCACGCCCCGTCACGCACTTCTCTACATAACTGCTTAGACACAAGAAATCTGGAGGTTTTTGATCTGCAGAGGGACCAATACAGCCAAAACCAGAAAAGGTAGAGCAAAACGGTTTTCACCATCAGAATCAGCGCCAAAAATAAGGGATACAGTTTGGTTTGCGTCACGCCCCGTCACGCACTTCTCTACATAATTGCTTAGACACAAGAAATCTGGAGGTTTTTGATCTGCAGAGGGACCAATACAGCCAAAACCAGGAAAGGTAGAGCAAAACGGTTTTCACCATCAGAATCAGCGCCAAAAATAAGGGATACAGTTTGGTTTGCGTCACGCCCCGTCACGCCCTTGTTTACAACATTGCTTAGACACAAGAAATCTGGAGGTTTTTGATCTGCAGATGGACCAAAACAGCCAAAACCAGGAAAGGTAGAGCAAAACGGTTTTCACCATCAGAATCAGCGCCAAAAATAAGGGATACAGTTTGGTTTCCGTCACACCCCGTCACGCGCTTCTCTACATAATTGCTTAGACACAAGAAATCTGGAGGTTTTTGATCTGCAGAGGGACCAATACAGCCAAAACCAGGACAGGTAGAGCAAAACAGTTTTCACCATCAGAATCAGCGCCAAAAATAAGGGATACAGTTTGGTTTGCGTCACGCCCCGTCACGCACTTCTCTACATAATTGCTTAGACATAAGAAATCTGGAGGTTTTTTATCTGCAGAGGGACCAATACAGCCAAAACCAGAAAAGGTAGAGCAAAACGGTTTTCACCATCAGAATCAGCGCCAAAAATAAGGGATACAGTTTGGTTTCCGTCACGCCCCGTCACGCCCTTGTTTACAACATTCCTTAGACACAAGAAATCTGGAGGTTTTTGGTCTGCAGATGGACCAATACAGCCAAAACCAGAAAAGGTAGAGCAAAACGGTTTTTACCATCAGAATCAGCGCCAAAAATAAGGTATACAGTTTGACTTGCGTCACGCCCCGTCACGCCCTTTGTTTACAACATTGCTTAGACATAAGAAATCTGGAGGTTTTTGAAAAAGTGAGATTTTGTCACACTTGCGTAACGTAGAGTGATGGAAAAAACTGTATCCCTTATTTTTGCCGCTGATTCTGATGGTGAAAACTATTTTGCTCTACCTTTCCTGGTTTTGGCTGTATTGGTCCATCTGCAGACCAAAAACCTCCAGATTTCTTGTGTCTAGGCAATTATGTAGAGAAGCGCGTGACGGGGTGTGACGGAAATCAAACTGTATCCCTTATTTTTGGCGCTGATTCTGATGGTGAAAACCGTTTTGCTCTACCTTTCTTGGTTTGGGCTGTATGGTCCATCAACAGCTCAAATTGGCCCAAAAAGTGAGATTTTGTCACACTGGCGTAACGGAGAGTGATGAAAAGAAAACTAAATCCCTTATTTTTGGCGCTGATTTTGATGGTAAAAACTTTTTGCTCTATTTTTCCTGGTTTTGGCTGTATTGGTCCCTCTGCAGATCAAAAACCTCCAGCTTTCTTGTGTCTAAGCAATTATGTAGAGAAGTGCGTGACGGGGCGTGAAGCAAACCAAATTGTATCCCTTATTTTTGGCGCTGATTCGGATGGTGAAAACAGTTTTGCTCTACCTTTTCTGGTTTTGGCTGTATTGGTCCCTCTGCAGATCAAAAACCTCCAGATTTCTTGTGTCTAAGCAATTATGTAGAGAAGTGCTTGACGGGGCGTGACGCAAACCAAACTGTATCCCTTATTTTTGGCGCTGATTTTGATGGTGAAAACCGTTTTGCTCTACCTCTTCTGGTTTTGGCTGTATTGGTCCCTCTGCAGATCAAAAACCTCCAGATTTCTTGTGTCTAAGCAATTATGTAGAGAAGTGCGTGACGGACCGTGACGCAAACCAAACTGTATCCCTTATTTTTGGCGCTGATTTTGATGGTGAAAACCGTTTTGCTCTACCTTTTCTGGTTTTGGCTGTTTTGGTCCCTCTGCAGATCAAAAACCTCCAGATTTCTTGTGTCTAAGCAATTATGTAGAGAAGTGCGTGACGGGGCGTGACGCAAACCAAACTGTATCCCTTATTTTTGGCGCTGATTTTGATGGTGAAAACCGTTTTGCTCTACCTTTTCTGGTTTTGGCTGTATTGGTCCCTGTGCAGATCAAAAACCTCCAGATTTCTTGTGAGTAAGCAGTTATGTAGAGAAGTGCGTGACGGGGCGTGACGCAAACCAAACTGTATCCCTTATTTTTGGCGCTGATTCTGGTGGTGAAAGCCGTTTTGCTCTACCTTTTCTGGTTTTGGCTGTATTGGTCCCTCTGCAGATCAAAAACCTCCAGATTTCTTATGTCTAAGCAATGTTGTAAACAAGGGCGTGACGGGGCGTGACGCAAGTCAAACTGTATCCCTTATTTTTGGCGCTGATTTTGATGGTGAAAACCGTTTTGCTCTACCTTTTCTGGTTTTGGCTGTATTGGTCCCTGTGCAGATCAAAAACCTCCAGATTTCTTGTGAGTAAGCAGTTATGTAGAGAAGTGCGTGACGGGGCGTGACGCAAACCAAACTGTATCCCTTATTTTTGGCGCTGATTCTGGTGGTGAAAGCCGTTTTGCTCTACCTTTTCTGGTTTTGGCTGTATTGGTCCCTCTGCAGATCAAAAACCTCCAGATTTCTTATGTCTAAGCAATGTTGTAAACAAGGGCGTGACGGGGCGTGACGCAAGTCAAACTGTATCCCTTATTTTTGGCGCTGATTTTGATGGTGAAAACCGTTTTGCTCTACCTTTTCTGGTTTTGGCTGTATTGGTCCCTCTGCAGATCAAAAACCTCCAGATTTCTTGTGTCTAAGCAATTATGTAGAGAAGTGCGTGACGGGGCATGACGGAAACCAAACTGTATCCCTTATTTTTGGCGCTGATTCTGATGGTGAAAACCGTTTTGCTCTACCTTTTTGGTTTTGGCTGTGTTGCTCCCTCTGCAGATCAAAAACCTCCAGATTTCTTGTTTCTAAGCAATTATGTAGAGAAGTGCGTGACGGGGCTTGACGCAAACCAAACTGTATCCCTTATTTTTGGCGCTGATTTTGATGGTGATAACCGTTTTGCTTTACCTTTTCTGGTTACGGCTGTATTGGTCCCTCTGCGGATAAAAAGCCTCCAGATTTCTTATGTCTAAGCAATGTTGTAAACAAGGGCGTGACGGGGCGTGACGCAAACCAAACTGTATCCCTTATTTTTGGCGCTGATTCGGATGGTGAAAACCGTTTTGCTCTACCTTTCCTGGTTTTGGCTGTATTGGTCCCTCTGCAGATCAAAAACCTCCAGATTTCTTATGTCTAAGCAATGTTGTAAACAAGGGCGGGACGGGGCGTGACGCAAGCCAAACTGTATCCCTTATTTTTGGCGCTGATTCTGATGGTGAAAAATGTTTTGCTCTACCTTTTCTGGTTTTGGCTGTATTGGTCCATCTGCAGACCAAAAACCTCCAGATTTCTTGTGTCTTGGCAATTATGTAGAGAAGCGCGTGACGGGGTGTGACGCAAACCAAACTGTATCCCTTATTTTTGGCGCTGATTCTGATGGTGAAAAATGTTTTGTTTTTCCTTTCTTGGTTTTGGCTGTATTGGTCCATCAACAGCTCAAATTGGCCCAAAAAGTGAGATTTTGTCACACTGGCGTAACGTAGAGTAATGAAAAGAAAACTGTATCCCTTTTTTTGGCGCTGATTCTGATGGTGAAAACCGTTTTTATCTATCTTGTCTGGTTTTGGCTGTATTGGTCCATCTGCACGGTTCATCTGCAAATAAAACCTCTAGAATCTGGAGTATAGGTCAAATTTTTGGCTATATAGGTCAAATTTTGGGTTGAAAATAAAACTGTATCTCTTATTTTTAGCGCTGATTGGTATAGTGAAAACTGTTTTTCTCTATATGTCCTGGTTTTTTCTGTATTGGTCCATCTGCACGGTCCATCGGCCTTTTAGTCCGTCCCGGCAAAGCTAGTAGCGAAAAATGTCGTCTTTGATTGACCCCGGTCATGCTCACCAGAGGCGCTAGTGTGCCATCCAAGATGGCCGCGAAAGAGATACTCCGAAAGGTAAACAACGTTAGTGGGCCCGGGAAAAGCATGGTAAGCGGTGAATTATACGTGATTTATGCCTGGTATGTGGCAGTGGCTTATAACCAGCCGCTGCAGAAGGCAGTGAGGAGCCCAAATTCGAGGAGTTTTTGGTCCCACGGAGCAAAGCTTGTGGTCAGGATCAGGCTAAAGTTTGCTGCACACCCCCACTTTTTGCCGGTGGTGACGCTTATGTTTGGAAACGCATTTTCCATTGCACATTCAAACTAGAATTTCAGACAGCTTGAAACGAATAAAGGCGTATATCTACCGAATTACTTCAATATGTCAGTTTCCCGGGCTAAAAAGGAATGCAGCCATAGGCGGATCCAAGGGGACAGCAAATTGGGCATGAGGCAGATCCAGGGGGCAAAGGGAGTATGTGCCCCCGCCATTGACCCTCGGCGCCCCCTGAAATGGCCACGCCCCTGAAATTTCGCTTCCCACCCCCCCCACCCCAGGATGCGAAAGTCGGCTCCAACCGAAAGGGTTTTGCTCCCATCAGATAGGGTTTCTCGGTCAAAAATGGCGCCTCGCCCCCCGGGAATTTGCCCCTGATCGGCAATCCTGGATCCACCTTTGATGACGGCCCAAGGATAAAGGCCTACTCCAGCTAGAAGCAGGCTCAAGGGAGTGGAATGAGGCATAAGCGGAACTGGAGATTGCCCCACAGCCAGTCTGCGAAGTATGGCAGCAGGCCAGACGAGTCGCACCAGCCGTCTAAAATTCTCTCACCACCATCCTCCAAAAAATTCGCCCCAATATGCCACTATACCAGGGAAAAATTCACCCATTCCTACCCCTGCAATGCAATGCTACCTCAATCATTAGTCAGTTAATTAAGGGCTTTTTATAAGGGCTTTCGACACTTTCTTCGGAATGATACACACTGAGGAACGCAGCAGTTCTGATTGGATCTAATGGTTATCCGTCTCTTCTCCATTTTCTTTGAACTTTCCAAGATTATAACAAACAAGCAAATAACGTCAGTCTTCAATATTCACGTCCACCCAACGTCATGTATGACCACGCTCTTTCACGAGTTTACCACGACTGAAAATCCGTAACTATAGGAACCGTGAAGAAACCAAGGTTTGTTTAAAAATGCGCCGGATATGAAGCAGCCATGCCAGATGACAGTCCCTCTCCTGGCGTTTCCAAAAAATCCGCCAGGTGCCAACATTTTCGATGACCGAGGCCAATTCGTGCCAAAATGGCTTTATACTGTTGTAGGGCGCAAATCAAAGGTCAAAATTTACTATGTCAATAACATTATCAGCTTATGGGCAAAAAGAACATTACAGAAGCTGCAGACGACGCATTTAAGACAAAATAGAACATTCTTACGTTTAATCTAAAAATAAGGCTTTTTCAGGGTAAACATTTATTAATTATCACGTGGTACTAAGCAGTTGCTGCCCTAAGGCTACTAAAGTTTGAGCCTCTACTCGGTTGAATTTTGTTCTTTTTCGTTCCTGCTGTTGTTGTTCCCAGGGTAGTAAAGGTTGTTCCTTGTTGTGTTGATGTCGGAAGAAGTTGATGAAGCCATTCACGTTTTATCCGCCGCATGCAGCACGCAGACGCAATATAAACTATCGTTGATGAGAAGTTTTTGAGAGAGAGAAGGCAATTGAAATAGTTGGGTTGGTAGGGACTGCCAATTCAATCACCAGTTCTATAATTTTCTTTTCAATCAAGCTATTGTTTCGAATGCAACATTATTTTAGCTATTTCATCCAGTCAAATTGATACTTTTCTCGTCTGATAAAATTGGAAAATGTTATCAAGGAGGCAATGTAGTGAATAATGTGTGCTTGAAAGTGGTTATGTTTTGTCTCATATCTTAGTTTTAGAAAATGTGGATTCCATTATCATGAATTTTGCTTGATCCTGCTTGGCTCTGGTCCAGTGTGCAAAGTACGGCATTTTCGACGAGATCTCTGTGCGAGTGCCCTTGGAGACAGGAGCAAGTGGTGCAAATTTTATCAACCTGGTGTGAATTTGTAAGACTGGTGCGAGGAAGGTGACACTAAAAACCTAACAAATGATAGTTAAATGGTTATAAAAACAGGAGGGGGCCTTATAAAAAGACCTCAACTAACTAATAAGGTAGGTAGCATTGCATCATGTGGGTAGGAATGGGTGCGTTTTTGTCCCTGGTATATGGCAGATTGGTGTGAATTTTTGGTGGCTGGTGGTGTGAGAATTTTAGATGGCTGGTGTGACTTGTCGGGCATGCTGCCGTACTTTGCAAACTGGGCTATGGTCCTGGTATAGTCCCAGTGTCTAGCCTTTGGTCCTGGCTTCAGTCCCACCGGGACCAGATCTGGTCCTGGTGCTGGTACTGCTGGACCAAAAAGTCCCACCTCTATTGTAAAGGTGATGCTAGTCGTGTTACATGTCCGGGAAAGGAAAAGATAGTGTTAAGTTGTGAACTCAACCTGGACCTGTCCATAACAAAGCGAGCATGAAAAATGTGGTTAGTGATGTCCTGTGTGATGTGAGTGGTGCCTCCTCAAATTAAAAGCTGAAAAACGGTTCAAACTGTGACAAAGGAAATATAGCATCCAACGTTAGGAATAACCCAGATACTGGTCATGTTAGCAGTGCAAACAGCTCAACAGCAGATCATAAAGTATAGGAATCTGAGCCTTGGATCGTGGTTAAGTGTTGCCATGGTGGTAGGCAAGGCATTGGAAGGAAACAGTTGAAGATTGTGACTGATGACATTTTGGAGGGAAAAGGCATAGGCACAAGTGTTTCTTGTGTTGTGTGCCAGACTGAGAGAAGAAGTTTGCTGAACCCCTGCTTATTAGACATGCACTCTTTATATACTTCCTTTATATACGCTTTCTTTATATACGCTCACACACAGCAACAGATGCGAAGTCACTCACACAAAAACTATACAAAAACCATACTGCGCCATCGAGGGGCATACCGCTCAGTGTGGCGGGGTCATTACAACACACCTGCACTGATACCATCCTAAGGGTTACAGGAGCCCCACAGGGATCTGACGGCACTGAAACAAAGGAAAGGGTAAAATTTACCCTTGATTTATCATCCAAAACCCAAAATATGAGTGAGAGTACATTCCAAAATCCAGACTCACCACTCCTTCCAGTTGGACTGGTGTCTCAAGAGATCAGGTGTGACAACAGCACATATTCTGCAACAGGCTTGTCTGCAAACACATGAACACCCTCCATCACCTGCAAAGGTGGACCCAATAACCCGCGCCCCACCGGGGTCCGGCGCCACCTTCGCCACCGGGGGGCCATCGATGGCCCCCCTCTAACTCCGAAAATATGGGCGTTAGCGCAAATCTGCAAAGTGCAATAGAAAGCTTGCGTGAATTCAGTAAGAAACTACTTCGCATGTTTTAGTGCTCAGGTCAATGGTTTGACCTCCAGAGGTCAAATTAGGTCAAGATCGGCTATTTTCACTCAAATATGCAATGATTGAGCAAACTGGGCATAACTCTTATGTCATTAGAGCTATTGAGGCCTGGTAAAGTACATTTGATAGCAAATTGCCAGTACTTTTTCCGCTATTTGGAACGTAAAGACCTCCCGCCAGTGGTTTGACCTCCAGGGGTCACCTCGTGACCTAATATGACCTGAGGTCACGAAAGGTCAGAAAGTGACCTTGCTGTATATCAAATGAAAGCCAGTGACAAGACAAACACGATGGTATTTGTTTTACCGCTCTAGCTTAATTAGGTCAAAAGTTATTGCCAAAATACTGTTTTTGACCTCTGGTGACCTTGGATGACCTTGGAAAAGTCAAAGGGCCAATATGACCCCTAAGATCCGTGAAAGGGTGTCCAAAAACGTTGTTCTGAGCAGTCTGAGTATTTGCAATCATTTTTGTGGCTTTTATATCATGAAATAGCTTTTCCCCATGCTTTTCCAATGGGAGAGGTCGCCTCGTGACCTGACCTCAGGGCACGAAATCGAAAAATCCCGGATATACACCTTGTAGACCCTGGAGGGGTTATGAAGTGTAGGAAGTTCCAAATCGATCGACTTTGAAATGTAGCTCTTACAGAGCTCTAAAGTGAAGTGAGGTGACCTTGGTTGACCTCGTCTGGTGACCTGACCTTGGGTGACCCGGGGTAAAAAATTTCAGGGATGATGGGAAAATGATGCAGTGAGAGGTAGAGCCCTGAACCGCGGTGCTGCGCTTCGTCGTTTTTCTGCTATCCCGGAAAAACCTTAGGGGGCCATCGATGGCCCCCCGGTGGGGCGAGGGATAAGGAATGTGGTGAGGTTGTCATGCAGAATGTTGATGCGGTCCAGTGTGACAAGTGTCAAATGTGCTGCCACACAGGTTGCCAAGGGTATCTATCCAAAACTGTGCTGAAAGCTATTGAAATGATCCATTGAACACTCCAACATGTGGCGGTGTTGTGATTGCCAAGTGTGGCTCAAATCACATGATTAGACAGTAAACACTGATCTTATTGTAGTCGGCAATGCGAGGTTGAAATTGAATGAATCCCTGCTTTACTATGTTCTGCCCCGCAAAAGGTTGACAAATGCTATTTTTTCTGCAGGGTTATGTGATAATTCCAGTAAAGAGCATTAATGATTTAAACTACTAAAAGTCTGAGCTCACTCTCAGAACACTACAATTGAGCACTAAGTTTCCAAACACCAGCTGCCATGGAAGAGGCGGCAGGTCTCGTGTTTCAGCCGGTATCAGCTGAAGATGGAGGCACCAGGCAGGTGGTGCTGGAGCTTCCCGAAGGGGTGGACACCTCCGAGGGCGTCATCATGCAGATTGATGGAGACAAGATACACATCATCACTCAGGGTAGGTGATTTCACTATGTGCATGTTCCAGTCCAACTCCGACCTCCTCCAAGCTCATTCAGAAGGGGTAGAAGACTTGGCCGTCCAATAGAAAGCTATATAAGGGCATTCTTCTCTTCTGGGAGGAGGTGGGATGAGGTGCTACAACAGATCCAATGCTTGATATAATTTGATGTTGTGTTAGAAGGAGGTGTGCGATGTTAACCATTGCCTCTGACCAAATAGTGCCAGAATGTTTTTACAAGGTTTTTTAACATCTGCTAAATTTTATTACCTATTCATGCTCTTCATGCATTTCAAGGTTTTGGTTTTGTAATATTTGCTTATGGTTTGAGCTGTATTTCAAAACCTGATCCTGCCTGACAGGGTTTTGTAAGGCTTAACTGCTAACTCGGTCCCCATATCTCGTATCCGAAACCCAAAGAATGATGCCGCTTTTCTATACTTCCATTCACACCACCGTCATTTTCCAGGAGGAACCCAGCTCTCTAGCACTCCTCTGGGCCTGTCCATGGACTCTTTGATCCAAGACGGGGATGGCACCCAGTTGCGGATGACCTCCGACGCCGGAGATGGCGCCCTGCAACTGGAGCAAGCTGCTGGTGACGAGCAGCTGCAGCTGGAGGAGGCCGGCAGGCAGCTGCAGCTGGGAGATGGCCAAGAACAGCCAGAGGAAGTCGAGAAGGCGGGCAGCTGTGAGGAGGTGGGTGTTTTTGGGAGTTGAATCTGAGAAGGAGGAGGGAGTTTATAGGTAGTGAAGTTTGATATAGGAAGGCGGTTTATGAGAAGGACAGTTCTGACTGGAAAGCTTAGTGTAAAAGTCTTGAGAGTTTCTGAGAATATTTGTTTAGTGTTGATATGTGATTGCTGTATTGGACTAGTGTTGTTGGGGTCTGGTATTTCCAAACCGGTTGTCGATCCGATTTTCGTATCAAAATTGGACAAAGTTTGCATCTAGTAAGCTGTCCTTGAAGTTTCGATGTAGCAAAGTACTCCATATTCATTTCACAAAATCATGAATTTCCAATAGAATATAATATCCGGGAAATGCAAATATTTTGACTGAAATTCAAGATCTAACCGGAAACATGGACTAGGCCACAGCTAAGTGTGTGGTTCAGTGTGGTTTTGTGCGCCTTCCATCCTCTCGTGGTTCGCAATTTTCCGCTGGAATAGATAATCTTGGCTAAAGTTGTAGTACAAAGAATTGATCCCTGAGCAAGGCCAATGATTACAAAACATCCATCACTTGGACGATTTAGTTCTGGTGCTATCAATACAGATGAAGTAAAAGCGAACCACAACACTGTTTCCTAAATGTTTCATGAAGTATGATTGAGGAATCGGATTATGACATTTGTCAGTTTCAAATCGGGCTGGTTACCAATTGCTATCATTACCGAGTGTGTGTTTCGGTTTTAAGTGGAATAACGTTCGTTCTCCATTATTTTTTTCTAAAAGGTCCGCCACCCCATTTTAGAAGGCAGCCAGGCGTGCCCCACCGCGATCCCAGCGACAACAGCACTCTTACGTTAACACCAGAAACATAAAATTAAACGAGTCGCTGCACGCCCTGCTGGGAAATGAAGCAAAAACATCAGATAGCAAAAACAACTGTGTTACTATTTAAGTATTTGTCATAAAAAGGTTGCTTAAAGAAGGCTTCTGTAAAATGTTACAGAAGCCTTGACCAATAACCCACTGTTAATAAAAAGAGAGACTGGTCACACATAATCGTATAGTGTTAGTGCTCATTTCCATGCAGACTACCCCATGCGGATCTAAGTTAGTAATTCCCTGGAATCTAGCAGACAAATAGAGGAACTACTAACATCTACCAGAAAACAAGGGCTGACTGAGGGGGTTTTTTAGATGATGATGATTGAGAGTGACTGAAGATGTGAGCATGATTTTTGCGAGTCCCACGTGGCAACACCACAGTGCGGACTACCACCGCGTGCTGAAACACTTTTTATGATGATGAGGTGACGGTGACTTAAGATGAGAGCATGATATTTTTTAATGAATTGAGCCTTTTTTAGATGGTGAGGTGAGAGGTACTTGATATACGTTATGATTGTTGTTATGTTGATGTTGTTTAGTTCTTGACTTGTTTTGGGTATTATTACACCCACCTGTCTTCTCACTGTCTCAGGTGGGCAATGTTTTTGATGTTAAAAATAAGTGAGCGGGAACAAAATACGTGAAACAGTTCCAACATTATTATGAGGCATTACTGATAAGAGTTCCAAGCATGCACAAGTGTCCATTATCTCATTCTGTATTGATAAAAACATTTTGCCCTGTAAGCAATATCTTTCCATATTGAGCAGCTCTTGATTGGACTTGCAATTATACTTCAAAAGCCATCGAAACTATGTATTGTCCCCCCACACACCCGAAAAAACGTACAGAAAGAACCTTCTGCCTGGTGCGGCGCAGGTGGCCCATGTGGAGGAGGCCTTTCCCTGCTTCGTCTGCGCCGAGGTGAGCGTGCGTCCGTGTCGACTGCTGTTCTCGCGCGCTGCCAGCTCGGGCGTCAGTCTGGCAGAGCGGCTGGGCGGTCTGCTACCCCTGCGACTGCGGGTCAGCGCAGAGGACAGCTGCTGCGACCGCTGCCGGCAGCTGCTGGAGCAGGCGGACCAGCTGCACACCGAGCTCAAGGTGAGGGGACACGGAGAGAAGGTGAGGGCACGCAGAGATGAAGGTACGAACTCTTCAGTCGTAAAGGCGAAGGTTAGAAGGTGAATGTGAGCATTCAGGGTTGATTGTGAGGATACGGTAATACATGACATGGAGGGAAGTATCAGGGCATGAGGAAAATGTTCTCACCCGAATGGAAATGAGGACAAACAGATGAGATGATGAAGTCTCGATTAGATCAACTTGAGGACCCATGTAAAATAGAGACTGCGATTGATTGCTGTGGTTTCTCATGTAGCTATCTATTTATGAGTGGTTATCTGTCCTGCAAAGAAATGCAGGTTATCGGCAATGTTTTGTCGATGAGAGGTACCAGTGGGTGATTTGTGTCAGCAGCTATTGCTGTGGCTTCAACCGTCTTCATGCAGTCCGTCTCCTCAAAGCATCTCTTTTCGACGGCTCTGTTTTTCAGACTGTTGAGCTGCAAGTGAGGCAGCTGTTCCGACTGGAGGAGAAAATGGAGGAGGAGGAGGAACGGCAGGAACGGGAGGAGGAGGCCCGTCAGGCCCGGGAGCAGGAGCTCAACCGACGCCGGGAACGGGCTCAGGCCAGGTGGGTGAGCCAACACGTCGAGGCGGCCATGCCGTCGCCGACCGACGCCGAACGCCGCCGTGGTAAGGCCGTCGGCTCGGGGAACCGACGCCGGGAACAGGCTCAGGCCAGGTGGGTGAGAGGGGGTGAGCGGGAGGTGGGATGAAGTGTTGGAACCGGAGCTAGAGCAAGGGAGGAAATGGAGGTGGAGGGGTGATAAACAATTCGGGGAGGCGAGGAGACATGGCTAAGATGGGTGTATTCTTTATAATTGTAATATTTTCCATTTCCAGTGTCCTGAAATTCTCAATTTTAAGTGGAAAACGTATCTTTTCAAATTTATTTAGGCCTCACCAGGGACTTGTTTTGGCCTCACTTGGCAGAGGAATCCCGGGCATGAAAACCGGTAAAATACGCATCTATATTATGACAGTGAATACCCAAACCATGTAAGTATAATCCCCAACCCCCATTGATATAATATCTTGCCTGATTACATCCTCTCCAATCTCAAACGCCGATACTACTCCCACATACACAGCCAAAAACGATGGTAACGTATAACGCAGCACGAAACAAAACAATGCCGGCCTGCCATAAACTAAAATATAAAACCCGCAGAAAATAGACCAATGGTGACATGGGAAAAGTAAGGAAAAGTGAGGAAACAAAGGTTTTTGGAGGTATAACAAACTTTTTCATGTCCCAGAAGTTTCTGGCCCGTTCAAATACAAAAGATGGCGGATACTTTTGCCTAAGCTTGCTTGGGATAGGCTGCTACCAGATTTTCAGGCGAAGGAAAGACTTCACGCGGGTATTTGCTCAGTGAGGCCGATTGGATCGAGGCGCATTCGTTTTCGTCCACTTTTAATTTTCGGCAATTATTTTCATTAGAATGGGATACAAATCGCATTTGAAAGTATCAAAATAAAAGGTAGATTCCAATCAAGACCACCAATAATGTGAAAGTAATCTTATAATTTCCTGAGAGGCTGCCAAAGTCAACCCTGACTTTTGGGCTATTTTTAAATGTTGGTAACATTGATGAAGAAATTAGGATATATATTATTTCACTGAGGAAGAGTTGAAACAAAATATATTTTTTCCTGAAGAAAAATATATAGGCAAGTTCTAGGTATTTTTATTTTGCGATTTTAGACCTTCTTTGAAATTTTCAGACGCTCGAACTACGTGATTTTGGTCAAAATCTCCACTTTAAGTGAGGCCGATTCCACCTTTCAATATATTTCGTAAAATACAGATTTATTGTTCTTTTGTTAGTTTTTTGAAGTTGAAACATGCTTTGGCAACATTTCTAACGTTCGATTGCTCTCAACCGTGCGTTCATTAATGAGAAATAGGATTCCAAAGACATCCAAGTACCGAATTGGCCTCGGTGAAAAGGCCTCAGCTGGTTTTCGTCTATTCAGAACAATGACGTCACTTCGTCGTATTTGGGGAGCCGAAATGATCTCGGGTGATGAATGGGTGCGGAAGTGCAGGCGGTGATATTTTTTAGTTACTTCGGTAACCTTGGCGAGCCCATGTACTATTACTTTACTCTATTGCCTTGGCCAAGGTAATAGAGAGGCCTTGGCGAGCCCTGTGTTTTGAGGCCGGAATATCAACAATCCGGAGAAGACAGAATATTGAGGTAGTATGGTTATTGGAAAGAAGACTGGAAATTGAGTGAGTGCGTGGAAGGAATTTGAGTTTGCTGTTGGAAGGGATATTGTGGATGATGGTTCAATTTTTATCCGTGATACTGCAGCTTACCTTTCAGGAAATTCATGATTAATCGAACCATTTCTCCCATCTTAAATATCTACAGGAGATATGTGGGTACCTACCTACTCAGTACAGTACTGGGTGAGGTCATAATACCTTGCAAAAGTTTTCCACAGCTCGGAGGAAGGCTTAGACTACCTTTTGCAGCTCATGATTTTTAAGGCTGGGTATGCTTGTATTTTCTTAATCTGAACTGATTGTGCATGCAAATATAGGCGGGTGGTTTTCACATATTGAAGCGAAATGATCCTGGCAGCGGTTGAATGTTTAAACCCCACGTCCTGCATTAAATAATGATAGCCTGTGTGGTGCTTGGATGAGTGAAAGCTGGAGAATATCAAAATAAGGGGAAGAGGTATTTTATCTGGTTGGTTACCTATTTACCATGGCACCAGGCCAAATAATGTATAATGGGTTAGAGATTCAGGGTTATGAGATCCTATCTATGTATGAGGTACTTACAATTGCGGAGCATCAACATGTTTTCACTCTACTAGGAGGTAGCAGAATGATGATTCTTCACTGCCATTCTACAGCAGATATTTTCATCTACTTTCAGTAAAAAACTGGTGGTGCTGCTGCATATATTTCATACCACACACATATATTGACATTAAAGATCATACATAAAGCATACACTCCTGAATAATAAAAACATGAGCTCATTCCTCCAAACAAAACCATGGCACAGCTCCTGCGAAGTGCCGCAGGCGTGGGGCCCCTAAATTGAATCGGAAGGCATATAGATACAGTCCTAAACCAAATTATTATCCTGAAAAGTATTGGTTAGGTAAGAAGCAATAAACATGTCTAGGAAAAGGGCTGTGGTGGGACTTGTAAGCCTGGAAATGCTAAATGACAAGAAAATGAGGCATGTAAAGAAAGCGGGAATTTTGGCCTCTTTTTGGGATTTTGGCCTCACTCTCCACCTTGGTGAAAGCAATTTCAGGACCCGTCCGTTTCGGAAGTATTCGGTACTTGTACGGTCTGAACTAGAGGTTTTGTTTTGAGTTCCGTTGTCCCGACGCCGGAACCAGGTGCAGATCTCAGTGGAGATTTTCCTGGGATAACGAGAAATCGGACGATGGAAGATGCTGCATATAAGCACCGCTGCATTAGCTAGGTTTTTTGGAGTTTTTTATTTTTACTTTTGATGTTTTTGAATAGTTGATGTGTTGTGTGCACTATGGAACGCAACACCAAGATATGGATGGCAAGCAAAATAATGTACAGAATGAGCAGGCGTTTCCTGGTTTCACATGTCTATACAGGCCTAAATATGAACTCTCTATCGTCGACACTGACAGCCATCTAGATCTTCTAGTGAAGGTAACACTTCCCTGCCTTTACAATCTCGATCATGCCCCGGAACCGGCGCCGGATTAAGGCCCGTCCTTCTGGACAGTGTCGTGTCTGCTGACAAAATTTCGGAAAAGCCAAACTTACCCCGAACTAATGCGGCTGACCAGTCTGGCGGGTATGTTTCACAGAGAGGAGTACCTGGAGCGGGAGAGGCGGCAGGAGCAGGAGCAGCGGGCGGAGGCGGCGCGCAGGACGCAGGAGGCGCTAAACAGGCTGCGCCCCGACCCGCCCCACATAGAGATCATCGCGCAACACGGTGAGCACGTAGTGTTAGGTCTGTTACTGCAGGAAAACACGGACAGGTATGTAGGCTTCATATTGAAGTTATCCCGTTTGCCTTTGTATGTAAAAAATGCATTTGATAGCGTAAGATAATTGAAACGGAATTTAGGTTGCATCTACATTAAAAATTATTATTTCGAGGATTTAAAGAATATGGCCTCGCCCTCCGTCTTGTATTACCTTATCGTCTCCCATTTTTTTCGTAGAGACAAATATGGTAATGGTCATATCATTCAGTGAACGGTGATCAGTACTCATCAGGACTGCAGAGCGTGTCGAGAGCACCAAATCGACTCCCGGCGAAACTATGTCCAATAATCGCCCTAAAGCTTAGTTTGGCGTTGAAAAAGACCCATTTATATTGATGGACTGAAAGCCGGGAGGATGTTTAGTTTAAGAAGCCCTCTAGTAACATTGGCGCCTGTCTGCTATATCGGGATCCTCATTAAGTCGACCTTGGGATTATTTGTATCATTTATCTCGCCATAGAGCATATTTAAACGGATAATCGTGGGCTACAGCTCATTTGTAGACAAACCTGTCATAGATCAGACAGTTGGGACCAGACTGTGTATTAGCGCCGGGACGGAGTCCGGGCCGGGTCGTGCCTCAGGCGCGGTCAGCCGGCCCACCAATCAGATCGCAGCCCGGCCGGCAGGTGGCTTGCCACCGGTAACTGCCGGCCACTACAACAAAACCTATCTCTAATTATTCCAGAAAAACGCCGGGAGAATATTTCCGGCAGAAATATGCCCGGAGTTGGTTCCAGCATCGACAGCCTATTCCGTAGCACTGATCATAACACTGCAATATACTTTTCCAGACTTCGTTAACGACAGCCATATCGTTAGACCTTAGAGTATTACCCTTTCCCTCAAAGTGTAAAAGTAAAAACACCGATGAACGTACTCCCGACGAAATCTCGAAGGCGAAGTAGTAGTATTTATCAACTTAATCCTCCTTTTTGCTTTTATTCTTTAAGAGAAAGGTTCATTTACTCTGAAACCCCATTATACCTCAGACACCCACAAGCTGCTACACCCACAGAAAACGCCGGTCAGTGAGTAACGATGTGACAACGGAAAGGCTCATTTTCCCTAATACCCTATTATACCTCATACACCTACAAGTTGAATTATCCACAGGGAACGCCGAGCCGCTGGCATCAGCACAGCGGAGCCGTCAGAACGAGGGCCCGGAGTGGACGCCGGCCCACGGGCAGGACCTGGCCGCAGCCCGGGAGTTCCTGGCCTCCAGTACTCGGTCGGAGGTGGCCCTCTCCGGAGTGTCAACGTCCCAGCCTGTGGTCATGGAGGGACCAGCGCCCGGGGCGGATGGTGTGAAGACGGCCGACGGTCTGTGTCGGTCAGAGGAGACGGCTGGACAGGAGGAGGCACCGGCGTCCAGCAAGGTTGGTGGGAGTGTGGTGATGGCTGGAGAGGTTTGTGGTCTTGGAGAGGTTTCGATGGGTCCGTTCCGGCGCCTTCTCTAGCCTCCTCCTCAGAAGAGAAGAGTGCTCTGATCTAACTTCCTGTTGGACGGTAGAGTTTTGTAGTCATCTACCTGTGCCGGATGATCGTCAAGGAGGCTAGAGGAGGCGCTGGAGCAGGTCCTATGTGTAACTGGACATGTGTGCTGTGTTGGAGGTCAACAGGCCGGAGTGCGGCTCGCCGCATATATTCCCTGAGCTGTAGAGGCATCTGTTTACGCAAAGGTATCGACGTGATGCAGAAACGCAGCCTTCGTCATTGTATGTATGACCCGAGTTACTATCAGCATGTTTTTTGTTTCTGTCCCATCCATTGATTCATTCTTTCTTCCATTCATTCATTCATTCATTCATTCATTCATTCATTTTCCCCCAGATACAGGAGTAGCTCATTCAGGAAACGAACTTCAGAAGTACATGCCATCCACCAAGTTCGCATTTTCACAAGCCGGTCACATGAGTTCTAACGTACTAACGATGTCAAAACTATTTTCGTTCGTACTTCTTTTGAACGTTGAAGTAACAGCAGTTTTTATACGAAAGATGTATTTGTTAATAAAAATTATTGACAAATGCACATTAAAGAAATTGTATTACGTTTTGTTCAGAAACGTTCTCGATACATATAATGAAAAAAATTTATTTTAAAGTCTACACAACGACGAATTGCCCGAAGGTCTGTTCTCGGGGAGCTCTGTGACTGGGTGGTACAAATGTACCACCCAGCCGGTTACATGGGTGTCTGGTACGTTTGCTAGTCACCCAAGTAGGGCCCTGTGTTCAGTACGTAAATAGCACGCACTGAAACTGCTCATGTCTGTAGTGTGCTGGACATTAACAACATATTTATATTCTTTGTTTCATGTTAGTACCCCCATCTGCTTTCGTAATACCACCATACATCGTTTACCTACACAAACCTGTCCCTTACACACACGTGCACATGGGTGGGGAACCGGGGGGAGAGTTTGACCCTCTGTGGATTTTGGGTCTCCCATGGACTTTATAGGGCTTGTATTGCCGTGCCAGCGTTAACCCACCCAGAACCAGTGGCGGATCTAGCCAGTCGGTGGGGGGGGCAAGTCAAAGTAGAAACGCAAAAATTCGCGGTAAAACTTTCCCACAATATGATTTGACGGTAGGTTTTGGGTTACCCAAGGCGAAAAAAACGTCACGGGATGAAAGATGGGCTCAAGATTTGTTTTCATCCAAGACCCAATGTTTACATTAAAGTTGACTGGTTCTGTTTGAAGTTTAGGGTTGAAGCACCAAAATCTTGCTTATAAACTCAAAAGGAGTCGTGGAAAAAGGTAGGTCGACCGCTTGGGGGGGGCTTGCCCCGAGCTTTTCCGTTGGGGGGGACAAATGTATTCCGCCACTGGATCCGCCACTGCCCAGAACCCCTCTTGGATTGAGCAGAGATCTCCAGCCCTTTTCCTGCAGTTAAGCCTGTCGTTAAAGGCCGGCAGTGTTGGTGACCTCTGTGACTGGTGGTGACCTCTGTGACCGGTGGTGACCTATATGACTGTTGGTGGCCTCTGTGACCGGTGGTGACCTCTGTGACCGGCGGTGACCTCTATGACCGGCGGTGACCTCTGTGACCGGCGGTGACCTGTTGGAATAGCGGTGACCTCTGTGACCGGCGGTGACCTCTGTCCCCGCGCTGCAGCGGTGCACAGCGCGGCGGCCGTGTCCGCGCCGGCCGTGGTCGCCCTCCGACGCTGCTGGTCCCAGACGTGCCGCCGACGCGCGGAGCGGCCCTCCCGAGCCCCCGGCGCCGGCTGACCCGACCCCGGGTCAGGGCCCTGCTGTACTGGGTGTAGAACAGCCGGCGGATAAGGAACAGGAGCACGGCGACGCCGGACAGGAGGTCGCGAAGAGAGAGGAGGCGGCAGAAGCTGCCTTCGGTCAAGAGGTGGGACGTGGTTTTGGTCATTTTTGTTTTTTCCAGGTTTTTTTAGTACAATAAAATGTATGTTGGTTCTCCTGTGACGATGATTTTGTTGTTGCGCCATCTTTGTTCGTGTTATTTTGCTGTGGTCATGATTTTTGTTTATTAGAATTGTGATTGTTATAATATGGTTATGTTTGATCGTTTATAGTATTTTCATATGTTTCGTGTCAATATAACTTGAGTTATTCGTTTAGCTACTGAAGAAGAAGTCTTTAACCAGGGTGTCTATCCACTAATCCCGCTACAACCACTCTCTCTCCCCAGCCTGCTGGAGACACCACGAAGCCGTCTGCCCAAGAGCCGGAGTCGGCGGACCTCCTGGAGAGGGATGGGGTCAGTACCACCAACATCGAGTTCCTCAGCATGGACGGTCCCGGCGCCGCGGGCGAGAGAAGTCTGGGCCAGTACGGTCTGACCCCTGGCAGGAGATCGGGAGGCAAGGTGACGCCGAGCTTCTTCTGTCGCCGCTGTAACACACAGTTCAACAGCGGCAAGTGAGTGGTGGCTGGTGGCCGTGGAGGGGGCAGGGTGTGGGGGAGGCTGGCGGCCTAGGACTGGTGGCTGGCGGCCGCGGAGGGACAGGGTGCGGGAGGAGGTTGGTCGCCTAGGACTGGTGGCCGGGGAGGGTTCAGGGTGTGGGGAGGAGGTTGGCGGCAAGTGAGTGGTGGCTGGTGGCCGCGGAGGGACAGGGTGCGGGGAGGAGGTTGGTCGCCTAGGACTGGTGGCTGGCGGCCGCGGAGGGACAGGTGCGGGAGGAGGTTGGTCGCCTAGGACTGTGGCCGGGAGGGGTCAGGGTGTGGGGAGGAGGTTGGCGGCAAGTGAGTGGTGGCTGGCGGCCGCGGAGGGACAGGGTGCGGGAGGAGGTTGGTCGCCTAGGACTGGTGGCTGGCGTCCGCGGAGGGACAGGGTGCGGGAGGAGGTTGGTCGCCTAGGACTGGTGGCCGGGAGGGTTCAGGGTGTGGGGAGGAGGTTGGCGGCAAGTGAGTGGTGGCTGGTGGCCGCGGAGGGACAGGGTGCGGGGAGGAGGTTGGTCGCCTAGGACTGGTGGCTGGCGGCCGCGGAGGGACAGGGTGCGGGAGGAGGTTGGTCGCCTAGGACTGGTGGCCGGGGAGGGTTCAGGGTGTGGGGAGGAGGTTGGCGGCAAGTGAGTGGTGGCTGGTGGCCGGGCAGGGTTCAGGGTGCGGGGAGGAGGTTGGCGGGCTAGTACTGGGAGCATTATTGGGGTCCTGATCCTCAAAGTGGTTGGTATTTGTGGTTTCATCTCTTTGTTGGTTGATTTTTTTGTTTGATGTAAGATAATGTGCTCTTTTTGGGTTGGGGTGTGGATAGGTAGAGTCCACGAATCTTTGTCACCTAACGTGGACGAAGATGAAATGTACCTAGAATATATTTTGGTGATTAATTTTGAATTTATACCCTGCAGCGCACGTTAACCTTTCACTTTCGAAAGAAGTCACCTGCTGAATTTCATGTCCGTATCTGACATCGCCCATGTATGTCCTGTGACCCTTCTGTGATGCTAAGTGGAGTTTTAGGGCACGGCAGCTGCAGAGGCTATATGTGCCAGTGTGTCCCTTCTGTAACAAGGTGTTACCTCCGTTCGTTTAATGCTTCAGAATTGATCCCGTTCGCGTTGTGCTCCCGCTGTGGCCTGATATTACCCCCTCCTCCCCCCTCTACATCGTGCCTGCTGTCCAGCCCGACTTGGCCCCGGCTTAACTTTTATGCTGTACTGTTATTCTTCAGTATTTCTCAATATTCCTCAGTTGTAGCCACTCTGTTCCTCAGTATTTCTCTTGTACGTCCCTCGTGTCATCTGACCCAACGTTTCCCTCTTTCACCTCGTTTTTATGGGATCCGACATTACCGATGTTCACCTCGTGTCCTCATTATGTATCGGGACTACTCTCTTTTACCTCACATCTTGTCTACTCCCCAGCATTTCTATCGTTCGGCTTGTGTCCTGAGTGTGCTCCTACACTACCCTCTTTTGCCCCATATTCTCTCTGCTCCCTAATATTACCCCTTCGCCCCGTCTCATCTCTGCTCCGTCGTTACCCCCGTCCGCCCGGCGTGCCGTCTGTGACCTGTAGCGCCGTCTCTCCCCTCTGTCCCGCTGTTACCCCCGTCCGCCCGGTGTGCCGTCTGTGACCTGTAGCCGCCGTCTCTCCCCTCTGCTCCGGCGTTACCCCCGTCCGCCCGGTGTGCCGTCTGTGCCCTGTAGCCGCCGTCTCTCCCCTCTGCTCCCGCCGTTACCCCCGTCCGCCCGGTGTGCCGTCTGTGACCTGTGGCCGCCGTCTCTCCCCTCTGCTCCGGCGTTACCCCCGTCCGCCCGGTGTGCCGTCTGTGACCTGTAGCCGCCGTCTCTCCCCTCTGCTCCGCCGTTACCCCCGTCCGGCCGGTGTGCCGTCTGTGACCTGTAGCCGCCGTCTCTCCCCTCTGCCCCGCCGTTACCCCCGTCCGCCCGGTGTGCCGTCTGTGACCTGTAGCCGCCGTCTCTCCCCTCTGCTCCGCCGTTACCCCCGTCCGCCCGGTGTGCCGTCTGTGACCTGTGGCCGCCGTCTCTCCCCTCTGCTCCGCCGTTACCCCCGTCCGCCCGGTGTGCCGTCTGTGACCTGTGGCCGCCGTCTCTCCCCTCTGTCCCGCCGTTACTCCCGTCCGCCCGGTGTGCCGTCTGTGACCTGTGTCCGCCGTCTCTCCCCTCTGTCCCGCCGTTACCCCCGTCCGCCCGGTGTGCCGTCTGTGACCTGTGGCCGCCGTCTCTCCCCTCTGCTCCGGCGTTACCCCCGTCCGCCCGGTGTGCCGTCTGTGACCTGTGGCCGCCGTCTCTCCCCTCTGCTCCGGCGTTACCCCCGTCCGCCCGGTGTGCCGTCTGTGACCTGTGGCCGCCGTCTCTCCCCTCTGCTCCGTCGTTACCCCCGTCCGCCCGGTGTGCCGTCTGTGACCTGTGGCCGCCGTCTCTCCCCTCTGTCCCGCCGTTACCCCCGTCCGGCCGGTGTGCCATCTGTGACCTGTGGCCGCCGTCTCTCTCCTCTGCTCCGTCGTTACCCCCGTCCGCCCGGTGTGCCGTCTGTGACCTGTGGCCGCCGTCTCTCCCCTCTGTCCCGCCGTTACCCCCGTCCGCCCGGTGTGCCATCTGTGACCTGTGGCCGCCGTCTCTCCCCTCTGCTCCGGCGTTACTCCCGTCCGCCCGGTGTGCCGTCTGTGACCTGTGGCCGCCGTCTCTCCTCCTCTGTCCCGCCGTTACCCCCGTCCGGCCCGGTGTGCCGTCTGTGACCTGTGGCCGCCGTCTCTCTCCTCTGCTCCGCCGTTACCCCCGTCCGCCCGGTGTGCCGTCTGTGACCTGTGGCCGCCGTCTCTCCCCTCTGTCCCGCCGTTACTCCCGTCCGGCCGGTGTGCCATCTGTGACCTGTGGCCGCCGTCTCTCCCCTCTGCTCCGGCGTTACCCCCGTCCGCCCAGTGTGCCGTCTGTGACCCGTGGCCGCCGCCGCCGGCAGTGAGGTGGTGGCCCACGTGCGCTCGGTGCACTCGCAGGCCTGGTGCCGCCGCTGCCGGGCCGAGTTTCCCGACCGTCCGTCCCTGCTGAAGCACCGCCGCCGCTGCCAGGCGCTCTGCACGTGCGAGGAGTGTGGCGAGCAGGTGCTGGACCTGGAGCTGCACATGAAGCAGGTGCACCCGCGCCGCCACCCGCGCGGCAGCCGACGGCCCGGCGCCAGGTCCAGACGCGGCTCCGCCCTGAGGCAGAGGTCAGTGGCAGGGGCAGGGGAGAGGCAGGGGTGAGTGCCAGGGGCAGGGGAGAGGCAGGGGTCAGTGGCAGGGTAGAGGCAGGGCAGGGTAGAGGCAGAGGTGAGTGGCAGGGGCGGGGTGAGTGGCAGGGGCAGGGGGAGGCAGGGGTCAGTGGCAGGAGCAGGGGAGAGGGGGTGGTGTCAGGGGCAGGGTAGGGCAGGGGCAGGGGTAGAGGCAGGGGTGAGTGTCAGGGGCAGGGGTGAGTGTCAGGAGCGGTGCTGATGAATTTTTAGTGGGAGGGTGGGGGGGATGTGTTCTGATCTGGTGGTTCTGGGGACGACCTCCTGGTTCGCCACTAAAGGACTCATCCCCACCCCCCACCCCTCCCGCTTTGGACGGCCATGGGCAGAGGTCGTGCAGAAGTTATGACGGTGAGTGAGTTATTTGGACTGTAGGGGTTCACTGGCTCTGTAGCTTGCGCCCCGGACGGGTATAAGGCCTGTCTTTGTCAGTGGGTTACTTTAGCTTGAAAGTTATCCTTGCGTTTTGCAGTTTGTTTGTGGCACGGTCGTAGTTACTGTGGATTTTTGTTCGTATTATGCCGAGAAATCTGTATTTGTTTTTAACACTGTTTAGGAATATGTATTGAAAATTGTGTTTCATCGTCATCTTTGGTGGCTTGTTTTACTCAGTCTCAGCTCGTGTCTCCTTCCGTCGCCATACCCTAGCTTTCGAGGAAGCTGTGCTGTCCGCTCGATAAAATATTTTGATAAACTTGCCAGATAACAGGGAAAGCTTATTGAAACGGCCATACTCAGTCTCGCCAGTATTTTGTGTCGGTGCGTTCATAGTGACGTCACGATGACGTCACCGCCGGCAGTTCTGTGGAGGAGGCCGCCCAGCCGCCGCGTGTGATCGAGTTCCATGACGTCAGCACGCTGAGGGAACAGGTCAAGGACGTGAAAACACCGCGCAACGCGCTCAAGTTCCGCAAGCTCACTGCTGTATGTTAACGTTTTCTGTTACAGCATTTCGGGTGTTTTGATTGTTGCGGATGTTGCCCTCTTCTCGGATCCCGTGCTGTAACAATGCACCACGTCTTCTCTGCTCTCAAGACGGACTTCTAAGTATTCTGTGATCCTTAGAGGAAACGGGCTTCTCGATTTATGCCTTGAGTCTAGCGAAACTTGACATGGCGGTTTTCGTATGGATGACGATGACTTTTACGTTGTGACTTATTTTGCGTGCAAATGAAAAACTAGCATCTCCAGCGTATAATCAACGAGGGATACCCCATGTTTCCTCAACGCGACATTGTAATAAGTGAGAGCGTTCACTGCTGTGTGTTTAAGACTACTCTCACGCCGATCTGCGGCATGCCCCACAACTCTCAACTCCCTGTCCTCGGCAGTCGGACATCACTAAGATTCAGCATCTCAACGTTAACGGCGAGCCACTGGAGGGCCTGGTCGACTCCAAGCCCAACTACCTCTGTCTCAGGTATCGCTCCTGTACTGGCTTCTTGGGTGATAACTGTTTGGGTTTAAAGACGCATCTACTGCCAGCTGTACCATCAGGTGGCGCCACCTTCACGCTATAGTTGGGAAGATGTCTGGAGATCCGATCAATTTATTCGTAGATTTCGCGCAGATTTGAACCGGGGACCTCCGCTCTGGAGATTGTCATCAACTGAGCCGTGCATCTCCTACGAACCATGCTGTGCCAATTTCGTTTAAGTTGTTTGTGTCCTAGAAATTGTGGCATATCTATAATTTATATCCATCTTTTATAATGCTGATGCTGTTTTTGCGTGAATTTCGAGAAATTCTTTATTTATATGCTTATGCGATCGCCCAAACTATCACTTACACCATAAGATTGGGCAATTGCTAATGAAGTGAACAATATTTTGTGTTGCTGCCATTCGCTTGGATAACTAAATCCCTCTGCATTCGAGATATAACGAGCTGACCGGCCTGTGGAAGCCTCGCGTGACTGTTGCCGCCTGAAGCACGGACATCCTGCGTTCTGACAGGTGTGGGGAGACGTTCGCCTGTCTGAAGGACCAGGTTCAGCATCTGCACACGGTCCACAAGGGGAAGTCGTGGTGTCGGCGCTGCAGGAGCGAGTTCGACAGCAAGACTGCGCTGCTGGAGCACCGAGCCTTCTGCAAGGCGCTAAACCAGCAGGGTGCGTGGGAGGCAGCGGCTGGGAACTGCGGCTGTGTGCTGATGTGTATATCGAGTGGTGCTAGAGAGGGCTTGCTATTCTTTTCGGCCGGTGGCTGGAAGCTGTTTGGAAGTTGCCTCCTTTTCATCAAGGCTATTACAGTTATTTTGCATATCTGTATGTGCTTTTCGCTTTCATCATTAGGATCTTGGTGCCCCCTCTTCGGGATCCTTCCTGACTCTTCTTGTGCTCGCTCTTTTTCATATCCTCTTTCCGTTTCTGAAGTCACTTGAGGACAAAAATATATGGATTCGGACCATCTCAACACAATCTGGGTGGAATGCTGGTAGACTTTCTGTAGAGAGAGAGAGAGAGAGAGAGAGAGAGAGAGAGAGAGAGAGAGAGAGAGAGAGAGAGAGAGAGAGAGAGAGAGAGAGAGAGAGAGAGAGAGAGAGAGAGAGAGAGAGAGAGAGAGAGAGAGAGAGAGAGAGAGAGAGAGAGAGAGTGAGAGAGAGAGAGAGAGAGAGAGAGAGAGAGAGAGAGAGAGAGAGAGAGAGAGAGAGTCTGGCTGTATATTTACTCGGTAGCGCTCCTGGTAGCCCGAGTAAAGCTGGGACAGCTCTGCGTGAGCAGCTCAGAAACCTCTCGCTCTCCTCCCTCGCAGGCATCTGCGGCACCTGCGGTAAACACGTGAAGCACCTGAAGACGCACATGAAGCGACACGAGAATCCCGGGACGCGGAAGCGAGAGAGGGTGATGGGGCAGGACGGGAAACTGGTCAACGCCTCCCTGGCTGGTGAGCAAACATCGTCTCTGGGGAAACTACTGTGTTTTTCTTAGATTTTGAAGGTCTTTTATTGGGTTTGGTCTGCTGGTGTGTAGCGTAGCCGCCGTTTTATTACTATGTAAGGCCTGTGTTCTGAGAATCTACATCGTAAATGGCCGCGAATATAGCACACATAGAACGTTGTTGCCAGAGCAGAGCATCGGTATCTTTGAAAATCGTGACACGCTTCCAGAGAGCCTAACGGGCATAATATTATAACGTATGTCTTGACTCAGAATATTTTTTAGGCGTACTGTGAGTGTGCATTCATGTATGCATCGAAGTGATTAGAAAGTTGTCGTCGGTTTATTTCGGACTGGTCCGATTAACTCAGAAAAAAACATGAACAACTATTGCCGCCGTATGACCTATGATGTCGGTGCGCCCCTAAATTCCAACTATGATGAACAACTCCTGCCCGTCTTAATACAATATCTTGGTGTTCTGCAATCGAACTCACTGCGTTTCCAGGCGGCGACTGTTCCGTATGTAAGAAGTACATCAGCCAACGTTTGAAGCGGCATGTGGCGTCCCACGTTCAACATCCGTGTCCCATCTGCAAGAAGCTCTTCAGCCGAGAAGACGTCATCGCCGGACACATCAAGGTATGGAGCTGGTCGGGAGCTTGACTGTTGATATAAAATATCTGAAATTTGGAAAGTTGATTGTATTACTAAAAAAATTAACTGAGTATGATAAAATATGTCGATATTGAATATTTGGCCTGCAAAGGAATTATACAGGATAGGTGGGAGGGCGATTGATGATGGATTGATGATGATTGATGGGTTTCTGGGAGGGCTGTTATAAGGCAGGTGTAATGGATCTTTACTGTTGCTGTATTCTTTATAGACTTTGGTTCGAGTTGAAGACTGCATCAGGGCTTGTTATTTCCTTAAGTTATACATCAGTGACGGCAGCGTGATTTTGGTACCAGATAACAGGAAAATGTACCACATTTAGGCGGATTGAAAATGTACCACATTTAGGTGGGTTGAAACGGAACGGAAATCTCCTGTGACGTCATTTTTCTACAATTTAGATTAAATTGGGCCTGGACACTAAAATCGAGGCGGGTTTTGGCCAAAATTGACACGAATTTAATTGTCATACCTTGATTTACACGCAAGTGCCAGCCAAGATTCCAGGAATAAAAAGGCCTGGCCTGCATTAATCAAATATGTTTGTCTGAACCCCAAGTCGGAGTAAAGTTCGCTGGTTTCAACATGTACGGCAGCGCGTCTTTGAGAAGTTTCCTGGACGTTGTAGGGCTGTGTGAGTTCACGGTGCCCTTCCGAGCGTCGCGTGTCCGCCGAAGACTCGGGGTTGGAACCCGGTTAGGTGTTCTTTACGGGATGTCTTGCCGTGATCCAGCCTGGCAGGTTACTCCCTCTCTTTGTACCAAACGACAGCATCAGTCGATCTCAAACTGAGTTAGCTGAAACAAAGGAAGCCTAAACAAAACATGAGTGGTTTCAGTCTTTGGAAAGAAATCGAATGGAAAATATTTCGTCTTGTTAGTGCTGTAAGCTTCAGCGTTTTGGACCAATTATAATGTCAGTTCAAATATCATGATAATAACAATGGTAACTACATCTTGCGACATCACGAGATTTGAAATGAACCGTAGTGTATTGCTTCGTGTATTGTCTGCTATGATGGGTGATTCGAACCGCTCTGAAACTCTGTTTCTGAAAAGAGCCTTGCCATTGCAGTGTATTGCGTTATAAACAGTGTAACTCTGTGCGCGGAGTTGGATGGTTTCTATATACGTATGCGAGCGCTTGTTCGAGTTTATTTGTCATGTCAATGGCGAAAGTCGTTGACTTTGAGATGGATTGCGGTTTCAAATTTGGTTGCAGTCGTCGAGTTGATATTTCGTTTGATCAGGCGTTGTCAGCCCGCCATCGCCAGAAATTTTGCTTATCAATTTCTTACGTTTCAAATGTCCTCGCTGTTTCTGCGAAACTTGTCTGTACCAAGTGTATTTATCATTCGCTATCTGATATTGCTATCAATTTGGGGATGACAGATTTGTCAACATTGAATGCGCGCTCGTGACTTTGGTAAACTGCCTCCTACAGAGGGTACATATGAAGGAGAGACCGTACATATGCAACAGCTGTGGCAAAGGATTCGTCTCACTTTACAGCCTACAGCGGCATGAGATGATACACACTGAGACCTATAAGTAAGTCGGCATGTCAATTTCGCTTCAAATATTACTGTTTGCATGTGTTCGATGAAATCCTTTGAAATTTATAGGTTTGGAACCGTTGTGTGTTCCGTTAAAGCTCTTTAGATTTGAGCGTATGACGTTATCTGTGCTAACCTCCAGACTCAGAATTTTTCCTTCAATGGTTCACGTTTACGTGCATGTGCCTGTTTGTAGGTTTCGTGTTCGTGCAGTACGCTGCCATGTTTTTTTCGGTACTGACGTTTCATGCCGTTTCAGCGTGCTTTGTTGTTTTTTCTGTTTGTTCGACTGCCCCAGTACATACTGTCTTGTATGTATTCATCCGACAATTGTTCATATTGCTTTTTATACGAGTGCTCTAAGTATATTTACCCCGGGTATATATTTTGATATTTATCCCTGTATGATTTTATACCAGGTCACTACAGATTGTCTTCTGCGACGATGGTTTTATTTTATTGCCGGCGCATGTGTCCCGAAGTTTATGGTCTCCGAAAATATTGCGCAGCAAATAACAGTTCTGTGAGGCAGGTTCTGCTGCCACCAATGTGCTCTGTGCGGCATGGTTTACTGCCACTGATGGGTTTTGTGTGATAGGCTTTACTGCCACTGATGTGTTGTGTGCTGTGCGGCAGGTTCTACTGCCAGGAGTGCGGCGACGGGTTCCGGCAGAAGCAGCAGCTGACGGCCCACATGCGACACAAACACGGCGTGGTGGAGATAGAGTTCGAAGACGTCACGGAGACTACCCTGCTGGGCGACCTCTCCGAACATGCCGACCTGAGGTACCCACCGAAACCACAGCGCGAGCCACGGTCATGAAATGGCTCTCGGCGCTGTGTTTGGAGCTAACATTGCAGGAGAAAATAATGTGTCAATTTACCTAGAAAGCAGCATGCACATGTATCCCGTTTGACAGGTTCTGACTGCCGTGTCTGTCAGGTTCCTCTGCCAGGAGTGAGGCTCCGGCTTCTTTGTGAGTTATTGATGACTGCCGTGTCTGTCAGGAGTGCGGCTCCGGCTTCTGTGTGGGTTTCTGATGACTGCCGTGTCTGTTAGGTTCCTCTGTCAGGAGCGTGGTTTGGTGTCCCGTATGACAGGTTCTGACTGCCGTGTCTGTCAGGTTCCTCTGCCAGGAGTGAGGCTCCGGCTTCTTTGTGAGTTATTGATGACTGCCGTGTCTGTCAGGAGTGCGGCTCTGGCTTCTGTGTGGGTTTCTGATGACTGCCGTGTCTGTTAGGTTCCTCTGTCAGGAGCGTGGTTTGGTGTCCCGTATGACAGGTTCTGACTGCCGTGTCTGTCAGGTTCCTCTGTCAGGAGTGCGGCTCTGGCTTCCCCTCCCGTCGCACTCTGACAGAGCACATGCGAGATAAACACGGCGTCGCTAACGTCGTGTTCGAGGACGTCCACCTGCACGTGGCGGACAACATGGTGAGCCAAATGCACGCCGGAGCCTATATTGCAGAAGGGGAGTGCAATGCCAATTATCTATCTTTTATCATAAATCTACCGGAGAGGATATTTCCGCGGTAACGCTATGATTATATTGTACTTTTCGCTTACTTTACTTTACTTTACGTTGCTTTTTATATTACTTTTCTTCCAGCATTTTCAATAATCGGATCGCCACGAGTGATTCGTTTAGTTAGTAGATGTTTATTTAATTGTTATCATAAAAGTGAAGCATTTGTGCTGGTGTGCTGCGAATTTAATTAGAGTCAATCTGACGCGAAATAATGGGGGTGTTAAGGAAGGCTGGGATCGATGTGGCTCGAGGCAGCCATTAAAGTGAGCCAGGCTGCTCTTGTTTTAGCAGCAGATTGGAACGGGACACGGTTAGACAGCGTGAGTAATGGCCACATTCAGACTTTACTGCGTGCACTGTATCTGTCCAAGTTTCAATCAGAGGAAAGGACCCCGTCCAAGGAGATCTGAGGCTCAGTTTGTCGGGGTGATGGCTAATTCACATCAGCCTCTCAGTGACCAGTTCCCTCCCTGTCGAACCGACTTAAATGGAGTCGGTATCATTAGTCAAAATACTGTACGGACTTCTCCACTAGCAGATAATGTAAACGGACTCAAGTTGATTCGCAATAGGAAATCTCAATCCAAGGGAATATAAATCGGACTATTGAAACCGAACCTTAGGATATGTATTGTTAGTTTTGGTCAGCGTTTCTTTTTTTAATTGTGGTAATTAATCGAATCCAGGAGTATTTCCCCTCAGTAAGGCGCCATTTCCTCAGCATGGCGCCTCATCTTTCCCCACCCCCATTACCGTACTATTCGATCCGATTGTCTATCGACGAAGGCTGGCTGTAACTTGCTCCGGTTGTATGCTCTGTGCTAGTGGATAGGTCCTTAACGTCTACTCCCCGTGTCTGTCCTCAGGGTCAGCTGCAGGAGGTGTCGGTGGTACAGGAGATAGCCGACGAGGTGGACCCCGACACAGGCGGGCGCCCCTGACGGAACAGGAGGAGACGGCTGCCGCCAGCGAGTCCCAGTGGTGGGGCGACCAGGGGGCGCCCTACTGATCACTTCCAGTGGCGAACCGACCGGGGGGGATGTGTGGTAAACAATCTCTGATGGGGAAAAGGTTGGAGTTGTGCTGCCGGGTACGCTGGAGATGACGTTGTACGCTGATATAATGTGGCGAGGCTTGTGAAATGATGTAGGATGTGTCAGGATTATGTACAAACTATTGACTTTCACTATTGATTGTGTGTTGTAGAATTTGACAGCATATTGGACTGAGCTAGGCATTGATTGAGTATGTGGTGCGTATGGGCGTATTAAGTGCGAGTGTACGGCGTGAGAGCGTTCCACCGTAGGTCAAAATACTGACTCACCTGATCGTATTGCGGTCAAAGTGAACTGGAATGAATGAATGAATGGTCCCGTTAGGTCTTCATGTAGTGTCTTTTTTCATTTGATGTGATTTCTTTTTTTTCATTTGATATACTTTGTCATTGAGTGCCTAGTTTTATTTACTTTGTCCGTTATTATTAGTGACCGTTTCTACTCCATGGATCCTATCAATATGTTTTATTTGTTTATTTTCCAGAATGATTAACCCTACTTCCAGTTCTTTCACTCAATACCTGTGCACTATACCAGAGCAATCGTTATTTGGTAGGGCCTCCACATGAAGTCTGGGAAATCTGTTCGTGTAATACAGTACGTGCCTTTGTGAGCTGTCTATCAATCTTGATCACGTTGGTTGCTGAGTAAACTGGATAACCTCGCAGTAAATATGGCTCGTAAATATTCATCAGATTCAGGTTGCTGAGCGGCAAAACGAACCCCGGGACCTATCACGTCCGGTAAATCTCCCAGCAGCTCCTCCGCTTCACTCGCACCCGATGTATTTGTAAACGGATTACCAGCGAGCATAACTGGCTTAAAGGTGTTTGCATGGTCTTAACCGGTTATAAAAAGATCGAAAGTTTAGTACGTTAAATTCGATGATGTTTGGAGGGCTAAACAAGTAAAACATATGTCTATCTAATGACGGCGCCCTTTAAATATAATTGATTTCAAATGTATTTTATCATTGTGTGACAAGACCATAAGCGTCGGTAAAGAAGGGACAAGGGGCTTGGGCCCCCAGTTTTTTTCCAAAGATTTCCTTATCTCAGTCAATCAACACCCGCCCCAGTGGGCCTCCGATCCACATTCGGTCCAGTCGGTTGATTGTGGATCGGAATGGGGCTACCCCCCCTCTGGATCTCGGCTCCTATGCGAGATAGCGAAAAACGCGAAATCTGGTCGATAACCCATATGAAAATCTGAAGGAACTGTATAGGTCACATTTTGGCTGGGTTCAATATTGAGGCCATTGCAGGTGAAAGTGTAGAGTATGTTGTTTGGCTCTACCGTCTAACTGGGTTGAGTTGTAGTTAATTTTCTGACTTCATTCGATTCGTCTTGTTGCGTTAAAATGAGTGGTGTGGGTTGTGACTATACTGGGTCAACATGTAAAAATTACCTGACCTTAGTTCAGGTCAAGGTCACTTTATGACTAGTATATTTGTATATGAATGGACACGCATAAATAATTGAAACGTAATGCCATCAAAATGAAAGCATTACGTTTCATAATGCTCTATCATCATTTCCTGCGAATTTATTGACCTAAATCTTAAAACCTGCTTAGTAGTTCCAGATTACCTCTCAGAGGTCAGGTCAGGGGTCTAAACTTGCAGCAAGACCCTAGAGATTGGCCTAAGGTACTATTTTTACCACAATAATTTATTCTCAGCCGTATCTTCTAAAATAGAGCCATAAACAATCATTTGCTGTTCCGATAATTCCACAGTGGTTTGTACCTGTCACTAGCGAAGTGACTACAGCGCTTCCCCAAAACATGTGCTAAGTGGCAACCTCGGCCTGCGGCCTCGGCACGTGCCGCTCTGGCGCAGGAGAAGCCGGTGACAATGTACGTTAGCCAAACAGTTCGATTGACAGGCGAGTTTTTGTTCAGCAGTTTGATACCTATAACAACGCAATGTTGGAGTTTTAGGTTTTGTGTTCTCATTATGGCTCCATTCAATCCCCTGTCTAGGCCCATGTTATTTACTGCGGCGGATAACGCCGTCCTGGCATGTCAATTGTCCCGACTATGGAATCTTGAGATTTTGCTGGCAATGAGTGTTCCCTTCAATGTAGGGGCATCCTTTATCTATAGTATAAATCTAAGTTGGGGCATTTCCTACATATGAGGAGCCTTAATTTTAAGCAAGGTGAGCTGTCAGTGGCACTGGAGGCTCGAAATGGCAAAATTGAGGCCTCAACTCGCCAGCTACTTCGTCGGACGGGGTTTCTTTGACCTGTTTCAGAGGTCAATCCGTGAAATATTGAACAGGTTAGCTCATGTGATTGATCTTAGGACACCCTCCACCATTGAAGGGCTCTTTTATTAGTCAAGAGTCTTCTTTGCACGTCAGCTCTATATACGTATCACAGACACGTATCGATGACACTGGTGACCCCTTCTCCCAAAACGGGGCACCCATGGGCTACTGCCTTCACAGGACGGACCTTCTTGACCTGCTCAGGACCTGGACTTACATTATTGAAAATATAACATCCTGCACCTGGCCTAAGAATGTTCTCTACCGTTTCGGGGCCGCCTTTGTCAATCACGGGTTCGCCCATGCGCGAATTGCGACGAGGATACGTTGCCGTTAGTGGGCCCCTTGCCGCCATTTGCGTCAATTTTTGGAGCGTTTATCGGTCGTCACTGGGAATCCCTGCGGGGCCCGTTTCCAGAGGTGCAGAAACTTGCCAGCTCGGCTACTGGAGTTTGTGACACATTTACGAAAATCGAGGTGCATAACTGTGACAAAACGGCGATCGTAACTGTATGGTTCAAAATCAAACCACATATTTTCGAAATACAGAATGAGGCGTGTAGCGATTATTTCAATTTAGCAACTCTGTTCTTCAATTGCACAGCGTACCATCAGTGATACAGTATTGGTACAGTGTTCAGATTCTACTAAAACTAGGGACCTCCGCTGCAGAAAACCCGGAAACCGCTGTCACAGTTGCCAGATTTTAACATGCAGCCCAATGGTGCCGATTGTTAGTAGTTGCCAGAAAGTTGCCGCCTAGATGCCCGAAATGTGACAGTCAATTTTTTCGAGAAATATAGGACTGTGGCCATTTCTAAGGCATTAAAGATAACGCAGATACGTTATCAAGTACTTCTCTGTCCATTTTGTCATGTTAAATAATATTTAAAGTTTGAGTCTCTTCGATTTAGCGGTCCCTATTTCTTTGAATTTAGTATTAAGTACGCCTAAAAGCTACTAAGAAAAGTACTAAATGAGTGAAAGAAATAAACATAGCTGGGCAGCAATTCTACTTAAGGTAGGGGAGAGTGGGGTAAGATCCATTGGGTAAGACGCCCCATCCCCTCTTTTGGCAATCCGGGCCACCACTGGTAAATAATATTGTTCTTGGTCGAAAGCAGAGGCTTTGATTGTGTCTTGCGCAAACATTCAGTTCCCTCCTGTGATTTGCTTCAAGCTGGTGGGTAAGTCTTTATTTCTATGTTTTTCTAAGAAAAAAATTGCCCACATAGGTTGCAGATATCTCGAAGAATATTGGATGCGTGCTTTGTTTGATTTCGCATTACGAATGATGGCACATTCAACTCATTAACTGAGCATTTCCCTTGAGTGTATTAATTGTATGATTTTTGCCCTTTAGGTTTTATCTAGTTTGGGTACTGATGGGAAAGATGCCCCCTCAACGAATGGAGTAAGATGCCCCATGGGCAGCTTTCCCGCTGGAAAGAGGGCGTCTTTACCCAGAGCAATATAACGCCATTTCTTAGAGTAAACAACTGTGTGTTAAACTTGGGGTTAGTCCAAACCTTACCCACGGGCAGCGCCACGGAATTGTTACTGGGGGCTACGGACCCTGGACTGGTGATGGCGGGGGGGACGTGAACATGAAATTGACCGTCTTTGAAAAACCCAATGCCCATGAAGCTCATGAATAAATTTACGTAGGTCAAAGCAGGTAGGTAATAGAGAAACAATAAAAACCTAGGTCGATTCCCAAAACTTGTCGGGAGACGTCCTCACAGATTGGCGAGTTAGGGGATCCGTCCTCCCGTTCCTGTCCCATGCTTTCGACGCGCATGACCGTACGTGTTAAATAAGAGCACACTTCAATCTGTCGCTTTGTGACTAACCTTTCCAATTGAAGGCTTCGCATCTGAACCCAGGCTACTAAAGCAAGGGATCCCATAACAGCAAAATTTTGTGGTTGGTGCTTTCATTCGATAAAGCGAATCCCAGCTCAATCATTAAAAACCTCGAGACAATTGTTTGGGAGTTCACTGGGCCTAGCCTGATGCCTCAATCAGAGATAACCTCATGGCGGGTTCAGATCAAAGTGGTGTGGTGGAGGAGGAAAACAATTAAATTAAAATAGAAAAAACCGTAAAACATATTTTAAACCAAAATTGGCCAAAATCGGTCAATTTTGACCATTTAGGAAGGGGCTATGGCTGCACTGTTTACCCTGGATTCGGTATGAATGGGCTAGACCTGAAATATTCCACATGGTTAACCCGCGCCCCACCGGGGGTCCGGCGCCACCTTCGCCCCACCGGGGGCCATCGATGGCCCCCTCTAACTCCGAAAATATGGGCGTTAGCGCAAATCTGCAAAGTGCAATAGAAAGCTCGCGTGAATTCAGTAAGAAATTACTTCGCATGTTTTAGTGCTCAGGTCAATGGTTTGACCTCCAGAGGTCAAATTAGGTCAAGATCGACTATTTTCACTCAAATATGCAATGATTAAGCAAACTGGGCATAACTCTTATGTCATTAGAGCTATTGAGGCCTGGTAAAGTACATTTGATAGCAAATTGCCAGTACTTTTTCCGCTATGTGGAACGTATAAAGACCTCCCGCCAGTGGTTTGACCTCCAGAGGTCACCTCGTGACCTAATATGACCTGAGGTCACGAAAGGTCAGAAAGTGACCTTGCCGTATATCAAATGAAAGCCAGTGACAAGACAAACACGATGGTGTTTGTTTCACCGCTCTAGCTTAATTAGGTCAAAAGTTATTGTCAAAATACTGTTTTTGACCCCTGGTGACCTTGGATGACCTTGGAAAAGTCAAAGGGCAAATATGACCCCTGGGATCCGTGAAAGGGTGTCCAAAAACGTTGTTCTGAGCAGTCTGAGTATTTGCAATCATTTTTGTGACTTTTATATCATGAAACAACTTTTCCCATGCTTTTCCAATGGGAGAGGTCGCCTCGTGACCTGACCTCAGGGCACGAAATCGAAAAATCCCGGATATACACCTTATAGACCCTGGAGGGGTTATGAAGTGTAGGAAGTTTCAAATTGATCGACTTTGAAATGTAGCTCTTACAGAGCTCTAAAGGTGAAGTGAGGTGACCTTGGTTGACCTCGTCTGGTGACCTGACCTTGGGTGACCCGGGGTAAAAAATTTCAGGGATGATGGGAAAATGATACAGTGAGAGGTAGAGCCCTCAACCGCGGTGCTGCGCCCCGTCGTTTTTCTGCTATTCCGGAAAAACCTTAGGGGGGCCATCGATGGCCCCCCGGTGGGGCGAGGGTTAATCCTGCAAAGCTCCGTACCTGATCTCTTATGTCGGCCCTACATTTTCCATCCCGGTAGCCCAGTTGGTAGAGCTTTGGGCTCCGGCCCGCTGCTCAGGAACGTGCAGTGGCAGTGCATGTCCAGGCTTGGGATCGGTTCCCCTGAGACGCTCCGGCGCTCAATAGTTGACCCGACGTAGGTCGGCTGGCAACTGACTGTTGAGAGGGTGACCTGAGCGGGGCGGCCGTCCCTGTGGTTTGTGGGATGTTTAACTTTGACTTTAATCAAATCTTCATTACAGGAGTTGCTCGCTCCAATGGTAGGGCTAGGGTCTCCGCGACAAGACCATTGATGACTTTAGCGAGACTCCGACTCCAAAATCCGAACTTACAACAACATGCATATAAAAAAGGCTCTGGAAGATAGACTAGTTAAAGGGGTTGCGAAAGCAAATGTATCCAAAAAGACGTGGACGAGGCGGGCAAAAGCGGTATAAGGAAAGAAAGACAGCGGGCATGACGATACCAGATACCTCATCTGCGGAGTGAGTTTTGTTCTCTCGTGCAAAGAATAGATCGAGTGTACTGCCTGGGAAGGCTGGGCCTGTGTGCCTTGACGAGAATGCTAAGGTGGCTGTGCGCCATAAATGATAGACTGGGAACTGTAACGGTTAGTGGGAGGAAGCTTCGAGTCACCACAAGCCATTTTTGCTCTCTGAAGTGAATGTTTTTGTACTTAACAACATCTGGCTCATATTTCTTATAAAATGGGGACTTGAAACAAAGAGAACACAGAAAAGACAAGGTAGGCGATTTAGGGGAGGTTCTCAGAAACCTCGAACCAGTTTACCTACTTCGTTTTGTACTTGTTGTTTGTGAGTGTGTGTGATTTTATATTACTTTTTATGGTATGCTTTTATCCTTGGTTTTTATCGTTAGTCTCACTTAACATAGGCGTAGGAACCGGGGGGGCCAGGGGGCCACTGGCCCCCCACTTTTCTGTGATTGGCCCCCGCAACGGAGATAAGAATATCAACAACTGTAATATCAAGCAAGAAGCTCAAACTGGCCCGATAGCTTGCCCTGGAACCCCGTTAAACTTACCTGTGCCCCTAAACTAAGTTAAGGTCCTATGGGTCGATTTTAAGGTCCCCTGAGCTTCTCGGGGCCCCTGAACTGGCCTCTGATGCCATATGAGCTAATCTGGGCCCCTTGAGCTGAACTGAGGGCCCCTGAGATGGTTTGGGCAGCATGAACTGTTCTAGGATGCCTAAACTGAGCTAGGAGCCGTGACCTTGAACAGGGCCCCGTGAGTTGGCCAGACCCTATATCCATCAACCTGGGGGGGAGGGAGGGAGGGGGCCTGAGCTGAGCGGGGGCCGTAAAGTTGATATTGTCCCTTGAGCTAATCTGGATCCCCTGTGATGCACTGAAGACCCTAAACTTAGCCGAGGTCCCTCCACAGTAATAGGGCCCCTGCCCTGCAATTGGGTTATAAGCTTTAATTGAAACCCTGAACTGTTCTGAAACCCCATATATGCCGACAAGGGGCCCCTGGATGATCCGGGCCCTTAAGCTTATCTGGTCATCAGAGCTAATATGGGCCTCTGTGTTGAACTGAGGGCCCCTGAGATGGTCTGGGACCCTTTATAAGGCTTTACAGCCACTGACCTGGCGGCCGTGAGCTTGAATGGGCCCCTTGAGATGTTTTGACAGTAGCGTAGCCAGGGGAGGGGCGTCCCTGGGTCCGCGGACCCCCTTGGGCTGACCTTATGCACTAAAAACACGAACATTGATCTCGGGGGCCCCTGAGCTTGGTCTGGGGGGAGCCTTCCGAGCTTGGTCTCAGGAGGTCCCCGATAATCGGTATCGAGGACTCCAGAGTACTAAATACATTGATGTATTGATCTTGGGGACCCCTGTGCTCAGTCTCAGGGGGGCCCGGAGTTTGGCCTCAGGGCCCCCGAGCTTGGTCTCAGGGCCCCTCCCCGAGCTCGGTCTCACGGGCCTTTCGATCTTGGTCTCACGGCCTTTCGATTTTGGTCTCAGGGCCCCCTGAGCTTGGTCTCAGGGCCCCGAGCTTGGTCACAGGGGCCCCGAGCTTTGTGTCTGGGGGCCCTCCAAGCTTGGTCTCAGGAAGCTCCCGAGCCTGGTCTCAGGGGGCCCTTCGAGTTTGGTCTCAGGACCCCGAGCTTGGTCTCAGGGGCCCCCCGAACTTGGTGTCAGGGAGCCCACCGAGCTTGGTCTCAGATAACCCCCGAGCTTGGTCTCAGGGCCCCCGAGCTTGGTCTCAGGGGACCCCGAGCTTGATCTTAGGGGTTCCCCTAAGCTTGGTCTCAGGCCCCCTCTCCCTGAGCTTAGTGTCAGGGGCCCCGAGCTTTGTCTCAGGGCCCCCGAGCCTGGTCTCAGAGGCCCCGAGCTTGGTGTCTGGAGCCCTCCGAGCTTGGTCTCAGGGAACGCCCGAGCTTGATCTCAGGGGACCCCCGAGCTTGGTCTCAGGGGCCCCTGATCATCGGTATCAAGAGCTCCAGAATACCGAACATTGATCTCGGGGGCCCCTGAGCTCGGACTCACGGACCTTTCGATTTTGGTCTCAGGGCGCCCCAGAGATTGGTTTCAGGGGCCCCCGAGCGTGGTCTCAGGGGAACCCTGAACTTGGACTCAGGGGCCCCAAGCTTGGTCTCACGGGCCTTCCGAACTTGGTCTCAGGGCGCCCCCGATCATCGGTATCGAGGGCTCTGGAATACCGAACATTGATCTCGGGGCCCCTGAGCTTGTTCCCAGGGGCCCCGAGCTTGGTCTCAGGGGACAACGGAGCTTGGTCTCAGGAGGGGGGGCAAGCTTGGTCTCATGGGCCTTTCAATGTTTGGTCTCATGGGCCTTTCGATCTTGGTCTCACGGGGTCTCGAGCTTGGTCTTAGGGAACCCCTAGCTTGGTGTCAGGGGGGCCCTCGAGCTTGCTCTCAGGGAGCATCCGAGCTTAGTCTCAGGGTCCCCTCGAGCTTGGTCTCAGGGGCCCCCGAGCTTGGTCTTAGGGGTTCAGGGCCCCCTCGGGGTAACCGACTATTGATATCGAGGGACTCATGAATGAGGCACGAGCATTGGCTTCATAAGACTCAGAGTTTGGTCTCAGGGTCCCCCAGGCCTGGGTTCAGGACCCCCTAGCATCGGCATCGAGGGGCTCCAGAGTACTGAGCGTTAGTCTCGGGGGAAGGGGGCTCGAAATTTTGATCTTGAGGGCCCCGGAACATCGGTGTCGAGTTACTCCTGAGCAAAGCGCGAACATGGGTCTAAGGGTGCCCCTGAGCCTGATCTAAGTGGGACCCCGAGCTTGGTCTTAGGAGCCCCCGGGCATCAGTATCAAGGGGCTCCGGAGTATTGGTCTGGGGGAACAATTATTTTAGGGGCCTCCAAATGGTGATTTCGGAGGGCCCCCGGAAGTGTGGATGCAGTGGTGTAGCCAAGGGGGGCCCTAGGCGTCCGCCGACCCCCTTGGGCCAATCTGAACGACTGCAAAGGATTCTCTGATCACGGTGCCCCCACAGTCAGTCTCAGGGGCCCCTGAAGATTCGTTCTTAGGGCGTCCCGAGTCGGCCTCAAGGCCCCCACCCTGAGAGTCGGTCTCAAGGCCCCCCGAAAGTAGATTTCGGGGGCCCAGAGGGTTGGTCTCAGGGGCCCCAAAAGTTGGTATCAGGGGCCCCGGGACTCTGTCTCAGAGGTGGGGGAGGGCCGAGCTAGTCTCATGGGCCCCCAGAACAGTGTCCCAAAACCTGGGGTGCTGGGTGCAGAGCGACACCCAGTCAAGCAGAATTTTACACTCACTTTTATAATTTTTTTGCTGAATTCTCCACTCACTTCTCAATTATGGTTCTAGTTACCAAAGATACAATTCACAAAGTTAGTTAACAATACTCAACAATACTTACTACAAGGGCCAGTTCCATTACCTCCTCTACTAACGTCCACTGGAAAAAGAGATCAGCAGAATCGAATAGAAGATCGCCAAATTAACTCGGCTCTTATGCGCTGCTTTCGCTTTTCTGCAAGAAAATCTGGCGACTTCTATTTTTCTGGCCAGTTACACCTGGCATCCTTATCTCCGCCGATTTCAGTGGAACAACAGAATCGAAGTTCTGGCGCGGGCAAGACGCTCAGTGCCCCCGCCCCTCCGGAGAAAGTTCCAATGGGTGAACACCGCCACTAAATTCCACCACTCACAAAATTCGTGAGTGGAAAATTAGACACCCTAGCCTTGTGTTGCCAAAAAAAATGAGCTGACCACTTTGAGAGATACATTTCTGGAAAGCAGTTTATCTGTGCATATGATTTCGAGGCTTACGTCCTTGAAAAGTTATTTTTGTATTTCTGGTACCGAGAATAGTGAAAAACCATTTTTTGGTCATCTTGTTAAAAGCAATGATCTTGAAATTGTTATGCTAAGCAGCATTTTTTTTGACCATGTATCGTAGAAAATTGGCCATTTATTGCGAAGAAAATCATTGTTATCCGTATCAGCCCTTCATTGCTGCGTCCACGCCGTGTGACATCCAAATCCACTCACGACACCCTACGACACCCTAGGCATAAATACGCTGATATTTAAGTTGAACTGAAAGTGTCCGGTATTTGAATACATTGAAAGTCTACATTTTCATTAAATGAATTTTTTTGGCAACAAGAATGCACCCAGTTACCCTTCAAACATCGGCACTTTTTTGTATGGCTGGTCTACGGCGTGGACTTACCAAAACGCCGTCTTTACATCTAGTGAATAAAAGCGGCATCTTTAGGCTTTTTGAAAGACAGGTTGCATATTCGTTATTGACAAAACATTGCTAGTCTTCCCCTTTGTGTGCTTTTAGTTGTATAATTGTGTAGCCTATAAGGATTTAGAAAATTAATTTTAAACAATTTTCAAAAAGCAAATTATGTAGCTCAGGCGACCGGCAAGCAGCAAGCGATCAGAAATTTAAAGTAGTAGTCGCTCTGACACTGTCGCCACCCGCCGCGCCTGGCTGATTGTAGACGAAAGGAAGAAATAACAGAAAGACACGAGGGTGCTGTAGCTTCGATGCAGCATGTTCATATGAAGGTGAGAATATATGTGAAGAGGAGCAGGGGAATTGACAGGTAAAGAAAAGAAACTTTTAGCAAGGGTCTGGAAGAGTTTATTGCCATGATAGAAAGTTTGTAGTTTCGTCTGGGTTAGTTAAGTGTAAGCCAAGGCTCTACTGGGCCCTAGCATAGGTGTATGCGAGGTGCAGTGATTGAGGTCAGAAGTGGCCTCCAAAATTCCGATAACTATAGGTATAGGAGGGGCGTTGTCCCGGACAGAAAAACTGTACAGTGTATGCTTAGATAATACATTTAGGCAAATCTCTTCTTTATTTTTCACCACCTGCCGGTCTCGGAGGCCTCCTCTGCAGAGTTTGTCTAAGGGGCCCCGATATTTCGTCTCAGAGGCTTTTTAGAGTTCGCCATGTGGGAGGGGAGAGGAGGGGCACAAGAGTTGGTCTTTATCCCACAAATGGTAGTCTTGGTGGCTCCCAGAGTTCTTTCTCCCGAAGGTCGGTCTCAGAGGCCCTCAAAAAAGTTTTTTTTTGTGGCAACTCGCCAATGCCTTAAACAATAATTGGAGACTGCATCAGGGGGTTTCAGTTGGTACAGATTTACCTGCTTAACCCAAATTTTTCACATGTTAATGGTCAAACAATACTGCTTGGGGACGATTTTAAAAATATTTACTTAGATAAAATTAAACAAAATATCCACCCCTTAGTTCAAACAAGGGATCTGAGAGTTTACCACCTGAGTACCAAAATTGGAAAATTTTTACTCCACCATACATTTTGAGGCGAATTTTCCACTCACTCGCCATATATTCCGAGCTGAATTTTCCACTCGACACCCTAGCGCAAAACCTATTTTGGGTCACTGCCCCAGAAAGTGGTTCTCAGGGCCCCGCAAAAGTCTATTTCAGGGGGGCCCTGAGAGTCAGTCTCAGAGAACCCCAAGAGTCAGTCAAGGGGACCCCAAGAGTCTGTCTTAGGGGACCACGAGATTCAGTCTCGGGGGTCACCCTGAGAGTCTGTCTCAGAGAACCCCAAGAGTCAGTCTCAGAGCACCCCAAGAGTCGGTCTCAGGGGGCCCTCAAAGTCTCACGGGCTTCGCTCTCAGGAGTCAATATTTACTTTCCGGTGGCCCCGAGAGTTAATCCGGGGGTCTGAGAGTTAGTCTAAGTTGATCTGCAAAGTGCTGGTTTTAGGGGGCCCAGAGGGGTAATTTTTGGAACCCTCGAGATTCAGCCTCAGGCTGTGCCCCCCCCCCGAGGTTTGGTATAAGCGGCCCCGGGAGTCAATCTCAGGAAACACCCAAAAGTTAGCCTCGGAGGGCACCCGGTTGTCAGTCTCAGGGACATCCGATAGTTAAGCTCGGGGTTCTGAGAGTAATTCCCAGAGGTGCTCCCGAGTTTTGGTCTCACGGGCCCCGAGTGCTAGTCTGGAGGCCCGTGAGAGCTAGTCTGGAGCCTCCGAGAGTCTGTCTCAGGAACGCCAAAGGCTCAGTCTCAGAGGTAATTTCACGCCCCCCCGGGGTGTTTGTCTCAGGGGCACCCTAGAGTAAGTCTCAGAGGGCTGTCGAAAGTCATTCCCAGCCCACCTCCCCCACCCCAAAGAGAGCCTCAGGGGACCCCAAGATCTAATCTGGATGGCCACGATAGTCAGTCTCAGCCCCCCTCCAGAGCAAATCTGGGGGGCCCAATAATTAGTCTCAGAGGTGCCCCCGATAACTAATCTCAGGAGCCCCGACAGATTCTCAGGGGCCCCCAGTTTTGATTAATAGGCGCCGTGAATCGGTCTCAGAGACCCTCTGAGATCTAATCGGGAGAGCGACCGAAAATTAGCTTTGTGAGTGCCGCCAAGTGTTGGTCTTAGGTGGCCCCAGAGCTCAAATAAAAATTTTCAAAATCATATGCCTCAGAAAAAATATATCTAGCCCTCTTGCGTACTAAAAAAAGATAAATTGGAACATGTCGATCAGGCACCATTATCGAAGGAAAGGCAAAAATTAATCTAATTTTACCATAAGAGCAAATCGAACAGGGATTTTGGCACTTCAGTCAATTTTTAATCTATTAGCTTAACACCAATAACTACATTCCTAAATATTCTGAAATAAACAACTTTCAAATATTTTCGTAGGAAACCAGACAAACAAGGGTAATGACAGAAATTGATGAGCATAATCCCAAAAAGAAAACCTGGTATGCAAGGTTGAAAATAACAATAACAGAGTGAGCCAAGGCCATAGATATCTTGGGCACCTTTTGTCTTGGTAATTTGTTCGTTTACTAGATCGCAAGGGTAAGAAAGTAACTGGATCTCAACAGGATCTGTCGACGGAATAGAGGCTAAGTAGCGTTCGGGACACACTACCATATCTCTTGCATTTTTATTCGTTTTGTTCCGTTTCTTTGGAAATTTCCTGATTAAAGAGATCATGGATTCGACACCGGGAAATATTTGCTAATCATTTCCCTTAGAAGATCATTTCTTCGTACTCAAAACGACTGACCTCCAATTGCATGTCTGATTACCCGAGTGAATTGAGGTAGACTCAGGTTATGCGCGCATCAACATTGAACTTCCCGAAATATGGTACAAAGCTGCTATTATAGCCACGCTACCATATCAGATATGGACCATCCTTAATACTTGGTGACCTTAGTTTACCAACACTTGGTTGGATCGAAAAAATCAAGCTAGGAGCAAAATAAGAATAAATGCTTAAAAAGGCACAAAAAAATTTCCTTCGTGTGAATGTTATAATGTTAAAATACTATAAAAAGATATAGGAGATGGGCCCCGGTTACTAAGGGGACCCCGGCCTGGGCCCCCCGACGGTAGTCGGACCCCTCCTTGGCCGAATCCTGGCTACGCCACTGTGTTCTGAGACTCTATATCAGCCACCCTAGGACCCCTAAGCCTAGCTGGGGCCCTAAGCTAATCTGGCACCCTGTGCAAATCTGGGGCTCCCCTGTGATGAGCTTCTAGGAGTCCTGCGCTTAAGTAGGGTCCCTTGATAAGCTGGTCCCGAGGCTAATGCACTGGTCTGGGCCCTTGAGCTGACTGGTCTGGGTTCCTGAGCCATAGTCTGGACCTTGGGGCCCTCCGAGATAATTTGGCGTCCCCTGGGCGGCATAGGCATAGGAACCGGGGGTCAGGGGGATACTGCCCCCCTTTTTGAGGTGGGCCCCCGCAACGAATATACAAATATCAGCAGCTGTAATATAGAACAAGAAACCCCAAACGGGCCCGATAGCTTGTCTGGGAATGTTCAAGTTCGGTAGTACGCTGCCTGCAAGCCCCTGGAGGAGGAGCGCTTCGTAAAAAGCCAAGGCACCGCTACCCGAGTGTTTCCAAATGAGTCCCCAGAACTGGGCCCAATCAAACTCCATCCCATATCAATCCCAACACAAAGCATGAATCGGACACGGACCCCGCACCAAATGCCGAGCAACAGTCGTCCCTGAGCCATCGAAAGTCTTTCGATGCCAGGGTTATATGGCGTCGCCAACTCTTTCCCTGTTGGAGGGGTTTCTTGGGAGTCGAATTGCTTCTTGTACAAGGATCCTGCCGTGCCTTAAACCCGGGTTGGTCGTGTGGAAGGGAAGGTTGCTAACCAGTATAACACCATGCCCACACCTCCTCGGCATCGCAAAGCTGGCCATCAAGTATCTACATTGCACTTGCAGTCATGCTGGAACTCTGCATTTTAGGCATCGAAATATAGCTAGGCGTATTTATTAATGATGGAGAAAAGGGATCCGTAATAACCTAAATAATTTTTCCCATTTTGTCATTAAATAAGCAAATACGAGTCGATTAGGCATGGCGAAGTGAGGCTATTTAGTATCAAAGCATTGTCTGTAGTTTTCTAAAAAGTTTTTAATTTTGTAAATGTGATGAAAAGGGCCTAAACATCTGTAAATATAAAAAACGCGCTCGTGGTGAAATGATTGAAATCCTCCAAAAGAGCTTAAAAATGTATTTCGGATTTGAAAAGGGTCTAGGTAAAAAACAAAAAATGTTCTTTTGGCGTTTGACTATGATTTATTAGATCATAATAGGGACAACTCGAAATCATAGGGCAAAAATTAATTTCTCAATTTTCCACATATTGACATCCTAATGTGCATGCGTGCCTTATTGACACCAAACGAGCTAAATGATTTTTTTTATAATTATGGGCCCCGTGGACTGGGGCCCCCCTTGAGGTGGGCCCCCTCTAAGGCTGGCCCCCCAGTTTTCAAACCGTTCCTACGCCCCTGTCACTTAACTTTGTTTTATCATTTGACGTTAAAACATGAAAAACCACCCAAGAACACGTTTTATCAATGTGTGTGGATGCTTCTAAATACATTCTGACTTCTGAATAATACTTAAATGATTACCAATGAAGCTAAGAACTACAAAAAAGCTACTTCATCAACGATATACCAAAATGGGGTAAGATGCCCAGGGGTGGGGCATCTTACCAAGCCTTTAGGGGCGTCTTACCCACCCGATGGGGTAAGACGCCCCTTTGCAAGCCTCTAGTAAAATCATAATAGTTAGAACATATGATAATTATCGGCAATTTCATCGACTCTATAAGGAAGATAAATGATCATACTACGACTTGGCATCTAAAGCAGCGCTGTTGGTACCGCGGTTATTCTATAATCCGGATTTCCCTAAACCCTGGGCATCTTACCCCACTCTCCCCTACGCAACAGCGGCAAGACAAGTTCGAAATGTTTATGTGATGTAGAGCCTGCCAAAAAATTTTAAACAGGTGGGAAGCTACTTCTTTTGAGGGCATATTTATTAGGTATATCTGAGATAAGTGCAGGCTAAAAGTAGCTAGAATAAATAGTGCTGCCCATGGCCAATCTAAGATGAATGTAGGCTACTTTGAGACTGATGCACTTTCACATAACAAACTTGGTTTTTCATTCCTTAGCTTGCTTGTGCCTTACCTTATTTGTGCCCTAGATCAAGATTGGTTTGGAGCTGGTAGATTTGGAGCTGGAGGAAGTTCGGAGAGCTGGCGCCAGCAACAGACTGGCAACAAAAGTAATTCAGGTGAGATTTCATGATCAAATTATCATGTCACTGTCAACATAGGCGTAGGAACCGGGGGGGCCAGGGGGGCCACTGCCCCCCACTTTTCTGTGGGGGCCCCCACAGAAAAGTGGTATTGATATGAAAATACCAGCAACTGTAACATAAAACAAGAAACCCAAACGGACCATATAGCTTGCTCGGAAAACCTCTTATAAAGCTGGCCTGAACTCCTGAGTTGATCTGAGGTCTTATGAGTCGGCCTGGGGCCCCTGAGCTGTTCAGGGGCCCCTGAATTAACCTCTGATGTCCTATGAGCTAACTTGGGGCTCCTTGGGATAATCTAAGGTCCCTCGAGCTGGTTTGTGCCCCTCTGAACTGTTGCATGGTCCCTAAGCTGAACTGGGAGCCATCAGCCTGAATGGGCCCCTTGAGCTAGTCAAAGACCCTATACAAGCCGATCTGGGGGCCCCTGAGCTGAGCTGAGCCCCCAAAGCTAATATGATGCCCCCTGTGCTAAACTGGGGCTCCTGAGCTTATCTGGGGCTCACCCAGAGTTATAGGGCCCCTGAGCTGAGTTTGAAGTGGCCTCCTTGAGCTGTTCTGAGACGCTACATAAGCCGATCTGGGACCCCTGAGCTGAGTCGGGCTCCTAAGCTGATCTGGTCATCTGAGCTAATCTATGACCCACTGTGCAGAACTGCCCCCCCCCACCTCCCCCTCCCCCTTAGATGGACTGGGACCAGTAGAGTAGCCAAGGAGAGTCCAAGGGGTTCGCAGACCCCCTCCCCCCGCCCTTGGGCCGATCGTAAGCACTCTAAAGGATTCTCTGATCAGAGGGCCCCCAGAGTCAGTCTCAGGGGCCCCAAGATTGGTTCATAGGGGCCCCGAGTCGGTCTCAGGGCCCTCCGCCTTAAGGGGCCCAAGAGTTGGTCTTAGGGGCCCCCGAGAGGTGGTCTCAGGGGCCCCCTGAAAGTTGGTTTTCAGGGCCCCTGAGAGTTGGTCGCAAGGGACCCCCGAAAGTTTGTCTCAGAGGGTCCGAGAGTCGGTCTCAGCCTCCCACCCCCGAGATTAAGTCTCAGACCCCCCAAAGTCGGTTTCAGGGGGCTCCTGGAAGTCAGTCTCAGGGGACCCCCAAGAGTCGGTCTCAGGGGGCCTCCGAGAGTCGAGCTCAGGGGGCCACGACATATAGTCTCAGGGGGCCCGAGAGTTAGTCTCAGGGCCAAAAGTCTATCTCAGGGCCCCCCAGAAGTCGGTTTCAAGGGCCCCTGAGTCAGTCTTAGAGGATCCCAAGAGTTGATCTCAGGGGCCCCGAGAGTCAGTCTCAGGGCCCCCGAGAGTCAGCCTCAGAAGCCCCGCCCCCCTGAGAATCGGTCTAAGGGGTCCCTCGAGAGTCTTTCTCAGGGGGGCCCCTGGGAGTCGGTCTCAGGGGTCCCTGGGAACTAATCTCGGGATAAGTTATTATCAGATACCCCACCAGTGTTGGTCTAAGGGGGCTTTCTCTCAAGGGCCCCGAAAGCTAATATGGGGCCCGAGAATTAGTGTCATGAGTGCCGCCAAGTGCTGGTCTCAGGGGCCCCTCATAGTCTCAAGGGTACCTCTCTCAGGAGACAATATTTACTTTCAGGGGGCCCCGAGTGATCATCTGGAGTCCCGAGAGTTAGTCTCATTTGTGCAGCAGAGTGACGGTCTCAGAGGGCCGCGGAGAGGTGATCTTGGATGCCCTCGAGAATTGGCCTCAGGTTGTCCCCCCAAGTTTTTGTCTAAGGGGCCCCAAGAATCAGCCTCGAGGAGCGCTCAAAAGCTAGTCTCAGAGGCCCCTCCCCCGGAAGTCAGTGTCAGGGGCATCCGAGAGCTAATTTTGGGGCTCTGAGAGTAATCACAAGAAGTTCTCCCGAGTTTTGGTCTCACGGGCTCCAAGTTGGCCTAAGACCCCTGAGGGCTAATCTGGGGCCTCCTAGAGTAGGTCTCAGAAGCACCAATTGCTCAGTCTCAGGGACACCCCCTGAGTGTTAGTCTCAGGGGGTGCCCCAGTGTTAGTCTCAGATTGCTATCGGGAGTCAGTCCCAGGGTCCCACGAAAGTCAGTCTTAGGGGACCCCAAGATCTGACCTGGATGCCCCCGAGACTCTATGTCTGGGGCCACCCGAGAGCAAGTCTGGGGTGTCCGGTAGGTAGTCTCAGAGGTGCTGCCGAGAATTTGTCTTAGGAGCTCCGAGCTATACTCAGGGCCCCCTCAGTTTTGTTCTAAGAGTCCCCGGTAATAAGGCCCAGGGGCCCCTGACAGCTAATCGGGGGAGGGGCCGAAAATTAGCGTCGCGAGTGCCGCTAAGTGTTGGTCTTAGGAGGGCCTCAGAGCTAAACTGGGAATCCTGAGCTTATCTGGGGCTCACTTATACGGCCCCTGAGCTGAGCTGGGGGCCATGAGCTTAAAGTGGCCTTCTTAAGCTGTTCTGAGACGCTATATAGACCGACCTGGGGCCCCTTAGCTGAAACGGGCTCCTAAGCTGATCTGGTCATCTGAGCTAATCTGGGGCCCGCTGTGCTGAACTGGGGACCCCGAGATGGTCTGGGATCCCTGAATACTTTTAGAGTCACTGAGCTGGAACCGTTGAGCTATTCTGAGACAGTACATCAGCCGACTTGGGACCCTGAGCTTATCTAGACCCCTAAAAGCTAATTTGGGCCCTTAGCTAATCTCAGGCGCCCTGTGATGAACTGAACAGCCCCTGAGCTGGTCTGGGGCACCTGCGCTGTTATTAAGTCCGCTGAGCTGAGCTAAGGGCGATGAGCTTGAATGGGCCTCTTGAGCTTTTTTGAGCTCTACACCAGCCGACCTGGGGTCCCTGAGCTGAACTAGGCCGCCAAAGCTAGTTTTGGGCTCTAAATTAATATGAGGCCCCTCTGCTGAACTGAGCAGCCCCTGAGCTAGTCTGGCGCCCCATGCCCAATTATAGGACCCGCTGAGCTAAGCTGGGGGCCATGAGCTTGAGTTGGTCCATTGAGCTGTTCTGAGACCCTATATCAGCCAACTTGGGGGCCCCTGAGCTGTGCTGGGCCCCACAGATAATTCGAGCCCTAAGCTAAGCTGGGGCCCCCTGTGCTTATATGAGGCCTCTGAGTTGGTCTGGAGCCCCTGCAGAGTTCTAGCGTCCCTGAGCTAAGCTGGGGGCCGATACCTTGAATGGCCCATTGAGCTGGTTTGATACCCTATATCAGCCGACCTGGGCCCCTGAGCTGAGCTTGTCTCCCACAGCTAATATGTGGCCCCTGTGCTGAACTGGGGTTCCCAGCTGGTCTAGCCCCCTTGGACTCTGCTAGGGTCATTGAGCTGGGATCCGTAGGCTTAAACGGGTCCCTTGAGCTGTTCTGAGACCCTATATAAGCCAACCTGGGGGGCCCTGAGCTGAGCCGGGCCCCTAAGCTAGCCTGGCTTCCTGAGACAATCTGGAACGCCCTGTTCGGAGCTTTTAGGGCCCTGTGCTTATCTGGGGTCCCTTAATAAGGTGGTCCCATGAGCCGGTCCCTTAGCCCATGAGCAGATTTGGGGCCCCCAGAGCTGACTAATTTGGTTCCTGAGCCATGGTTTGGGCACTGGGGGGCCTCTATGATGACTTGGCGGCTTCTGAGCGGCATAGGCATAGGAAACGGAAGAGTGGCGGGCCAGGGGAGCCACTGGCCCTCCACTGTTCTGTGGTGGACTGCTGCAACGCATATGCAAATATCAGCAACTGCAATATAAAACAAGAAACCCGGGCGGGCACGACAGCTTGTCTGGGAAAATCCAGTTTTGGCGTATACCCTCTGCAAACCCCTGGACCGAAGGCGCTTCATGAAAAAGGCCAAGGCACCTACTATCCGAATGCTCCCAGATGGACCCCGAAAACTGGACCCAATCAAATTCTGGCCCAGACCGCTCCCAACACAGAGCGCTAATTCGGACACGCAACCCGCACCACAAGCCGAGCAGCAGCCGTCCCTCGGTCATCAACGGGCGTGAAGAGCCGTCTACAGGCCGTCTTCCACTACGAAGTGAAAAAATATCACCACAGAGCTATTCGATGCGAGGGAACTGTTGGAAAAGACGTAAATAACATGTAATGTATGGAAATACCTAGTGTAGGCCGGTGTGTATGCGTGTATTATCGACACCAAATGAACAGTTTTAAAACTGCTCATAATTATGGGCCCCTTGGGCTGGGGGCCCCCTTGAGCTGGGCCCCCTTTGGGGTTGGCCCCCCCACTTTTCAACCGGTTCCTACGCCCCTGACTGTCAATATTGTACAGATAGCAAATGTGTGCCAATGCAGTCCTCCACAAAGTGTTAAAACACACACTGGAGAGGGGCCTGGCACTAACGTGCACTGGAGGGGGCCCAGTAGACCCCCTTCTCGTCTGAGAAAAGCACAGAAAATCTCCGAAAGAAAGAGACTTCGAAAAACGCTGGTTGGGGGTGTGTTGCTTACTACCAGTGGTAGGTAGCAACACACAGGACCTGAACTGCATGGAGTTAAAGCAGGACTTTGACTCCACTGGATCTTTCTTTGGTATGAGACTTCCAATACCCCTGTACCTATTAGGCCAATAGACATAATTCTACATCTGTGCAGGGTAGTTGCCTCAGAGTTTTTACTGCAAGAAGGAACGACCAGGCAGGTGATAATCGGGTGTTGGGGGAAAATTTTAAGCATTTGATCTGTCTATAAAAATACTACCTAAGGTCCACTTTACCAACACATTTTAGGTAGATCCAAATCCTGTGTTGACATTGACATTTTTGTCCCTTTCGTTGATATATGAGATAGAAGTTCAGTGGGGGGGGGAGAGCTGTGATCAGGGTTCCCAATTGTGTGTAGGTGTACGCTTCCATTCATAGATTAGTTCCCAATAATAATTATTTTCATGATAATTGCCACATTTAATCATGGGGAAATGTACCATAATTGGAAACACTCCTTCCAAAAATGGAAGCTTCTTCAAAAAGGGAAATGCATGTCATTGGGCGAAACTGCAGTCAGAGTTGCCAATGATAGTTATGATCCCAATACTGGAAACAATGATCAATAATTGGAAATTTTCCTTCCAAAAACATAAACATGATCTAAAAATGAAAACACAGTTTACTACCTTCATGCGGTAATGGTTTGGTTCTTGAACCTTGTCTGTTGTAAAAAGTAAGAGACAGGTAGATGACATTCAGCATATTGGAAATAGTATTCAAGTATACAATTATGATTTTTAGCTTTTTGTGACAGAGAAGGCATACGTCGCATTGAGTTTGTGACAGCCAGCATACTTTCTGCACCTCTGCCCGTTTCTTTACAGTGCTCAATTTCATCCCAAGGGAGGGGACTGGTCGCCCGCCACCACCCCCCTTGGGTCTCCCCCAGCGGACAGTATTCTTTTGCATGTTGCATTTGGAAATGTTGCGATGTTTGCTGACGACACACAGATAAACAGTCCTGACATCATTTGTACCTGTTCCTTTTGGTTAAACGTTGGTCACCATCCCTCTTGCTTCTTGATGTAGATAATACTTCAATGCACACCAGATAGGTAAGTCCTCATCTAAAGTTTGAATTCTGTCCCTGAAAAATTAGTTTTCTTGCAGCATTGCAAAATCATTAAAACCGTAGAACAGCTGGATGGGTGCATTATCGCTGAATCCCAGGATTGAAACTGTGAGCAGGTCCTGCGCTGACAAAGATACACAGGCGGTCACGATTTGAGACTATTTTATAGCGACTGGCCGATCTTACAACCCGAGTACTTAGAATCTTCGAGATGCCGAGGCTCCTTTCTCTCAAAGTGCAATTTTCCAACATTGATGCTCGTGATGAAATTCTCATCGTTAGCATCGTTAAAATAATGTTTCAACCTGTCTCTGTCAGTAATCCGCTCTGTCATTAATGGGAAACGTGTTTCATAAGTCATGTTCAATTCGCAAACACGAAATTCGTCTACCCGCGGTGGCGACATGTTTCCCTCCGAATAATTATCGCAAACGTCTCGTCAAATCTGATTAATTTCATGTGGCGGCTCAGAGTCATCCCTGGTGTCGGCCCGCTGCCCCGTCGAGAGCCTTGCCCCGCCGGCACGCGCCGCCGTGGCCCCTGATGTCCAGCCGGCCTCTCTCCAAACGCAACGAGCTGTCAAACAGAGCTGACCACTGCAGCTAAACGAGATGAAAAAACACCGTACTTATCGACACACGCTGGTCACCTGCCGACTTCCACCAATCACGGGCCGGCGCCGCCACACTAACCCTTCTGCTGTCTCGGCGACCGCCCGAAAAGCGATGTGATCTCAGTGGCGTGTCTAGTGTACTGTCAGAGAAGGGTGAGTTGGAGAACATCTATTTACAATGATCTAATATGCTTTTGATATTTTCGTGTATTGTTCTCGAGTTTGTTGGTTTCTAATCTCACCTTCACCCCTCCCAAAATCATCTCACTGACTCCGCCTCTGACATGGTCAGAAATCGAGACGCGAGCTCGAGCGAGCGGGCGCGCGCACCTGCCGGTGACGTCATCACTCACACGTGCTCCGGCGCCTCCAGTCTCCGCGCTCCCCAGCTGTCTGCCCTCAGGCCACAACGGCAGCTGCGCGCCGCCAAAAGGGGAGGGGGAGGCAGGGGACTGGTCGGCGCGCCCGGCCGCGGCCGCGTGGTAGAGAGCGCGACAGTCGTGTTTTGGGGAGGCGGGCGGCGGGCGATGCGCGGTGAGGCTGCAGCGTCAAGTTGGCCCAAGACGTTGCAGGTGCAAGGTGCATTGTCAGGAAGAGGAAGGGGCTTTGAAGAGGACTTGCTGGAGACACCTGAAGGTAGATGGCTATTATTTAATGTGTGAAACCATACTGAATATTGATACCACATGATTTTGAAGCTAATACGTTGATTTATGTATGTCTTTCCGGGGTGCCCAGGTAACCCTAATTGATATTATTTTATTTTTATAAAGCTGATTGATTTTTATCTATGCAAAGTATTTGCGTGAGGGCTTATAACAGTGATTATGGTATGATATCCCTGTTTATGTGGTGATTATTGACAATCATCAAATGTGCGCTCCCTGAGTGATTTTTCCGATCCATATCCCTGGCACAACCCCTAGTGTTATCGGTAATGGTGAAGCAAATGTCACAGGAACAGGCCAGATTATCACCTTGGGAAATATTATCAAAATATCCCCATATTCTGAAGAAAATCCCGACGTGATCAGGCGTGATCCCGCCCACGGGACGCGCCCACGTGATCAGTGGCGTGCTAAGACAGCTAGAAAGAGGGAGCTTTTGCCCAAGTTGAATGTATTGAAGCATTTAGCCACCGAATTGTTAGTTGAGGGGCATGGTGGGACGTGATCTCCGCCAAGTGGTAAAAGTTCACTGCGTTGGATTATTTTCGCCGATCTAGCTGTTCGTCCTGCTATTCGTCCTGGGAAGAAAGGTATAGCATGGGGCAGGGTATTCTTCGTTTTTTTGGTTTTCCTGTTTTGTGGCGGTTACCAGAATGATCCCAGTGTTCGAACATGTAAGTTTAAGAAGGGGCACTATTACCTTACTCTTCTAGCGCAGGGCCAATATTTTCTGAACATCTTGACTGGTAAGAGGAATTCTTCCTTGCTCTCCTTATCTTTGCAGGTGCTCCATTGCGGGGCTTCTGTCTAATTCTTTAATACCCTTCGGTTCGAGGGGTGGGATCCCTCCCCTCCACCGGTCCTTCCCCTCGCCAGAAAGTTTTTGCAGATGATAAAAAACAGCAGCGCGCAGCGCAGCTGTGCTCTTCTGTCGCCGGGTCTTTTCTGCGGCTTGTAAATATGCTGGTCCAGATAATTTCAGGTCACGTAACCTAACTAAATCACCTAGATCAGTCAACCTAAGAAAAAAGTTGAGCGTGCGTCAGTAAGAACAGAATCTATCAATCACATCACATCAAATGATATTGTCCCACGGAAAATAGCTTGTCAGGGCGGGATTTTATTATTGACCAGCTAGCCTCAGATCGGGGACATGGCCTTTCCATTGGAAATGCAGAGGGAAACTGTCTTTAAGTTCGATAACTTCCAGAGTAATGGTGATATAGGGTCTATTTTGACATCATTATGTTTGACTTGCCGCGTCGATTCGAATGATATGCACTATGAGCCATACTGACCTTGACCTGACCTGCGGTCAAGTCACCATTAGAATGATTTGACCTGGAAAGATCATGTGATGCATCATTTGATTGGACTTTACGAGAGGATTATAACAGTGCTTACACGTTTTCTAAAGCTCTGCTCTGTCATCCATTTTGACCAAGGGCGTCGCCATGGATTTTCGAGTGGGGGGGAGGTTGAAGCCAAAGAAGCGAGAGGGGAACAGGGGTGAACCCGTGAAACCTTACATTTGGTTAAGTTCGTAATTTTCAATGGTATTTCTGGCCAAAGGTGGGAAGGCGCCGGCCTGCCACTTTCCAAGCGCGGGGCCCCGGCCTCCGCCCTCCCCGTGGCAACGCCCCCGCTTATGACCAGAGCTGCAAAAGTCGGGCTCTCGGGTCATAAAGTGCCCGACAGATTTTAGGGCACGGTATGGTCTTGCGACAGATCTTACAATCTGTGAGAAAAAAATCTTGAAAGGAAGCAGAAAATATTTTTGTTCTAAAAACTCAATATTAGAATTGTCACCTCTTTCACTCAACAAGTTTTTCATGAATTTGCACCTCTCCCATATCAAGCCAGTGTGCGGCAAGAACCGATGGAAAATCGAGGGACTTATGAATCGAGGGACCTTTGAATAGAGGGCCTTATGCACAGAGGGTCTTTTCGAGGGACTTATGAATCGAGGAACCTTTGAATAGAGGGCCTTATGCACAGAGGGCCTTTTAAACGTCACCCAGAAAATCCTCTGCTGGAAAAATTCCTTCACCGGCCTGTCGGGCCTTATTTGTATTCCATAGCACGCGACAGCTTGGCCCGACAGGCCGCCGTAAAGGTAAAGGCGACAGGCAAAACAGTTTTTTCTTAGTTTCCTTCGTTTGGAGTACGCTCAACGCTGCCGCAAGGGCGCTGTTTGAACAGCGCCCTTGCGGCAAAGCCGGTGTAAAAGGTATCTTTGGTTTGAAAGCAGCCCTGCGGTTTGGTGTGTTGCCTTGTGGATATGGCGGAGGCCAAGGCCTAGAATCCCGTGGTGTGGTGGAGGCAATACGTTGCAAGGTTGTGTTTTTGATTATTTTTTCTTGCATTACTTTGGTATACATCTTGAGTAAACTGGTTGGGCCTGGATTTCATCGTCCATAGTTGAAGGGCTGATAAATGGCTCCGATTAAGCTGAAGCCCCTTCCACCGTCCCGTGTCAAGCTTAAATGTGGATTTGAGGGATGGGGGTATTTTGGCGAGAAACGTTTTTTAAGGAGCATCAGCGAATCAAGCATTCTGGGCTGCCCTGCAAGTTCAGGAACAGTGGTTTTGGCCAAGGAGGTCGTTTTGAAGCATGGATCAAACAGCGGGCAGATCAGAACAGTGTGGGGAGAAAACAAACAAGTAAGTGATGTGGTGTTCGTTGTAATTTCGGCAGCTCACATTTATTTCCACGCAGTATGTTATGCTCACTGTTGATCAATAATTTTAAATAATATTAATAAGGGAAAATGAATTTTACCAGCAGACTGGTCAAATTAGACTAAAACATTTGATTTTCCTTCCATCTTCTTTTAAATCCAATGCCTGTTTGTCCAGAATTAACCACAAAAGTTGCATACCTTCATCAGTGGATTTGTAGATGCCAAAGAAACAAAACTCTTCACCTTTCACATTAATTTGAGTTTTAAGTACCAAACTATTTCTCCTATTTATTTTATTCACTTACCTAAATATGCCTATGATCTATGTCAAGGGGACAAAGATATAACAAAAACACAGCCTAGTGCAACCTTTACTCATTCCTTTTATCTTAACTTCCTTGGAAACATATTTATTTTACATTTACTATCTAACTGACTTAAGATTATTTATTAGCCTCATGAACTTCAGATCCTAAACCACGTACCCTCATGGAAATGAGCACGGCAATGCATGAAAACTTTGAGATAGCCAACAGCTTCAAAATTTAGGATTTTTATGTAAACATGCATTTAAAGTCATGGAAAGCTAATATTACATGTTTGTATTCAACTACAAGTAGCCATGATCCTTAAAAACACTTTCGAATATAAAAAGTGCCCTCAATCTTGTTTGTCTGGCCATCAGAGCAAAATCCATATATAAATTTTGGGGTTTCCTTCCAAATTACCCCTCCACCTCCAAAAACTGAAATCATGAAAATCTGCAGAAGCTGGCATAAGTAACCGCATGGTATGGGAACCAGGTCAGCTTTCTTCCATTGCAAACTATATTTTTAAGTATTCTGAGCTGGACTATGTAACATAATAACAAAATAACACTTATTCTCATTCTAGTGCGTTTTTTGTCAATGACGGCTGCGAGGACTGAAAAGGGCGCTGCTTTTTTTTTTGTATATTTACCTGTGCCTAAATCATCTGAATTCAAGACTGGTCTTATTCAAGACCCAGTTGAGCTGACTTTGCACACACTATTTGTATGCTGTACGTCCCAAATCTCAAATTACATCAATAATAAATTTCCTTTACCAATGGTGACTCCGAAATGAGAATTGGTGGTTCGGTATTCAATTTGTTATAGGTTTCTGCCGATAACCTTAATTTCCTGAGCGTGTCTGATAATTGAAAACCCGAGAACAGTCTCAGTTCTAGGTTTTGAAATTAATAGACTTGTGTATTCCTTAGTTTTCCATAGGCGGCTTCGGCACGAAAATAAGGATATCCCATATAGGATCAGCACAAAATAAGGATTGATATCCATTGGTGCAACTTGAGTTTTTGTAATTTTGGTATTTTCTATTAAGATGTGGAAAGAGTGGACATTTTCCAATTGAATGGGTTTTAGACAATTTTATAGTCTATCTAACCACCCGCTTTTTTTTCGAAAGTTTTTTTTCTCTGCTTATGACAACATTAAAGTTTGCGTTGTAGCCCTACATAGAACATTCTTAATCTTTTGGTGACCTCAGAAGTAACCTGGCCGAAACAAGGTGTGTAGCATTTTCCGTAAAGCTCAAGATGGGCTATCTAGCGGAATTTTCTGGTAACTGGCCGCGGCTGCTTTGATGTTGGAGGGGGAGGAGGGAGGAACCCACCCCCTACCGGAGAAGGTGGCCCGGACCCAATATTATCGATGTTATTTGGCTCTGTGAGCCACGGCAGTTAGATAATTGTTGTGGGGAGTCTTGTGAAACCAAAAAACGAGACGTTTTCCCGAATTCGGGCGTCAGGCGAAGAGTGATAATGGTAATAGAATAGGTATAATGTATAATTAGAATACCGCTTGTAACTTTCTGTGGTATAATTTAAAATAAAAATATAATATAGGGTATTAAATGTTCTTTTTCTGTTCAAAATTATCCCCTTTTCGTTTCTGCTGGTAGTATTTTATTTACCTGTGTTGATTCGTAACCGTGTACTCTGGGTGAGGTCGCAAACAATGCGGAACGATGCGACAAAATTCTCGATAAAGCAATTTCTACTGTAGCACAGCGCACAGTATGTGGAGTTACGCCATCGGTTGTTTTGTAAGCTGTATGTTATTGCAGGTGAAAGCTACACCCGAAAGCGAACCTCTTTCTCCTTTTCAATGAAGTACGCTGCAGCACAGTCTTATTTCTCCAGTCAAATACAGGTAGTCACAGCAGTCGTATTCTTTCAGTCGAATATAGGTAGTCACAGCATTCGTATTGCTTCAGTCGAATATAGGTAGTCACAGCAGTCGTATTTGTTTTAGTCGAATATAGGTAGTCGCAGCAGTCGTTTGTTGCAGTCGAATACAGGCTGTCGCAGCAGTCGTATTGGTTTCAGTCGAATACAGGTAGTCGCAGCATCGTACTGATCCAGTCAAAGCAGTCGTATTGTTTCAGTCGAATATAGGTAAGTCATCACTTTGCTCATTGGTTATTTGGAAAACGGGAGGAACACCAGGGCTTGAGCTCCAGACCACCCAGAGGGTCTTAGGAGCAATCCCTGGGTATTTGCAGACCTGTCATTTCCAGCCTGCACGGGTATGCGTTAGCTCAGTAAGAAAACATCTCTATTTCAAAAGCGTCTGCCGCTGCTGCAGATCGTATTTCCCCGCTGTGTGCCGTTTTCTGCCAATGCAAACAGAACGCTTGTTGAATTATTCCTCTAAATACCAAATGCTTCTCCAATTAGATGCCTAATGTATACCTAAATACTTCATGAGCTGTTAAATGGATTCCGTGACCACAAAATGGGATACACTTGCTAAAATTACAGAATCATGGACAAAAATTGTCGAAACTGCCAAAATAAAGCTCTAAACTCCACACAGCCTCTCATAAGCACTCGTTAGCTCCCAGTGACTGCCAGGACCCCATTTGGACAGAGCGGTGCCTAGCGACCCTTAGTTGCACGCCGTTCGCATTGCATTGCAACAGCGCCAGTAGGCCAGTTGTAATTATAATCCTGACGATCGCGAAAGCGACTGCTCTGCAGAGCAATTTGCCGAGGAACAAGTGCATAATCCGCAGGTTAATGTGTTCTCATTTCGTGTCCGGAGGCCGTTAGTGCTGTACAATTCAGCGTATGAGCCCGCATGTGCACTTCTTTAGAAGTGGCACTCGAATTTTTCTGCGCAATGTGCGGGCTTCGCCCACGATTTTTGCGGGTAGTTATAAACTGTATTTCTAGTGCATCATTATATGTACCTGCAAATAAGAACACGATATATTTCATACAGGAACTGAAATAGGTGGAGCGTATTGCAATTGCGAATTTGTAGATAAGGAAACGCCTCGAATCCGAATTCGCAAATAAGGAAGCGTCTCGGTGCCTATCTCACGGTAATAACACGCGCTTTGCATGAGTACCCTTAGAAGTATCCTTGCAGATTTGAGGTCATCTACTCGTTTCTAGGCCCAAACCATAAGATGATCCAGGCCCTGGTGGATCCAGGACTTCGTTTCGGGGGAAAAGGGGACTCCAACCTTCCCCGCCATTGCATTGGGACAGCCTCCAGCTATGCAATTACTATAGGCACTCTTACATTGGGGGCTTGAGCCCCCCCGTATATCCGCCACTGGATCCAGGATTCCGACGGGAGGGAAATGCAATTTTGATCTGGAGTGAGTCGCAATTTCAACCGCGGATTCTTCGGTTGTTAATCAGAGGGGTGCCAAATTGTATCGTGGGGCTCCAATACTTGCAACCTAGGGGGGTGGGGGGCGGGTGAGCTGTGGAAGCAAAGTTTCAGGAGGCACCGGGTGAGGTGATCGGGGGGGGTGTAAGTGCCCTTTGCCCCATCCCTCCTTGCTCCGCCTATGGCGCGAACATGAGTTTGTGAGAAGCTTCTGCTCTAAAGAATTCGCGTCTATTTATTCCCATCACATGGCCACCTATCATAAAAACCTCGGCCCTCTCAATTACTTGTTTAATTTCCAGACATGGCATTCCAATATGACATTATTAATCATACGGTTGGCAAGCTGGAGTCCTGAGATCGGCGCGCGGCTGTCCTTTGTAGCCCTGTAATTAGTGTCGTCTGGCCGTGCTCGGCACAGTTTTTACTGGAGCGCTGGCGGAGACCAGCGTGAGTAACGCAAGAGATAGCCTGTCAGCACCGCGTTCCTGGTTTTTAGTTGCTGCGTCCTCGCGAAGTCATGCTTGATATTGGCCGCGATCTCCGCGCTTCGGCCATTCCTGACGTACAGCTAATACTAATGGAGAAGAATCGTTGGAGCATGTTGGAGATGTGGGGTGACACCGTGCATGTAGCAACTAATGTCCTCTCCGAGTGTTCAAATAACCGCACAGAAATCAATCGAAGGACCAGTCTCTGTTTAGACCTGTTCAGAATGCCCGCGCTTTTGCAAGCGAGGAACGCCACTCGGGAACGCTCAAGGTCCCGGGACGGCTATTTGACGAGTGGCCTGCCATTGTGGAATCTCACCAGGCGGCTGAGCTGGTGGGATGGCCCATTGAATGAGGCGGGCGCCCTGTAAGGTGTAGGGCCGAGCGGTCACGTCCCCGCAAAGGGATCCTAGACAGGGGATTAACATGGTCTGTGTGGAGGGGCGGCGCCGTTTTCACACACATTGTGGAACTAAACTCTCGCCTGAATGGGCCTGGGAACGCCCTGGTATTATATCTAATATTGGTTGAGATGTGAGGCAGAATAGAAAACCGGGATTGGTTTAGAAGGGGATCCGGACCGTAGCCATGTAATAGGTGGCAAAAGCGGCTGAAATTTTCAAGTGTTCTTGATAAAGTTGAAAAAATCGGCCTCAAACAGCCAAAGTTTGGTTGTTTGAGGGGCTTGGTGGAATGCGTCCCCTCCGATCCACCTCAGACGTCCCTCTTTTGAAAGGCCGCGGTAAGCGCCGCTTAAAGTAGCGATACCCATACGTCTTTTGGCTTAGTGTCGCCCGCTGTTTCAAACATCTTTTCATCCGGGTATTATCTCGTCATAGTTCCAATCACCCAAACGCTACAATGATTGTACATAGAGATTCCGCACGTTCCGGCGATTAGGTACGAGCTGTCTCGGGACAGAACGTGATTCAGGACAGCGGGCGGTAGCTCGTCTGCACGCGGTTAACGGCGGACGATCGTAAAATCTCAACGCCAGCTGCTCAACCCGCAGAGATGCTGGCGTTGCAACAGCAACAAAAGCGCCGCGGACATCTGCCGTATTGTTGCACGGTGCTGCGCGGTGGGAGGGTGTTCAATCTTGTCTTGCGCGTGCACGGTGCTCGCCATCGAACAGACAGGCGATGGGGCCTCGAGTGCGGAGCGATGTGGGATGGCTTTGATGTAGATCGCGGTGCTTTTTAACATTCTTGATGTTTGAGTGACATTGGTATGCTGTAGAGTGTGATATGCTTTTAGTTAGCTATAAATATGCGTATCTATGTGCGTGTGAAGCCGGGCCGCATGGAAGCTGTCTCGGGAAGAGCTGGGAATAGGACCGCCGTCCAATGCAATATTTTATATTTAGACCTTCTCCTTGGCAATGAAGTTGCAGTGCATGCTGGATAGTACTAAAATATCCTGCACTTAAATCAGTTCTAGTGAAGCCCCAATGATTTACCATTTACTTTTATTTTCATTACCTGTTTTCTAGTCAGAAAAACCACCAGCAATTGGCCTCCTTTAACCCTCGCCCTGGTGGAGGGAGTTTGAACACCCCCTCGGTTTTTTCCGGTGGCACGAAAAAACGGCGGCGCAAAGCGCCGCCGTACTCGGCACACCTTATCCTTGATCGATTCCGCAACGTTCTTTAGCATTTTAAGTTTGGCTCAGCTCAGGTCAGGTCACCAGTGCAGTTCAAGTAACCTCTCCTCGATTGTTTAAGGCGGCATAAGTAAGTAATGGGTGCATCTAGCGGATTGAAACTTCTAACACATAATGGTTCCACTGAGTTCTAAAAAATTCGTTCCGGGATTTTTCATATCGATGACCTAAGGTCAAGTAAAGACCATAACCTCTCCTTTGGAAATACATGGGAAAACAGAAATTGAGCTGTATTTGTGTATATAAAGCTGATAATACATCCATATTCTCTAAATTGAAGTATCTTAGCCCCTTTGTAGGTTCATGTTGAAATTTTTGTCCTGTGACCTCTGAGAGGTCATCTGACGCTATTTAAGCAGTTTTCAGACTGAGGTCAATAACTTGGCACGAAATGATGGTGCAGCTTTTATTTTTATACCATTGCATTTGGATTTCTATTTCGAGTCGAGACAAATGACCTGACCCGAGGTCAGGTCATTTGTCAAGCTTTGACAAATGACGAATGATTTCATGATGTTTTCAGGTCATGTTTTCACCTAGTATGGTCATATTATAATCATTCGATTTGCCGTGACGAGAGGAAGCGAATGGTGCCTACAGAATGATTCTAACTCACCTCTGTCAGACGCTAGAGCTAAAAAACTACTCAAAATGTCAACTTATTTTACCTGTCATGGTCTCAATATTGACCTTTGTAAAAAAAAGGTGGATATAGTTTCCTCGTGAATTTGTATGAGCTATCCAGCAGCGTTCGCGCTTTTTCTCTATCCCACATAGGGGCCAAATTTGAGGGGGTGTCCAAACACCCCCTCAAGTTTAAGCCGCGTCCCGGAGGCCCACTGGGACGCGGCTTAAGTATCTGTTTAGATATCCTGCTTAAAGGGAATGTGGCACCTTCATAACATGATTTTAACTGAGGTACCCGAGTTGTAAAGCAAGTCGGAAAACCCGGTACTCCATATGTCATTTTTCTTGGAACTCGATATTTCCGTAGAAAAAAGCTAAAACCTACCTGACACCAGCCCCCTCATCAGCCCCCTCGCCGGCCGGCCATTGTTGTGAGCTGCTGGTGTGACGACATGGCTGACGTCACGATGAGCATCAGCAAATCGAAGCCCTTGAAGCGTTTCAAGTCTGGTAGTGGTTGCCAGATCATGACATCATCTACAGGCAGATATTTATTTATTTTCCTAGAGGAGTATTTTAAAAGCAAAATATTGAGCTTATTGAACATTTTTCAGAGAAATCCTGAGTGGTTTCCTTATTTTTGGCTAAAAGTACGCCTAATTTCACTAAATTCCAGGATTCGACCAAGGTGCCACATTCCCTTTAAAATGGCAATACCGGCTACTAACATTCAATAGCAATAATTATGTTGGTTGGAGATCATTAATATTTAATGCAGCATTAGTTTTACGTCGATAGATGTCGGAGTGCTGGGACGAGGAACATGATTGAGTTGATAAGTTGTAAATTGGCCTGTCGCCTGAAGTCATTGATGCAAAATTGAACACATTCATTGTGCTTATATATTCCGGCACAGGTTTTAATCAGAATGTTGATTAGATAGTAGATGATTACACAAAGTTATAGGTCATAGTGCGAGGTGCGACCTCGAAGACTGCTGTGTCTTTGTTGAAGGTCGCAATTTACAGTATGACCCAAGAATTTGCGAAATCGTGGACTGTTTGATACCCTCTCTAACATACTGATGAAGCGATGCGCCCGAATGTGAACTCAAAGTGAATTCGTTCAATTTTGCATCCAGGTCTCATGGAGACAGACCAATTAAAAACGTATTTACTTACACTTCTGATCCCTTAGGAACAAAAGAGGGAAGTTTCTCCCCCACTCCTGGTCTTTTCCAGAATTTTTCCAGGATCACCGAATATCAGACGATGCTGATTGATGATGCGTTGCGCATACCTTCATTAGCTCCAATTGCTGATTCATGTAGTTTTACGGAATCTGTATTACATGTTGAAAATGAGCTCAAAGGCAGTGATGAATTTCTGCAGCGATGCATCGCGCTCTAGCCTAATGCTTCCAAGCGGGACTGTGCGTTTCGCTTCTTTTCACTTCTTTACATGACCACACAATTCACAAATTTCCTTCCCAGAGCTGTCGTTGATATCAGCACCCCCTCCCCCTCCCCTGCCCAGATCTAACAATCAAGCCATTTTGCTTTCCGGTCTCTAACCTTGTATTCTTAGTTGGGGTCGGTGTCGAGGCCTACAGTCGCCATGCTTGGACTATGCTCGGACTCACTGGGACCACGCTGGGACCATGACCAGACCATGGTCGACACATAGTTGCCGTGACAAAAAGTTTGGAAATTGCTGATTGCCCGGTTCCCGTATGTCCCGTACCGAAACTTTGCGATATGAAAGAGCACTTGCTAGATCTAGCCAATGCTCTATTAAGGCGAGGGTCAAATGCTAAGAAAATTCATACCTGCTTCAAGATCTTAAACAGATCGCCCTTATCAACTACTTTCATCGTTAGGAGTTGTTGCATTCCAAAGCGGCCACTCTGTCGGCGCCATCGCCCGAATACCATACATTTTCATATATTTTACGAGCAGCTATCCACTTATCTCTAATCCTCTTAAGGCAAAATTGTCTCTGAAACCTGCACCACACAATGACCTTGCCTGGCCGAAACACCCCCAGCCGGCCATTCAAAGCTTAAGCCCTGCGCGCGTGACCCTGGTCCATGAAGCCAAGCTGTTCTCCGCGCGAGCGGCAGCGTTCACTTTTATTATTATTATGATTTATTATCACCATCAGAATGGCGTCCCGGCCATGCTGCAGTGGGAGAAGGGCAGTGGCGGATCCAGGGGAAGGCATTTCCCCGCCCCCCGCCAAACGGAAAAGCTCTGGGCAAACTATGCTTTTGCCCCTCCCCACAAAGCGGTTGACCTCATTTTTGTCCCGATTCCTTTTTAGTTTATAAGCAAGATGTTGGTGCTTCAACTCTCAACTTCAAACAGAACCAGGTAAGTTCTGTGTAAACATTGAGCCTTGGATAGGAAAAAGAATCTTAAGCCGACATTTTTCACTCCGTGGCGTTTTTTTTTCGCCTCAAATACTCTAAATTCTACCGTCAAGCCATATTGTAGCACAGTTTTGCACTGTGAGGTTTTTTTGCTTTTCGACTTTTTGCTTTTCGGAGTTTCCCTCCCCCAACCGACCGGCTAGATCCGCCACAGGAGAAGGGGAGAGGAGTGGCATCACCAGACAGCGTCTTCACCGAAGAAATATTGAGGGGGGCCGTCATTCTCCAGCCTGACAAAAACTGCCTTCCACACTGGTGGGTTACAATGTTTTTTCGATTTCTTTATAAAACGGTTGAAGTTGGGAAATTTTTGTAAGGTTGACAAAAAACCTGCCATCCCTATTATTCCAATTTTCTACAACACAATATGCCCAGTCCCAACTAGTCTACCTTTTTTCATGCAATGACAGCCCTCCAAGAATTTCGGGGCATTTCACTGCCGCGGGTCTGGGTTCCTGCTGCGGGTGTTCAATTTGTGATCTTTTAGATACTCCATTGTTCTGTGGTGTAGAAAATCATTTCCAGCATTTCTGTTTAGATCTGAACTAGCTTTTAAAACCCTTGCGCTAGGTGCCTGCCTGGCACACCGGCACGTGTGTGTTCGGTTTAAAAAGGCGGTGTTACGTGCGCTGGCGCGCGGTGCGCGGTCCATGGCTCCTGTAAAAGGGCTTCCGGCGAGGCGCCGCTCCCGCCGACTTCTGACAATGCCGACGGAAGGGGAGGGGAACTGCGTCATCCAGAATTCCGCTGGAACTGTGTGCCGGAGAGCCTGGTAGAAAGTCGTTGTGCAGTACTGCATAGCGAACTGGGGGGCATGTACGGCACGTCCTGGCGTTTTGCAAGTGTTGCATGATAGTTGACACTAGGGCTTTTTTATCCGGTAGATGATATAAAAGAATGTTAAGAGGCAATTACATGCCATTTTTACTTGTTTTCGTAATCCTCCCGGGAACCATCTACTTTGTACGCAGTGTGCCGTGCACCTTAACAGTTTTTTTCGTCCGAAACTGCTGGTGACACCTGTTGTTACAGCACTGGCTTCTGAGGGTGCAGAATGTTGTCCTTAATGAGACCCCGTGCTGATCATGTCCTGTCTGACTGTGCGCTCCACCGTGGGCCAGTCAGACGGTGCAGCAGAGATCAGAAAAGGTCTGAACCTGGCAGCGTTGTTCGACAGATTTGCTGTAGTGTACACGTCGAGTGTGTCGCGTGGTATCGTTTAACCGTGCTTTGAAAGCCTAAGGTGAGTCAGCACTTAAAATACCTGCCGAGTATTTTACCGAGGCATATTTTTTCTGTTCTGAATCGTTTTCTCCTCCGCTAGCGTCTCAAAAGCTCTTTTTCCGTTGGGGCCACTTTCTGAATATCGGAGACAAACTGTACAAATGTGCAAGGTCGTTGGAAGCGAGTATAATTTATTCTGGCCTCTGGTAATTATGTCTGCCTGGGGCGGGCGCTTTGCACGAGACAGCATTTAGCTGTCGAGGTGGGTGGACCAGCCGAGACAAGTGAGGTTCGCCCATGGCGAAATTCTCTTGGCAGGGGCAGAGTCAGGCACTCACGCTGGAAAAAGTCCAGAGATGCTTAGGTGACAGAGTATTGTAATCGGCCCGGAAAACAGCAGACATGACACGGTGATTTATGATAAAGAACTGACGTCACTCCAATACCTAACTGAATTCACAAGCGTAATGGCTCACTCCAATAAAAAATAAATATCCCCTGCTAAGTCGAAACGTCGCTGCAATTCACGGGACATGAGTCGACTGGTGCCGTATTTAGCACCCGGTTGACTGCCTTCTACATGGCGATATATTCGCGTCCGTGGCGCTGTAATCAGATAGCCATCAGGAGGCACTTGACTGCCAGTCCACCTTAACTCTGCCTGTTGCTCTAGCCCGGAAATACCCACCGCGATGCCACAACTACAGATCACAAGAGTAACGCCGACCGGGCCCCGTTGGCTGCGACCTTGAGCGCCCCTACCCTCCCGAGCCCCAACCCTTCATGACGCTCCCGTGCTAATTGCACGCTTAATCACTACTGACGCGCCAAATAGGCCGCCGTCTCAAACTGCAGCCAATTTGGCGCGAGATTCCATCACCCCGGGCACTAACTGGACGGCTATGCTCTGTTGTTAGCAGCGGCTATAAATAAGGTAGCCTGTGCTTTGCGAAATGCTTTGTTTCGGTCGTGCACGAACATTGTATATAAAAGTGTCGCCAAATGAGCTTGTTGTTTCCACACCTGTCTGGAGTGATTGATTTCGCTTGTCGGTTCCTTGTAAGCCAAATTTATATGGCAATGGAGCGGTTGTAGGGGATATTTCTTTTTATTTATTCTAGAGACAGTACTGTGCTCACCACCCCATGAGATGGAGACAAGAATGCCAACTTTTCCTGGCCGATAAGAGCAAAATTGACTAGAAAAAGAGCATGGAGTATTTTTTAGCACAGTTATGAGTTGAAAGTCGGCTGGCATTTCTTCGCAATTTTTGGCGCAACTAGGATCTTCTCGATTCATTTTCGCAAGAACATTGCAGCTGTATATCTACCTTTTAGAGGGGAGGGGAAGCGGGGATAGCTTAGGTTCAAAGGTTGATGGCAATGACGCGTTAAAACTTATCCCAACACAATCAGGATTGTCTGTACGACACACCTGGCCGCGTTGTTTACTACAGACATTTATCGCAGCGTTCAGACATAACCAATCGCCTCTCTCCAGCGAGACGTATCGACCGAGCCGCAAATTCCATCGGGTTTTGTTCGACTCGCATTCTGCTCTGTTTTCGGTGGCGTGCTCCGGCACGGTGAGAGGGGTCCGCCAGGGAAGCGCGCTCGGCCCTACTCTGTTTGCGTCAACCCGCATACTTGGATGGCATGTGCCGCGCCCCCCCTCCCCGTCAGAGGACCGGTTACTGGCAGCTGGTTTGGACCCCCCCTTTTCCAGGGGTGTATCTCGGTCCTGATCTGATCCTGTGTTAGAGCGGCGGCTGGGATGCGGGCTCTGATTCCGCCCCCGGGGCGCCGCCGCCTCTCCCGCCACCTGCGCCGCCCTGCCGACGAAAGCCGTCGCGGTCCGGCCAAAGTGGGGCAGATGCTACACCAAATGTCTCTTTGGTTGATATGGTTATTAGGGCGCGATGAAATAATTGAATTAATTCGTCGTCCGGAGATTTTGTCTATTTTTGTCCTGAACTACATGACCGCAAACAGGCTTGGCCTTTATTATTATCTTCTTATCTGCCTCACTTTCACAAATCAAACTCTACTGTCTGGCGCCATTTTTATCGGAGGGTTGGCTTATTATGAGACAGGTGGCCGATCTTCGGAAAGGACCGTGGCGAGATTGGCGGCGGCTTAAAAGGGTGGCAGTGGGTCCACTTTGGCTAGTCTGTCGAGCTTTCTGTTATAATTGGGGCCGTTCTCTGATTTATTGCTCTGGTGAATGTTCAGTTAGAAATCAAGTCGTATCACTGTTCAAAAACATACCAGGATGTTTTTTAGTTCAGGCGGACACACATTAGTAGGCATTCTACTGCTTGGAGCGCGTTTATAAACGAATGATAAATTTTCAGGAAACATCATAATAAAGATAAGAAAAAATAAGGAAACGTCGTTCTTCGCAACATGTTTAGAGTGTGTTCAAACGCTTTTTACCAGAACACCTATTTCTAGTCTGGTTTATGTGTACAAATGCTTTTCCCGTCATATGTTTTAGTGGCATATGTTGTTGATCGGTGAAGTGGTGAGCGAAACCATTTCATCTCAGAGGTGTTTGTGGATGCATCGACGGCTGCGCGTCATTCTGCTCCCATAACGCAAGCACAAACTAAATTACGGACAGAGGAGCACCCAAGAGAGTGGCATCGGACAAAAAGGGTTTGTTCCCAACCCATTAATTTTTAGACTGCTCGAACACAGTTTTTTCACGATTTTGAATCCTGTTGCCCATTTCTCCAAAGCCACCCGACGCTGATCGCGGATCGTCGTCCCAACTTTTGTGCCACAGAATGGCATTCTCGTTTGCGCTTCAAAAGCATGACCCACTTCTTCTGCACTAACAAAGATGTCAGCAACCTGGAATGAATGGAACACTCGGTGTTCTTTCAGGGACTGACTTGGACTTATTCGAGAGTTGAAGTAGAATTTAGACGAGAAAAATAACGCAAGGGCATTTTGAAAAAAAACGTTTTCAGTGATAAGAAAGATGTCCCTTTCTTCACATTGCCTACTTTTCTAACTTCTGTATAACGACCCTGATAAACTTCTCTGCAAATATGAACCGGTATCCTATTTTCTACGTTATGAGCGGTTTAGTGAGTCAGAGGACTTTGGAGTTCATTGAACCCCATGACTCGAGCTGCGTGTCGGTTATCGCCACACAGTTCCTTTAATTTTGCATTAAGCAACACCTCGTTAGCTGCAACATACGTAAATTTGCATCGCTCTTTGGTGATTCACTTTCATGAGTGAATTTTCGAGCGACTACTATGAGCTCTTTTCTAAGTTTCAGTAAATGTTTTATGCTTTCTATTTTCGGTAGCAACTGAAATAAATTATAACTGTCAACCTAACGAAGATGATGCAAGATGAGACGACAGAATGTGTAGTGAATGTAAGAAGCATGCTTCAGTAGCCCTTCCATTAGCTAATAGTGTGGAGCTAAGTCCACGCTATACCTGAAGCCCCCTTATCTCTTCCCGACGCCCGTCGTTAGCCGCAGAGACAGAGTTGCGCAGTGGAGCGTGACCCGTTATCGAGAGGGCGAGTGTTGAAAGGAAGGGAATCCAGTTTTTTGTGAGTGGTAGATTTGGGTTTTCTGTTCGCTTGCCACATATGATTTATTCTGGTATCTTAAATGTATCGTAAAATGGCCAAATGCAACTATGCTACTAAGTCTGCGTATGAGAGAGAGAGAGAGGGGGGTGAAATTATAGCAACTATGTAAATCGATGAATAGGTAATGCATGTTAAGTGTTCATACCTTTCTGCTCTTTTCCTTCATAATTTCTTATTATCTTTTGATCTTTCATGTTTCATAACTCCTAGGATTGGTTTGTCAGCAGTGTTTTTAGTTTTCGCTTGATAACAAGGATATTTTCTCTTATTTTTCAAACAGTTTGTTCTTTGAATTGCCTTCTGTCACTGTTTTTAATTTCCTCACTTAAGTGCTCTGAGTTTCAACTATCATTCTCTTCTTCGAGCACATGCCAACTAATAATGTTAGATCAGAAATCCTTTTCTTTCGTCGGAGGCTTCGGACCCGTACGGCCCCACCTCTCCCGTAGCGGCGGGTCTCCTCTGCTTTCGCGGCACACTCGCACCGAGCGTAAACCGGTGGTTCTTGGAAGACATGCTAATGATTGTCGGCGATAGATGTCGTGTAAGGCCCGCGGGTCAAAGGTAGATGGCTTTGTGCACGCCAGTCTGGGAAAGTTGTACAGCTTTGGCCATTCTACGCTCCTTTATGGTTAATTGTTTATGCAGTTTCAAGCCGGATGCTTTTGTTTTTATGCCTTTACTTACTCCGGCTTCCGCGATAAAATAGATGTCGACCGTCTTGTGTGTTGTGCAATGCAAAAAAGGAGGTCAGCAAGGGATAAGGGCTTTCAATTAGCGCCAGACAGGGTGTCGTGGTGTGGCGGGCTGTTTTCTCCTAGGTACGGCACGACCTGACGAAAACACGTTGATACGATCTGACTCCCTGTGCATGGCGCCTTGCACTGCACGAGGTTGCAGCGAGGAGAGCCCCTGCTGGAATGAAAGCGGCGGGCGCTGCATGGGGAGCCGAGTCGGTGTCATAGCGTGTCGCCTGATCCTCTGTACCGTGCAAGATAGTGAGGGGAATGTATGAAGTAGTCCCTGCGATGTTTATTCATGACTCACACTGTGGCTTATGCCGGGCAATGTGTCGTTGCACGTGCTTCGTGGTTCTTGCACTAGAAACTGCTACCATTCTGGCTAAACAGACATGCAAACGGTCTCTAAATTATGCATGGGTTTGTTCAACAAATGTCACAGCCACACACACCCGCAGTATTGTAACAGACACCCTTACTTCTAGCTGTCCATGTCGCCAGTTCTGTTCCGGCATTCTCGAAGGCTGGCTGACGTTGGCTTCCCCTGCAGCAGCTGCAGGGCTGACTTTAACGACGCAGGCCCCCACCCGGTTCCACCCACATCCTGCTCAAGTGGTGCTAATTGGCTGCAGGGGATCCCAGTCCGGGTCGCCCTGCAGACTTGAGGAGTCTAGTTTGTTGTCACCTCCGGGGCCGACACGGGACCGACACGGGACCGACACAGGATCGCCTTCGGGCGATATTTGAGCACCAAATTCCTTTTTGGGGATTAGGATTATTCCTCCCGTCGTTTTTTTCCGAGCTTATTAAGGGTATGCATATCTGCGAAATATTTGCATTGCAATATGTGTTCTGAAATGTTCTGTTATAGCTTATGAGGTATGTGAAGCTTTATATATATATATATATATATATATATATATATATATATATATATATATATATATATATGCTCATTGATAAATAACTAACACGGAGCCCGGGGTCGGATATGGCTCTTTGTTGATGCCGACAGCAACTTGGGGAAAATATTCCTCCACGTTGAAACATTTCACCTCTCTCGGCCTATATCGAGCTAATCGCGACGTAATCTGAGAATAAATACAGGAAAATGCCCGAGTCTAAAATATAAACAATCCGGTTGGGAGCCGTCCGGAGATGCTCCGCCAATTTGTCAGATTGGCGGTAACTGTCCCAACGAGCTGCGCCCACATTTCGCGAATAAGCCTAATTCGTCACCACTTGTCACAGGTCCTTCACCTGACCCGCCATGTACCACACAGGTGAACAGATAACAGCTGAATTTTTCTGTGTCACATTTATGCAAGAAATTAGCATTAAAACTCGGCAGGTGACAAGAGAATGGTGGTGTTACGGTAAAAACAGGTGGTCTCGGTGTACGTACCTGGTTTTCACGTGCCTGACCACCTCGAGCCCGTGTCGAGGGGAGCCGAGGTGTCACATCAACCGACGGAGCGTGCCTTTTAACATTTGAGGGTCAGACTTGATAACCGCGAATCAGTCATATAGGTAGTCAGATAGATAGTCAGATAGTCGACTCAATTTTTGGTCGAGTCAGAGTTGACTCGACTCACGTATGTGGGTTGCTTCAGAATTTGTTGTTTTGAGATGGGAGATAAATAAGTTCCATGTTACCTTAATCAATAATTCTAAGAATAACCGCCTTACATACATTATAAATTGAAGAAAACGGTCAAAAAATTGAAATATGAAAATATTGTCTACTTTCATGATTTGCTTAACATGACAAATAACCGATTTCGAAAAATTGTTAAACTTTTGGCCCGCTTTATTCAGTATAGAATGAATGAAAGTCGGTTATTTGTAGAATTAAGTCAGAACCGACACAATGCTCGGCCAGGTAAGTTAAGCCAGAATCGGAGTCGGCATCCAGGCCGGAGCCAATAGTTCAGTCGACCTAAGGCTAACTTAGCAACATGTTTGAACAAATGGATGACTTCCACAAGAAAATTGAATTGGTGGCCTTTTTCAGAATTAGTTATTTTGGAGTAGTTTGTGTCACCAGTTTGTAACCAAAATATCTACACTAGGCCCAGCAAATAATGAGTAGAGATGGGACCCTGTGGTCCCGGAGCTCCGTCATCGGGACCCAGGTTGGGACAGGTTTATGGTTGGGACCCAGGTTGGGACAGGTTTATGGTTGGGACCCAGGTTGGGACAGGTTTATGGTTGGGACCCAGGTTGGGACAGGTTTATGGTTGGGACCCAGGTTGGGACAGGTTTATGGTTGGGACCCAGGTTGGGACAGGCTTATGGTTGGGACCCAGGTTGGGACAGGTTTATGGTTGGGACCCAGACTGAGGCTGGTGCTGAAGGACGGAAGCTATACCGGGGCCTATCGCTGATCCAAAGTAAGTTATGTAGAATATACAGTTTCAAAACCACACTTATTTAAACGCATAACCCAAATTTTCAGCTGCTTATTTTAAAGCCGTTTCCGTCACGGTGTGAGGACATACCTTGGCAGGTAGAAATACATCATGTACACAAAAAAGTCACATGCCGGGCATTGGCTAAAGAATTTCAAGTAGTAAAACTGACTGACCAATATATGTCAAATCTCCCACAAACCGTTTCTCTTGAACAATATGATTGCTTTTGTTTATCATTACTCAGAATTGAGTTGAATATAAAAGTGAGTCATAACCAAAAGAATCCCGTTTAATTCGAACATTTTCAAAGCGAAATGACACTGCCTTATATTGTCACAGAAATAGTGACTACTTCTTTGTTGGAGATTCAAATAGAAAATATCCATCCCTCTTGGCCAGAAGACAAGAGGTGATGCTTCGTTGTTGACACCCCCTCTCTCGTGCCAGCCGAGCAATCCCTCTGCATCCTGACGCTGTCCTTTCTCCCCTGTAGCATCTCGGTCTGACGTGTGCGTGTTTCTTTTCTTTCACAGGTTCCGCCCCGGCCGTGCCCGCGCTGCCCACAAAAAGCTCCCTTTCTGAGCTGCGGAAGCTCTCCACTTCGCACGTCCGTCATGGTGAGTGCTGAGCTTTATGAAGGGTGGAGGCAGGAGCGTGAGTGATGGGGAGTGTGTTTGTCACCGGGGGAAAGTACGTTTGGTCCTGGACCGTTCTTAGGTAGATGTAATGGAGTGAGGACAACAGTACACCACAGAAAACGTCAAAGCATGTGTTTTTGTCCTGTATCACACCTAGCATTATCCATTACTCCGTAGCCTAGTGTATGGAGCGAAAATCTTGTGCGGCAAGAGACACAATAATGTAAAACACAAGTTTCTGCACTCAATATTGTCTCGTACCTCAAAAATGTTTCCCTAATAAACCACACCCATGATTATACCCGCTCAATGATCAGGTGATGCTGAGGCCCGTTCACCATTGGTCATGAAACATTGGCCATGCTGTAGAAGCAGGGCTGAACCTAAGCGCCGGAAATGACGCGGTTATCCTCAGCTGCGCCACAATCGTTACAGATGACGGCTGCCAGATGGCGGTTCCGGGCCAGCTTTTTACGAATGAGAGGAGAGGGAAATGGAAGGGGGTGTCACCCGCCATGCTCCGCGCGGCCCGTGCTATTAATTAGCCGCGTTCCTTGTCGATGGACAGCTGGGATTCTTGGATCTGAGCTGATGCAGCTGCCTACATGGCTTAAGGGCTTGTTACTGACTGAAACCCGTCCGTCTGCTTGACTTATCTGATGTCTAAGCTCATTTCGACGACGGAGCTTTCGCTTATCTTGAGGGCCCGCGCTGCCAATTTTGGTCGTGTTGAACTTCCGTCTTGTGTGGCTTTGAAAACCCATGCTCCAAATGAGCATATCTTTGAAACACTAAGGGCGCTATAATGCAGTTCTAAATATACTCTAGTTAAGTTTATAAACGAAAATCAGCACGCTTGGAAGCCCGTTTATGGTTGAAGAATAGAGTCGGGCACGTCTCAGGTGCCTGAATGTTTTTAAGGCTTCTATGTTCTACTTCACATCGGCAGCCTGTTTATTTTTTAACCATAGATGGTATTCGGAGTCTACCATACTCTTCTCCCATTCATGCGGCTTTCATTCCACACCTTGCCAGATGAAATACAGCTCTCGTCAGTTGGCGCCTCTTGCACAACCAGCTCCTTGTTTCACTGAAACTCAAACAGCCGATGGCTCCCGCACCGGAGACAGAACTGTCAAACAAATGCCCTCTGCCTCGTGCCTCCTGCGCCCGGTCGCTAATGCACAGGCTACGGGATGATAGGCGAAGACAAACACAGAGAACTCCTCTTTCGGAGCTGCGCCCACATCTACTTTCCAGCGCACAATGGAGGGTGTGTACTCAGAACCATATGAGGATCCGCTAGAAGAACGGGCAGAAAAACACAGAGGTGTAGGCTAATGGAATCGTAATGGGAGTGGAGTCATACTCGTGTCTTGACAATCGCTCGAACCCAAATAAGTGCCAGGTTGTGCAGTTCTAGAGTACAGTTCCAACTTATCACTTCTATGGAAGGTTTTGTTTGTGGTCCATCGACTGATTCTGGTGGGTTTTTAACCGAATAACACGTAGGTACCACATAAGGAAATTGTTTACCACACCCCACTATAAAACGCTTTGTTATGCTATCTGAGAGAAATTCAAATCAATTTTTTCGCCCAGCACTGTCTCCTTGGTCATGTTGAGCTAACAAGGGGCCTCTCTAGCGCTTCCTTGCTTTGGGACCGATTCTGGCATTCAGGCCTCGCGTCGGATGGCACTCCGGCGCGATAAAACTGTTCCACGGTAGGGGGCTTCTGTCATAAATCATCCTGGTTAAAAGATAGATGTTCAATTTGTCCCCATCTCGGACAATGCCCAGTCCGTGATAATTTCTACGGGATTACACATTTTTCCTGTAAGGACAACGTGCGGGCCTCACAAACAGCACTGCGATATCGATAAATAGGAAGTAAGCGGTCAGGTATAGTGGGCAACATTCAAGTGTATCGGATTTTTCTAATTAATTCGGCAAACACGCTGAAGGCAGCTCAGTTACAGGGTAAGCTGTCAAGGCTTTGGTATTTCCCTCGTCTTTTTTAAACGCGCGGTACGCCCTTGCCATCAATGAACATCTGCGCGAATTAGGGCTGTAAAACCGTGTTTGGTCATCTGGTAATTTCATTGGCCGAACGTGTTTTATCTCTCGTCACCATTGGCCGCTCGCGTTTACTCGGGAAGCAGGTGGTGCCCCTCCCCCTTGTCAGATTGTGCCTCCCCGGGATTAAGCCCGCCAGGTGCTAGCTGCCAGCTTAGGGGGAGGAGGGGGAGGGGCAAACATGGACTCGTGTCGCCTCCAATAAGGCCGCCGCCACTACCGTCGCCGGCGACTCGTAACTGCCGCTTGGAGCGGCATTTGTAAAGGGCACATATTTGTGCCGACCCGGTGGTATTGAGTGCAGTGGAGGGGTGCCGTATGGCCCAAAACTGAGGCGTCAGCAGGCGAACGGACCGTGTTTTTGCGGCCTGGGTCGTATGGGGGCCGGGTTCCATCCGGTCAGGAGGGCCACTCCACCACCCGGGGCGCGGGCTCTTTGTGATTACGCGGTGGCTGGCTGCTGAGTCCCCAACTCCGGCGCCGAAACTCCCGGGGAGTGTGGCTGTGGGGCGGAACTCGGGGAGGGCTGCGGAAACTCCCGGGGAGTGTGGCTGTGGGCAGGAGTTCGAGTAAGTTTAAGTCTTGCTTTGGTTTGGTGAGTCGCTCATGTCAGTGGGGCGGGTTAGTTCGAGGAAGTGTAAGTCCTGTTTTACTGTGGTGAGTCCCACAAAACCGGTACCAGAACCTAATGGGAATGTTGTTTTGGGCTGATCTTTAGCGGAATGTAGTTTTGTGTTGGTTGGAGTCTACCTGTACCCACAACAGATTCCGTGTAATATCCGAACCCAATTTTGCGCCTGTCCCGAACTACTCGAATGTGATCTCAGAACTCATTTCACATTCCAATGGTTAATTAGCAAACCCTATCAAAGTGTAGGCCATGCAATCTCAACTTCCAGACATTCCGGCGGTGTAATTAATTGGTTGGTCTTAAATTATTCGGACCGCCATCACTCTCAATTCCGACTTTTCAGAGTCCGCTCTCGAGTTTATTAAGTAATTGTCGGCCCAGAATATATTTCAGCTGATTTCCATTATTCAGACCGGCCAAGTACCACTTGTGAATGATGTTAAACACCTGAGCTGACAAAAAAGGACACCTGTCTCGCTCTGATCCGCGTTTTCTTTATCGCTCAGGTGCCCCGTTTTAATTTCGGTGGAATAAATCAGGACTTTATTTCGTTGGGCTAGGCGGTTCGAGTCTCCCCCGTCACTGCCTGGGAAGTCTCCCGCTATGCATTTACTATAGGCACTCTGAAATTGCAGGCGGGAGGGCTTGAGCCCCCCTTGTATCCGCCACTGAAGGGAATATTTACAGTGTGTCTTGTTGAGATTGTTCCCAGCCTTGGTGCCTAACTATTTAGGATAGCAAATGTTTAGAGTTCCATCTCTTAACACCATTGGGGGATTTATGGCACCCGAGTGATAATCATGATACTTGTTAAACGCGAGATTATCAATACTCTCAGACTGGAATGGGAAATATCCAGGAATAGGAATCGTGCTTATTCGACAACATATTCACATGTCTACTTCGCCCGTGTGACGGTTGGGTATAAGTGTGCAGTTTTAATCAAAGATCGATTCCCAATAATGAATGAATGAATGAATGAATGAATGAATGAATAAATAAACAACGAACTTCCAGTAAATCTCATAGAGAATGAAGCTACCTTAATGTGTTTTTAGCTGATTGTAGACTTTTAGCTAACCGTGGTTTCATACTTTCCGTACTACAATATCACAACCGTATTGTACTAAAGGACTCCATGTAGTGCCGTAGCTACTAACTTTATCGGCAGTGTCTATATAATCCTTCAGAGTCGATAACACGGGCATGTTTCTCTCCTAGGACGAGAAGCAGCTGCAGTCGTCCGACCCCGAGCGCCCTCTGCCGTCCCCGCCCTCTGGCGGCGACCGCTGGCGCTGTAACTCCCTCTGGAGCTGCTGGTACGGCCTCCTCGTCTGCTGTCTCCACGCTGGTCTGGCCTACCGAGCTCTGACAGCTTACAGCTCCTACCTGCAGCTGCCTTGGCAGACAGCACCGCTTGAACTAACAGCTTATCTCGGCCTAGTAGCGGGCTCTCTCGCCTTGGCGCCATTTTTTCCTGGCGGCGAGTCTCCTCAGAGTCGGAAACCGCGCGAACGATGGCGAGAGCTTTGGTTCGCCCCACGTCCGTGGCGCGGCGCTGCCGTCGCCGCAGCCTGGGGCGCTGAAGAACATGTGGCGCCACGGTCCTCCGACGGCGGCTGTCCTGCACGTTCTCATGGCGGCTCTGCTGTGTGTGGCCGAGCTGGTCATGGAGGCCAGACTCATCGGCAACGGATTCCTGCCACCAGGTGAGGAAGCAAATGCATTCATCGATGTAGTCGAGTACTTGGATATGATATCCGTCATATGTACGTGAGAAAATTTGGGTTAGATGTCCTAGCGTAAACAGTCCTGGTAGTAATATATGCAATGTTTTGCGTCGAAGCAGCTTGTACTTCGGGCTTAAAGTCCCTAAAATAGTTGTTTCTCACGCATCTCGTTCTCAATGTTTAGTTTCTGGAAGCCAGAAGAGGACACCGTTGTGTCTGAGCTGTTTTAGATGGGATCAGTTTAGATATCGGAAAAATAACGTAAGTACTATTTTTTACGATGCTCTTAATTTTCAGATATGGTGTGGCGCACGGAGTTGGACTGTTTCCTGGACCTGAGCTCTCGCGTTCTTCCGCTGAAGTTCACCTCTTCCGCCCCTACCCTGAACATCACACCTCTGGCAACACCGTCTCCACCTGGTCTCGTACTGGACCCAGAAACCGGATATCTTCACCGACAAGAACCGCTGCCTGTCAGCCCGGAGTACCTCCACCTGGCGTTCGCACTGATCGTCATGGCTGTGAGGTACGCCAGCGTCTTCTGGAACTGCCAGCGCTGGCTGGCCGGAGCCTTCTCGGCGCAGCTCTTTCTCAACGGCGCGCATCTTCTCGTGCAGTGGTGCGGGTTTTCGGTGTTATACAAATGTCAGGTGTATGGCGGCGGGGCGCTCCTTCAACTTCCGCAGCCTCTGATACTGACAGCTCCGCTAACAGCCCTTCTCTTCGCCATCGCAAGTCTCCTGGTCCTGCTCTCCAGCGCTACCGTGTTCTTGTACGCGCTTCAGAAGCTCTCCGCCTTCGTGGTGACTCACCAGCGTCAGCTGCCGGAGCTCGCCGAAGCGCGATGCAGGCTCTGGGGCTACTTCGCCCACAGCGCCGCGCTCTGTCTGCTCTTGGCCATCGGGATTGCCGACGGCCCGCTGCTGTACGACCTCTCGGCTCTCTACAGAGCCAGCTTGGATCCAGCCAGTCTAGTGGCGGTGATTGGCGCCATTGCTCACCATCTCTGCTGGGTTCTTCTCTGGTTGGCGCTGACGCTGAAGCAGCGCTGGCAGTTCCAACTCTCCGTCGTTGCCGGTATCGTCCAAGTGCCTGAGGCGCCGGAGCTTCAGCTGGTGCACCACGCCCAGCTGAAGCGCCAGAAGAATCTCTCCTCGTGTAGAGACGGTAGCGATGCCGGCCCCCTGCTGGTGGTCGGAGGAAGCGGTGCGTTCGTAGTCAGCGAGACGATGGCGCAGAACCTGATCCTGGGCGTGGCAACTCGCCGATGTGGCCCGTCCCGGCCGGTACAGATGTCGCCACTGCGGCGACCGGAGTCAACTCGCTCCGCCGCGCTCCGACAGAGGGCGGAGGAAGAGGAGGAGGAGCGATACGTCCAGCTGCCTCGTCACGCTCAGCAGAGGCGCTCCAGGGTGACGTTTGAGAGGGGGACGTACCAGCCAGTGCCGACGGAGGAGAGACGACAGCCTGAGCATGGTTCCGGAAACTACCACCAGGTGGCTGAAGAGGAAGGAGACTACGCCAGTCTTTACCGGAGCAGACAACAGGTGGGGGAATACACAACCAACTCTGCTCTTCCTATTGTTATCATTTAGGTTTGACCGGTAACACTTTTTGGATGAAAATGAGTGTGTGAATTCAGAAATGAAGTATAGCCAGTCAAACCTAAGTGAGCACTGGCATCGGAACTGAAGGGGCGCAGTGCCCACCCCTTACCTAAATCAGAAATTTGTAACACTACTTCTATGGTGCTGATTTGAAAAAAATGTTAAAAACCCTTGGTGCCCCACCTTAAATTGGAACCTTCCGCCTTCACTGTCAGTGAGTCAGTAAGGCCTCACGCTATCTACCACTTCAGATGGCCGTAGCATCTTGTTGCATCCTGTTCTTTCATGATATGAAAACAGGAATCAAAACTATGGGAAGGGTGATGCAGTTTCAAAAATATTTGACACAACCCAAGTCAATAAGTGTTGGATTCCTTGTTCAGTTTTCGTCAGGGGCGGACGCAGACCTGAGTTTTGGGGAGCCAAACCCAAGTCTGCCTCTCCTCGGGGGGGGGGTGGGAGCGAAATTTTTTTGCTCTACAGACCTAGTGTAAACACATTTTTTTCAGTGCTCGACAGACCTAGTATAAGCTACCTCTCCAAGTACATGATCGCTCCGGGGGGGGGGGGGTGGGAGCGAATATTTTTTTTGCTCTACAGACCTAGTGTTACACCTTTTTTTGAAAAATTTACGGCGTTTGGGGGCCAAAAGATAGTTTGGCCCCCTCCAGCGCTTTGGGGGGGGCCATGGCCGGAATGCTCCCCCCTGCGTCCACCAATGGTTTTCGTATCCAAGACTGTATAGCTTACTACTGTTCTTAGTCCATGATGATACCGTAGTCACCGTTCTTACCTGTTGATCTCTCCGCCCTCAGCTGCGTCGTGCTGCCGCTGCCGGCTGTGACGCCCAGGGCCGAGAGCCTCTGCTGCCGGCACGCTACGCCATCCGCCCTCCGCCGGAGAGCATCTACGCCACGCGCCCGCAAATGCCACCACCTCCACTCCGGAGAGCCAACAGTCACGAGACTCTGCCGCGCGGCCCTGACGGCTTGCGACGCACACTCAGCTTCCGCGGGCCGCGGAAAGATGGCGCGCGCGTCGCCACCGAACCCAAAGAGGTTGCGTTCGATCTGCGAACAACTGTAATTGGCGAGCCGCCGACATCGATTCCAATGACGTCACTCGATTTCCGGCGGGATCGGCAGCGGATTGGCGGGCTGATGACGTCACCGTCTTCGGCATTCTCTCCCCCGGCATCGTCACCGTCGCCGGTGACAGCACTGAACCACCTGCCGCCTCCTCCAGCATCACTTCTGTACGACCACGCCGAAGCCGTGAGACACAGTCCGCTTCTGGACACGCCTCCTCCCCCTCCTCCAGCGAGCCTGAGGAGGTTCGAGGAGGCCGCACCTCCGCCTCCCAGTCAGCTCTCGCCAATGAGTCAGCTGCAGGAGATGCCGAGACTGACCAGTCCTCCGCGCTCGCTGGGGGTCATTCACCAGCTGGGAGGCGGAGTTGGAATGACTAGCGTCACCTCCTGTGGAGAGGCCCACCAAAGGGACTCCGCCAACTTCTCCATGAGCGTCAGCAGTGGCAGTGACTCTGGGGTCAGCTCCTGAATTTCTTTCGAGTGGGTTTTGTGTTCATTTCTTCAACGGATGAAATCTGTCTGAGGTGTTCGAAGTGATCTCTCCAGATATATGCTGGCAGTCACCATGTGAGATTCTACCGTTCATAGAAACCGTTATTTGGGATCAATGATGGTTCGTGTTCTAAGCGCCTTGCTAAAACTTTAACGATTAGCCAGATTGAAATTTGTTTGTTTTAATTTTTTGGTAGTACCTCTTCCGTAATCACTACACTCAAACGTGGAACCGGGATAGGTGCATAGTTTGGAACATCATGAAATGTTTTGCCACGATATATGGTTTTCATGCAATTGTACATTCACTAAATATTTTGTCTTCAGTGTTTCTGTGTACAGCATTGTTCTATATCAGCTAAGTGCTCGAGAGATTTAGTAGTCATCTGTAATTAACCACCAAGTTGTGTTTTACTTGCATTGAACCAGTTTCACTGTTGTATTTTACCACTAGAAATGTGTAGGCCAAGACCGTAATGTGTAAATGAAGCGTCATATGTAAATTGTAATTTGTGGGTGGAATTATTTGCAGGACAGGTACGCAGTCACACATCGTACGTATGCCACGGTACTGAGGGGTTCAAAAAGGCAAGCTGCACAAGATGATGAACAGAAAGGCTAGTGAAGCGCCATTGAGCGTGACCCCCATTAGGAAGGTGGTTCAAATGTGCTGCCGGTGTCGATAGAAGTTAACAGGTTTAGAGTCGACTTGATAAAGTCAAGCTGATATCTGACTGTAAGGCTTTCTAAGATGTTGGCTCGACGAATGAAGAGTATGAAAGATATATAAGCTGGCGAATATACCCACTTAAGCGATACCATCTCTTACTGCGTGAGGTTAAAATAGCTCCGGATTGAAGATTTGGTGCGAAAGAGCAGTTTGAATGTGAAAAACACTCCATTCTAAATTCTGTTATATTGTAGAATCAATGCAAGGGCTTCTCAATTGACGTGAGTCACAGTAAGGTATTAGGGATAGTAAAAGGCACACGATGAACACACAGACAGAGCCTAACAGCAAAAAATGCCTCTGATCGTGACCTGGGACTTATGCAGATACTAGCCTTAGCTTTATAGCCCAACATTTCATCACTTCAGCTGAAAGCCTTTTATTCGAAAGAGTTGAAACCATTCATATTTCTAAGCCACTTGCGCGCCAACGTGCTCGTCAATTACACATTTCGAAATTGTTTCCATTCGCTTCTTGAGCCTTGCATCTTCTAAATCAATTATGCTAAACCCCGTTCACTATTGGGTTACGTCCACCTTTTGCTAAGTAAACATACTTCATATTCATATCCTCTTCCAAGTAATGCAACTCCGTCTTGGGCAACAAGGGAAAAAGAATAGCTTCCTCTGATCCCGAAAACATGTCCACACTTATCACAAGACCTCCAGTTCCTGTCTCGATCCACGTATGTTCATAGGAGACGTAGGAAACGTCTACGGCCTACACTTTCGCTGCGAACATCCTAGCAAGTTTATCTACTCAAGCAGGAGTACATCACTTGATCAAAAGGAATTATATGCTGAAACGTAGGCATATCGATTTCCTCTCGGTATGTACACGGAAGTCGAAAATAACTTTCGTCACTGATTGTTGTAGTCTCTACATTCGTCGCATGTCCTGCTGACGATGATATATCATGTTCATTACGCTCTCTCCTATAGAGCTTTGTCGTTTTGTTGGCTGGCACTGCTGTTTAAGAAGTATGTCGCGTAAGACTCTCACTTGAAGTTATACATGCAAAGACTAACAGCAGGAGAAACGCTGTTATCCCAGTGTTTTTTTGCTGCTGCGGGCGATGCTATTCTTTCTTTGTACAAAACGGTTGTCAACTTGCACCATGACCTCTCAAAGATTGTCCTTGCACTTTTCACAGATTGGCTATTGTCTATAAGGTATCCTTCCTTCTTTCTTCACACTCTGCCATTCTGTGCTCGCAATCACACTATACCCGGGGTGTATGGAAACGATCATGGGTTTCCGCACTTCACCCGTCGAACATACTTTTAGCGGTTTCTCCACGAATCTCTCGCGAATCATCTTTTAGTCGATCTATTGTGACTCCAACGGCACCAATACTTTGCACGTAAGCGAACTGTTCAGTGAGGCTTCTTTGACCAATGTGACCACCATCAAGTGTTACCTTGTACTTCAGGCATTTGCCAGGTCATCTTCAGCGTCTCGACCCCCTCTAGCTGTCCTGGGCACCTCGTATTCCCATTCAAAACTTTTGCAGCAGAAACACTGCCATCACCAGTCGTTGTACCGCATCTTTGGGCTCAATCTGGATCACTTGACCATTTCCTCGATTTCGTTTTCGATTTGAAACGAGCTGTGTCTTCGCCTCTGTGGTGTTAGTGGTGCTATCACGCTGCCCCCTGAGGGAGGTCGATCCAGGCCCTGAGAGGAGGAGGCCAGAGTCAGATGGGTGGCGAAGAACGGCAGTAAACTTTCATAGGGGACCTCCCGGAACTGAACTGAGCTTGAGGAGCGTCATGGTTTCTATATACGCAGGCATGTTCAGTCCAATCCATTTGCGGATGGATTGGATTATTCGGAGTTCGGGTAGTTTTGGAACTAGATATAAATACGATTGCTATTTTTGTCGATTTAGTCTAGGGTATTGACTGGATTTGAACCAAACGCCATGGTAAGTAAAAGCCACGGTTGGGCTGGCTTCTTTGAACAAACTCGTAAACGGATCAGACTGGGTGCTGAGTCAGAATATTCCCGGCCGTGTCCCAGGGCCTGCTCCGCGACCCCGCTATGTCGGTTTCATTTCCCTCCTTAAAGGTCCCTCACGGATGCCCTCACGGCACCCGTGTCCATGGGATCCTGCGTCCCAGTGGGGGATGGGAGCTCCGACCTCCGAATGGACTGTGTCTCACCACACAGTACCCCCCCCAGCTGTACGAACCGCCCTTCCCCTATCTTCCCGCCTGAACAGGGCTCGTTTCATTGTTTTTTTATATTGCGTGTTTTTATGATAAATTCTAGTAGGTGTGAATAGATAATGCACAAACTATCTAGGTGTGCTCACCCTAGGGTCTAGAAGCACTTCCTCCGTGTTTGTTGACGTCCCTTGTCCCTTAGTTTCTGGCCCTTTTCGTCCCTTAATTGGCGGCAGAACAGGGACGTTACTCAGTTCGCCGTCTGCAAAAAGAGAATAGTAAAAACACGGTCAGAACAAGAAGTTATGTTTAGGATGAACTTTTTTCTGCAGTTATTGGCCCACAAGATTGAAAATACTTATTTTAATCGTTTGATCTAATCATTACGACGAAGAGGCCATCCTGAACATAATCTCAAAATTCCGTCCATACAAAAAAACGTTGTAGAACAAGGAAGTCAAGATGGGACGAGGAATAGTATGTTACACAAACGCAATAAATGTTGGTGTTGTCAATTTCATTTCATATATTAGTTTATGGAAATCGGTCGTCTAAAATCATGCATTCGTATAATTAAGGAGGCCTCACTGAAAATGTTTAACATAAACACACATACACACACACACACACACACTCTCTCTCTCTATTGGAATTAAGGGAAGCTTAGTATTCCAAGCTGTTCTGTAAATATTTGCATTCCCTGTATTTTCTAGTCCAGTCCGACTCAAGAAACCGAAAGTACACTAAAAGAATGGACGACCAGTAGTGGCAGTCCACTCTACGTCTGAAAATGCTCAAAGTACGGAGGATAATTTGCTTCGGCCATACTGACAAGCAAAAAAATGACTGACAAGCGACAAAATCGTGAGGTGCATTTGTATCGATTTGAACTGCAGGATCAGCAGAAACATGCCGCCATTTTCAGCTGAAGTTGATTACATGAAAGTAATAGAGTATTTACAACCTATGATAATACTGGTTAGTTGCTAAGATGTTCCCTGGCCTCTCCCCTCGAATCCGGAAACGTAAAAAACACTGAAGATTATATATATATATATAATATATATAATATATTATATATATATAATATTATAGATTCGAGGGGAGAGGCCAGGGAACATCTTAGCAACTCATCATCATGCTCCTCGCTGCAGCACTTCAAAACTTATCAACGTTTGGTTCTTTTACAAACTGGACATGCAATTTTCAGCGACCAGGGTCACCCTTCTCACCGGTATCGACGACGGCCTCTCCGTCGTCTGAGTCGTCGCTGTCGTCGGCGATGAAGTTGGGGTGGGCCGAGGGCCGCGTCACCGGCCGCGAGGTCCCCGTCTTCACGCGCGTCGGCTGCGGTGTTATCAGATTCTTCTGGTCCTCCGTTTTTCTGCAGAAAAAGAATATTGATCGTAACATTATTGTCAATATTGATGGAATAAGTTTTGTTAAAATAAGCAACTTCCTAATGGCGTAATGATCCAAACTTGTTCAATACACGTAAAGTTGTCCGTTGACGGTAGGGTCATGCAAGTACAGTGGAACGGGACACGACCCCTGAATGATACCATACCGGCTGCTTAATACCGGGTACAGTTAAAATGATTTAGCGTCGTGTAGGCACTTATGACGGTCTTAGTAGGTGATATATTTCTGCCAATGGCATACCAGAGCTCGTATTACGTAGCAAGAACTCCAGCACAATACGAATACGGTTATGGCTTAATACGAAATCTGCATGCCTATGGCAGACATAAATAACGTAATACGGTCATCATAAGTACTGACACAAGGTTACATTAGTTTGACTGTCGGTACCCGGTAGTAAACGATGTATTGTATTATTCATATGCCATATCCTATTTGACTTTACTTGTGTGACTCTAAGGATAACCGACAGCTTAATGTATGTGGAAAAGGATTTGCTCATTACGCCCAATTCATAAAGTATTCATCCGTGTCTTTCAACATATGTATTTGATCGGTACATGTTATGATCATTACACGAAACTGATTGTGAACATTTCCTTGTTTTGTGGTATTGAAATATTCCTATGATCTTATCAGGTTAAATTTGTTTTAATGTGTAACTAATTATTGTACTTAAATTCTTCCTTGAAATGATAATATCGCTTACCTTGACTACCAAAGAATGTACCCTTCATTAACCACGTAGAGACAACTAGGTTTACAGTTTAATCATGAGTAGAACTAATTTTTACTGACCTGCGCATCATAGGAATAAGCGCTAGCTAAGCTCTTTCTTTTCGTTAATCGCTAACGAAGATAGAGTCGTTCTGCATTCAAAAGCTTCAAAAATATCTTTATTAATATTGAGAGAACGGAGCATATCCCAGTCAAATACAATTTACCGAAGCATAGTGTTTTAGAAGACAAATCGGCCCGAATCGACAAGAGGTGGAGAAAATGCTGCTTATTGGGGAGGCAGGGCTGGACCGGCCCCATCCCCCTCCCTGGAACCAAGCCTGCATGAGTACAGACAAGTACGATGTATGTAAATGTTACAGGGAAAGTGCGAAATCGGGATTTCGCAAACTCCCTAGGGATTTCGCGAAATCACTGACCAGCCAGGGAGTTCGCGAAATCCTAGGGAGTTCGCGAAATCACTGGCCGACCAGGGATTTCGCGAACTCCCTAGGATTTCGCGAACTCACTGAAACTTCAGTGATTTCGCGAACTACCTGAATGCTTTTCAGGGATTTCGCGAAATCCCTAACATGCCAATATGTCATATAGTTTAAATCCGAAGAATGATCCTTCAGTGATCTGGTTTTACACTCCCCGTCCATGTTTTCTCTTTCTATGATGTATTTTGCTTGATTTTATGTCGGCCTGATATTTATTTTTTGAAAATAAATTTTACACCCTCAGCTCTACCTCACACCGGGTCCTTGTGCCCGCTGCGAACTATTCAAGTCCCTAGCCTTCCTCGAGGTGCATGGCTTATGCAATTTGAACCGTAGGTGTGGAGGGGGGAGGGGCTCAAAACAAACTAGAGATTCCACTACTTTTTCATTGCCATCTGTAATGAATATCTTGATTCCTTAACAAAGCAAACTCCTGATGGAAAGTATTGTGCCGTAAGAAACGGACAAAGAACTGGTATACTTTTACAAAGGTCTATTTTAGCTATGTCTATGTTGGAATGTACTACGGACGTCCACAAATTTTCCAATAACAATATTTTGATTCAGGAGGAAGTGTCGGCCTCGAAAAAGCTCTCGGTGTAAGAAGCGGCACGCCTGTCATCGTTTGGTCATTGCCAAGGCTTTCAGAAATTGTATTGTCGATTCTGGCGGGCTAGCAAATGCACTTCAAGCTTAAGTGCTTCAGCCACGGTCATGACAATATGCAATGAGATAGCACATGATAAATATGCGTAACAATTGTTTTATTCCGTATTCCTGTTTATGCCGACAAGTATAGTTGTCGGCTTATGTTCAGCTATAGCTGAAACTGTATAACGCTTCTGATATACTGATAAACAGAAAACAGAGATATGGTCTAAGTTAATTTGTAGAATATTTATTTCGTTGTTACAGCTCTGAAAATTTATCTTAGTATAGCCGAACCGTACCTGTAAAGATTGGCCAAAGTTTTGGAATACATTAATGAACTTAATGCAAAAAATAATATAGCATTATTGTATTTTCCTTACCCAGATTGTAATACGAAATGGCCATCAGATAAGCAGCATTTCCTTTTGTGTAGTAATGAGGGTTGTGATATGATAATGATCTCTCTGTAGATGCCGGATAAGTGAGTTGGAAAGAAGCGCTTCAGAATTTAGTCTCTAACGGTACCTACAGTTGGTGCACCTGACCGACTTCGTACCGAGTACGTGCATGGCCGGGGCTGGGGCTGGGTAACCATACCCCTTGGGTTTTTCGCAGTCTTGAAAACGGCTACGTGCAGCGCTGCTGTACCTAGTACAGCTTTTTCTGAAGCTTTTACAACTCCTGTCAACATTTTCGGTTCAGGTCATTTCAGGTCAGGACATCAGTGCAGGTCAAGTGACCTCATCTCCAAAAAACATGAGCAAGGAACAGCTTAATTTATCAATCTAAAATTCGTATTGAATAAAGGGCCGATTGAGTACACATCACCTTTTAGGATTTCTGAAGTCGATGACCTAAGGTCAATTATGAGTCATGATGACACTGTTGGAAAAGTATAGGTAAAATGGTTTAAACATAATAATTTTGTTGGGAACGGAGCTAAATTGTATATTTTGGCATCATTGGGGTTGTCTTGTTTCTGCAGTTCTAATGATATGCATTCTGACCCAATTCGATATTGACCTGATCCAAGGTCAGGTCAAATCTTAGCTTTGACCTAGAATAGTCACATTATTAATCATTCGACGTCGCTTGCAGAAAAGCTTCAGATAGTGAATCCATATATATTGTATCTCTTCTACATCAGATGGTAGGACTGAAGAACTGTATTTCAGTTATATCACCATATCCATATTATGCCATTTTTTGGCTTCCAATGCCGTCAGATTTTACCCGACAAAAGAATGTATAGAGCCCTTCCTTTAAAGCTTAGGCTGTGCTACTTAACGTCATTTACTTTTCGCTAACTAGCGTAGTTTTTAGATTTTAGGGGGGGGGGTGTAACCCACCCCCTCGTCAGAGTGAAGGTGGCTCAGACCCCTGGCATTGCACGTCTTAAGAATTGCATGCCGCGAAACTAGGTTCAGACTCATACCAAACGTTTTTGACTGTGATTATTTTAAACCATCAAAAGCATAGTCATAAGAGACTTTGCAATTGATCTCGGTGACCGGCACCTCATCGACACCACCAGCCAAAAGACACGTGATGAGTTTTCAAAAATGTGAGCGTCGGGCACATTCTTTTCGGATGGCGTGTTTTGCTCAAAAGTAAGTGCGTTGCGCCATTGCCGAGCATTTATTCCATTTTTCAGTAGCGCAAATATTTCTGTCATTTTTGAACGGTGCTATGCCTAGATTTATGCTAGTTATTAAGCCATGGATTTCGCACCATTTTCTTTATCGTATCCGTAGGTAAAATTCCATAATAATGCAACCTACACAAAATACCATAACGTTATTCTGTGATGTAGATTTGATATAAAATAACCGTAGCGTCACATAATTATGAAACGTGGTGATAGCGTAGACCACTTTTATCGAATACTTGGGTAGTTATGCTGACTCCATGCACTGCATATGTATAATATTAAATATACAGATCTATCATAGGCGGATCCAGGATTTCCGATCGGGGGAGGGGGTGGGCATCTTCCCCGGGGGAGAGGGCGCGGGCGCCATTCGGACCAGGGGAGTGCCTTTTGACCGGAAAACCTATCAGGTAGGCGAAAAATCCTATCGGTGTGCGCCCATTCTTACATCCCTAGGGACGGGAATGGAAAGCGACATTTCAAAGTGGCGTCGTGACCATTTCAGGGGCGCCGAGGGTCGATCGGGGGCGGGGACCCGCCCCCTTTGTCCCCCTATATCCGCGTACAAAATATATCATGAATATAAAATAACCAAGTACCAAATCACAGTAAAGGCGAAGGTGTATTCTGTGGGGAGTGTGTGGGAAACAAAATTTCAGGAGTGAACCAGGGCGTTTTGGAACCGCCAGGGGCCAGTGACTTCCTCTCCCGCGATCCACATTTGCAATCAGCAGCAACTGAACTTTTACATTGCAGTACAATATTTATAAGCGAAACTTGATAAACGTATCGCTACGACCCCAACAATAGAATTATGACCTTCCTTATATTTAGCTTAAAACCTTCCTAATATTTAGCTTAAAACCTCCCTTATAAGTGATTTTTACGGAAAATGTCCGGTTACTGTTTGAAATAAATCATAAGAACAATAGTCCGCAATCCTAGCTAGTCATCCTTGAGCTGACTAAATGTCAGGGAATTCGCGAACTCCCTGAGTGTTTATCCGGGATTTCGCGAACTCCTGACTTCTAAGTCCAGGGATTTCGCGAACTCCCTGGTCACCCAGGATTTCGCGAACTCCTAGGGATTTCGCGAACTCCTGGCTGGTCAGTGATTTCGCGAAATTCCTAGGGAGTTCGCGAACTCCCGGATTGCGCACTCTACCTGTAACATAAATACGTACCGGTCACAGGGTCTGGGTGGCGCAGTCGGTTAGCACACGCACTTGGCTCGACTTATGACACTCTGTATGTGTAGTATAGTGTGTTCGAGCCCATCCAGAGGCAGAATTTGGCGCCCTGTCCTAGCTCAAGCTCAGCTCATCCCCTTCCCCCTCCGAGGCCATATGACCTTAGCAGTTCGTGCGTTGTTAAATCCTGAATATTATTATCCCATACCTGCAACAGGAGCAGCAGCCGGCTCCTATTGTGCAGAAGAATATTCGAAGTAGGCAAAACAGGACACCGGAGCCAATTAGGCTGGGGCCAATTAGCTTCAACTCCTCCGTCTGAAACCTGTCAACGACCAATCACAATGTTTAAAAAACCGGAGCCAAACAGGCTGGGCAAATCGGCTTTGGCTCGCCCGTCTGAAACATGTCAACAACCAATCACAACCCGAAAAAATAACATGCTAACATTCCGCCAGTAAGAACAGTTCAGGACAGGCTGAAGGAGCAGTGGTAGCACTGAATAACATAACTGAATTACTTAGTCACGGATGGTGATAGATCGTTTATTTTAACTGCATTAGATTCGTCTTGTCTTTGCGGTTCTAAAGATATGCATTTGATCTAATTTGACCTTGATCTGACCTTAGGTCAGGTCAAATTCTTGATTTGACCTAACAAGGTCATATTATATATCATTCGATTCGGCTTGCTGCGAGGATTCATACAGGTCAAATTGTTTTAATCTATCTTAACTTGTTCAGATGTACTGACCGAAAACATTCATTTACATGTTATCCATATGACGGCATTTTTTAACCTCTAGTGACCTGAAATGTGGCCTGACAAAAAGATAGTTCAAATATTTCGATGGAGAAGTGGATGGGCTACCCAACGCCGTTTACTGTTTTCTTTTTTTGCTACCTAGCGTGGTTCTTGAGATCTTAGAGGGGGAGGTACCCGCCACCCCCGTCAAAGCAAAGGTGGCTCAGACCCCCGTCAATGCGCGTGTTAAAACAGTGCTTCTATAAAGCAGCAAACATGGTTTTGTGTTTCGCATTGGAGTATGGGGTCACAATGTCTGGACGTGATACGTTGACACATTGCCCGGCCTCCTTCACACTCCTCGCAAAAAATCTAGGCGAGGCTGCTGAATTAAAACACACTGTGCATGTAAAATGATGGAACATGATGCATCAGCCTATCCTTCATCATCTGTTTTCAGTTTGTGTGTTATTGTCACGGGTGCTCCCGTCTCCAAACATGCTGATCCCACCCAGGGCTGAGAGGTCTGCGCCAATCCTGCTGTGCTGCCCCACCCTGGGTGTTCCTTTTTCCAATCCCCATCATCAACCTCCCTTATCCTACGCCATCCCGTTCCATAGTATTCTTATTATCATTCTTATTGCGACGATATTAGAAGAGCCACTGCGATTAAGAGGAAATTTTTGATGAATATAAATCAAATTATATCCAATATCGTGCGCTTATGGCGCAGCTCATCCTCCATCCTAGGCGTCTAATCAAGTTCAGGCAGACGTATATCGGCGGTTAGCTAACCATATGCCATAAGCGGAGCAGAAGAGACAACTTGCTGTTATTATCATTTAGTATCCTATATGCAGTTTAACCTAATGCAAGCACGTGCCTCACCTAATCATTTCAATGTAATACAAAACCTCTGTAAAAACGCCTATGCTTGATTCTTTGATCTGTTCTCCTTTCGCTGGACCCTGACCCGGTTGCAGAGCTTGTTCGTCGATATGACACAATCCAATACCAATCTGGGGCATCGTCTGATAAAAAAGCATTGTTTTGACAACAGTCGCAGGAACCGCCACTTATCCAATCAAACGCCGAACGAACGGCTTATTATTGAAACGGCTGGCACACAAACCCCCGAAACCAGAACACAACAGCAAAAACAAAGACAACTTCGGGAATTGCATAACAAAGTTGCGAAAAAGGCGAAAAGGAGCCAAGAGGTGAGGAAAAGTAGCACACGGAAAACATCCACCGGAGCCAAAACGACGGCCTGTTTAGTAACCCTCCCGCTTTAAGCACACAAGAAGTAATATTTCATTGAAATTTTAATAGCTTGGCGCCCTTCAAATACCTTCCTCTTTATTGTTCTGTGGCCTATTCCTTTTCTCTTTTTATGGTCTACTTTTAATCCCCTTCATCTTCTGCCCCTCCGTCATATTTGCGACTCCACATGAACTCAACAGTTGTTTCTCCTGTATAGCTGCTAAACTCATTATTCCTTCTCATCCATTTTCTCTTTTCCTCCCCGCTGATGCCCCGTTTTCTCACCCTCTCTCGCCGAGTCCAACAAAGGTGATGATGAGGCCGACGGCCACCATTCCGAGTCCCACGTAGAGCACGATGTTGGCCGCCGAGGACACCGTGAACCCTCCCTGGCCGTCCTTCCTCAGCGAGGATTCCACATCCTCCACCTGCGCGCACAGTCACCGCTGTCATGCCTGGGATATTTTTGTCCTAGAGAGGGATATTTTGACAGCTCAGAAAATAATATTTTCAGAGAGCGCATACCAAAGTGTAAGATACATTTTAGAAACGTGAACTGAGAATCCTGTAGTTAAAGTACGGAATTCCTGAAAATAATTATTTCTCAAGTACCACAAACTATCGTGTGCTAGGTGCTATAAAAACGTCTAAACCAGTGAACAGATCAAGAACTATTCCCCTTCTCTCTCTCTCTCTCTCTCTCTCTCTCTCTCTCTCTCTCTCTCTCTCCCCTCGCAGGACCTGGTTCCCGGCCTAATCACCCATAACCTAGCCTCAGATTCATTGTATCCATACGGCTCCTAAGTGCAGCTCTACCTGGTTCTTCCGAAGCCACTTTTTGTGAGCAGCCGAAGCCAGCGATTTGTACTCCTTCACCTCTGCTCCGCGCCCCTGCTGCATCGCACCTTCCCATGCCTGCTTCCCGTTCGGAACCTGCGGACAGGACGTGACGTCACTTAGTGGGGAGACAAACAAGCGCGTGAATCATCTAAACAGCTGAGGCTAGCTCATTTAACCCGCGCCCCACCGGGGGTCCGGCGCCACCTTCGCCCCACCGGGGCCATCGATGGCCCCCTCTAACTCCGAAAATATGGGCGTTAGCGCAAATCTGCAAAGTGCAATAGAAAGCTTGCGTAAATTCAGTAAGAAATTACTTCGCATGTTTTAGTGCTCAGGTCAATGGTTTGACCTCCAGAGGTCAAATTAGGTCAAGATCGGCTATTTTCACTCAAATATGCAATGATTGAGCAAACTGGGCATAACTCTTATGTCATTAGAGCTATTGAGGCCTGGTAAAGTACATTTGATAGAAAATTGCCAGTACTTCTTCCGCTATGTGGAACGTAAAGACCTCCCGCCAGTGGTTTGACCTCCAGGGGTCACCTCGTGACCTAATATGACCTGAGGTCACGAAAGGTCAGAAAGTGACCTTGCTGTATATCAAATGAAAGCTGTGACAAGACAAACACGATGGTGTTTGTTTTACCGCTCTAGCTTAATTAGGTCAAAAGTTATTGCCAAAATACTGTTTTTGACCTCTGGTGACCTTGGATGACCTTGGAAAAGTCAAAGGGCAAATATGACCCCTGGGATCCGTGAAAGGGTGTCCAAAACGTTGTTCTGAGCAGTCTGAGTATTTGCAATCATTTTTGTGGCTTTTATATCATGAAACAGCTTTTCCCTATGCTTTTCCAATGGGAGAGGTCGCCTCGTGACCTGACCTCAGGCACGAAATCGAAAAATCCCGGATATACACCTTGTAGACCCTGGAGGGGTTATGAAGTGTAGGAAGTTTCAAATCGATCGACTTTGAAATGTAGCTCTTACAGAGCTCTAAATTGAAGTAAGGTGACCTTGGTTGACCTCGTCTGGTGACCTGACCTTGGGTGACCCGGGGTAAAAATTTCAGGGATGATGGGAAAATGATGCAGTGAGAGGTAGAGCCTTCAACTGCGGTGCTGCGCCTCGTCGTTTTTCTGCTATCCCGGAAAACCTTAGGGGAGCTATCGATGGCTCGGTGGGGCGAGGGTTAACACGAGTCCAGCTCTTTGGGCTTTAGCCGTAATATTGCCTAAATATATCGGATTGCGTTTTTGCAAATATCTGAATAGCTCAGTGAGCCTCTAGGATAAAGCTATTGGAAGCACCTGCAGGTTTTTATACAGTATTGGTATCCATAAGGGGGGGACACGGCGTCGGGGGTGGAAAAGGGCGTCGAGGGGTAGCGAACACGGTCGTCGTGTAGCAACAGCGAATAGCGCGGACCGAGCACCGACCGGCCGACCGAACAGCCACCAACCGAAGCCGGCGAGCCGACGTGCCCGACTGCACACGACCGATACCGACTGATAACAAGTTCGTCGCTTAAGAAATGAAAATGAGAAAAATGAAAAATTCAAAACATTTGCTCCAAAATTTATCAAAAAACTATTTTGAATTTAGATTCTGGGGCCTTAGTTTGGGCGTCTAGCGGAAAAGGGCTATCACCTTACACAATTGCAGAGCCCTGGCACCAACTGTCAGAACCGCTAAGCGGCCAGAATAGAGCCTCTTGAGAAATCTCAATCCGCTTCGCTCCATGGATTTCGTCATGCGGCTCTGCCGACCGACGCGACCGACATCCAGCGTAAAGAGTGCATAACATACACATCACACATACGCGACAGTCGTCCCGACCTCCATAGGGTGGCAGGGCCCGCCATAGCAACACGCGGCCACGCGAGGGCACCACCCGAAACATTACGACTGGAGTCCGCCTGTACGCATTAACATATAGAGTCGAAACAACTCAAGCAATTTTTTTGCGGGGGAGGGGAAAATGAAGAGATGGTACGATTGGAGACAGATATCCATTAGTTACTTTCTTGCTTCACAAAGGAGCACGAGTGTGGCTTTGTATCTAGAGTGAGGCCCTGTATGGAGAGTGTGGCTCTGTATGAAAGGAGTGACTCCGAGGAGAGAGTGTGACTCTTTGGAAAGTGTGAGTCTGTGCGAGTGTAGCTTTGTGTGAAGTGTGTGGTTCTCATTTGGCTCTGTTTGGTGAGTGTGGTTCTATTTGAAGAATGTGGCTCTGTTTGGAGAATGTGGCTCTGTTTGGAGAGGGTGACTCAATATGGAGAGTGTGACTGTGTGCGAGTGTGTCTCTGTTTGGAGTACGCTTATATGAAAATTTGAACCGCCTACTTTATCGACTCTGAACGCATGCAAGGTAAAAAACGGAACAAAAGTGCCAAAATAACAAGCCTTGAAATTCCCAGGTATGAGTACTATCGGCATCCCTGCTTTCCGCACAATCTCAGGTCTGCACCTGCGTGGACAGCTACACCACGACCTATGACGTCAGGCCCTGTGTGCGGCGGGTTGCCCCCAACAGGGCCAGCCCTCATTGCCACGGCGCTTCCACACCAGCTGGTCAATACGGGAAACCATGACATTGGACCACGCCAACTGCGCGTTAGCGCCAATTAACGAGCCCTCGGCTGCGGCTGGTCCAAATCGCAGTCATTGCTGTGTGAATGAGTACTGTGGCGAGACACCGAATGATGAGGATGTCAACTTTGAACTGATCATCGAATTTAACAAGAATGAGAGATAACTGCAAAAATCATGCTCATTCACAAAACCCTCGGTATAAGAAGGGGTGGGAATTTGGTGGGGTGGGAATTTGGTAGGGTGGGGAAGGACATTTGAGTTTTACTCCGCTGCCCCGGGCTGAAACCACTGGGCGGGTATTCTGCATAAGTCTTTCCGATCCCCGAAATACGCTCCCTAACGGGGTGAGAGTTGTCGACACCATATCTACTCAGCAGTCGGTGTGTAGTAAAGCCCAAAGTGTTTATATGAAGGAGACACTTATTTTTTAGATGTACGTAAAAATAATAATGCATTATTAGAACTTAAATAATACTCACAAGAACAGCCGTTTCATATCAAGACTTCACAGTACCGCCTATCATCTAAAAGCCATAGGGTTTGTGACTGGTCGCACCAATCACGCTCCGTTAATCACGTTGGTTGTTGCGATACTGACAAGTTTATTGGGGAAATCTCTGTCATTTCAGACTGAAGAGAGCCAAGCAGGCTCGGGGCTCTTTTGTAGGAGACAATATGGTTAAATAGATCTTGTGACATATCGTCGACAAAATCAGGTCCTATTCATATACATTTCGACAGATGGCTGTACATTTTGGAGACATGGTGAGTGTACGTGTCTCTTAGGGTCAATAGGTCTTTTATGAATGCATCACGACTCAGCTCTTCCAGTCTTGAAAGAAATGGATATCCGCATATTAAAAGGGATTATTAGCCAAATAGTGGTCTTACAATAACAGCTTAAACAGAAAAACACAATAAGCAAATAAACTCAAAACTTTTAAGTACAAACATCATTAAAACCTGGATGTCAACTTTAGTTTACTACCAGACAGTTAAATAGGAAATTGGGAGCCTTGCCTTGGTTTCGAAGCTTTCCATTTGCACCACAGCTGACCAGGCCCAGTCGACCTTTATGGAGCTCTGTGCAGCCAACAACGGATCTGACATGCAGGCTGACAAAAGTGCTTGAACACGACATTAAGTCCATCGGCGTGCTTTTAGTGAGGCCACGGGAAATCGCAGGTATTGGGAGCTTTAGTGATATCAGTTTTGCTTACTGATAATGTGTAAAGTGAGCCAGCGAAGTGTTTGTAAGCAGCAGAATTTTACCTACGTAAAACAAGGGTAATAACTTATCGCGCATTAAGAGCCCCGAAGTAAAATATTAGCAAAGCTTTACCCACAATTAATTTTTCACTGTTTCAAATGAAATAGAAATAAAGTTTACATTTCCCTCGTCTTCGATATTTAGGGGCACTTAACAGGTTAATCATTCCGGTTAATGCTTTTCTAAACGTAGGAAAGGTGTCCAAATTTTTGGGTGCAGAGTCATGTCTTTGTTTCTGTTTGCCCCTAATTGGTGCATCATTGCTGTTTGAATTACCGGTCTTTGTGTTGCGGGGTCCGACATCAGCAGTTGTCAAGCTTCCGATAACTAGGATTCACTTTAGCACATACTCTTCTGACTTTTAATGTCATTATCTTCATGTTCCTGCTATACGACGATATCGAAGTCGTCGCACCTCGTTGCACCCACAGCGTCGTTAATCGGTAGCATGCACCGACGCGCACACAGGTGTAGGAACAGGGCGCAGAGCGCCATGATCCCAGAATGTTCTGATTACAATGCACTAATCCCGTGATGTGGTTCGGAATTGAATAAGTTAAATTCCTTTTATTCCTCTAGATATCTGGGATATTCCCCCCACTACACATTTACACACCACTTTTTCATTTTATTCAAGATTTTGCTGGGGTTGTCACAGGTCATTCGCGCTGTCGCGCCAGCTGTCACTGCTCTGTCGCAGTCGCTGCTAGTTGTCGCTGCTCTGTCGCTGCTCTGTCGCTGCACCGTCGCTCTCGCGCCACTTGTCGCTTCTCTGTTACTGTCGCTGCTCTGATGCTGTCGTGCCAGTTCTCGCTTCTCTGTTGCTGTCGCTGCACTGTCACTCTCGCGCTAGCTGTCACTACTCTGTTGCTGTTGCTGTCGCTACTCTGTTGCTGTCACGCCAGCTGTCGCTGCTCTGTTACTGTCGCTGCTCTGTTGCTGTCGTGCCAGCTGTCGCTGCTCTGTCACTACTCTGTTGCTGTTCTGTCGCTGCACTGTCGCTCTCGCGCCAGCTGTCGCTGCTCTGTCACTACTCTGTTGCTGTTCAGTCGCCGCCCTGTCGCTCTCGCGCCAGCAGTCGCTGCACTGGCATGACAGACTGGCGGCGTTTGCAGTGACAGTACCGCAGTGACGTGGCACTGTGCTGCGGTTTCATTATTCAGGTGGGTGCGAAGCGGCACAGCCACCGACCACGCCCTTCGCTCATTGTCAACACAACCAGCCGTAAAAAGAGAATACTAAACGCCGGTGTTTTTACACCGGGCCTATGTTAGAGATGTTGTCATGAGATGAGTGAACATGTTGCTATAAAGACATTTGAATGTATCTGTGAAATTACGAACGCACCTATTAACGTTTCATTAATAATGTATTAGAAGCTCACACATTCAATAACTACTTGTTATAAATTCACGAATGTATGGAGTAGCAACATCATGTGATGGGGTAAGTTTGATCGGACAGCATGCTGATGAGATGCTGGCGAATAACAGACAATCAAGCTGCGATAATGAAGATATACCCCAGTCCCAAATCACTCTTTGTCTGTAATTTGAGTGGAAGAACTAATGCAGGATCTAAAACCGCTTCCAGATAATCTTAACTGTTACGCACCATCATGTGCGCCAAAAGCGGGGGGACGTATGCCCCGTGTTGACCAACCAGGGGGACGCCCCCAATCTTTAGTCCATCCTCACTTATGCTGTCGGGTACCGAATATGTTCAAAATTCGCCGCCCCCGGTCAGCACCAGCCCAGGCCCGTCCCCCCTCCCTATAAAAATTCCGTGACGGCACCCCTGCACACCATAAAGTACATGTGAAATACTTTGTATATAGCTTCTGACAGACCTGCAGCAATTGAGCTATGGCAAAAACAGATTCAAAATTTGCGGCAGAGGGATGAAGCACATCGGGTTAGAGCACTTCAATTGGCTGGTGTACTCTGGCTGGTACGGTGTAATGACATCACCGACAAACTTAAGGATGACCCAGTTAAAATTAAATTCTGAGTAGATGGCACGGCTGTTCCAGCAGCCGGGAAACTCTTTGATGTGTAGACTGATAAGTCGCAACTAATAAAGGACAAAGTCCAACGCCGGGTGCCAGCATGGAAGGCTGAACCAGTTCCACCAAAGCGTGCAATGAATGCTTTCACACTTGACCCAAAAGAGCGTCACGGAAAGATTAAGCTAGCAATCAGCTTCTGCGGTTAAATCCTGAAATATGACGAGATGCTAGCTTTTCTAGGACCGAAGCTGGACTGCCAGATCACTTCTGCATCTCATAGAGATAAACTGGAAAAAGAGGATAACAAATTGGAGAGTATGTCTTTCAGCAATCGGAGGTAAAAGGCTTTCAAAAATCAATATATTTTCAAACCTTTGAAAACCATACATTTTATGCATTTCCAATGCCGTGATGATGCGCAATGTTTGGCTACAATGCACTTATATAAGTAATTTCGATATGAAATTAGATTAATTCAAGAAAAACCGGGAAACTATTACCACTATTGATCCTGTTGAGTTTGGAGTGCTCAATAAGTTTTTGTACAAGTATATTGATAATTGTCTGTGATGTCTAGGGATTTCCCTTGCAACCTAAGGATAACATTATAGCTCAGGCACAGAATATGTGAAGTTTTTATTGTGAAAAATGTATTTGTTCATTTTTTCCATCCCTTAAAGCCCGCCTTTTGGCCATTATTTGACATTTTTGGAAGGCCCAGCAGATCATTGAGGGTGCCCAGCGGATCACTGGGGGCGCCCCAGCAACCCCCTTTCGAAGAGATACAAATCCACACCCCTGCTGCACTGGTTAAATCTGACGCCAAACTCACACTGCACCCAGTGCAGGGACGAAGAGACGGAGCAACAGTGGTGGATGCAAGGGGGCTAGGGGCTCAAGCCCCCTCCCGAAATGTCTGAGCCCCTATAGTCAATACAAAGGCGAGGGGCTGCCCGAGGTACTGGGGGAGACTTGAGCCCCGTAGCCCCTTCCCCCAAAATGAACTCCTGGATCTGCCTCTGCAGACGTGCTGGGGCAAAATTAACGTGGCCCCAGACTCGAGACAAAAACGCACGGGGGTAACAAATCGACCCGCGGAAGGCACCCACTAGCAGGGGAAAACTGCAGCACCTGGTCCCTACTCTTGGACGTTTTGGCTTCCATCTTTGTTGCATGTCTAGCCCCAGATTATTTACCTCCATCTTTTCTAATTGATACAATCAGCAATAACCGAATAAATGCTGACATCATTCAGAAGCCTTCCAGCTCACTTCCGGTCGGGACAGCGCACGCGACGGGGGACCACCTGGCTTCTCAGAAAACATCATCGACATCGATGAAATCACGCTCTTTGATATATCTTGGGAATACCATAGATTTGCACACACAATGTCATGCCATATTATGCCTGTGGGATAATGCTCGGCGTTACTATTAATTGCTTCAAGCCAGGACACTTCTTAACGACAGCAAATAGCAATAAAATACACGTCCCATAGGCAAAGCCAGAACTGCCAATCGAAGAGAGGAGCACATGGTCGATGGGGGCATCTGGACCGGGGAAGCATTTTTGGACGAAAAAACCATCAGGCTGGCACCAAACCCCATCGAGTGATCGCCGATTTTACTTTACATTTCGGGGGGCGCTATCAACTTTTCAGGGGGACGCCGTGACCACTTCAAGGGGCTCCGAGAGCCGATTGGGGAGAGCGAGGGGGGCAAGTGTCCCTTTCCCTCTCCCTGAATCTGTCTTTGACGCGTCCGTCATAGGTTCTACCTCTAGCTTGACATCAGACAATTTTGTATAGCCCATTACCCATTTATATACGCAGGCAGGCGTGCCCTTCCTTACCCGTTCAGTCATTTCAAGAAATTGGCATGATTAAATGGCAATTTCAATCAGTGGCCGGGGCGTGCAACGGCAGGATTTTAAACTTTGTCGGCCAAGGTATGAATTCCAAAACAGAACACTAATTTTGGCCCAGAGATAAATTATTAAGAGAAACTCACAGTCATCACATTGGCCACCAATTGCAATGGATTCTTAGCTTCAGCTACAAAGACGGAATGAGTAATGAGATAAGTCTATCATTCCTTAGATTTACAAACATTTCCAAAGGACATTTTCTTTGATATTTATATTCTTGGAATCAAGTGACAAAGCTCATTTCTCAGAAGCTGTCTAACTGCAAATATTTGTTGCGGGATTCAGTTACGTGAGTGATCTACTAGCGCAGTAATGAAGGACATATTCAGCAGAACTTGTCATGAAAAGCTTAACCTGATACCAAACGCACACTCTATACCCTGAGTCTCAGCGTGACAGCTAAGTCGAAAGTCCTTAGCTCAGTCTACCAGACATCGACCCTCCTCGCAAGGTTTCGTGTCATGGAGATCCAAAATGCCGGTAATTAAAATCAAAGGCTTAAGAATGGGATCGTGTGCTGAACCATTCCACCGTTTCATTCTTTTCCGTGTAATTACATGCGAGGTCAGGGAGCAGGAGACAGGCATTTTCCTGGTCTATTCATTCCCTCCAGATCTGGGACTGGTCTCTATGGCGGTGTAAAAAAGCCTCCGGTGTGCTAAGGCATCATTATTTGGTACCCAGCCTATACATTACGTGCGTTGGGGATTGTCACGGGAGCGTCCTTGTATTGGGGGTCATGATCTGAGCTCGTGACTATTTAAAATTAAGACTGTGAATCCGTGATTTAGGAATTCGAGAGTCTTGGCACTTAACACCCGCACTGGAGGGGGTCTGGCACTAACGCGCACTGAAGGGGGCCTGGTAGGCCCCCTAAGATCTCGGAAACTAAGAGGGTTAGAAAACACTACTTGGTAGGTGGGTGGGGGCTATAGTGATCTACATGATGACCAATTTTCATTGACCTAGGTCAATATCTTCAAGGTTAAACGAGGTCGTAAAGGTCAAATATTGGCCATGCTGGGATCGATTGGTAAATTCTGTGATTATGCAGGAAAATGGCGGGAATAAGCTAAAGGCACACAAGGTTCATAGATAAGAGGTCTCAAAGAGGCTTCTCCACAACTTTTGGGTCAAGGTCATTCAAGGTCATTGACCTTTAAGGTCACCATATGGTATACTACTTATTATTTACACTTTGACTAACACTGTAGCCACTGTTTGGCGGGAAATGAGGATTTACCTTTCCCAATGACCTTTGACCTTGACCTTTGACCTTGCCCTTTGTATTGGGGTATCCTACCGATGACGTCATAGCATAATATATGTCAGACGAGGTAACGCCATTTGGCCGGACGCACAGTGGTCAGTGACCTTGAAAGTGCAGATATGACCTTGACCTGTGACCTTTGACCTTGACCTTGACTTTCATGTGAAGTGACCTTGACATATACTACCGCTTATATGACGTTATGACGTCACCACTCGGTCTTCAATGCAAGCTAACTGGTCCGACCGCGCGTTTACGGCGATCTCAAAATGCAGGTCTGACTTTGAAAGCCTATAAGTCAAAATATTTTCGACCGATTTTCAAAAAGTTTTCACCAATCGACGTGCTATTAAATTCTGTTAAATGTGGCCACGTTTCGTTTTTCGGCTACAAGCGGTTCTCCGGCCATCTCCGAAAACAGGTGGGGGCCTCGAGGCCCCTCCAGTCGCGTGTTAATGTTTTCACACTGTTCTCTATAAATGTCTTAACCCACCAGTACAATATTCTAAATGGTGTCAGAAGTGGGGCCCGAACCCACGCCCTCATGCGAGGACCAGTCTTTTTCTCTCTTGCTAGACCCCATGATTTATTTGAGAGAATTTCCCCATAGTTTCTTTTGGAGAAATTCTTTAAGTCCGGGTAAATTGGCCTGTATTGGGGAAATCCAACAATATTTTTCAAGCATTTGCTTCCATGGATAAGAATCCGGCTAAAACAATATGTGCTCGTAATTAATAACTTGAATACCCTTTCACATACATGAAGGAACGAAAAACTAGTTTACATTGGCGTTACATCCGGTAAAAACTCAGAGGGCGGCACTGTTGGAGAACCTTTCACGTTTCAAAATGGGAAACTAGAATTTAAAGTCATAAGCGCCCCCAACGTGGGTTATCTGATGCATTATACTCGCACTTTCCAAGAAACCCCGGGGTTGTCGGGTTTAATGACTGCTACAAGGATATGACATCGCTTTCGCCTCCCTGTATGAAACAAACTTTATGGATTAAAGTAACTTTATTTAGGGAACCCGCCCAGACGTGAAGTCGAGGCCTGTGGCATAGAAGATGAACCGTTTGTTTTCTGAAGAAAACATTGTGGGAGTTTCTTGTTCGGGTGGTGGGGTCGGGATCTCCGTGACAAGTCCCTTCATGACTTTAGTGAGACTGCAACTCCGAAAACCGAACTGGGAACAACTTGGACAAAATAAAAAACATCCGCATAAGGCCTTGAAGTTGATTCATATACTTACATGCATCCTGATCTTCGAGTGGCAACATAAAGGATAGTCAATACTTTTCTTTCAGTTATTACGTAGAAAAGTGCGGGGTTATATTATTCAAGGGAAAGGGGCAGATCCCCCTGGAGATTAACCAACCCGGCACCCCCAAACGGCAACCCAGCGCCTCCTGAAATGTCGCTTTCTACCTCCCACCATCCCAGGATGGAAGTAGTAGCGCCCTCACGATGTAAGTCAGCACCCCTCTGATAGATCCCTCCTTAACACTATCCCTGTCACGTGCCTGCCTGCCCTTGTTAATTCCTGTTGGAGGTTAGGCTGGGTTTTCCGGTCCCCTTAGATCTCAAAATCTATTTGTTCGATTTGAATTATTCAAATTGCAACCGATTTTTATCCTGTTAAACTCTATTAAAAAATAAAAATATTGAAAATTGTGGGGGGGGGCAGTCCTTTTTAAATGCACCGTAACTCGTGACCCTGTTGTTTAATGTTCACAAAATTATAACTTTTTGATAGACAATCAATGTCAAATTGTCACATATTTCAGCTATATTGAAGTTTAATATTCAAAAGTGGAATTATATGTTCCAGCGTGAATATTTTACCATGTTTATTTGACAGAAATTAACACACGTCAGATGCTGCATAAAATCTTTGATATCTAAGAGAATTGTAAAATGGTTAGAAAATCATCAGAGGTGGAAGCAGGAAAGCAAAACGCGTGGAAAGATGTATATTACCAATGTCTAAAATGCACGTACATACTGTATATGTTCCTCGGCTACTGATACTTCTCTCTTTACCCAGCCTTCTCCGCCCTTGCAAACCCGCAGAGAGACTCTGAAATATGAGTTGTCCTTGATCTGCCTATGGATGAATTTTTCTCTATTTGGTGCTGGAACCAAATGCATGTCCAAGATGCCCTATTCGCTGTACTTGGTATACTAAAATACGATTGCACATGCCTGAAAACCCCTTTATCACAATACCTGAGCACGCTTATGACATCTTATTTTCACTAAATATAGGGTTTGGGGTAAATTATGGTTACTTAAGTCTATTCCAGCGTTCCTGTAAGCACCCTATTCACACAGTCTGACTACATTTAGAAATTCCCACTTTGGGTTGCTGGGATCCCCTCTGTCAGAAAACATCAAAGTCTAAGTTACATATCACCTGAAATCTTATTCATAATACCAATTTGAAAATTATAATTGGTCTCGATATTGTTTTTTCACAGCTTTGTTGTTGGAAGAAATCACGGCACACGACCACACTGGATTCACTGGCGGATTCCAGCGGGCCCCAAGGGACCGTGGCCCCTTCTGAAGCCTAAAGCAGTATCTTTCGCCCCTCCAAAAGGATCAAATCTTAGCTGTGTTCCTTAAGAATACTACGTTGTCACGATTTTTCTTAATTTATCCCCCAAAACGATGGTTTGCCCTCCCCCCAAGCTGCTCCTGGATCCTCTAATGACTGGATTTGCGAATAGATGCTCCCCAAATACCGAGCCATAACTCCACCCCTGGATACAATATTACCTCATAACTTTCAGGCAAAATTCTCGATTTAGAAAGTTTGAAAGCTGCTTCAATTTAGAAAGTTTCAAAAGTTTAGGAGATACCTCAAAGTTCGCTAACCGTTTAGGAGATATCTCCGGAAAACATGAGGGGACCAATACACATACCGGTCACAGACCAATACACATACAGGCCACAAGCCGATACACATACAGGCCACAGGCCGATACACACACCGGCCACAAGCCGATACACATACATGCCACAGTCCGATGCACATATAGGCCACAAGTCGATACACATGCATGCCACAAGCCGATACACATACATGTCACAGGCCGATACACATACAGGCCACAAGCCGAAACACATACCGGTCACAGACCAATAATACACATACAGGCCTCAAGCCGATACACATACATGCCACAGGCCGATACACATACTGATCACAGACCAATACATATACAGGCCACTGACCGATACAAATACAGGCCGCAGGCCGATACATACAGGCCACAGGCCGATACACATACAGGCCACAAGCCGATGCACATACCGGTCACAAACCAGCAATACATACAGGCCACAAGCCGATACACATACATCAGGCCGATACACATACCGATCACAGAACAATACACATACAGGCCACTGACCGATACAAATACAGGCCACAGGCCGATACACATACAGGCCACAGGCCGATACACATACAGGCCACAAGCCGATACACATACCAATCACAGACCAATAATACACCTACAGGCACAAGCCGATACACACACACATACCTTAGAGTGATACACATACCGATCACAGGCCGATACACATACAAGCCACAGGCCGATACACACACAGGCCCCACAAGCCGATACACATACATGCCACAGGCCGATAAACATACAGGCCACAGGCCGATCACATACAGGCCACAGATCGATCACACACCGGCCACAGGCCGATACGCACACCGGCCACAGGCCGATACACATACAGGCCACTGACCGATACACATACAGGCCTGAAGCCAATGCACATACCGGTCACAGACCAATACACATACAGGTCACAGGCTGATACACATACAGGCCACAGGCTGATACACATACAGGCCACAGGCTGATACACATACAGGCCTCAGGCTGATACCTTTTCAGGCTGATACACATACAGGCCACAGACCAGTACACATACAGGCCACAAGCCGATACACCTACAGGCCACATGAGCCACAGCCAACTGCTGGTGCTCCTGTAAGCCGGGATAGCTCAAAACAATCCCCGATTGCTCCTATCCCTTCCTGATTGTTCGTCCCACCAGCCCTCAGAGCGACTAATCTCGCGCTAGCTGCACTGCAGGGCGGGATGGATGACCATCCTACTGTGCCCGCGGGCGGTACCGGTCACGTGACCCCGATCAGGGCGGAGCCTGAGGGCAGAGATTCAGTTCAGCTCCATCGTACAAGCAGGGAGCGCGTGTCAGACTATACCCTCTACGATGTATTGAAAATGTGGCCGTCAAAACTTGCAGGAGAAAATAAAAGCGCTAAGACTGAAGAAAGCTCACAACAGGTAAGTCAGAATACCTGGATGTTTTCTAGCAGCGTATGCATATATTTTGGTGCCCATTCATCGTGCTGGATCATCCATCTTTACTTTTTTCCTTGTATTGTCTTGCCTCTTTTCCGTGCCAGTAATTCTGTCGCTCTCTGTATCCCGGACCTACACATATGATATGGTCTCGATGACGTATGCCACACGGTGGATAGCCGTCTGTCTCCTGGGTCGAATGGCGATATGAGTCTAAGTCGATAGTCGACGTGAGTCTCGTTGAGTCTGAGTTCATAGCCGTCTGTTATTCGAGTCTTGTGTACCCAGCATTATAAAATGCAAAGGACGTGTGGGTATAATCCATGTTTTATTTGCAGCAAGTTACACGCAATCTCTCGTGCTCGTATCACCCTCAAGTTGCGCTGTTTGTCGGTTAACCCTATTTCCGGCAGGGGGCTAATATTGCCCCCTTAGGTTTTTCAAGAATATCTCCGAAACGGCTTGCGATAGAACTTTGAAACTTCCTGACTTTTCCTAAAACTAGTACAGGCAGGTTTTCTGAAATTTTCAAGATTATATATTTATCAGGGGCGGAGCTATGGCTGGGTTTTTGGGGAGGTTCTATCCACAAACCAAGTATTATCGTATGCGATGGGTTTTTGTAAAAGGAAGCCGTCTCTGCTGATCCTGATACCAGTTATATGGTTTTATTATATCATTTTTTATGTGAGATGATAGTGCATTCACAATTGTCACTATTTGTATTCATCAGGGGCGGTTACAGCAGTTCAAAATGGGGGAAATGTTATCAAGAAGGACTAAACGTTAGTAAGTGAGAAGACTGCTTACAGCCGTGCCAGGGCGAATACAATTGGGTATATGAAAATTCAAAATAGTTATAACCCAATTCTAGATTACCAGAGGCGTGTCCATGCACTACACATTTTCAAAATGTATATTCCCAGCCAGTATCACCGCCGCGACTCAATATCGTTGTATATTGAAAATGTGTTTCCAATCACCCCCACCCCCACGACGAGTCCTTGATCCGCCTATGTCACCCCCTTTCCAGAGCTGCCATGGGAGGGTAAAATTATCAGAAATTAAATTTCAACTAGTCAAGGGACTAATATACTCATGCATACCATTCGCATATTGTTGGTATGCATTTTACCCCACTGTTTTACCTTACTGCATCGCCCCTGATGAGTTTTCACTTTTTTCATTTATTTATGTGTCAAAGATGCCAAGCAGTATATGACGGCTTCTAATCCGCGTAACAAAAACTTTTAGGTTGTATATATTTCCCTCATAGTCCTGGTCCTGGAACTGCCATTGAATTTCGAATTTTTGCGTAACTCGAGTATATGAAAATTTTGGGTCAATTATTTGTAAATCTGAGCTAGTTTTGTGAAAATCGTACAACAGAGACAGGGTTATGGAAAATCTAAAAATACACAAAAATTGTATATTTTGCACGACCTTCTCCTAAAAAATAAAAATTTTGAAATTTTCTTTTTCAAAATAAAGTTTAGCAGCAGAGGAATCTATGGCACTTTGAATTTTCAAAATCGGCCGGTTAGATTACGAGATCTTAGGGGGCCGATATTGCCCCCTTGCCGGAAATAGGGTAGCCGGAGCCTGACGGAAATAGGGTTAACATTCGCCCTGGTGGGGGATGTTTGAACGCCCCCTCGAATTTTCCGGCGGTGGGAAAAAAATGGATTGGCGAAGCACCGCTGTATCTGGCACACATTATCCTTAATCAATTCTGAAACTTTTCGTAAAATTCTAAGGTCGGGTCATTTCAGGTCAGGTCACCAGTGGAGATCAAGTGACCTCACCTCCAAAAAGTTTAAGATAGCATAAGAAAGAAGAGGGTTAATCTATCAAATTAAAGCTCATATCACATGATAGGATCACCAAGCGCTAAAATATATTTTCTGGGATTTGTTTTTTTGTATCGATGGCCTAAGATCAGATACGGATCATGACCTCTCCATTAAAAATGCATGAGGGAAACGGAAATTGGGCGAAGAATGACCCTTTCTGTGTAGATGCAGGTTAGCATACATTCATTTCTTCAAATCGTAGTATTCTAGGCTCCTTTCCAGGTTCATGTTGGAATTTCGGACCTTTGACTTCTGAGAGGTCATCTGGGGCTACTTAAGCATGTTTTCAGACCTGGGTTAACAAGTTTTTAGGAAAGGATGATAAAGCCTTTATTTGGACACAACTACGTTTGTATTGCTATTGGGAGTCGATTGATATGCATATTGACTATGCTAAGTTTGATAGTGACCTTGACCTGACCTTAGCTTAGGTCATTTTTATGTTTTGACCCAGTATAGCCATATTATATATCATTCGATGTAAAAAGAAGCGAAAGATTCCTAGAAAATGATTAAGACTCATTTCTGTCAGAGTCTAGAGCCCAAAAACTCTTCTCTAACATGTCCCCTTCTTCGAACTGTCTTGCCCTCAATATTGACCTGAGCCTAAAAGTGACCGATGTAGTTTCTTCATGAATTTTTATGAGCTATCCACCAGCGTTCGCGTTTTGTCGCTATCCCACATAGGAGCCGAGTTCGAGGGGTGTGTTTGAGCCCTCCCCCACTCCACCAGGGTGAAGGTGGCTCGGAGGCCGGAGGGTGTGAAAAGTTAAGAGTCAGTAGTTTGAGTCATTGGCTTCAGAGCTAATGCTTAGGGCCTAGCTTTGAGTCGGAATTGGAGATCAGACTTCGTGGAAGTTGACTGTAATCCTACCACCTTAAGTGAGGGGGAGGGGGCGGGATTCTGCCCACCGCTCACGTTTTCCAGAATATCTCCTCAGCGGTTTTTGGTAGGAAATTTCAAGGAGCCTTCAAACCTTCTGTATTTTCAAAAAAATAAGCAAGACATATTCTCTGAAACTTTCGAGATCACCTTTGCACAGGGGCAGGTCAATGGTTTGGTTTTGGGAGGATCTATCCACAAACATTGCGTTGTCTTGTTATGTTCGCCTATCTTTAACAAAAACAGCTAGCAACAACTTTGTGAGCGGTTGGAACGTTTGGATATTCTGAATGAGATTTCAGGCGAGGTTCATTTGCAGTTTCTTATAAGTTTGCCAGAGGTGGATATAGCTGCTCAAGATGGGGTCTGATGTAGTTGGATTGTGTTGTTGCAGACTGAATATAACGCTCATAGGACAGCCGGAAGAATTAACAGTAAAAGCATACTCCCATAATGCCGCAGCTACATTATAGAATTTAAAATATCTTAACAGTGATCAAATGCGGTAGCTCAGGGTATCCCATGCTTAAGTTGACAAGGTATATACTGGCCTGTCTTTTCGAATCTTGGGCTAAGTGCGATATGAGAATGCAGGTAAATATTTTCCAAAAGCATCCTGCGCATCCTGCATTTGGTTCCAGGAATGACTAAAACAAATGTCAGTAATAGGCGAGTCAAGGAGACGAGACCCTTCAGGACCGTCCCGAGGCTTAGCATGGTTAGTTAGTTATTTGGGCTTAGGAGGCGCACCAGCCTGGCAAGGCCATATAGCGCCCAGAACAGTACAATCGCTAAAAGTGCTCCATCTGGAACAAGAAGAACGCGTGATTTAGAGATTCATTACCAGTTTCGATGTCAATACCTCGCTGTGCGGGTGAATGGCAAAGCAAACAGAGGGGTGCACACACACTACTAACATCAGCCCTTCCTATCCTGCAAACAAAACCTAGACCCTACAAGATCCACCAGGCAACGCCGCGCAGAGAGTGCCCGGCACGGGAAAGGAAGGCTTAGCATGGGCGGATCTAGTTTGGGGAAAATATAGAGTATCAATAGTCAAGGAACGAATGTAATAGATCTGTACCCGGCACTAACCATGTGTATATTGCTCCTCTCTTTTATTTACCTGTCATCCAGGGGCGGACACAGACCCGAGTTTTGGTGGGGGAGGGGGCCAAACCCAGGTCTGCCTCTCCTCCTGGGGGACGTGCGATGTGGGTGCCCGACAGACCTAGTATAAGCTACCTATCCAAGTACATGATCGCTCTCCTGGGGGAGGGAGGGGGAGAAAATATTTAATTGCTCGACAAATCTAGTGTAAACACTTTTTTCTAAAATTTCTCCGGCCTTTGGGGGGCCAGAAGATAGTTTGGTCCCTCCTACTGGCGGTTTGGGGTGAGGGGCCACGGCCGGAATGGCCCCCTGCGTCCGCCAAAGCCTGCATCCGCCCTTGATGGTTGTTGGGATAATATCGTGTAATATACTGTTGTCACAGACATCACGTAGTATCTTACGTTTACTAATCTATGCAACAGAAAGCTGGAAAATGTATATATTTAGCAGCTTAGCTCTGGCCCTAGAACTTTCATTGAATTGAACTTTTTTCATATGTTTCAAAGATACGCCAATTTTGCAACCACTCTTTAAATACGTAACGATGTTGTGAAAATCAAGCAATGAGCTATAGGGAACCTTAAAAAATGTGAAACGCTGCTTATTTTTCATTCTTGATTCGATAATCTCAAGATTTCAAAGGGTTATTTTTATAGAAGAGATAACCTTAAGCAAACCCACAACAGTTGAAAAATTTACGATCAAACATTAAGATCCCAAAATTTAAAAGGGATCTGAATGCCCCCCCGCTGACTGACATTCATGGATTGACAGTAATAGAGCTAAGCTAACATTAAAGTCGGAAAATCTAGTTATAGTTGGTAGAGATCTGCATGGGACGAGAAACATGATAAAAATTATTCCACGGGATGTAATGGGAGACGGGCGGGACGAAATCCTGAACGTATAATAAGGGACAGGGGAGGAAGGCAGGATTCCCTTGAAAATTGCACCTACAAAATGAATTGAGTTGGGTTAGGATTAGCTTCCGGATACACCTCCCGAGATGAAATGGGAGGGGACCAGTGGCGGGTCCAGGAGTCCATTTGGGGGCTAGAGGGCTCGAGGCTCCCCGCCATTGCATCGGAACAGCCTCCGCCTAAGTATTACCAATAGGCACTGCGACATTTCAGGGGGCTTGAGCCCCCTAGCCCCCCCCTTGGATCCGCCAGTGGACTGGATAAAACTAAGTGGGACGGAATGGCACGGACACACAAACTGCATCCGGTGCTGCACCTCAGTGATCAGCCTGTGCTCAGATGACAGCCTTTCAACGAAACGACGACGCCAGGCTTAGCGGTACCGCGCTACCCGAGGAAAATGTTGCAGGTTCAGGTCCCGACGGGTTCCCTGATTAAAGCTGATCTAGTCTCCCATATTTCTTAGCAATTGGGTGCAAGTTGGTGCCCTAGTACCAGTGACGAATCTAGGAATTCGGGTACAGGGAATGGGGGGTGAAGCCTCAGGTGGGGCGGCCTATATGACATGGGTGGCGTCTTTTTCGCATTCCGCGGGGTGCTCTTCCGACGCAATTTTTTGCCATTGTTTAGGAGGCTGGAGTTTCAAAAGTCTTACCGAAAGATAGCGGAGTAGTTCCGCCGAAGAAACTCCACTGTCTGGAGAGGGGAGGTCAAAAACTCAAACAGAAGTCTGAGACTGCCAGCAGACTGGCCTAAAACAAGGAAATATGCCGAAAAAGAGCCAGGATCTCCTTTCAAGGTCAGTTCTTAAGCGCCGACCCGCATAGTTCTCACCTTTAAGGGTGTTCAGAGCGCCCGCCCACAGCCGGAAGGCTCCACGCCTAAGAGGGAGCGACTTTCTTTCCCCCTTTAGATCTGCCCCTGCCTCACATATGTTAGTGTATTGTTGAACCAGACACCTTATTACTTCAACGAACAGAATACCATTTTCAGGCAGTAGTTGTAGCGTTGATAACTTACGGGTTCGTCGGGGTTTGCATTCGGTCCGTTTGACGAAGATTGCGACTGTCGTCGAGTTCCTGCCCCAGGTAACCGGGGACGATACACCAACATCGCAGACACCTCTAAATCACCACCGTCATCTCGAGCTCGGCTTCGAACCTGTTCTTCTCCTCGTCTTAGGATTATATATTTGTCAATGATCGATTCGTTTGCTTTAACTCGTTACACTGAGGTCATTGAAACCGTTTTTTTGCTGGTGGTGGTGGTCGGTAGTTTTTTTGTGGAATATTAATGATAATTTCTTATTTTACGTCATATTCCTGTGGTATTTTCCTGTCACTTTTATATATTTCAATGACCGATATAATCGGCATTTGATGCCTAATCCTGGTAGTCATATCAATTAAAACTGTGAAAACTGTTGCAATCCGTGGTTTTGTTTAGTTTTTATCATAATAGAATTCGTTTCTTGAATTTTGTCGACTGTTGTACTTGGTCTGTAGGTGTTCGAAAAAGCCGTAAACCTGTTGACTCAACTGCAACGTCACAGGTAGCACGTTCACCATTCGATTCTTCACCTTTAGCAAAAACACTATCGATCCGAATTCTGATTAAAGCCTCTGCGTGTCTCACCGCTCGGTACCCAGTCAAAACTCACACCAAATCTGTTCTATCACATCCACATCACGCGCCCTGACGAGCCGGTAAACCTTCCACCAGCACTCCCACCATCTGTCCCCCAGCGCGCGCCACCACCACCACTACCAGCAACACCGCCTACCCTGAACTCCCGCCACGCCGGCCACGGGCTAGCTCAGCGCCGTCACAGACCCCTCCTCCCCACTGCGACTTGCGGCGACTTACCCGGGGCGTGACGCTAAGCTTCACGGGAGTCCTATCGACCTGGTCACTTTTACTGACGGGCATGAGAGCTCGTTACGTACGAGCTGGCTGATAGGTAGTTGGCATGTCAGGGCATTGGTTGTTTCGAGCTGTTTGCACCGGCGGATCCAGGACGAGGAAGAAAGGGGAAATAAGTTCGCCGAGTGATTGTGAAACCTGGTCGCTGAAAAAGCAGCTGACTGTGATTTGCCGAGCGGATTATCAAGATTGAACTTTTACGTTTCACCGCTGGGAAATAGAACAATGAATTTTGTATTGCAGTTGAGCCTGCGTCGAATTAAATACTGCAATGCAATGACTGCGAAGGTCACGGTTAGACCGCCTGCACTCGGTTGCAACCAATGCAATGACGTTTAAAGTTGTATGATAATGGAACGTTTGAATGATAGGTACAAATGGGGTTGTTGCACAGTCGAAGTATGGAAGAATTAACAGTAACAAATTGAGGGTTAGGGAAACTTGAAGGAGGGAAATAACAAATAAGGGGGAGGAAATAAGTTGGGCAGCACGAAAAAGGAAGAATGTTTGTCGCTGGAAAGTAAAATGGAAGGAACAAAAAATCAAAAGAGAAAGAAATTGGCAGATATTTCTTTGCTAGATTTTGCAGACTTGAGTAGCATGAGCGGGAGAGAGAGAGAGAGAGAGAGAGAAAAAATCATTTTAAGAAGAAAATTACTGGTTAGGCTCTGCAAACAGTTTTAACAACTCTCCTCAAAATGGTTAGCCCTTGCCCCGGTGAAGGGAGTTTGAACACCTCCTTGGGTTTTCCCTGCAGCACGAAACAACGGCGGTGCGAAGCTCCACTGTACTTGGCACACCTTATCCATGATCCATTCCGAAACTTTTCTCAAAATTGTATGTTTGGATCATCTCAGGTCAGGTCACCAGTGCAGGTTAAATGATTTCACCTCCAAAAATTTTTAAGGCGCCATGAATAAAAACGGTGAATCTATCGAATTGAAACTTATACCACCTGCACTGATTCTGAGACCATTTTCGGTATTCTAACTCGGTATTTTCGTCCTCAAAGCAATATAATCGGTCAAGGGCCGAAAGTTTTCCGTGTGAGGGGAAACGTTTCGTCTATTTTGACAGCTGGTAGACGCGTCCCTCTATGCCCCGTTTTCAACGCCTATGGCGGAAAGTGTTGGATTCTGCTTCTCTGTAGCTTTTGTGTGTAATATATGTACAGATATTTTTATACTATGACTTTGGTCATAATTGGGAATGCCCATCTACGACCAAATAGGACCATTTTTGTACCACTGTTGGAAGAAAGGGTAATATAAACATTCTCATCACCAAATACGCCTAAAACAGCCATTTTCCAACAAATATCCGCGTAGCGAGGAGTACACCCATGCTCCCGTGTCGCCCGCTCAGGACCAGACCATGACACAGACCATGATGAGAGGTCATGCGACGCCACAGCGCCGGAGGCAACTTCCGCGCGATCAACGGCGACTCAGCCGCCCAGCAAACGCCTCGTGAGAACAGGATATTAACACGCAAGCACGTCATGCGGATCGAACGCAGAGCGAAAGTGGGCACGTGCCCCCGCGCGTGAGCACGGGTGATCACGTGCGGTGCTATAGTATCGGCTATACTCACTGGCGGACGCAGAGTGGGGGGCCAAGAGGTCATGGTCCCCAAAAATAGCGAAATCATGGTCGATTTTTTAAAAAACAATGTTTTTATCATTTTTCCCGAATTGCCCTCACTCCCCCAACGGCGCTCCTGCGACACCCCCCCCTGGTTAAACTGTTACGCTTGTGAGGATTCGGACAACATTGTTGCACTACAAACGGCCAAACAAAATGTGAAGTTTAAATGTAGATTTAAGGTATTAAATAATCTAATTTTTTCTCGATGTAATAATTTATTTGTATTAAAGTCACCTAACGTTCTGTTTGGCTTTTGTGGTCGAACCACTCTTACACTTATTTAACATTTGTCTCCGGCGGCTTTACTTCTCTTGTCGGAAAGCAATGCGATGTGACGTATCTGAAATGTCGCTTCCCACATACTAGCCTGCCCCAATAGATACGTCTTCTCCATCGCACATCAATGCGAATAAATTTGTGCCATTGTCGGCGCCTCTGCATCTGGCGCCCCCTGGTGGCGTACCCCTCCCTCATTAACTAGTCTGGAGCCGCCCCTGCTAAGTACGCGCCTGTTCAAGCTGTTAGCTTATGACGTCATGACCTCCGGATTCGGTCAATGGAGACCTGCGATAACTTAAAATGGCTGTACAAACGTGCTGAATCCTTGTACGCAGTGCGGCTTGTGTATTTGGCTATCCAACTTTGATGACCCATTTGATGCAGGCAACATACAGAGTGTGAAATGCTCATGTTAGTGAATCTGCCGTGCAGAATTAAAAATGTGGCATGCATATGCAACCATAAGGCTGTCTTCCACCGTGAAATGGTGTAACCTTTGCAAGACAGTTTTGCCGTGTCCGGTAATTTCCAACTTGCTCTGAAACTTGTTTTAAAACCAAGGTTTTGTGTCTGCAGAAAAACATTTCCTCACTCAGAGAAAGAAGGCAATATGATAAAAAGAATAGGATTCCAGGGTATTGTCAAAACCGCAAAAACATTCAATATTTTGTTCGTCCTTATCAGGCGCGGATCAAAGGGGGGCAAAATGCATGTGCCCCCCTCCCAACGGAAAAGCTCGGAGCAAAACTATGTTTTTGCCCCCCAAGCTATCGACCTCCTTTGTTCCCGGCCTCTCTTTTAGTTTATAAGCAACGTTTTGGTGCTTCAACTCTCAACTTCAAACAGAACCAATCAGCTTCAGTGTAAACATTGGGTCTTGGATAGGGAAAACATATATTTTGGGCTGATTTCAGCCGGTGAGGTTTTGTTTTGCTTTTCGACTTCGGTTTAGGTACCCCGAAAGCCTAGCGTCTAGTTAAATTAAGGCTAAGCTTTTCACCACCGACGTTTTTTTTGTTTTTCGACTTTGGCTTGCGCCCCAAACTACCCGGCTAGGTGTGCCACTGGTCCTTATCCAGGGTCAACCCGAGAAAGGCACAGTATGGGTCGATACTTTTATTCGATTCCAGGTTTACTGTCTCGCGGGTGATTCTGAATGGGAATAGCCTGAATCGACCGTAGGGGCTGCTCACTTTGTAAAACGGTTTTGGAAATGATTGCCCTCACCATTTTCGTATAATTTGTTTCAGTGGCTGATCTAGCCGGTATGTTGGGGGGGCGGGGGAGGTGGGCAAACCAAAGTCGAAAAGCAAAAAAAAAAAAACAAGTCACACAGGGACAGGTTTGGCCACAATTTAACTACTCGGTAGGTTGAGAGGGATGGGGGGAACCCAAGTTGAAAAAAATGTCATTGGGAAAAATGTGGCCACAGGATAACAGCTTTTGCTATCACTGGACCCTTCACTCAAAAGTGATTTTAAATATCGAGAGGACCAAGGTCCAATGTTTACACTGAAATTGGCTAGTTCGGTTGAAGCACCAAAATCCTGCTTATAAACTAAAAACAAGCCGGAGAAAAGGTTGACAGCTAGGGGGATGAGCCAACAACGTGATTTTTCCACAAACGTTTTCGTTTGGAAGGTGCTAAGACCTTCTTTGTAATGTGCTTTCTCTCAAGGGGCAAATTCACATAGGTGTGTACCGCTGCAAAATTTTAGAAACTACTACCACCATTTTGAAGGACGCATTTTGATTTGCCTTAAAAGTAGGCAAACGCAAAACCAAATTGCTTCCTTGAAACACTTCTCAGTATTTCAAGCAAAATGCAATTCATTTGTATATTAAATGCAAAGCATGTAGCATTATTGTAGGATATGGAGAGAAAGCCACACAAGCCACACTACAAAAGTATTTATTCAATCTCCTTTCATCTTTCCACTGGATAAAATGTCTATGTTATTTTCGATCTACAATTTTTGGAGAGGCCCTCCCTTTTCACCCGTCCCGGTGGGCCTCTGAGCTACCTTTGCTGGGAGGGGGGGGTTTCAAATACCCCCGCTTCGAAGTTGACTCCTATGCAGGATAGAGAAAAAACGCAAACGCTAATGGGTAGCCCATAGAAGTTCACGAAGCAACTACATTGGTCACTTTTTAGCTGAGGTCAATATTGAGGTCATGACAGGTAAAAAACAGTGACATGTTAGAGAAGAGTTTATGAACTCTAGCGTCTGACAGAGTTGAGTTGGAATCCTTTTTTAGGCACCATTCGCTTCTTCTCGTTACGGCAAATCGCATGATGTGTAATATGACTACACTAGGTAAAAATAAAAAAAATGCCTGCACAAAAATGACCTGACTTCAGGTCAGGTCAAGGTCACTTTTTTAGCTTAGTATAGTCAATATGCATATCAATGGACTCTCAATAACAATCCAAACGTAATGGTATCAAAATAAAAGCTGCGTCATGATTTCCTGCAAAGCTATCGACCCAAGTCTGAAAGCTGTTTAAGTAGACCCAGATGTCCTCTCAGAGATCAAAGGTCCAAACTTGCAACCTGAACATATAAAGAGGCCTAAGATACTATGATTTGGGGAATATGAAGGTACTCCAAGCGATATCTACGGCAGTATACCACTTTTTCGGCCAATTTCTGTTTTCCCCATGCATTTCCAATAGTGAGACCTTACCACTCCGTACCAGACCCTAGGCCATCGATGTGAAAAATCCCGGAATAAGTTTTGTAGCACTCGGTGGGCCAATTACGTGGTATACATTTCAATCAGATGGATTCATCCATTTCCTACTTATGCCACCTTAACACGCGCCCTGCTGGGGTCCCTTGCATGACGCGCCCCACTGGAGGGGGCGTTTTTCGCCCCCTCCGTATCTCGTTCCCCACGATATGACCGTGCTAGGTCAAATAGTCAAAATGACCTGACCTCGACCTAGGTCAGGGTCACAGAGTAACCTGGTATGATCATGTTGCATATCAATCGACTCCCCGTGACAATATAAACACAATGCAAGCAAAATAGGAGCTTTATCTCAATTCAGTGAGAAGCTATTGGCAAAAAATCACTCTCTGCTCCCCTAACCTGATACGACCTTTCAGAGGTCAGATGCTCAAAAAATCATCTTTATGGTCAAGATCATGGTAAGAATAGACGGTTTGAGGATTTTCGGCTTTATCTATGCGGTATTTACTGAAAACAAGCCCATTCTATTTTTCACCATAGACTTATAATGGGATGACCAAAAAATTGACCCCACCTTAGGTCACCAATATCAAAATTCCGAGATTGCAGATTTGTAGACCCTAATGACCTTATCATATTGTGGAAGTTTCAAACTGATCGTTTTGCTAATGTTCCCTGGGCGCTGCTTCAAAGTCGTAATTTTAGGTTTTGACGTCGGGTCACTTGACCCTGAATAGCTCCTTGACCTGACATGACCTTAACTGAAAAATTTGGTCAGATGTGTAAAATTGATCAGGGATAAAGTACCGTAAGTTTCGTTGTTCTGGATTTCTTCGTTTTTGAGCTATCTGGGAAAAAAACAGGAGGAATTCGGGGTGAGTGTTAAACATCTTTGGAGGTGATGTCACTTGACCTGCACTGGTGACCGGACCTGAGATGACCCAACCTTAAAATTTTAGGGAAAGTTGTGGAACTGATCAAGGGTAAAGGGTGCTAAGTACGGAGGGGCGTAGCGCCGCCGTTTTTTATGGGGGGGGGGGCAGTGACGAATCCAAAGCTTCATTTGGGGGAGCGAGGGGGCTCGAGCTTCCCCACCATAGCCTGGGATCAGCTTCCGCCTATATATTAACTATATACTCTGCACTCAACACTCAGCCATGGGGTGGCCCTTGGGCCCCTTAGCCCCCTAGTATGAGCCACTGGGAGGGGCAAACGAATTCTGTCCCCTGGATTCGCCAGTGTTGCTACCCTCTACTCGTCTACTATTTCGTTCTAAAATCCGCTAACGCTACTTCACTAAAATTTGGAGAGTCTACAAGTAGCGAAGTAGCGAAGTAGCAGACGTAGCCCTCACACAGGTGGAGGGGATGTTTGACCCCCCCCGGTTTTCTGGGCGGCACGAAAATGACAGCATGAAGTGCTGCCATATTTGACACACCCTATCCGTTATCGATTCCGCAACTTTCCCCAAAATCTTAACGTTGGGTCATTTCAGGTCCATTCATCATACATCATTCGATTTTCCGTGACAAGAGGAAGTGAATGGTGCTTAAAACATAGTTCTAACTTAACTCTGTCAGACGCTAGAGCCTAAAAGCTCTACTCTAACATGCAATTTTCTTTGACCTGTCATGACCTCCTTATTGACCTGAGCCCCAAAAACTGACTGATATAGTTCTTTCATGAATTATTATTGTCTATTCAACATCGTAAGCGTTTTCCGTTACCCCGCATAGGAGCCGAGATCGAGGGTGATTCTTTGAAACCCCTCACCAGGGCGAAAGTGGCTTGGAGGCCCACCGGGGCGGGTGTTAAGCAGCTGACCGCTAGGCATTGGCAAACGCAGGGGGATTCCGGCCATGGCCCCCAAAAGCGCTGGGGGGGGCGGACTATCTTTTTGGCCCCCAAAGGCCGAAAGGTGTTTAAACTAGGTCTGTCGAGCAAAAATCCTCGCTCCCACCCCCCTCCTTCCAGGAGAGCGATCACGTACTTGGAGAGGTAGCTTATACTAGGTCTGTCGAGCACCCAAATTGCACGTCCCACCCCCCCCCCAGGAGGAGAGGCAGACATGGGTTTGCCCCCCAAACTCGGGTCTGCGTCCGCCCCTGTCACTCGGCTCTCCAAAGTCACAGCGGATGCATACCAACCAACCATAAGTGTCGCCACCGGCAAAAAGTGGGGGGGGCCAGCCAAACTTAAACCTGTATGCTGACAAAAACTTTCAACATCAGGATCAAAAACTGTTCGAATTTGGACTCCTCGTTGCCTACCGCAGCGGCTGGATATAAGAATGTCCGGCTTTCTCTCATTTTGACTGAGATCGTGAAATTTTTGGCCAAAAAGTGGGGGGCCAGGCCCCCCTGGCCCCCCTTTTCCGACGCGTATGCAACCAACAGTCAAAAGACACTGGACTTCGGTTCTTAGCGAAGTATTTGTAAGGAGTTACTAAATTAGCATCTTTAATCCACAGCATGCCTCGCTTGGCACTATTTTATTATTTGAATTAACTATTTTTATCACTCTTAGGTGCAAATCTTTGATCAGAAATGTTGAATAACGTCTCAAATCATGTTAATTTTGGTAAATAATTCTTAAACTTTGTCTGTTGAGTAGTTTCGTTTGATTTACCGGCCAATTAATATACATCCGCCGGCCAATGATAGGTTGTTAAGTTCGCGGGCCGCGACGGGGCGTCGCGAAATCGAACGGTCGTGTCGGGCGAAATATTGGCGGGCGTTCCCCTTCCGCACCTTGGGCGCGAATGAATCTCGCTCGGTCTACAGTGATTTGTCGAACAGTGATTTGGTGTACAGTGATCTACGGTGATCTGATATCGTGCGCGATCTACCGACAGGTGCGTCTCAGGGATCGAGTAGCATCTCCAGGGGCGTGACAGCCGATTGTTCTTCTGGTGGTGAGCCTGATGGGGGGCCCACTTGAGCGCGGAAGGGAGGGCACACCCCCACAGCTGAATAATCTTAAAACCCCAATTATCTTCGAGCGTGGAAGGGTCCACCCACTGACGGATCTAGGACTTCATTTGGGGCGGAGCCTTGGGGGCTCAATAAAGTTCAAATATCCCAATTTTATTGTTTTTAGTTTTTTTATAATTTTAAACTTCGTTTGAGTTTCCTAAATACGTTTTCTTTTTGAAAGTTTGTGGTTTGTCGTTTTTTTCTGTCAGTTTTTAGTTTTTCTCGATTTATGTTATATTTTCATTTGCGCAGGGTTGCTTGCCCAATGCATGTCATTTCAATGGATTGAACTTGTTTTCTGTAAAGAAAAACGCTCTTAAGAAGTGCGCACCTCTGCTCCTAGGGGAGGGAGGCAGACGGCGAACCCGTTCAACAACGCGCACTTGTCATAGGCTGATCCAGGGGAAGGGGAAGTAGACGGGGCCCATTGGCGGACGCAGGAGGGGGGTTCGGGTCATGGGCACCTTCCCCCGGTGCCAAACTGTTTTTGCCCCCCAAAGGTCTGATAAATTTTTGAGAATGGTGTTTACACTAGGTCTGTGGAGCAATAAAATATTCACCCCATCCTACCACCCTGGAGGACGATCCTGTACTTGGAGAGGTAGCTTCTACGGTATTGGCGTAGCAAGCGTCACAGGAACATGCCAGATCGTCGCCTTGGGAAATAGGGACAGTGCCCTTGGGAAATGGGGACGTTAACCTTGGGAAATCGAGAATCCCGGGAGTGGTAGCTGGGGAAGGGGGAGAATGGCACAGAGGCGTGTTCAGAGAGCTGGAGAAGGGGAGCAAGGCACAGAGGCGTATTCAGGTAGCTGGGAAAGGGGGAAAGTCACAGAGACGTGTTCAGGTATTTAGGGGAAGAGGGCAAGCTACAGAGGCATGTTCAGGTAGCTCGGAAAGGGTAGCAAGGCACAGAGGCCAGTCTGCAAAGTATGGCAGCAGGCCAGACGAGTCGCACCAGCCATCCAAAATTATCGCACCACCAGCCTAAAAAATTCGCACCAATCTGCCATATACCAGGGAGAAAAACGCACACATTCCTACCCACACGATGCAATACTACCTCTCTCATTAGTTAGTTAAGGACTTGTTATAAGGCCCCCTCCTGTGTCTTCATAACTATTCAGTCATTATTTTTTTCAGTGTCAACTTCCTCGCACCAGTCTTGCAAATTCGCACCAGGTTGATAAAATTCGCACCAGTCGCTCCTGTCTCCAAGGGCACTCGCACCGACGAGATCTCGTCGAAAATGCCGTACTTTGCACACTGGCACAGAGGCGTGTACAGGTAGCTGGGGAAGGGGAGCAAGGTACAGAGGCGTGTTCAGGTAGTTGGGGAAGAGGGCAAGGCACAGAGGCGTGCTCAGGTAGCTGGGAAAGGGGAGCAAGGCACAGAGGCGTGGTCAGGTTGTTGGGGAAGGAGGAGACAGGGCACAGATGCGTGTTCAGGTAGCTGGGAAGGGGGAGCAAGGCACAGAGGCGTGTTTAAGTATCTGGGCAAGGGGGAGCAGGGCACTGAGGCGTGCTCAGGGGTATAGGGATAGAGGGGGCAGGACACAGGCGTGTTCAGGTAGCTGGAAAGAGGGAAGCAGAGCACAGAGGCGTGCTCAGGCATGTGGGGAAGTGGGAGCAGGGCACAGAGGCGTGTACAGGTAGCTAGGGAAGGGAGCAGGGTACAGAGGCGTGTTCAGGTAGCTGGGGAAGGGGAGCAGGGCACATAAGCGTATTCAGGCAGCTGGGAAAGGGGAGCAGGGCACCGAGGTGTGTTCAAGTAGCTGGGGAAGGGGAGCAAGTCACAGAGGCGTGTTCAAGTGGCTGGGGAATGGGGAGCAGGCACAGAGGGGTGCTCCCGCACACGGGGAAGGAGGAGCAGGGCACAGAAGCCTGTCCAGGCAGCTGGGGAAGGAGCAGGGTACAGAGGCGTGCTCAGGGGTATAGGGATAGAGGAGCAGGACACAGGAATGCTCAGGTAGCTGGGAAGAGGGAAGCAGAGCACAGAGGCGTGCTCAGCCGTATGGGGAAGGAGGGTCAGGGCACAGTGGCGTGTACAGGTAGCTGGGGAAGGGAACAGGGTACAGGGACGTGTTCAGGTAGCTGATGAAGGGGAGCACAGCACAGAGATGTGCTAAGGGTAGTGGGGAGAGGGAGCACTTCCCACCTGCCTTAGCACACCTCTGTAGCCTACTCCACCTTCCCATACGTCTGAGCTCGCCTCTGTGCTCTGCTCTTCCTTCCTCAGCCGCCTAAACATGCCTCTAGGCCCTGCTCCCCTTTACCCACCAGCCTGAGCACATATCTGTGCTGTGATCCCCTTCTTCAGCTATCTGAACACGCCTCTGTACTCTGCTTCCTTCCCCAGCTACCTGCACATGCCTCTGTGCCCTGACCCTTCTCCATTAGCCTGAACACGCTTATGTGCCCTGCTCTCCCTTCCCCAGCTGCCTGAACACGCCTCTGTGCCTTGTTCTCCTTTCCCAGCTACTTGAACACGCCTCTGTGTCTTGCCCTCTCTCCAGCTATCTGACCACGCCTTTGTGCCCTGCCCCCTTTCTCAGTTACCTGAGGACGCCTCTTTGCCCTGCTCCCCTTCCCCAGCTACCTGAACATGCTTCTGTGCCTTGTTCCCCTTTCCAAGCTACCTGAACACGCCTCTGTGCCTTGCCCCTCTTCCCAGCTATCTAACCACGCCTCTGTGCATTGCTCCCCTTTCCCAGCTACCTGAGCACGCCTCTGTGCCTTGCCCCTCTTCCCCAGTTACCTGAACACGCCTCTGTGCCTTGATAACCTTTCCCAGCTACCTGAACACGCCTCTGTGCCTTGCCCCATTCCCGGAACACCTGAGCATGCTTCTGTGCCTTGCCCCCCCTTTCCCAGCTACCTGAATACGCCTCTGTGCCCTACTCCCCTTCTCCAGCTCCCTGAACACGCCTCTGTGCCAATCTCCCGCTGCCCCAGCTACCACTCTCGTTATTTTCGATTTCCCAAGGTTGGCGTCCCCATTCCCAAGGGTACTATTCCTATTTCCCAAGGCGACGATCTGGCATGTTCCTGTGACGCTTGCTACGCCAATACCGCTTCTACTAGGTAGGTCGAACACAAATCGCACGAGGCAGGCATGGGTTTGCCCCCCCCCGCCAAAAAAACTCTGGTCTGCGTCCGGCCCTGACGGGGCCCCGTAAGGCAGAACACATTTGTGATTAACGAATTTAGGAGAGAAGAGGTAGACGGGAACCCTTGTAAAACAAAACATTTGCCAGACGCGGATTCAGGGGGGGCGTAGACCCGGCCGACGTAAAGTAAAACATACTTAACAGGCGGATTCCGAATATGGAAATTGTTCCCGTGCACGATAGAGCAAAATATTCTTTTCATTATAGGCGCATCCAAGGAAGGGGCAGCACACCAGTGGCGGGTCCAGGGCCAGTTTGCGGAACGTGGCAGGCGACTCGACGAGGCGCTTGGGGCAGCCCAAAGCGTGCCCCAAATAGGGCAGAAAATTTGGTTGCTGGTGCAAATTTTCTCAAACGGGGGGGGTAATTTTTTTACCGGTACAAGTTTTATTTATTACATTTTAAACGAGACGCCCAGAAATAAAATAAAACCGTGCATCCGACCCGACAACGACGATGTACTCACGACCCTCCATGTATGTACCAAATCAACAATAGAAACTCGCATCCGGCAGCTATCTTGTATTCATGATACAATATTTCAAGGATACCTTTATGGAAAGGTATATTCAAGAGCGATTTATTTTCGCCTTGGTGGTTTACCGCTGTCTTCAATCCGTATCAATCAATAGGGGAGACCGGGGCAAAACGGACACCCTAGGTGTTTTTCTAACATAGCAAGCTCAATAGGGGGCCGAAAATTTTTAAAATATACACCCCCAAAAATATATAAATCCACATCCCTGACAGCCTAGGTAATATGGCGAGAAGACAGCATTTATTCGTTAAAGCGTAAACATCTTATAACTCAGTTAAAATTTTAACCTGCTTTCACTTCGGCACAAGACTGCCCCCCACCTTGGACCCGCCTTTGCCTTCTTTTCTCGCTGTTTCTTTGACCTTACAAAAATAACAAACTACATTGCAAATTATCTGGGGTAAACGGGACCATCAGACCATTTTACACCATTGGTCCATTTTGCCCCTTCCGTTTTGCCGCACAGCTACAAGTTCCCAAGTACAAGTACAAGTGCCCCACAGCAGATTCAAGTTTTTACCTGTCGGGAAAAATAAGAAGCTTTGAGATTTGAAATTACCCTTACCCTAAGCCTACACTGCCTTATTCAGACATATCACCATCAGAACTGAACTCAGTTTGTTACTAAAAAAACGAAGATTTGAAACTTGTAAATATCGCAATACTTACAGGAAAATTCTCTCCAGGCAACCCGCGTCGAAATGATGCCGCTGACGATGCCGCTGACGACACGCTATATTCTGACATTCTTTGTCTAAAGCAGTAGTTCATCTTCTAAAATCTAGATGGAAACACCAGCAACATACCGAAATAGCTCAAATCCGTTTTGTCCCAAAGTCTGTCTGGCCCGGTCTTCCTACTATTAAAGATATTTAAAAGAGAGTCATATTCAAATATGATATTTTTTACATTTAAAGCATTTTGTTTCCTTTTATGATATTTATAATATTTTCAAAAAAAAGAATTTAGAATACTTTCAAGGCACCCAATAGAAGAAACATCCTTTCTAGCTCGTGTGACGTCACACCATGGACCGGCCCTCACTCTGGGGGGGGGCTGGCATTTGGTGGTCTTTGATTTGGCGTTAAAAACATGGAGGATATGCAAAAAAACTATACACAGTAAATTTTATTCCGAGATTGCTTTATTTGATTAAAATTATGCTTGAATACAAATTTAGATAATAATTCTAAAGTAAGCGTTTGAAAGGTGCCCATTGCCTGATTTTCTTATTCACTTCCAGGAACTTGAGGTCAATTAGAAATCTCCTTCATCTTGTATCTTTTAAACCATATTTGGCTTTTTGACAAATATGCCGCTTTTGAGATCAGCTTTTCCAGCACTAATTTAACTAATGATTGTCGTATCTTTTCTTTATTTTTTCTTCTTCCCTCTGTGGTTGCCCAGGCTGAATGCTGCCCCAAGCACTAATTCCTGCCCCAAGAGCCCCCTCTGCCCCAAGCTCGGCCAAAAGCTGCCCAAAATTGGTAGGTCTGCCACGAGGCTGCCCCAAAAAGATCTCGTCGAAATCTGCTACGTTCTGCAGACTAGATCCAGGGAACAAAAAGGTATTTGACCTCCTAAACGGAAAAGCTCGGGGCAAAACTATTTCCCCCAAAACGATCGACATCCTTTTTCCCCGAATCCTTTTTAGTTTATAAGCAACATTTTGGTGCTTCAACTCTCAACTTCAAACAGAACCAGTTAAGTTCAGTGGAAATATGGGGATTTGGATAGGAAAAAATAAATTTGCCTCAAATACCCAAAATTATACCGGCAGGTCATATTGCAGCACGATTTTTCACTGCGTGACGTTTTTTTCTTCGACTTTGGTTTGCCCCTCCCAAACCGACCGGCTTGATCCGCCACTGCATCACACCAAGGTAGATCCAGGGGAGGGGAGTGGACCGGACCCCGTAGATCAAAACACCATAGGCGGATTCACGAAGGCTGAAATGGGGTAGTGTCCCACGAAACAAGGCACGTGGACCCCGTAGATCAAAGCGGTTTTGTCATAGACGGATTCAGAAGCGGGGCATTATTGCAGCGCACCACAGAGCAAGGAATTCTTGGCATATGTGCATCCGAGGATAGGAAAGCAGACCATAGGCAGATACAGGGAATCTGTAAAGTAAACTATAAACGAGGCATACTTGTCATGGTTGAATTCTGATGGGGAACAGTATTGCGGTTCACTACAATCCAAGGTATTCTTTTAAATAGGCTCAACCTGGCATGGGTAGTAGACGGTTGATCCAGAGTAGGGCAAGTAGACGGGGACTATAAAATAAAGCATACTTGTTACAGGTGGATTCAGGGGAGAGGAAGTAGACCGGGCTCCCATAGAGCAAAGTATTTTTTTATTGCCATATTGTGTATTTTATTACCAGATAAGTGTATTTTATTTGCCATAGGCGAATTCAGTAGGAGGAGAATAGAGCAGTGTCTCGCGTAGTAAGAGATTCCTGGCATACGCTCACCCAGGGAAGGGGAAATATACCATAGGCGGGGTCAGGGGAGGAAAAGTATACCTGGACCCTGTAGAATAAATACTGAGGATAGCTCATTTCAGGGGAGGGGAAGTAGAGTTGGCTCTGTAAAAAAAACATATTTATTCCAAATTGATTCAGTGAGTGTTGATGGCAGTGGCGTAGCCAGGATTTCGCTCAGGTGGGGCGGCGCCACGAAAAGGGCCCCTGGGACAGCGCCAAAAGGGCCCTGATGGGTAAAAAGCGCCTTGCTTGTTACAGAATTGTCCCCAGGGGGCACTTCGGGCACTCAGGGAGGGGCAGATGTCCCTGCCGCCCCCTCCCTTGGCTATGCCCCTGGTTGACGGGCCCCTGTAAAAGAGAGCATATTTATTATGGACAAATTCAAGGGAGGGGAAGTAGACCGGAGCGCTTGAAGAGCGAAGCATACTTGCCATAGGCGGGTGTAGGGGGGGGGCAGCAAGCCCGATATAGGGGCACTGTAGATCGAAGTCTTATTGCCTTAGCCGGATCCAGGAAGGTGAAATTGTTCGGTGCACCACAGAGCAAGGGGTCTTTGGCATAGACGTATCCAGGGAAGGGATGGATACTAGGTATGGGTGAATTCAGGAGAGGGAAAGTACAGTGGCGGATCTAGCCGGTCGGTTTGGGAGGGGCAAACCAAAGTCGAAAAGGAAAAAAGAACGTCGCACAGGGAAAAGTTGTGCTGCAATAATATGACTTGACAGTAGAATTTGGGATATTTGAGGCAAAAAGCAAAAAAAACGTCGTGGGGTGAAAAATATGCTCATATTTTAGAGGGCCCTATCCAGGTTAGCCCAGGCTCAAGATACTTTTTTCCTATACAAGACCCAATATTCACACTGAACTTACTGGTCCTGTGTAAAGTTGAGAGGTGAAGCACCAAAATCTTGTTTATAAACTAAACAGGAGTCGGGGCATAAAGGAGGTCAACCACTTGGGTGGGGGGGCAAAAACTTAGTTTTGCCCCGAGCATTTTCCGTTTGGGGAATACCTTTTTTGCCCCACTCCCTGGATCCGCCACTGGGTAAGAAGAAGAGAGGCTCCTGTACAACAAAGCATAGTTGTCCGGCGGATTCCGTGGAAGGAAAGTAGACTTGGCCCCCGTAGAGCAAACCATGCTTCAGGAGTTCCGGGGGAGGGGGGCAAATGTATTGTCCCGCAGAGCAAGATATTGGAATAGGTGTATCCGAAGTAGACCATTGCCGGGTTCAGGGAAGGGAGGGAGGTAGACGGGTGCCCTATAAAAACGCATGGGGATTCCCTGCTCCTAAAACTGATAATTGTTGGTGGCCACTGCTCCTGGGGCCCACCTGCTCTCGGGACTCCTCCTTTGGGATTAATGGTCCTTAAACTGACTGCCATTGGGCCCCAGCCCTGGTGCCCTTGTTTCTGAAAACGACTGCAACTAGGGTTTCTGCTCCTGGGGCCAACTCACTAGGGGAACCTCTGTCTGCAGGACCCGTGCCTCTGGGGCCCACTGTCCCTGAGGTCGACTTCCACAAGGGGTTTCTTCCCCATGGCCCGCCTCCTGGACTAGCTTCCCCCAGGGGGCCCCTGTCTCTTGAGTCCGCCTGCCCAAAGGGTTGCATGCAGCTAAAGAGGCCCTTGCGGCCCTCTGCCCCTGAATCCCACTGCCTCTATGGTCCCTGCCCTGGGGCTGATTATCACCAGTGGCCCCTCCCCGTGAAACTGCATGTCGTTGGGAACCCCGAACTCTAGAGCTTCACTTCTCTTGAAGCCGACTGTCACTAGGTTCCCTGTCCCTGGGGGCCGCCTGGCCCTAAGGGCTGACTGCAACTAGGGAACCTCTGCTCTTGAGGCCCTGACTCTGGGAGCCCCCTGACGCTAAAACCGTCTACCATTTGGAGCCCCTGCTCCTAGTGCCCACTTCCACTAGTTGTCTTACCGTGGGCCTCATGTCCCTGAAGCTGACTGTCACAAGAGACCCTCTGGTTCTGAGCCCCCTGATCGTGATTACGACTGCCGCTAGGGGTTTCTTCCCCTGGGGCCCCTGACTGAAACCTACTGCCACTGGTGGGTCCCTACCTGTAGGGCCCATTGCTCCTGAGGCTCGCTATTACTGGGGGGCTCTTCCCCTTTGGAACCCCCTGTGCTTGAGACAGACTGCTACTACAGGCTCCATGGTTCTGGCCCCCTGCCTTTGAAACTGAATGCTTCTAGGGGGGGCCCTCTGCCCCTGGGGGCCTGCCTGCTGTTAAGGGCCAACGGAAACACCTGCTCCACCTGCTCTTGGGGCCCTGACTCTGGGGCACTCTGAACTACCTAACTCTAAAAGTGCCTGATCTGACACCGACTGTCATTAGGGGCCCCTGCTCCTGGGGTCCACTGCCCCTTGGGCCTCCTACCACTGAAGCGGACTGCCACGAGGAGGGCCCCGCCCTTGCTCCAGATACCGACTGCCACTAGAGGCCCCTGCTACTGGGGGCCCACTGCCCCTGGGTACGACTTCCACTCTAGGCGTCTTCCCCTGGGTCCCTTGCCTCTGAAACTGACTGCGACTCATTTCAATCGACGACCTTTTCGTCAGAGAAAATGGGTGCGTATTTTACAGGCCTGAAGAAATAGGGCAGTTGGTCCGCATTCCCGCCCATTCATTATAGGCCTGTCCAAGGGGTCCGCCCAAAAACCTGCTGGTACTCTAGCACCAGGAGCAACAATTGGAGTTGCGCCCCTGGGCATGCCAGTGATCGGTATAGTGATCTCCAGTGTTGTTTTTACTCGGCTGCACCGTCGGCGGAAGACCTTTGAAGCAGAGGGTCACTGCTCCGGTCAGTGCAAGTGTTGTCAGTGTGCGGGAGCTCAGTGCGTTGCCTTCTGGCGTGCCGCAGTACTGCGGCGGCTTCCTCGGAGGTTGGATGCGAGGTGAGAGGCAGAGTGGGCAGTGCAGAGGATGCCAGGGACGCAGTGCTGTGGCGAGAAGATGGCGCGAGTGGTGAAAAGATGGCGCTAGTGGCGTAGTCAGCGGGCGCCAACGGTGCTCTGAGTCTGTGGAGTGAGGTCGGGCAGGAAAAATGAGGACCAGCACTACAGAGAAGGCTTCAGCTGCTGCAGTCGTGAGTACCGATCGATCTAGACTTCAACGCTTCAGTGTTTACGTGAAATGTGTTTTTGTCTTTTTGCTTTTGTATTATGTGTACAGCTTTTCTAAGGGATTGAAGTTTCATTGAAAATATCGACCTGCCCTGAGGCTGAGTGATCTGTTTGTTCCATTGTCCGCTTCGGGATTAAATTCAAATTTCAGAGTGACTCCTTTTTCTTTAGGCTCCGTTTCTTTCTAGTCATGGCGCATTGACCTTTGACAGTTGGATATCCCGCAGATATCCTGGGTGCTCGGGCTCCGGGTCGGTTAATCATTTTTTGAAAATTTCTAGCTCTGTAGTGAACTTCAGAATGGGATGAGGCCAAACACACAGCGCTGTTACCACCCTGTCCGTCGGGCTTTGCTAGAGAAGTGTATACTTGCTTATCCGAATCAACTCGGAAAGCTAGCCTCCGCATTTAGGGTCTAAAGCAAGCTTTCCCGTTTCACATCATCATTGAGGTCCAGCTGCAAAGTTTGAAGTTCGATGCAAACTCTGATTTGGACGTGTTCTTTATCAAGCGGGAGGGACTGGTTAGCCGATCGTTCCCGAATGTCCGATATGGGGAGCATGAGGGTCGCCTCTTCAACTTCTTCCTCCAGTTACTACCCCGCAGTTCCAGTTTCACCTGGTCTGCGACGGAGTCATCCCCTTTCAGTCAGCTCTGACTACCGTTTGCAACATGTATGTGCTGCGTGGCTAGACTGAGCAGAGATCAGCTAGATCAGGCTCATGTAAAACAGGCAACATCCTTCGGAGTTCCTTCGTAAAATGGTGGGAGAGTTGAAGCGCCAGTTGGTGCGACTGCAGACCTCTGATGGGAGGAGGGGACCGGAGCGACACACCTACGGCTGCGACAATATTGGGCACATGAAGTCAGTCTGTCGGCACCGCCGGAACACCCGATACCACTGCGGGCCGATCGAAGACGTGGGGAAACCCCAACGGGGTTGCCGGGCCCGTCCCATCGTGCAGGCACGCCGTACAACAGGAGACAACAGGACTTCCAATCGGAACGCAGCACACAAAGGGGTTGACGGCGCTGGCGCCGAGTCAGGCTCGGACCCTTGCCGTATGGTTCCTCGTCGTAAGGACATGACGTTTGATATTGTTAGTGGTATTCTAGCATCTTCATTACTGGACACTGGGTCTTCTACAAATATTCACAACGCCGCCAATTTCATTCACATGCCACCAACATCAAACGCCATGTCCTTACGAAGAGGAGTCACACTTCGATCATCCGCGTCGGACTCACGAACTCAGCGCTGCAGCCGTCCGCCCCTGTGGATGCTGCTTCCCGAGTGAGGGTCCTCCTGCCTCTTATTGTATGGCGGGCCCGCACGGCGCGACGGACCCGGCACTCTTTGATGTCTCCCTCAAGCGCCCACTCTTTTCAAGACCGTTACGTAGGCTAAAACTGCGACAAGGAACCCGTTACCTCTTTTAGGAAAGGCTCGGACTGCTATTGAAAAAGGAGACCCGATTGTCGTCTTGTTTCATTGATTGCCTTTGGCGTCTTGTTCTTTGTTGTTTAGAGTTGATGGTCACACCGCTCTATGCTTCTGAGGCCACCGATATCCTGCTTCCAAAGGTATATAGTTTCTGTCGTGTTGTCCCTGCGTTAGGTGTCTAGGTCAACTGGTGATGACCACTTCACCTGTTGTTCGATCGGCATCGCTCTCCGAAACTTTGATCTGAAAGACCACAAATTTCATGACGTCTCCGTTCCACCTGAGCACGAAGTTGTTGTTCCTGGACTTGTCCCTAGCCTTGATTACTTTGACACAGCAGCATTGACGGCGACTGCTGAGGGTCCTGTCCTTGTTCCCTCCATGGTAAATGTGACTGACAGTTCCATTCCGTTCATTGCCAGAAACATCACCGCGGTGTCAATCACTGTTGAATCGTTTAGAAATCGTGCAGTTAGACGTTGGCGTGGCTGAGAGTCCACTTGGGGAAGAGCAATCGCCACCGCCGTGGAAAGATCAAATTGACTCGGACGACTCCGAGCTCACGGAGTCTCAGAGGTCTCGTGTGCTTTCACTGTAACAAAAGTGCGATGACGTTTTAAGCAATCGTTTGGAATACACATCACTAGTTAAGCATACCATAGGCACAGGTGATAGTCCGCCCAATTGCTTGTGAGCGCGGCCCATACCTCACTTCTTAAAGGTTAAGGTTAAGCGCGAGCTGGGTGGAATGGTTACCATGGGAGTTTGGAGGGATGTTTCCCTGGGTTCATGGGATGGTTTCCCTGGGAGAGTGGGGATCTCCCATCTGAGTGGTCAATGAGAAGGACGACAGTGTGCGTAGTTGTGCCGGCCCCAGGAGGTTAAACGCCGTTAGCGAAACCCCGCCCCATACCGAAACAGTCCCGCGTATCGACACTGTTTTTTATTCTTTAGGAGGAAACTCAGTTTTCTGTGTGCTTGATTTGAAGCAATGTTGCTATCGGATAGGGATCAGACCGGTATGGGATTCAGGAAATCATTTGGAAGGGGGGCTAGGGGGCCCGAGCCTCACCCGCCAGTACCTCGGGAAGTCCCTCGCCTATGTATTAACCGTGGGGGCTCGAACATTCCAAGATGTGGGGGGCTTGAGCCTCTAGCCCCCCTTGGATCCGCCACAGGATTAGACCACAGGAACAAGAAAGGGTTACCATGGTTACTCCGTTTGGTTCGTACAAGCGTGTGAAGTTGGCTCTGCGCGTCAACGACGCACTTGTGGCTCGTGACTTGCGCAAGACTGCTCGATCTTATTCTGCAAGATTTACTTCTTGATACCGTTTCCAGTTATGTTGATGACTTATCAATTGCTAACAAATATTTTGGTGAGAGTTTGACGAATCTAGATCTGGTGTTAGACCTCCTCCGAGCAGCAGGGTTGGCGATCAATCTTAGTAAATGTTCACTGTTCAGGAAAAGTGTGAAACTCCTAGTGCATGTAATCTCATAACAGAGAATCGCAGTTGACCCTGACGAGAATTTTAGGTTCTGGCCTGTTCCCGGTAACAAGAAGCAGCTAGCGTTGTTCTTGGGGATGACGTCATACAGACGTAAACACAGGAAGAACTGCTCGCCCACCTGTGCTCCTTTGGCGAGGATACTGCAAAATATGCAATTTTTCATGAATCTGGGGAGGCTCAAGTTTCCCACCGGCGCGGGCCGCAGGCAGTCTTCATAGCGTCTGCTTTTAAACGGCAAAATTGACATTTTATGATCAGATCAGGCTTGTGTCTGCGCGAGAATATTTCAATTTCACATTGGTTTTCTGTGTTGGGGTTTCGAGTTAATCGTGTTTCAATGCGTGGAGTTGGATCAAAGCAATTGAAGTAATGTTGTGTTAATGCTTGTTGTCTGGACACAGATCCGGCCATGGTGGCTAAATACAACGCTTACATACAATGATAGATTCGGGAATTCACTGGGGGGCTATAGGGGGTTTGAGCCTTACCCTCCGGTACCTCGGGCAACCCCTCGCCTATGTATTAACTAAAGGGGCTTGGCCATTTCGGTGGGAGAGGGCTTGAGCCCCCTAGCCCCCCTGGATCCGCCACTGCTCACATATTTTTCCTTGTGCCCACTGGTTTCGTCCAGTGCAGCGACTGGTGGCGGATCAAATGTCCAGACTCCTCTCACGTGCTTTAAAATGCGGCAGGATACCCTAGCTGACCATAAAGAGTAAAGAATTGCCACAAAATGATTCCCATGGCCACATACAGTCCAGTTTTATCCAGGCTCATCGGCGCAGGACACCTTGGGACGAGAGGCATTGATTCAATGGGGGCACTCCACCCAGCAGTCATGGGGCACTTCGGCATCGATGGGATGGGGGCACTTGCCCCCTTGTGCCCACCTGACAGCGCCCCAGCAGGGAACCTGAAAACTTCAGCATAAGTATGTTTCCGGTATACTTACCCACTGGCGCTATACGTACCGTTTACATTACACGAACCATCAGTTCGATATTTTTGGCATCCTCAAATTATTTCAAGTCCTCAAACTTGGCACCTACTAAGGGACTCAAAATGAAGTCCCCCAGTAGGGGTCAACATGATGTAGAGGAGAGGAAACAATGATCTGTGACTTTTAGATAACAATTTTGGAATGCTACTAAGTAACAGTGCTAGTTTCCAAGGAATCTTCCCTGTCTCCCATTTTTCTAACGTCTATGCTGTCGGTGAGTACCAATGCAGTAAGGTACTTACCGGTCTCTTTTTCTTCACTGGTGGCACCTCCTTCGCGTCTTTATTCCAGGCATGGAACGGTGGGTGTGGGGGAAACGGTGGTATGCTTCTTGTTGCGATGTGTCTCTCTGGAGGGTCAAACTTTCCGTTGCCTTTCTTCTTTTTCCCAGTTTTGCGTTTGTTCCGAACGAGGATGGCCGCGTGCATGTTTCACGAACCACAGCTTCCATCTCCGTCACATAGATGTCACTACTAGTTCACCAGTTCGATCGCAGGTAGCGTTGCCTCATGGAAGTGTGTATTAGCTCCACTTCATCACTGGGTATGATGCTCAGCCGATTCAAGGACGTTCGATGTAGAGAGCTTCATGGTTTCATGGTTTGCCCGCTGAGCTGGCGTTTCGTTGCCGAATGTTTGTCACATTTGCCATGACCACAGAGCAATGAACAGTCACTAGCTATCACTATCGGGAAACATTGGTAACGTTTAATGAAATGTGTCACCGGAAAACGTTTCTTTGGAAATGGAAACCGTATGAAGCAGGCGAGTTCATGAAAACATGTACCTGAAGCAAAAAGTAACGCTGCCAAGAAAGTAGGTATCGCTGCCAAAAAAGGATCGGCAAAAGTAAGAATCGCTGTCAGTGCCCGATAATTAGAGAACAGCAGCGGAATAAATATTTTCATGAAGTGATTAAGTGCTCCAAAAATGAGTCCTCGGCTAAACTTATTTATTGGGCCTTGCCTCCTTAATGTGCTCAGGCACTAATTAACTCGACCAGGCCTTAGATACTGTTGTTATTTTCGAAGCTCCGGGTTCTAAATGTCTTAGGCAGTGGCGGCGCTGCCATAGAGGCACATCAGATACTGCCTAGCCCAGGACATATTTTAACCTACAAAGTGGTGGGAATTTTGCCCACCAGTCCCCCATGCTGTGTCCACCAGAGAACGGCTCGGAACGGCCCAGTGCCCACCAGTTACCAGTCACATGATGCTCTAAGAGTGCCCTTTTGATGGGAATGCTTGCCCTTTTTAGCCGGATGCCCACCAGCCCCAATTCCTTAAAATATGCCTTGGCCTAGCCACTTTTAAATGTCGAAGTAGGTATGTATCTTATGTGGAATAATTCAGGGTTGGCAGGCTTTTACCGGTATTTACCGTGGTTAAAACCGGCTGGCATAAACTAGTTTTTGCCAGTTTTTCCAGTTTTTGCCAATTTTTTTAAAGAATAAAATAAGGTGTAAATTAGTATTGGCAGTACCAAAAATATACGTCTTTTACACCCTTATGCCTAAAAAGGTCTTCAATTCGACGTTACCATTCTTCTAACTTCTGAACGGCGCTGTTCGTCATCATAGGAGTTCCTCATCGCTTAGCTGTCTTTCTCGACTTCTCGCTGGTACGACCCAGCAAGAACTAAGCAATATTATTTAAATATATCTTGAAATCCTATAGCTTAGTTTAAAAATGGCTGAAGGCTTATTTGGAGTTACTTTTCAGTCTCATTAGAATACAGCAATTGACTTTAAACTGATTCCTAAACATGTATAATGTATCGGTAATGTATTCTGTTTGAACGCTCCTTACCACACAGGGCAAAATAATCAGCACCAACCATTGAAACATACGAAACCACGTACGATACAGCATCAATTAGCATATTAATGCTTGAATGGGCCCAGCATACGTATAGATAATCGCCTCAATGAAACTTTAAAGTAGTAACACCTAGCAGGAATAGAAGAGAATATTTAAGTCATACGCTTTAAATATATTAATCTGCCACGATATATTTACTTAAAGGAACGTCCAAGAGGGATTCCTTCACGCCCGAGTAACGTCACACAGACATGGGGGAATTCCTTCGCCTTTAAGCCGTGTGTCAAACTGCTGTTAATGGCACTGCCCGCTTACAAATTTGTGAAAATACACGGTAATCAAGTTTATCCCGCATGCAATGAATAAACATTTTATCTTCGCTTCTTTTCCTCTTTTTGTTAAAATTTGGATATGTAATCATTTAATTTTTCCATGCTATATGCTACGAGGTGTGACGCGGCACCCGGTAATCTGCGCCCAGCGCTTGCTGTTGGAGGGGGGCTGTTAAACTACAGCCTCAACAGCAAGCACGACGAGCCCAGGGAGCAGGCACGACATGTTGCTCGTACCAAGTTATGCATATATTAAATAACGGGCGCGGATCTAGGGATACTGAGCTTTTACTACGGAAACTAGGTTGAAACTACATTTCCTCTTATTCCGCCAGGCATGGGACCTTTTTTGGTAAAAAATTCCTGATCTAGCTCAAAATGGGAGAATATCGGATGTTTTTATAACCAGCCGGTGCGGAAGGCAGCGAGGAGCCCAGATTCGAAGAGCTTTTTATCCTAACGTGGTAAACTTATTGTCCACATGAGGTTGAAGTTTCGCTGGCCCCCTCATTTTTTTGCTGGTGGCGACGCTCATATCATAAACCCACATTTTCAAATTGCATAGAACATTTTTGCCTGAGAAGAATCTATTACAAAAAGCTTCCTTTTACTTCTTCCAGCTACTTGCTCCCGATCACGCTCAGCTCGAACAAATTTTTTTAGATATATGGGGAGCGCAAAAATACTAGGCACGCATAGTGCCGCCTGAACGGGGTCCTTTTAAATAGGTGTCTCCCGTTCGCGTGACGAAAACTGCTGATCACCTGGCGCTCGTATGAAGAAAGTAAAATGATAGCCGCAACACCACAATTTGTAGGAGGACGCTACGGCAAGTAAGTATTTTCATTGTATCTTGTGATTTGATTTCTAAGTGTGTTATTTTCTTTACTTATTTCCCCACTCAATTGTCAAGTGTTGCCTTTTCAGCCGAATTCAATAGCCCTGGTTTTTATGAACTCATCATAAGCATGGAACTAAGAACAATTTTTGTGGAAAGTTCATTCCTATACTGTAAATAGGTAAGGGATGTAATAAGGTTTTTTGTTTTCTGCGTGACTCTCAAAATATTACTTGAAAATTCCACTCGCCGGCTATATTTTCCAATATGAATTTTACCCTCGGCATCGTGTCGTAAAACCAGTTTCTGGCACACTGGTGGGGGAGGAGGTGTTTAACACGCGCATTGACGGAGGTCTGAGCCACTTTCGCATTGACAGGGGGTACCCGCCGCCCTCCTAAGATCTCAAGAACCACGCTAGATAGCGAAAAAGTAAACGGCGTTGGATAGTACATCCAAGTCTCTACAGACAAAATCAACCTTTTTCAGGTCACATTCTAGGTCACTAGAGGTAAAAACATGCCATCATAGAAATAATATGTAAATAAAGGTTTTCAGTCATTACATCTGAGCTGGTAAAGTTAGAGCAAAAAAATGTAGGCCATTGGAATCCTCGCAGCAAGCCGATTCGAATGATTTGTAATATCACCTTGCTAGGTCAAATCAGGTCAAACCTAGAATTTGAACTGACCTGAGATCAGGTCAAGGTCAAATTAGGTTAAATGCATATGATTTAAACTGCAAGGATGATAAAACCTAACGCCGTGATAATAAAAGCTATGTCACCATTTATTACTAAGTTATTTCAAAACATTTTCCCGTGCCTTTCCAATGGAGAGGTCATGGCTCGTACCTGACCTTAGGTCATCAATATCGAAAATACCGGAATATGTTTTAAAGAATATGGTGAGGCCATTATGTGATACGAGTTTCAATCCGATAACTTTACATCGTTCTGAGTTCTGACTTATGCTATCTTAAACTTTTTTAGGTGAGGTCACCTGATCTGCACTGGTGACCTGAACTGAGATGACCTAACCTTAACCTTCGCCCGGGTGGGGGGTCTTTTTAGATCCCCCTCGGGTTTTTCCAAAGTGACCAAAAAACGGCGGCGCGCAGCGCCGCCAAACTTGGTTTAGCTGTTCCTTCATCATTTCTACATCTTTCCTGAAAATTTTGGCTCAAGGTCATATCAGGTCAGGTCACCAGGCCAGGTGAAGTGACCTCACCTCAAAAAATACTTAGGACCGCATAACTAAAAGAAGGGTTAATCGATCAAGTTGAAACTCGTACCAAATATAGGGCCCACCAGGAGCTACAACATTTGTTCCGGGATTTTTGATATTGGTGACCTAAGGTCATGTGCAGAGCATGACCTCCCCATTGTCAATACATGGGGAAAATCACGAAATGAGCTTTTCTCAGTAAGTATGGATGGAATCAACTTCAAACATCGGTTGCGACTTGCTTTTAGCCCATTTCTGGAACTGATACCAAAATTTTTGACTTGTGACCTTTAAAACCCGCACTGGAGGGGGGTCTGGCACTAACGCGTACTGGAGGGGGGCCTGGTAGGCCCCCCTAAGATCTCGGAAACTAAGAGGGTTAGAAAAACGCCACTTGATAGGTGGGTGGGGACTATGGTGATTTACGTGATGACCAATTTTCATTGACCTAGGTCAATATCTTCAAGGTCAAACGATGTCGTAAAGGTCAAATATTGGCCATGCTGGGATCGATTCGTAAATGCTGTGATTATGCAGGAAAATGGCGGGAATAAGCTAAAGGCGGACAAGGTTCATAGAGAAGAGGTCTCAAAGAGGCTTCCTCACAACTTTTGGGTCAAGGTCATTCAAGGTCATTGACCTTTAAGGTCACCATATGGTATACTACTTATTATTTACACTTTGACTAAAACTGTAGCCACTGTTTGGCGGGAAATGAGGATTGACCTTTCCCAATGACCTTTGACCTTGACCTTTGACCTTGACCTTTGTATTGGGGTACCCTACCGATGACGTCATAGCATAATATATGTCAGACGGGGTAACGTCATTTCGCCGGACGCACAGTGGTCAGGGACCTTGAAAGTGCAGATATGACCTTGACCTGTGACCTTTGACCTTGACCTTGACTTTCATGTGAAGTGACCTGGACATATAGTCCCGCTCATATGACGTTATGACGTCACCACTCGGTCTTCAATGCAAGCTAACTGGTCCGACCGCGCGTTTACGGCGATCTCAAAATGCAGGTCTGACTTTGAAAGCCTATAAGTCAAAAAATTTTCGGCCGATTTTCAAAAAGTCTTCACCAATCGACGCGCTATTAAATTCTGTTAAATGTGGCCACGTTTCGTTTTTCGGCTACAAGCGGTTCTCCAGCCACCTCGGAAAAACAGGTGGGGGGGGCCTCCGAGGCCCCCCCTCCAGTGCGCGTGTTAAAAGGTCACCTTAGGTCAGATAAACATTTTTTGATGTTTTTCTCTATAAATTTTGAATAAAATAAGATAGAGCTTTTATTTTGTCACCAAAGTGTTTGTATAGTCACTGGAAGTCAAATGATATACATCATGACTATACCAGGTCAAGTTGGGTCAGACCGTTGACCTGGGTCAGGTCAAATTCTTAAATTTGACCTGGCATAGCAATATCATATATCATTCGATTCGTATTGACGAGAGGATTGCAATGGTGCATAAACTATGGCTGTATCTTGTTTGGTTTGGAAGCTATTAGTGAAAAAGTAAACGCCCTTATGCATGGGTGGCTAAGGGCATTCCCAAAAATATGCCCAATATCTAGTGACCTGTAGCTCCCTAGGCTTTGACCTGACACGAAAATGAATGCCACTGCAATGAAAGCGCATCTCAAAAGCTTTCGAATGGTGTTAGAAAAATGTTTCTAGCTATCGTAGTTTCTGAGATATATGAGGTTTTCTTAGTACACCTTATATCAGCGATTTTGACCTATTTTGACCTCTGGTGACCTTGATATTGACCTGACAAGAAAAATGACCGAAATATTTTCGATATCATTTTCGAAGAGCTTTCGATTGCCATTTTGCGCTTTTTTCTAGCTCTCTTAGTTTTTGAGATCGTGGGGGTCTTTTTTAGCTCCCCACCACCAGGGCGAAGGTGGCTCGTACCCGCCACCGGGGCAAGGGTTAAAATTTGGAAAAAGTTGTAAAAATGACCAGGCACAAGGTACACCAAGTATGGCGGCGCTGCGCGCCGCCGTTTTTGTTGTGTCTCCGAAAACCTATGGGGGCGGGTACCTGCCACCGTCACTGCGCGTGTTGAACACCCTCTCGAACTCAGCTCCTCGAATAAGAAGCAAAAAAAGAACGAAAAAAGCAGGCGAAAGCCCTGAATAGGCCACGCAAAATTATGAGGATACTATGTCAGTAACATGTTTTTGCTCAGGTTAATACTGAGGTCATGATGAGTCAAGTGAGTGAAAGTTTTGAGAATACTTCTTTTTTAATCTGGCGCCTGACTGGGTTAACTTGGAGCCAATTTTCGATCGTCATTCAATTCCTCTGATTACAGCAAAGCGAGTGATACTACCTTTTCAATAATAGAAGTCTTTCTAAGCCGTAGGTATCTTCAGAAATAGAGCCATTTTTCGACTAACTTGCGTTTTCTAAATGCATTTCCAATGGATATGCATGTCACGTATTTGACCTTAGATCTGTGGCATCAAAAATCCCGAAATATTTTTTCTAGCATCCGATGGGTCTATAATGTGATAAGTTTTAGATCGATAGATTCTGATTTATGCAATTTTTAACAAAATTGATGAGATGAGGTCACTTGACCTGGCCTGGTGACCTGACCTGAGATGACCCTAAATATCATTTTCAGGAAAGTTGCGTATTTGGTCCAAGATAAGTGATGCCAGATACGGTGGTGCCTCGCACCGCTGTTTTCCGGCAACGTTGGAAAAACCGGAGAGGTGTTCAAGCACCCTCTCCCCACTAGGGCGAGAAAAGTACAGTGAAATTACTCACATTGCCGTAACTTAACACAGCGAATAATTTTGAAATGATTTCATGGGCCCTTGCCTGTATTTTGATTTTGGACTACCCATGTCAGAATATGAAATATGATAGGCACATAAAAATACTTGGTTGGTGGTAGATGGTCAACCAATTTTCCCAGCCCAGTATAGTTGGCAAGGAATTCTGACCAGAGAATTCTAAATGATATAGAAACATTCCAAGTGTCTCCTCAGATTCGCATAATCAGAAGCATAAGAGATCGAAAGCAATCGACATGCCGCGTTAAGCAAGCAATTAAAGAGCCTTGACTTCTTTAGAATTGAATTTTACAGCAAAGGAAGTCAAACGCTTTACTTGAATATCAAATGTCATTAAATTATCGGTTTCTGAACACCAACTACCTGAGGAGGGTTCAAAGTGTACCATTCAGAAATGCCACTGTTGTGTTTGCTCAGTCAGTAAAATTGACGAACTGCTTACTTAAAAATGAGAGGAATAATCAGCTTCCACTCATAATGCTGGACAAAAATATATCAAAGGCTCAAAGTAGACGCATATTCAGACATTGGAACCTGAGTGCTCGTCATTGAAGAAGAAGAAAGGTAGGATTTGGCAATGTTTGAAACCAGGCTGATTTTCTAATCTCACCTTTCCACGTTTTCAGTGACATACGTCTGGTACCTCCGTATTAGAACTTATCACTTTTGACATTTTCCAGAGTTTTGGGCGTAAGCTGGTTATTCACAGCATTCTGAACCATGATGCCTACAACCTGAGCACCTGCCTAGAATAAGATGCCTAGAAGATGATACCTAGAATAGAGTAACTGCCTGAGTAGATGACTAGAATGAAATACCTGCTTACACACTAGTCTTGACCAGAGACCATGTCAATGCCATCATTTGCTTCACATTTACAACTGTTCTATGACCTTTAAATGTCTTTCTGGTCTATCATTGTCAGTTTAAAGGTTTTTGCCACTTTTTGCCAGTTTTTGCCACTTTTTCCTGGTAAATACCGGTATTTACCAGTTTATGCCACTGGCTGGCATAAACCTAGTTTTTGCCGGTATTTTGCCAACCCTGGAATAATTATGCTTTGACTCGATGTTTAACCCTATTTCCGTCCGGCTCCCGGCTACCCCTATTTCCGGCAAGGGGGGCAATATCGGCCCCCTAAGATCTCGTAATCTAACCGGCCGATTTTGAAAATTCAAAGTGCCATAGATTCCTCTGCTGCTAAACTTTATTTTGAAAAAAGAAAATTTCAAAATTTTTATTTTTTTAGGAGAAGGTCGTGCAAAATATACAATTTTTGTGTATTTTTAGGTTTTCCATAACCCTTGTCTCTGTTGTACGATTTTCACAAAACTAGTTCAGATTTACAAATAATTGACCCAAAATTTTCATATACTCGAGTTACGCAAAAATTCGAAATTCAATGGCAGTTCCAGGACCAGGACTATGAGGGGAAATATATACAACCTAAAAAGTTTTTGTTACGCGGATTAGAAGCCGTCATATACTGCTTGGCATCTTTGACACATAAATAAATGAGAAAAAAGTGAAAAACTCATCAGGGGCGGATGCAGTAAGGTAAAACAGTGGGGTAAAATACATACCAACAATATGCGAATGGTATGCATGAGTATATTAGTCCCTCGACTAGTTGAAATTTAATTTCTGATAATTTTTACCCTCCCATGGCAGCTCTGGGAAAGGGGGTGGCATAGGCGGATCAAGGACTCGTCGTGGCGGGGTGGGGGTGATTGGAAACACATTTTCAATATACAACGATATTGAGTCGCGGCGGTGATACTGGCTGGGAATATACATTTTAAAAATGTGTAGTGACTGGACACGCCTCTGGTAATCTAGAATTGGGTTATAACTATTTTGAATTTTCATATACCCAATTGTATTCGCCCTGGCACGGCTGTAAGCAGTCTTCTCACTTACTAACGTTTAGTCCTTCTTGATAACATTCCCCCCATTTTGAACTGCTGTAACCGCCCCTGATGAATACAAATAGTGACAATTGTGAATGCACTATCATCTCACATAAAAAATGATATAATAAAACCATATAACTGGTATCAGGATCAGCAGAGACGGCTTCCTTTTACAAAAAACCCATCGCATACGATAATACTTGGTTTGTGGATAGAACCTCCCCAAAAACCCAGCCATAGCTCCGCCCCTGGTAAATATATAATCTTGAAAATTTCAGAAAACCTGCCTGTACTAGTTTTAGGAAAAGTCAGGAAGTTTCAAAGTTCTATCGCAAGCCGTTTCGGAGATATTCTACAAAAACCCGAAGGGGGCAATATTAGCCCCCTGCCGGAAATAGGGTTAAGGTTCAGGGATTATTCATTTTTTGTATCACTGGGTCGAAGAGCCGATAATTTGCATCTCTGAGAATCCACGTTCGCAACCCTCACCGTCAACAAATGTGATATAAGGCACTTCGCGATTTCGCTGAATCTGCCTAACACTGTGGCAAACCTAACGTGTGCTGTTTGATTGACATCTCTAATGTTTCATTCATTCGGACGCGAGTACTGGCTTGTTAAATCAGCAACCCAGGCTTGCCTTAGGAGCTAGCACGTGCGACGCTGCGTCGTAGCCGGGAGCCTGACGGAAATAGGGTTAAGACTCTTAAGACCTTGATTACAGCGGATTCGTTTATTGACATTCTTGTATTCGCGGATGTCTAGCCTTCTCTAGTGTGGGACAGTTGTTTGGCAATTATTAGCTAGATATTTAATTTGGGAAACCCTTATGAAGACCGTGAGTCATGGCACAAAATATGGCGGATAAAATTGTAAAAAATCCGTTCACAAATCGATCATACAGTGAGAAATTGGATGTCATAAACAATGAAGTGCCGAAGCTGTCCTTGAAATGGGAAGCTCTTGTGAGTACCTTTTCCTTCCCAGCTTACTTACCTACCTACCTATCCTTCTTCAATTTTTCATTGTACCTTCATATACTGCCGCACAACCGTTTCCACAATCCACCGACAATGTTCTTATTTTTTCTTCAATTTTTTGTATGAAACATTTCAACATAAATATTACTTTTGCTCATCGATTTGAGCTTGCTCCTTCTCCAGCCGGCCTGCTGGAATCACCCCTGTCTAATATCAGGTAATAAAAAGCCTGGGCGACGTCCTTACCGTTAGGCCAATCGTGCCTGGGCTGTCAAAATGTTCAAGCGCCGCCACTGGTTCTAGGCATTCGAAATGCTCTAGGAATCGGTTTCAAAGTTTCAAACACTAGACATATTGATTAAATGTATTCTTGCGGGAAATCAAGCTATTGCAGAGTTATCTTAGTAATAGCCTTGGCAAGGACGCTGCAGTTTTTGCAGGACCATGCAAGGGCACCCGCGCCACAAGCTCTATTATTCAAGACAGTAGTGTTCGAGCGAGGCTGAGTGTGTCGGCAGTCGAACCTGTTCATGTCGGAGAACCTGCAGCTCCCTGCGCTTCCCAAGCCTAAATGTATGTATGTATGTATGTATGTGTGTAGGAGCTATGTATGTATAGATATTAGGCAAGGTCTGGTATTTGGAGGGCGTAGTAAATACGCATTTATAACATATTACTTCAACCCAACTCAGCAGGAACTTAGTTGTGTGAATTTGCAGACTACAGCTAGTTGATAGGTCTAGAACTAGGTACACGGACCTAAACATGGTCATAACTAAAAAATACATGCATGGTCATAACTCGCAATTATTCTGAACTCTGTCAAGTTATCGATCTTATGGCTTTGTATGACAGGAATCCATCTAAACAATTCCTCTTTTGACATTCTTGGCAGTTTTTCTCCTATTGCTTTGGTGTTTATATCAGTGTTAGAAGTCGGATTACAAGTGAACAACCTTACGGGTTTGGACAGCAAGAACTCATCTAAACAGTAATCCCTCGTCCTTCGAAATTCTTGGCGGCTTTTTGCCGAGGTCTTTGGTATTTACACCAGCGTTAGAAGTTGGATTACAAGTGAACAACCTTAGGTACGGCTTGGGACGACAAGAACTCATCTAAGAAGTAATCCCTCATACTTGGACATTCTTGGTGGTTTTCCGCCGAGGTCTACGGTGTTTACATCAGCGTTAGAAGTTGGATTACAAGTGAACAACCTTAGGTACGGCTTGGGACGACAAGAACTCATCTAAGAAGTAATCCCTCATACTTGGACATTCTTGGCAGTTTTCCGCCGAGGTCTGCGGTGTTGACATCAGCGGCGGAAGGCCGATTGCGGTCGATGCGGAGAACCGCCGCTGGATGACCACGCCCACCCGCCACCCGTCAAATGAATGGAAAAACATCAGCCAGAGACATTTCCACAGATGGTGCCTCTGTTTGCTTTGGCTGGGTGTCGGGACGGGAGCTTTGTCGGGGGAAAGTCTAAAATAATGGTCTGTTATATTCAGGGAAATTGAGCGGTCGTTTAAGTGTTTATAGTCAGAACGAGGACAGACCTGACTTTTACAAAGGCTGATGAAAGCTGTAGAGATGCCACATTATCGGACCACGTGAGAATGGGTACAGAGATAAGTCTCGTAATGAAGGTAACTGAGGGTTACGATCATCGTTATCTCCATTAGTTTGTATTCTTTTACTCAACCGAATGTATATTTTACGGTCATTTTGGCTTTAGGCTGGAACAGATTGAACGATACGCATTTGAAGATTCAAATTACTTCAAGATAATTATATATCCTATTAAGATTTTAATAGCCTGTCTCCTCGAATCCTGGCAGTACAATGTAGCTAATCCTCTGATATTATATATTCTGGCACAGCCCATCATCAGAATCATAATGCAATTGGTAAAAGCACAAATATTTGGTCAGTGTAACAAGACCTTGAATTCGGGGTAGTGGTTTTACCTATTGTATTGGGAGGATTTTGAAGAAGGGCCGTGCCGGAATCTATAATCTGAGAGTATTAGCTCCATGTGGCGCGTATGATTCCGGGAGGTAGAACATTAAACATTCTGTCATCCTATAACCATCCTGCTCGGCTCAGCACTGCAAAATCGAATACATTTAACCATTTACACATCGAATAGCTCTCTTTAAATTTTAATCCCCTATGCATTGTCCTTCGGTCATGTAAATTCGATGAAAGATATTTGAAACACATGTTTGAAATCTTGCCGCCTAGCAATAATTATTTTCAACACGCTTGTCCTCTAAAAAATCGTTTCAGTCGATGTGGACATGTTGTTAGTCTACCTGCCTCCTTAAGGTCACCAGGGGCAGCGATGAATCTGTACCGGTTATTTACGGGGGGGAGAATCGTGCTAAAAGTTATTTTTCTAAGAAAATTTGGTCGAGTTGCTGGGTTGAGTGGAGAAATCCCTTGTTTGCCCCCTCCCCTGTATTCGCCGGGGGGCAAATATGTCACACCGTGGTGATCGGGCAGTGGAGTAAGGGGGCGCGGTAGTGGAGTGGTCAGCGTAGCTGGCTTCCACGCCGCCGACCCGGGTTCAAGGCCCGGCGGCTCCCTGAACAAGCAGCAAGCTGGCTATCGAGGAACCTTTCCAACAGAGAAAGAGTTGGCGACGCCATGTGACCCTGGTAGTTGGTGCGTCGATAAGCCCCAAAATTTTTTATTATGGGCAGTTGAGTAGCTTTCGAGCATGTCCAGCTCGCACGGGGGCTAGGTGAGCATCACTCGCTAAAAAGGCCCCTGTTTCTTTCCCAGGTCTGGAAGTGTGGTGGGGGGCTAATGTGAAATTCTCTAATAACAGGTAAATTTATGGTAGTTTCTTGGAGGCGATATTTTGATATTGTCTTTATACCATCTTTAAGTAGTTGCATCGACATGAAAATTGTGTACCTTTCTGGGAAGATAAAATTCCCTACAACTAGGCAAGCTGTGCCCTGCATTTATCAGTGACCAGCAAAATACCAAGCGTGATGTGTAGTATTTCTTTCCAAACCCGACCCCAGAAACATCCTGTGTACGCTGAGGTACTCGAAAGTGGAGCGAGGTCGCTAGTACGGATGTTTGGCAGCATTTAACCATTTAACGGAACCACATTATATACACATCATTTTAAGTTATCTGCAGCAATGAAGAAATCAGTTGATGCTCATTTGCTGTTTGTATCGTAAAGTTTCCCACGAAGAAAAAGCTTGGGGGGTTTTAACGTACCACCTGCTGAGATGATATGGTGTCGCCACCAATCACTATGTTGGAAAGGTATCTTGGAAGCAAAAAGACCTTCACCAATATTCCCGGCGGGGATTTGAACCAGGGCCAGCAGCGGGAAAACCCAACGCACCACCACTGCGACGCTACATCCCCTTCTCGCGAAAACAGTTCATTAGGACAATTTACAATCAATCGTGGTCTGTTGTTTGAATGCTTCTCTTGAAAATTTCCGACGGAACACCGACCCGGATCGCTTTGTCAGGTCACTAGTGGCTTTACACGGCAAGTGGCCATAGTACGTGACAGGCTGAGAAGGGATTAATCACCCTTTCTAAATCGTTCGCTCATAAATATAACAAAGGCTGCAAACTGCTAAAACACGAAAAGCACATTGCAAAATGTATCGTAAAAGTCTTGTATGTATGTACATGCATCCCAAATTCTTGTGTGCACATCCCAAATTCTCTCTCTCTCTCTGGCTCTGGCTCTGGCTCTGGCCCTGGCTCTGGCTTTGGCTCTGGCTCTCTCGTTCAATATTTTGGTATCTTCCAGTCCACACCTCAATAAAGCAAGAGCTCTCGGCAGTGAGTATTTTTTGGTTTGAAAACTATCCTAACCATGTAAGGCAGTGAGAGACTGAGACATACGAGACTACGACTACGACATACTCGTACTCGTAGCTCCATAAGGTGGTACAGGGTATGGGGTTCTCTCTTTGCCGAAAACTCTGCAAGGAGCTATGCTCAGCCTGACCAGGAAAAGTGAACAGCCATGCTGTGAAGGCAGAATAATGGTTTATCAAGTAGTGGTGAGAACATGAGATATGTCGTAATCATAGGACAATCAAACTGAAATGATTAAGTATGATTGAGTCTATCTCGTTGAATCCGAAATAGGCATCCCGCAGTGAAGCAGGTGAGCTAAGTAGCGTGGCTATCTACCATAGCACTGTAGAATTTAGCAACTTTTGATGATCAAACTTTGTTTTATTGTGGTCGAAAAGGACCTGCGTGCCACGAATGTCTCAAACTGGTGGCCTAATACCAGGGGGAGGGGGGTTCAAGCCCCTCCGAAATATTAGGGTGCCTATAGTTATTGCATAGCCGGAGCCTGTTCGGAGGTAACGGCGGGAGAGGCTCGAGGCCCCTAACACCCCCCACCCATGAATTCCTGGATTCCCCACTGTATAAATATATATATATATATATATATATATATATATATATATATATATATATATATATATATATATATATATATATATATTATTTACAATTTAATTCCTATGCTGCTCAGGGTGGAGCATCGCCTAACAGTTTCGCATTTATTATCAGAGTTCCCAGCTAATGGTTCCAAACATAAGGGCTTCGACCAATGGAATTCAATGGCGGAAAGGTTCACTCTTCGGCTCACGACACGTTGTCTGCAACGCTGAATTTCACATCAGCCCCGTGACCAACCCGAATCGAGCACGTCATCACGCCGTTAGGACTCCTCTGAATAAATAAAGACACTCGTGTCAGGAGCCACGGTTATTGTTACGTCTATCTTTTTCCTCATAGTAGACGCTCTGGAACGGTAGATGCACGCTTGGCGTGCAGTTCAAACGACTCGTTGGAGACATTCCTGCCCCCGCCAGTGTTTTTACGCTCCAGCTCAACAGCCACTGCTATCACACATGCGATTCGTGGCTTCGGGGGTCTGAGCGCAGTGGCGGATCCAGGAATTCATTTGGGTGGCTAGGGGGCTCAAACCTCACCCTCCAGTACCTCGGGTAGCCCCTCACCTATGTATTATCTGTAGGGGCTCAGACATTTGGGGGGGCGGGCTTGAGCTCCCTTATCCACCCTCTGGATCCGCCATTGTCAGAGTGGATCCTCAAACACGTCCACCATGGTGGTACGGCTTGCGAATCGAAGCAAGGAAAAACACCACAAAACATGTGGAAACGACCGTGACCTTTAGAGTTCGGGCAAACTGGATCTGCATCGCTGTCCTGACTGGTGCGAGATGTGTTTGTTAATGTGCATTAGTCTAATTGGAATTTCCGACCGATTTTTTAATCCGAGGTAGATTGTTAATGACCAGTCTGCTCAGCGTTTTGTCCCACAGACCTGCGCAAATGCTAAATGTGCGCCGTGATTGAAAAATTATTGAATCATATTCGTCGTAACTTGAACGCCAAACTAGCTTTACGTACCCCTATTTACATGAAATGTAAGCATCACGGACCAGAGTTCAACTTCCCACATCCTCCAAGGCTTCCTACCCGCCTCCACATCCAACGCAAGGCCGCAGTAATGAATGCTCAATTTTCGGCGAACCGGACGTTTGAGGACCACTGCGTTCGATTCCACTCGTCCCTCAAGACACCGATGGAGCTTAATGATCGCTGCTGACGTCATCACTTATGTTCCAATCCATGGCCAGCTGGCCATTGCGCAGCAATATTAGACACCCAATGATGTAATTCACTTTACCGGAAACTGACTCCGAGCTTGGAAACATCTGTATAGCCGCGATGAAAACCATGCATGGGCCTTTGCAACTTGACTGTGCCATTTAGCAATCCTAGATTGCTCGTCCATATCGACCCCCGTACATGAAACCTACATAACGCTTATGCTGTGAGTGCTTGGAGAAAGGGTGGTATTTGCAACATTTTAAAATCGAGTACGGAGTCAGGCAAGTCTATGCAGCTTTCATTCTAATCATGCCGCTGCTTCCCGACTGATGAGTTCTCCACTATCAAATGGCCTCAGGGGCCGTGGCCTGATGACCTTTAGATTGTGGGTGGTGTGGGCAGATCAATGCTGGAGGGGGGAGCGCGTGACGCGACCCCGGCCCGCCGAGTGTTGATTTCGCGCCAAAACTGACAGTCACGCATACCGCTAGACCTTCAATTAATGCCTCCAGCACCCTACTTGTGCTCTACTCAACAGAAAAAATAGACCGGAAAGAAATCGAGTCCACGAAGAGGAATGCCAGTAGTGTGATTTTGTTGGCTACTGCTGACAGTAATGAATAACTGGACACATATTTCATCGGTGGGAATGAGCGCCAACTGTCGGCGAATTCTGACGGCCATGAGAGGGCACGGTTGGTCCGTTGCATGCACGTTTGAGGACGTCCTGCAATGCTAGCCATCAAAGTGGAATGGCTGCACCAGAATGTCGGTAGCCACTCGACAGGTAAGTGGCGATAAAGAAATGGAGCTAGCAAACACAATTTGTTTTAACACGCGCATTGACGGGGGCGGGGGCGCCGCCACGGAATTTTCGCAGGGAGGGGGACAGACCCGGGCTGGTGCTGAACGGGGGAGGCGAATTTTGAGCATATTCGGTAACTGACAGCATTAATGACCATTGACCCAAAAATTTGGGGAGGACGCCCCCTGGTTGGCCAACAGGGGGGACGCGTCCTCCCCGTCCCCCCCGCTTTCGGCGCCCATGGACGGGGGCGGGTACCCACCCCCTCGGGTTTTTCAGAGGTAGCATAAAACGGCGGCGCGTAGCGCCGCCGTACTTGGTATACCTTTTCTCATCATTTTTACAATTTTTTTCTCAAAATTTTTATGTGAGGTCATCTCAGGTCAGGTCACCAGTACAGGTCAGGTGACCTGACCTAAGAAATGTTTAAGATAGCATAAGTCTGAACGGGTTGAACTTATCCCATTGAAACTCATATCACATAATGGGCCCACCGAGTTCTCTAAAATATGTTCCGGTATTTTTATATCGATGACCTAAGGCCAGGTACGAACCGTGACCTCTCCATTGGAAGTACATGGGAAAAATGGTTTTAACTGAATAACTTGGTAACGGAAGGTGATAGAACGTTTATTTTAGGTGCATTATATTTGCCTTGTCTCTGCGGTTCTAATGATAGGCGTTGTATTTAATTGGACCTTGACCTGACCTCAGGTCAGGTCAAATCCTTGATTTGACCTAGCAAGGTCATATTATATACCATTCGATTTGGCTTGCTGCGAGGATTCATATAGTTCCAGTTGTTTTGCTCTATCCTTCATTGTTCAGATGAAATGACCAAAAACCTTCATTTCCATGTTATCCTTATGACGGCATGTTTTGACGTCTAGTGACCTCAAATGTGACCTGACAAAAAATGCTTTAAATTTTTTCGATGGAGAAGTGGATGGGCTACCCAACACCGTTTTCTGTTTTTCGCTACCTAGCGAGGTTCTCGAGATCTTAGGGGGGGCGGGTAACCGCCACCCCACGTCAAAGCGAAGGTAGCTCTGACCCCTGTTAATGCGCGTGTTAAGCCTAAGAGCCAAGACAAGCATGACAGGAATCTTTGTGAAGAAAAGAGCCATTTCATAAAGGCAACTTCTTAGGCATTATTCGTTTCCCAAAGTCATATCATGACGTCACTAAAAACTTTGGTTCTAGAAATGCCTGTATTGATTGTTTTCGTACAGTCGGCTTTAGTGGGTAGAAGCCTTATATTTGTAGTCTCTAAAACATTCTTGAATTATAGAGAGAAAACCTGGCGTTGCTGTATAACCACGGCTGTTGGTGCGTCGTCAAACACCAGCAATTATTGAGAAAAACCCGGAACGGTTCGCCAATACTTTACATTCCTGTATCTGTTTTAACGAATGAGTTATCAGTCCAACTCTAGTCATTATCAGCAAACGAACATTCCTTACTAATCGATAGTCCTTGCAGTGTTGCAGCGATTGTAACTTTTGGCCCATCTCGTCAATCCCGGACGCAAAATTAAGCAAATTCAGGGCATTATACATTCCGCACAGCTGTCGTTGGTCCTAACTGGGGGGCCAATGCGCGGGCGCAGCTTGTAGAATGAGTAGGTAATCCTTTTCCAGCGATCTGTGGCATTCAGTTTCTGATGAAGCTCAGTACCCAAATATAAGATCACTCTGAATTTTCCGTATGTTGCATCCCGAACTGTGGGGGATAGGCCAAATAACATGTTACTACATCTTTCTAGCCATTTAAAATTTGCCATACATATCCATTTTCTTAGGAGGAGGGGAGTGGAAATAGGAGGAGAAATCACAAACAAAGTGACTAGTTATTGTGGTAACGAGAGTGAACGCCACAGGTGGGTCCAAGGGGAAGGGCAAAAGGGCCCTGGTATCAACCAAAGCCTAAACTAATATATTTTGACTCCCAAAAGACCAATATTTGAACGTTTTTTTGAAAAAAAAACTATTTTTTCTCGACTTAGCCCCCCCAACGTTGGCTTGGCTCCCTCCAAAATGCGCTCCTGGATCCGCCAATGGTGAACACTCACCTGTCAGACAATACGTCATAACAAAAGGCTTCAGCTCTAAATACCATACCTCTTTCTCCAGTTTCATACGCTGCCTGAGCGTACCCATTGTTTTTGTTCAGATTTTCCCCGCTTTACGTGAAAGGACATTCCAATTTATTTTGACTTCCACTTGACCTGCGCTGGTAACATGACTTGAGATGACCTGACCTTAAAATGTTGGGAAAAGTTACACAATTGATCAATGATAAGGTGTACCAAGAACGGTGGCGCTTTGCGCTGCCGTTTTTTCGTGCTGCGGGAAAAACCCGAGGGGGTGTTCAAACCCCCCACCGGGGCGAGGGTTAAAGTTTCCGCTCGAGATCGCCACTACCGCCAGGAAAGTGGGAGTGCGGAGGGAGTGAGGCTGGGCGCTGGGCTTCTCCGCTCTGGCAGAGTGAGGCTGGTGTCGAAAATATATTCACGTTTTTCATCTTTTTGAAAAGGATCTAAATGTAAGTATGTAAGGAAACATGTGTTTTTTCTATATGCAGCTTACGTGAAGCTGCAGTGTTGTTAAAAGCGACAAAAGTGTGGCACTAATCTGTCTATCTCACTGAACAAAGAAAAAATTGGAGATAGGTTTCCACCGATAGGTTTGACTTCCTGCTTAAAATCCGTTGCGACGTCCTTGCCTTTACTGCAACCACAAAAAATATCGAGACACCAAGCCATTAATCAGATGGAACGTCAGGCTTCGGTAGCCGTGGCACTGTCTCCAAGCCGAGTGAGCGGAGTTATTGCTGGAATGGCCTGCAGGGGGCGATCGATTCAACCACTTCAACAGAGAATGGTTAGCTTACACGAACGTGGTGGCTGGATGCAGCCAGTGCTCAGCGACAGTGGCGGATCTAGGATTCCGGAAAGGCTTTCGGTGGCTTTTGTGTGTTTAAAGTGACGCCCTCGAGACGCGCCAGTTCCGTTTTTTAACGGTGGACGTTTCAACAATGTAGCGGGAAATAGCAGAGCAAATATACCAAGGGGGTGCCGCTGTATGGAGAGGGACGGCCAAAGAGACGAACAAGAATCCGCATCTTCTCGTGGACGAGCGGTTTTCAATGGAACACCTCGGTGAAAAATGCGCCTCGGCCTGGTTCCCCTTCTCAAATCAATTTTAAAGAGCCTGTACCGTACAATTCCTGCAGTTTAAAGGGAATGTGGCACCTCGGTCGAATCCAGGAATTAAGTGTAGTGAGGGGTATTTTTGTAAAAAAATCTGGAAAACTTGCATGGTTTCTCTGAAAAATGTACAATGAGCTCAATGTTTGGATTTTTTAATTCTCTATGGTGAAAAATAAACCTCTGCCTGTGGATGACGTCATGATCTGGCAACTACTACCATATTTAATACGCTTCAACGGCTTCGATTAACTGATACTCACCGTGACGTCAGCATATGTCGTCACACCAACAGCCATGACAACTGTGGCTTGCTGCTAAGGGTACATGAGGGGTACATTTCAGGTAGGTCTTAGCTTTTTCTGCGGAAATCTTGGGTTCCAAGACAAATGATATATTGGGTACGGAGTTTTCCGACTTGCTTTACAACTTGGCTATCTAAGTTAAAATCACGTTATGAAGGTGCCACATTCCCTTTAAACCTTCGCTCCACCCCCCCCCCACCAGGAGAGCGATCATGTACTTCAAAGGTTGGAGAGGTAGCTTATACTAGGACTGTCGAGCACCCAAATCACACGTCCCCCCCAGGAGGAGAGGCAGGCATGGGTTTGCCCCCCCAAAAAAAAAAAATCTCGAGTCTGCGTCCGCCCCCGGTTAGCATGACATTGTTACTTGAGCGGTTAAGTGTCAAATGGAGATAAGGCATGGCTGCAAGGTGGCTACTTCGTTTCGGACGTCAGTTTTCTGCTGTCGGTGTTGGTGTTCACACTTTTGTGCGACATAGGAGTAGTAGAATGCCACGGGATAAGAGGACGAATTGCGCTGACTAGAGGATTTACTTTTACTAGATTCTTGGTCCTGGCGCCAGTCCCGAAAACGACAGGCCTCGACTGGTCCCGGCAAGACCCAACGTGGTCCTGGCATTGGTCCCGGAAATAATTCAGGTTAATAGGAAATCATTTGCAGCCTTGTCTTGTACGTTTCAAAGAGTGACTTCAATTTTCCTATTTCAGCCATGAATTATGTGTAATTGTGTTATTTCATTTCATTTTCGAGTGGAGCTTATTACAACTGAATTACGGTTTGTGTTGCCATGCCAGCGTTAACCCACCCAAAACCCCCTGAATCGAGAACAGATCTCCAGCCCTGGCCATGGTATGCCACTTCTCAACCCGACACCCGCCCCCCCGTGACTTCATTTATGAACAGCCCCATCTAGTTTTAAGTAAGACAATTTATGTGTGCGTAGTTAGCTATATTAGGTTATTTATTCGTCAAATGCTGAGGGAAAACTAACTTAATTGGTTAAAAATTACCTAACCTTCAATCTAATATGGCCCCAAGGAACACAGGTCCTTGTTAAGACTATTACGCTCTCCAATCCTTAGAGGTCTCGGCACGGTCCCAGTGCAGACCCAGTTGATCCCGGCAAGGTCCCGGTCGAGCCCAGCATCCGGTCCCGGCTCCGGGACGCTGGGACCAAAGATAGCACCTCTGGTGCTGACCCCGTCGAACGTTCTTCGCAAAAGACGCCTCCTTACAAGACAGAGTAAATTTAAAATCGAAAAATGTCACAATTGCTCAAGAAGAATCAGACAGCTGCCGGAAGCAGTTACTGAAGAGCTGCTCGCTGCAGAGACACAATCACCATCGACTGACTCACTGGGCGCTCCAACAGTTTCGGCCGAAGTCGATGTTTCTCATGTATTACCGCTGCTGGACGGAACTACCGTCAGATCAGATAGGTTTTTGGTTGAACTGATCCTTTGAAGTTGGTTTATTCTTCGCTGTTTGCTTTCAATTTCTTATCACCGTTTTCGAGACATAATGGATGTGCTCAGGGTTTTGTCATATTATTTCAGAACCAAAGTGGTAAACGTCGAGGGGGAACGTCCATTCAAACTGGGAACCAAAGTAGGTCACTTTTATTCCTCAATAGAAACTTAAACTGTTTTTTGGTACATTGATTCAGCCTCAACTGCCTCTTCCGCTGGTGTAATGAACCAAATGCAGCTAAATCTAATACACTACTCTCATAACACAGCCTTTTAGCTTTGAATTCGCTTCCACCCAGGACCTGAATAATACTGAATCCACCATGCTTAAAAACACATATTTTATAATATGTGTTGTTTTGCGTTCCTTACTCTTAATGAAACCTTACTGAAGCCGAAAACAAAAGATGAAAGAAAAAAGAAAGATTAGAAAATATTTTTTGTCAACGGTACACCCTTACCTTATGCAAATTTCCACAACACCATATGCTTATACAGATGCGTGTCTCCCTAGCAACAAACCTATACCCATAGTCTCCGCTGAGCACCACACACGTGCACGTCGTCAGTTGGCAGATGGACCAGTTGGCTATCGGAGGGGCGCGCTGGGCGACCGATTTTCGCGCGCATGGCGTCCCTCTTTGGCTGATTAGACATATAATAAATTAAAGAACGGAAAATTCTATTGATTTTATGAGCAAGCACAGGCACAGGAAGGTCCTGAAGGTTATTTTGTTTTTATTTTATTTTTTATTTTACATTTTATTTTTCCTGAAGGCTATTCTAAGGTGACTCACCGGCCACACTTAGAAAAAGTTTCAAAAATTGAGTACAAATTTCGAAAAAACTTAATAACTATTTAAAAAAAACGAAATTCTCAAAGCTGGAGAATAGAATGTTAAATACAATCACGTATTAAATGAGCACCCATAACGAAAGACTGCACAAAAAATAATGATTGCATGCCACCATGTTTTGCCAAAAACACGGATTTCCACGATTTTCAGCAAGCTGTAACTCCAAAACCCGTATTTTGAGAAAAATAAATATTCTCAAATCTGAATTCTACGCCACTGATATCCCTGTGTGCGAAATTGGAATGAAATCTGAAACTGCTATGTACAATCCAGGTGGTGCCTGGTCAATTTGTCCTGGAATTGGTCGATTTGTCGATTTATCGATTTGTCATGGTATGGTTAGTTAGTAGTATGCCACAGCAGCGGTTGACAAGGCTATGAAGTAGCAAAATTATTATAAGGTTTTTTTTAGTAGAAGCAGAATATTTAAAATTGTATTTCAACAACTAAGAGCGTTGTGCCTCGTTTTTTCTTCACTGAAAATTTTCCTTGACTACGTAAAATCTCTGAACGAAGGGAACCTTTGCTCAAAATAATATTCAGGGGAAACGATTCAAATAAAGTTTTTCATGCCTTCATTTCTAAATATCCTTGGAAAACTGCTCGGAAGAGAAGAAACTCTGAAAACTTACCTGGCTCAGCTCCCCTGAGCGCAGAGTAAAACAGAGTTCCGCCCATAAAATGGCATTGACCCAGCGGAATCTGCTAAATCATTCGTTAAAAGGCAGCTCCAGCTCACAAAATTCCCAGACAGTTTTGCCCTTAATCGCTTACGATGACGTCACCGGCGTAAAGTGGCGATGGATTTGGCTTAAATTATGACTGGAACCAGGAAACTCAACCATAGAAAGTACATCAAAAGATGATTCGCTATATGGTGCGGTGCTCTCAGTGTATCCAGGATTCAATTTCATTTGAGTGTTTTACTAGTACGTTATCTATATAGCAGCTTTTCCGTGGTGTTCCATCAAACCTTGCGTGCCTGCTGCAAAAGAAAAAAACGCGGGAAGCAAAGTCAATAAGAATGCGACAGTATTGTCCACATTATTCCAGATCAGACATCAACTTCAATTTCAAAACAATAAGAAATTGTGGAAACAGCGTAGACGAAATACAACTGTCAACCGGCGACGTCGGGTTTTCACAGCGCGTTACCGATTGCTTGAAGTTGATGCCGTTCTACAGAGCAAAGCACTTGTTTTAGCTGCACCAAAGTACTTGTTTAACTTCATCAAAGTACTTGTGTTTGCTGCGTCCAGTTTAGCCTCGTGTCGCAGCAGTCACCTAGGAGTAACTTAAAACAGTGACATCCGCACTATCCTGAAACCACCATTCATACACGCCATGAGTATCGATTGGCTGGGTTTTTATAAGCAGCACAGATGTTTTTTGGGAGGTGAGTTGATGTCCACCACATGCAAAAAAGTGTTTGTTTCACACGGTTCCATCAGGCCAAATGCAAAATGTATGAGAGTTGATTGATATAATTGGTTCTTTAGAGTTGATTGATATAATTGGGTGTCGTAACAGTGACGGATGGTGGCATTCGTATATAGGATTCATATCATCGATTAATTTGTTTGCGGGAAGAGTTGTAAACTGCAAGACATAAGGTCAATATGATGTCAATTGCAGAATAAAGCACATGGACGTAACTTATCATGCCGGTTCTTATGTCGGTTTCCAACCTTTGAAACGATCTAAGGAGTTACAGCATAGAATAACGTTTTTGTTGGATACGCTAGCTTCAGAGCCAAGCACAGGACAATCTCTGCCTCATTCTTATGTCTCGAATTTACCTTTTTTCCGCGCCTGATGCTATTTTAAAGAAAGACATCAAAGTTTACCGCTGGTCGTTTGGGAATTATTATAAGTGTGTGTTTACTGGTTTGGCCCACGTGTACACGTCAGGTTTTCAAGCGAGTGAGAACTGATTTGTAGCTTCCTGACTGGGTGGGTTATAAACTGACCAATTATAAGAGCCATCACTTAAAAAATAACTGCATGCTTGATTGAATAATAATATGCTAAGTTTTTCCATGCAACTTTGGTCTTAAACACAAATCTTTGAAGAATGAAAATGTATTTGGCCTTTTCAAAGATGATGATTTCAGCTTCAAAATATTCACATATACCTATAAGGGAACTATGTCACATTCAAGCTGAGGCATGAAATGTACCAAAAACTAGCAAGTCGAATCTCCTTGGTAAGCTGCTATAAAACGCGCACAAAATCTAAATTTCATATTTTGCCTTTGGCCTGTGCATATTTATACCTGTAGTGGGAATCTTCGAAAATGTAGTTAGTGCGTTTTCGAACCCCCAAAAATAACTATTAATAGGTTTCCACAAAACAGACACTACGGTTTTGCCGACAAGGGGCGTGTGATTTCAAATTTTAGCATACCTTGTTGGCATTAACTCAGCAAACAAACGCATTGTTACCTATTGTGTTGGGTGCGTGAATCGACGGCTCAGAAATGATGCCGCATCCACCGCTGCGAACGGCTTTGTTTTGATGTGAACGAAGCACGAGTCCATCATCAATAATAGGACGAGAACCAGCGCAGTCATTGTCTGGATGGCCCGGTCGGAGGGAATGAACACCTGCCTCGGTCCGAGGTCCGCACACATAAGCGACTTCAACCCAGTAGAAACTTCCGAGGTCCGTCACCATGGCTTGCCGCCGGGTTGTGGGTTTAAAAAGCATGCTAGGTGTTGATTTGGGGACTTCCGTTGTACAGTAATGCTTGAATTAGGAGCGATGTGCGAGGGCGTCTGGACGAGCAGAATGCAATTCTGATTATTATTTTTAAAATTAAAGTTTGTGTGTTTTCATGCCAAGTTTATATTACAAATTAAATGGTTTGAGTTAGCGAGTCAAAGAGGGTAAAGTTTGGAACAGAAGCAATGCCTCTACCATTTGTTTGATTTATCTCTCATCGGTTTTGGCCTGTATACTTGTCTTTGGTTTTTTGTTTTTGGTAGCCTAGTGGTTTTTAATCAATGTGTTTGGTTTTTGTGTGGGTTTTAACAGTGATATTTGTCTTTGTTGGAAAAGCCGACTTAGCCAGGTCTTAAAATTCTAGGTCATTTGTTTGTTTTGTCGCCTATCACCGTTGACTTATTTCTTATGCGTTTAGGTCACTCCCAGACGACATGATATTTTCATCCTAAAGCGATCCAACACCTAGCTTTTATACTACACCCCGCAGTCAAGCGTGGATTATGCCATCGATTTTAGTTGGTGAAGTCTGTTCAATATTTATATTTTTTAAAAACAATGATTTGGTATTAACTTGTTTTGCTCAAAGGGTAGTGGAAGCTAAGTTTTGGGATTCCTTCAACATGACTGCTCGATAGCCTCACCAACTGAGTGGGAGGTTGCAATCAATTTGGCTACCGATCACGAATTGATGTTGTCGTTAAAAGCAAGCATGCACAGTGCTGCAAGGAGTCACGAGGGCTGCGCTCTTCATTTTAGGCCGCTGTCGGAGTTTATGACATGCTCGGCGAATGAAGCAAATATGCAATAATGGTTGAAAAACAGCGGCCGACAAATACATCAATAGAACATGCTACCCGTCCCAATTGAACTTCCATTGTCTGTAATTTGGTAGTGGAATGAGAGGTTCTTTTCTAGGAGCTCGTGTAATGCAGAATCTATCTCAGAGTACAAAATAATGACATTTTATAAAATAACCCAGTCTCACCGAGTCACAGAGTTACCAAAGCACAGCAAATTCTTGTAAATTACGCACAAAGATCCGCTGTGGTGTGCCTGGCGATGATTTGCGGAATATGAATCCCCTTTTTACGTAAAAATACGAAATTATAAATCGTTCATGTTGGAATTGTATTAAGATGATAGTAGATATTGTAATATCTGACTCCTATTTTATCTTCCATTTTTTCACAGTCACAATTTTTGGTGCCACCGGACCAGAAAGGTTTTCCTCTAAGCAAGCTCATCCAGGCTTCGTAAGAATGGCGTTTCACATACAAAATATTCTAGAAATGTACATAGGAATAAAACACATTTATAATTTTCTGGAAAGTGTTCACCGCTCGAACCAAGAGCCGGAGCTGCCGTGCTTTGGGTGCCTTCGGCGCCGGGAATTTATATGCTCTGAGTGAGTCGTATCCAGTAAATCTGGTATTAGAACTAATCCAGCTCATCCGGCTGCGGCAGATATGTCTACGTATTCAGATTTTTTTATAATAACTGATACTCAGTTAATTTTGAAGTTTGTTAAAACTATTCCGTGTGATAACTCAGAATGTGTGGAGCTTGAATAATTTTACTTCTGTCAAATAGAAAGTCTAGAGACCCATGAGGCACATCGCATAGAGAGAGGGAAGTGTCAAACTTTGACCTTAAGCACTACAAAAAGGCTGCTTGTGACCGACATAAATGTTGCACCATCCCTTTCCATGACAACATTGTTCCCTTTTAAATATCAGTAACGTAAGCATCTCCCTCCAATAGCGATGGGTGCTAAGTACAACATTGAAAAGGTAGACATGAAATCGATTGTCTGTGTCGATGATTGTCTGGGTCGATGGTGGCTGTGTTACCGAGGCATGTCCTGGCTGAACCGGATTGGACCTGTGTATGTAGACTGGACTTGGTAATGTGAAAAGCCTCATTCTTATGAGGATCATTTTCAAATCAATATGTTATCTGTTATCTGTGCTGTTATGCCCGGAAGCACTTAAGGCCCGGTTGTTGCGGCCCACAGGGCCGCCGAGATTAGTTGCATCTTCTTTAAACAGTCGGGTGAAACATCAGGCTAAGAACAATGATCGAACTTTGAATTTTAAATCCGCTGATGAGTTTCATCACCTCTTTCACTATCTCTTTAAATAAAGGTGAGTAAAGGGAAACCGAAAGTGAAGATTAATGTTGTAAGAACAATTCGAACCTTTTAGAAGGTAGATATATTTCGGAGTGCTGCAACGAGGAGCATAATTGTACGCCTAAAAGATGTTCATTGGCCGCCTATATCTTCGAATCCTGGATGCACGATGTGGCAAACACAGTCATTATATGAAAGAAAGTGATCACATGAAGACAATTGAGGGCAAGAACCTCCTCAAAGATTCTGAGGAAGGCCTGTGCCCGAATGTATAATCTTTGTGTTTTTTCTCTATTGTAAATCCAGGACTTGAGGAAGTAGGCAAATTAACAAACTTTCTACGTACAAGCCAAACTTTGTTGGACTATTCTGGAGTTGAATAAGGTGGACAATATTCCATCCCCCAAAAGATTTTGGAAATAATTATTTCTGAAACCGAAATATATTTGACTGAAAAACTATATAAATAGAGGTCGGAAAACAACAGGTAAAGATTGCATTGCCAACTGATTGTGACACAACCTTCTGAATTAAGTGCCCTTTGTGTCTTTTAACAACGACATGCTCTGAAGTTGTTCTCAAACTAGGTATAAGTATCCTCATTGTATCTTAATTTTTATAGATGCTCTGTGTCTTCTCCGAATGTTCGATTTTTTTGGGTGACTATTCGAAGGTTTGAAACAAGTGCCAGCCTCACCGTACAAAATATCCATAGAAATGCATTACATTACCGTTGCTTATGAGCAAATGCTTATCATTCTTGCTGGTATGGGTGTTCTAAAACACCATGTGTCCACCCGTAGCTGCCTAAATTCACTCGAATCTTTCTTACTGTTTCCAGTCTATAACAAATCGTTCTTTTCACTTCTAAGCCATGGCCAAAGTTCTTCACTCAACACTACCACCCTGCTCACGTCCACGTCACTGGCTGACACCACGGATGATCACGCCGTCTGGGGCAGTCTGTAGGTGACCTGCTGACCCCTCGGCCGGCTCCCGGCGCCTGCGGCCACCGACTTAAGCTGACTGTGCCCCGAGGCGAACAGTTGCCGCCTCCACCCCCTCCCCTTCCCAGCGAACGGTCGAACTAAGCTGCCTCGTGGCGGGCCCTATAGATGGACACGGATGGTTGTCAGCCATCCAGTTTGTGTGTGTTCTTTAGCTCACGTCTTTCTCTAGAGCTGTTTTTCAAATTCGTGCACATTTTAAGCATTTGCATATATATGATTTGGCAGAAATGAGAAACAAACCCACTGAATTGAATTATACTGCATCGCCTTCCCTGTCCCGCGTTGAGCAGTATCGACATGCTCTGCTAGGAAAGTGCACTCACCGCACCGCCAGTCACGGGGGTGCCTGGAAACTGGAAGTATTTGCGATAAAGCTGGGAGAGTCCTCGTCACTATTTTGACTATTCGGACCTGGCTGGGGAGGGGAGGGGGGATATGCAGGCGTCTTGAACCACGGGTCCCGGAGGCAAGGACCCGTGAGCTCTCTAAATAAGTGCACCCTGATCCCCAAAACCTTTTCAACTGGGTGGAGTTCGCAACACTACCCGTGACCTTGGCTTTCGGTGCATCGTCAAACCGCCACACATACTATGTAGCTCCGGACCAACCAGCGACAGAGAAATCCTGGCCACGCGAATTTGGACGAGTGCGCGATGGGAAAAGACATGTACTCTATTGACAGCAACGCCTGGTAACTTGCTGTTTTGTCAGTGAAAACGCCAGGTGTTGACCTCGTTGCACAGGGAAGAAGCATTGATCTGTTTGAGCTCTTCAAGTGTGGTATTTACGGAACACATGCTGGAATCGGCCTGCTACAACAATTTTCAAGACATAGCAACAAGTTATGTTTTGTTTTGTGCCAGTGCCCAACAAAACATTTTCTTGGCTGAAAAATAGAAAAAAGTTTAATTTTCTTTACAATTTTAATATTCTCTTTGTTGGCACCTGTGAAGTGTTCCAGGTAAAATAAGTGTGTTTTAGTTGTAGCATGGGTCTTCGTCGAACTTTGATTGTAAAATAAATATTAATTAGACGCATGGTCGTCAGCAATGTTTGTGAGTTTGTATTCAATAACCTAGCCGTCATGAGAACGCGAAGAGGAAGGACATGAGCAGGGACTTCCCTCCAATTTGCATGGGAGAATTTCCTGATTTCTCAGTCTCAAAAGAATCGATGTTACAAGTTGGTAGCACGGTATGAGCGAAAGGTAACAAGGAGACGAAATCAGAACAGTTTTTATTTAGTGTGTGGTTTTCTTTCGGCAGGAGCTCGAAAATCAGTCTCAAACCAATTTCCCGCCGGCTGTGAGGCTTATGTTGCTAGCTTACTTATATTATAAACACTACGCAGCTTCTGCAGCTGATTCATAATTTAAAAGGTGGCCTCACCTTCGCGTCAGTGGCTGGGTAAATACGTGCAGTACTGACAATATGTCGCCGTACGCGTCCTCACAGTCAAACGTTGTTAGTACACGTGGGTTCTTGGCTTTGGATTTTTTTGTCGAGTTCGAGCTGCTTACATTAAGTGTATTGCGGAACGGCTATTACCGCTGGGCTCAGTTCATAGTGTGTCGAATTTTTTACCGATGTTACGGAACAGCCGTTGGCTCAACGTCGTGTGCTGAGCTCTTAGCTGTAGCGGAATAGCCTTCACTTAGGGTCCTGTTTATTTTAGGATATAATTATTGTTGACACCAATGCATCGATACTCAATTTTGATGATAATTTTGGGCTCACCACCAACATTTCAACTCTCACCATACACAACCAATAACCATTCGTTTCAAATGCGAATGACTGGGGTGGTCTTCACGCAACTGAAGTGGGGTGATCTGTGGCGGCCCCGGTAAAGTCGCAGCAAAACCCTGCTGGTCCCGGTAAAGTCACATCAAAATCTGACTGGTCCCGATAAAGTCACAGAAAAACTCGGCCGGCCCCGGTAAAGTCACAGCAAAATCCGGCAAGCCTCGGTAAAGTCGCAGCAAAACCCGTCTGGCAAAAGTCGCAGAAAAACCCTGCTGTCAACGATAAAGTCGTAGGAAAACCCGACTAGCCCCGTTTAAGTTGCAGAAAAACTCGGCTGACCCCGGTAAAGTCACAGCAAAACCCGGCTGGCTGCAGTAAAGTCGCAGAAAAACCCTGCTGACCCCGGTAAAGTCACAGCAAAATCTAACTGGTCCCGGTGAAGTCGCAGCAAAATCTAACTGGTACCGGTGAAGTCGCAGCAAAATCTAACTGGTCCCGGTGAAGTCGCAGCAAAATCTAACTGGTACCGGTGAAGTCGCAGCAAAATCTAACTGGTACCGGTGAAGTCGCAGCAAAATCTAACTGGTACCGGTGAAGTCGCAGCAAAATCTAACTGGTACCGTTGAAGTCGCAGCAAAACTCGGCCGGCCTCAGTAAAGTCGCTTTTCAAACGTTGAAACGCTGATTTTTGCGTATTATGGTGGAAACCAATTTGAGCGGTTGCTGGGTCCGCGCATGTAATGCTGATTCGCAATAGTCAACTCTAATGCGGATCAAAATTTACTGTAGGGCAGTGGACATCATAGACACATACATGAGGGGAGGGGGCAGGTTCCCCCACCGATCGACCCTCTGCGCCCCCTGAAATGTCGTTTCCGATCCCCCTAACCCCAGGATGCGAAAGTGGCACCCCCTCCCGATTGGCAATCCTGGATCCGCCCATGGTGGACACACTGACCCGCGGTGCATAACCGTAATGCCGCATAGCACGACTGTAATGCGATATAACCTTTTAAGGTAGCCGCACTGTTTGAGTACTTGAAAAACCAAATGATTTATTTGTTATGTGTAAAATTTATCAGGTAAATATTTGTGTTTTGGTGGCTCATTTTTTTTAATCATTGGAACAGTTCATTTTCTCTGTGTTTTCCAGATTTGAATGATGATACAACCAAGTAGGTACCTGAAGGCAGTTCAGAACATGACAAAAGGACGGCAGAGTGGTATCGTCGGCTGTACGCCTTTTTTAACCCTCGCCCCACCGGGGGGCATCGATGGCCCCCTAAGGTTTTCCGGGATAGCAGAAAACGACGAGGCGCAGCACCGCGGTTGAGGGCTCTACCTCTCACTGCATCATTTTCCATCATCCCTGAAATTTTTACCCCGGGTCACCCAAGGTCAGATCACCAGACGAGGTCAACCAAGGTCACCTCACTTCACCTTTAGAGCTCTGTAAGAGCTACATTTCAAAGTCGATCGATTTGAAACTTCCTACACTTCATGACCCCTCCAGGGTCTACAAGGTGTATATCCGGGATTTTTCGATTTCGTGCCCTGAGGTCAGGTCACGAGGCGACCTCTCCCATTGGAAAAGCATGGGGAAAAGCTATTTCATGATATAAAAGCCACAAAAATGATTGCAAATACTCAGACTGTTCAGAACAACGTTTTTGGACACCCTTTCACGGATCCCAGGGGTCATATTTGCCCTTTAACTTTTCCAAGGTCATCCAAGGTCACCAGAGGTCAAAAACAGTATTTTGACAATAACTTTTGACCTAACTGAGCTAGAGCGGTGAAACAAACACCATCGTGTTTGTCTTGTCACTGGCTTTCATTTGATATACGGCAAGGTCACTTTTGACCTTTCGTGACCTCAGGTTATATTAGGTCACGAGGTGACCTCTGGCGGTCAAACCACTGGCGGGAGGTCTTTACGTTCCACATAGCGGAACAAGTACTGGCAATTTTCTATCAAATGTACTTTACCAGGCCTCAATAGCTCTAATGACATAAGAGTTATGCCCAGTCTGCTTAATCATTGCATATTTGAGTGAAAATAGCCGATCTTGACCTAATTTGACCTCTGGAGGTCAAACCATTGACCTGAGCACTAAAACATGCGAAGTAATTTCTTACTGAATTCACGCGAGCCTTCTATTGCACTTTGCAGATTTGCGCTAACGCCCATATTTTCGGAGTTAGAGGGGGGCCATCGATGGCCCCCGGTGGGCGAAGGTGGCGCCGGACCCCGGTGGGGCGCGGGTTAATGCTCATGTCATTGTCGAGTTGCAAGTCGAACTGAGGCGGCGGCAACACCGACTCCCTTCGCTGGTCCGGAGTGGTGTACCTGCGAGGTGGGGGCGTCGCCTCGTGGCCAGCGCCCCCGTCCGGCCGTGCCGGAGTCGGAACTTCCAGGTCAGTCTCGGAGAGGGATGCCGCGGGCTGATTCCCAGGGGGGTGGGGGGGCTAGGGCTCATTTGCTTAATTCAAATCTCCTTTTTCAAATTTAAGTAGAACTTGGCTTCACCTGAGCTCACCAGGTGAAGCCAAGACTTCTTTTAAAGAGCTGGCCCAGTTTGAGTCATTTTTATGATATCGGTAGGGAAGGAATTTTTTTGGAGTGGTACCGGAAATATTGATATTTTCTTGGAACTTGGAACATTTGCTTATTTTAACACTTACAGCCTCACATAACAGACAATTTTAAGTTTCTGCTTCAGAAAAAAGTAATAAAATACCAATTATGTTGTTCTGTGAATTCTTTCCTACACTTGATGTGATACTTGCCAGCATCATCTGACTGGCAACACTCTCGGAAATAAGGAAAGCTATGCAATGTGCAAGGAAAGCTATGTTGAAACCTCAACTCACAACATGTTGAGCAAGTTATTTTACCTTAAAGGTGCACCAGCTATAAGGTCATATAATGTCAACTTTTAAGTTTCGTAACAATATTTTCTCTCTAAGCACAAATGATCGTCATATCAGCTTTCCAAAGTCAGTAGCAAAATCACCATTAACAGGCATGACGATAAAATGAGGTAATGGCGCCTATCATGTTATAAAACAAAGTAAGTATGGCTTATGACAAAGGTCACATGACCTACAGTACAACACAAACCACTTTATACTCTCAAGCTACGAAGACAATGTCGCGGGTGCGGGGCGCTTCGTTTTGTTTATGTTCTAAGTGGCAATTGTGGTCTGTTGAGTTGTCAGCCTTGCAAGAGAGAATACGGCTATTTAGTTTTTCTCGGAGTTGCTCTACGAAATTAAAGGTAGAGCGCGTATTGCTTATAACAAACAAATCTTGCGAGTATATATTTGGCTGTATGTAGGATGGGGGATACTTGTTGAGGGCTGCAGTTGCCTTCATTTCAATTTTTTAATCTAGGATCTGTTTGTTTAATCAGAGTTCTGGCTCTCTCGCCTTTCCAAGATCTTTGAAATCTCTTTTATATCAGTCACACTTTGACCAGATGAAATTACCACCTACTGAATGTCAGAAAACGGTCTGTTAAGTATTAGGAGAACTGCCCCATTTACAGCCAATGCCAATGTCGGCCGGCTCGAATCAGATCTCGAGTTGAATCGATTCAACTCTGACCCGAGGAAAAATTGAACCGATTCAACTCTGACCCGAGGAAATCTGGAGCCGATTCAACTCTGACCCGAGCAAAAACTTGAGCCGGTTCAGAGTCCACTTTTATTCTGAGTCTGACTGAAAAGTCGGCCAATTAATTTTTTTTAATTTTCAAAGTGTGCACTTTAAAACAAACAATAATACCCAAATAATGCTCAGACTCTGAAACTTGATAATATGTCCTTTGAGCCGGTAAATGCCCCGTGACAGCAAAAAATAGACTTTCGTGGGCTACAAACAATGAGCAGGTAGTACCGTTTCCCTTTTTCCAAACAACATATCCCTAATCGCCGTTCTAACTCAGCTCCGAGGTCGCCATTTGATATCTGAACATAAATGTGTTTGACAACAGTTGGCGCAAAATTGATTTAGATTCCGAAGTGCTTATACCTCAGCACAAAATATTTTGTTTAGTTCGTTACCACATTATGAATTACTCTGTGTAATTAAAAACTGGCATTTACAAAATTATAAATGTTTACAGTGGTAGGAGTTGGTTGCTACAATATTTGGTTAAAAACGCTAAAAAGCCCAGCTTTCTGGGAGCAAGCTGCGAAGACGGCATGCGTGGATTCGGGTCCGGATTTTACGCCGTACAAATGCAACTTAACAGCATAAAAATGGTATGCAAACATCCCACAAGTGCTGAGAGTTATTCGTGACCCAACCTACTTTGCAAAAGTGACAGGTGATACTCGGTGGTTGGAACGTCCTAAAGTGTTCTTGAAAGTAATTATGCTGAGTGGAGGCGCAACCGTAGCCGGCATTAATGCACGCAACGACCACCTAAGCGTCTGGCGCAGGGGACGAAGTCAAGGGAACTGCTCCATTTCAGCTCTGCCCGCTTCACACAGTTCTAGAAATGCTCTCTTCTAGCTTGTCGATGGCTAGATATGGATACAAATACCAGAACTTTTAATAGTTTGGGAGAAATCCAGAAGAAGAATCAGTTGATTTCATAGTCAGATTAATTCACAATCTGTCATTTTCTTCGGAAGCTGTGTTGGAGCTGGTATCCAGGCTATTTGTGTAAAATTAGCCCTCATGTTCAGATTGTTGAAATGAGAAACCACAAGGGATGATGGTGTTCTCTGTGGAACACCTATCTACACTCTCATTATTATTTCTTATCGGAACTTTATTCAGTATTTCTCTTTTTTGACGATAGTTTACGGGTGTGGCGCAACTGTAGTAATCATTACTGATGTGGTCGTTGGAGTTAGGAGTGATGAGCGGTGATGAAGTGTGGTTTGTTTCAGTATTGAAATCATTTTCATCTTCATTTTGTACGTCAGTAAGTCCTAATAGTAGCATTTGTTAAGTACATGTAGGGGAAGAGGGCCATAATGCGCCCTGTTAAAAAATGCGCCCAGAGGCTGTTTTGAATATCCCAGGAGTTTGTCAGCTTCATTGTTGTATTATTATTTTGCCCACTACTATTGCCCCTTTTTCCGGTGACCAAAGCAACTGGTAAGTAGCGTGCATCTAAGCTAGACATGTTATTCTGTTTTACATGTACTTTTTACCCATGACAATGGTTTTCAAAGCATGCATGGAAATGTCCTATGATAGACATTATGTACAGGTGAATATTTTCGACACCTACATTCTTTTATTTTGTTTATCAACGAAACCTGCTGATTTTAAAATGCGGCCTACCAAATTGCGCCAGGGGCGTATTTTTGACCGAACGTTCAAATCATCAGTTTGACTTGGTGCTCTTTTTCATGGTTCCAGCATTGGTAATCCGGTATCCACCCCAGCTGCTTACCTAAACAACGTGATAAGACTGGTGTTGGTTTGGGAAATCAGCATTTCTGTGATATTTACCAAAACTCTAAGTTACCTTGGTACGGAAGGCGGTTTACCGCCGTGAGGATTGAACCCACTTTAACCCGCACCCCACTAGGGGTCCGCCACCAGCTTAGCCCCACCAGGGCCATCGATGGCCCCTCTCTAACTCTAAAATTATTGGGGTTGGCGCAAAACTGAAAAAAAACATTGGAAAGCTCGTGTGAATTCACACGGGTTTGCTTAACATGTGTAAGCCCACAGGTCAACTGTTTGACCTCCAGAGGTCAGTTTGGGTCACGATAGGCTATTTCCACCAAAATATGCAATGCTTAAGAAACCTGGGGATAGCTCACGTGCCATTAAAGCTATTGAGGTATGGTTCAAAAAATGTATAGGAAAATGGCGGGGACTTTTCCCCTACGTGGAACATAATGATCTCCTGCCAGTGGTTTGACCTCCAGAGGGCACCTCTTGACGTAACATGGCTTGAGATCACGGAAGCTCACAAAGTCAACGTGCCATCAAATGAAAGCCTTTGACGAAACATACACAATGACGTTTAATGCAGCGCTCTGGGTTTGTTTGGTCAAAACTTACCGTTGACATACTGTCTTTGACCCCGAGTGACCTATGATGACCTCAGATAAGTCAAATGGTAAATATTGCCTCTGGAATCCGTTAAATGGTGGCCAAGAGTGCGTTTCTGAGAAATATGAGCATTTGCAATCATTTTTGTGACTTTTAGATAAAAAACAGATTTCCTCATGCTTTTTCTATAGGAAAGGTGACCTCGTGCACTGACCTCAGGTCAACAAATCGAGAAATCCCGGAGATAAATTGTATAGACCCTGGAAGGGTTATAAAGTTTGGAAAGTTTCAAATTGATCAGCTTAAAATTGTAGCTATGGTAGAGCTCAAAATTTGAATTAAGGTGACCTTGTTTGACCTTGCCTGGTGAACTGCCCTTTTGTGGCCCGGAGTAAAAATTCTTAGGGGATGGTGAGGAAATTATGGCTGATAGGTAAAACCCGCAAGGTAGGCGGAAATCTGAATTTTGGCTGAGTTTGAGGAGGTGAGCATTGGTTTCACGAGGTCTGCTCCGGCGGATCCAATGGGTTTGCGTGTGATTTCTGCTATGAATGAGGTCGTTGCTCACTGTTGCTCACTGAAAACAGCGCTGTTCGATCGTTGGCTCTTCGTTCTTACTCCCAGCCAAAATACAGTCTCATTCGCAAATTATGTTTCTGGCAATGTATTAATTTGGAAGCAACACGAACACAACAAGTCATCGACATATATGAATTGCTCCACGTCTTCCTCTTAGACTCCTTCCACTAGGAATGGTTTTCTACTCTTTGCATGTCACTGGGATTTCTGAACCGTACTGTCGTCCATCATCCACTAGTATGCTTAGCCCGACTGCTGGGAAATACCGACATCTCCAAAGGCTTCTAATGAAATTCAGTAATCACTCACAGTCGTATCCTGGAGGCACAATAAACCCGGGCGCATTTATGAACCTTGCTGGGCGCATTTTAGATACCCTGTTCATAATTACGCCATTTGCAAGGTTTTTCAGAAACTTAAATCACTCAAATGTTTGATCAACTTAATACGTTGTGGCAGTGCAAAATAAAAGCAAATTAATTACAAAATAGTTCTCAGGTTAGAAGTAGCACCAAAGTCAGCTGCATAATTTTGGGCAGACGATTTTGCTTAAGGGGGGATAATGACCATCTTCCCCTACGGGAGCATTCTAGAAGTAAGGGTAACAGGCAGATATTGATTACTCTCAGATGGTGTATTTATCAGTTGATGTTGGGGATGTGATCAGAGCACAGGTGCCTGGACTTTTGCATCCTGAGTGACAGGTAGATCCAGGAAGGAGGGCGGGGGAGCACTTTCCCCCTCCCTCGATCGACCCTTGGCGCCCCCTGAAAGATAGATGACGCCCCCTGAAAGATTGATGGCGCTCCTCCGAAATGTCGATGGCGCCGCCTGAAAAGTCGCTTCCTAACCCTCCCCCGGATGCGAATATCGGCACCCTGGTTATAATAGTATCGGCACCCTTTAGTAAGCTGCGTCGACCAAAATCGGCGCCCCCTGATTGGGTACCCCCCTCCGACTGGAAACCCTGAATCCGCCTATGTTCGGGAGAGCGCAGTTTGGTGGGACACAAGGTCATTCGGGGGAGGTGGGATAAAAGTGAGGCACCTGTCCCTTTTGAATTTTCCCCAAATCCACCCATGTTACATTTACGGCCTTCTCGCCATCATGCTGCTTTTACTACTCATAAGCTCAATTCCCAAATAAATACCTTAGTTTGGAATTCATATTTGTAAAAAAGAACCAGAAAGAGAAGTGATGAGGAAGGGAAAATAAAAAACGTTAAAAACGACAAGACGTCCTTAAAAAGCGGGAAGAAACGAGAAAACGAACGAAAAACGCTAAACGAGCAGTGTGGCTTGACGTTAACAATGATTCGAAGGGATTGGCTGTAGGCCGGGTCTAAACTCAATTTCCAGGTTTATGGCCAAAATACCGGCCAATTGAGACTTTCGTGGAGCATGTTTGCATCATCTGGACAAGTAACTTTATGAAAGAGCTTCACATCGTCGGCAAAGAGCCGATAGTTTGTTCGAATTTGGTCACGAAGATCGTTTATGAAGAGTGCGAACAACAGCGGTAAGATTTGGATACCTTTCTGAGTTTCAGTGCTAACTTCAGACCAGTTCGAGCACTTCGCTGTCAAAGTCACCTCACACGAAGGCTAAGGTAAAGGTCAAATGCCACAAGTCAAGGTCATATAATCACTTTCAAGGTTATTGAGCCCAGTGCATCTGGTTAAATGGCGTTACCCGGTCTGGAGTGTATTATGCTGACGTCATGGTTAAGGTACCGTTATATAAAAGGTCAAGGTCAAAGGTCATTGGTAAAGGTCAATCCTCATTTCCTGCCAAACATTGGCTATAGTGTTAGTCAAAGTGTACATTATCGGTAGTATACGATATTGTGACCTCGTAGGTCAATGACCTTGAATGAACTTGACCCCAAAATTGTAGGAAAGCGTCTTTACGACCTTCCCTCTATGCCCCTGGTCCACCTTCAGCTTACTCCCGTCCTTTTCCCGCATAATTACGACATTTCCTTATAGGTACCCAGCATGGCCAGAACTTGACCTTTATAACTTCGTTTGACCTTGATTTAGGTCAATGAAAATTGGTCGTGGTGTAGATCGCCACAACCTTTACCCACTCTCTAGAAATGACGCTTTTCTACGCCTTTTAGTTTCCGAGATCTTAGCGAGAGCCTACCAGGCCTCCCTCGAGTGAGCGTTAGTGCCAGACCCCTCTCGAGTGCAGGTGTTAATGACAAAAAGCTGTTTCCGAGAACCAAGAAGCCACGTGAGCCAATTTAGAGCTGGGCCAGAAATGTTGTAAGTTTCGCAGAGGTTGTAGACAAGTAATTTATGGCTTGCACTTTAAAGGCCACGGAATAATCAGTATAAACGTCAGTTTGGTGCCCGGAAGTTATCAGAGTCCCATGCGGTTTTTAGTATTGCTGCCAAATTGGTGCCACATGACCGGCGTGGGACGAAGCCGTTTTGGTTCCGGGATAAAACTTGTAATTGTGCGAGCAATGTTGCATACACACATATTTCGATAATTTTTTAAAATATCGGGAGAAGTAATACGCTCCGATAGTTTTGTGGTAGTCTCCGTGATCTTTTTCTGAAGATAGCTACAATATTAGCCACCGCCCACCTGCGCGGAAATATGTCCTCGTTCACGGGCTTTTTGAAGACGATAAAAAGAGAACGGGCTATTTCATGCCTGCACTCTTTGATGATTCTAGCACTTCCATTGTCTGGACCACCCGCCTTGTGTGCCTCTAGATCGTGGTTCTAACTGTTCCTTCCGATATCTTTAATCCATTTAGAGGTGATAACCCGTGTTCGGTAACGCCAGGATATACCAAACTTCCGGAGGGGTGAATTTTACTGCAAATGCATCGTTCAACAGCCTTCCTTTTTCAGTGTCTTTTAGTGACAGCATAGATAGTGAATTCGGCTATTAAGCTGCATCCATACACACAATATTCTTAGGTTCTTGGTTACCGACACCAGCCTCTCCTTGTTTACAGCCACACTCAGAGTACTGTATTGGGGTCTCCACTTGATAGCTTTTTTAGCCCTCGCGTCAATAATAGTGTTAAAAAACGGCAAAGTTAAGAAATGGTAAGGTACCACTGCAACCAAAACTAAACATGCTTTACAGCATTAAAAGCAGACATGTTGGTAATATAGAACTGACCCAGTCTGAGAACCTGGTAACACTGACACCCTGACCCAAGTGGTAAACCAAAAGTAAGATACCCAGTTTGCATATGTATATATTTATAGCATCGTTTGTCTAAATAATCCCAATATTTCGTTGAGTTACATGTAGAAAAGTATGTTACACAGCCAAAAATGTATTTGGGGCAGGGCGCATGCCACTCCGAACGTGACTCAACTCAGACCATAACATATTCTTCTCTCTGTATCATAATTTATCGAATATAACTCAACGAAACTAAGGCATTAGATATCCAAATAACGTTATATTAATATACAAATTGATCACTTGCTTTTCACTCATTCAGTTAAGTTCGTGTGCCAGAATTTGCTTTCATTCACATTGAGTCAATCTTGATTCACCAAGATCGAAGGTTCCAGCACCGTTTCCCACCAGCCTACATTGTTCTATTAGACACTATTGATATCTTTATTCTACCAGGCTACTGGTATCCTGCTCTGCCAGGCTACAGGTATCCTGCTCTGCCAGGCTACAGGTATCCTGTTGTGCGAGAACACTACTATCATGTTCTACGAGGCCACTGCTGTCCTGTTCTACGGGGCCCACTGATATATTGTCATACGAGGCCACTGCTGTCCTGTTCTACGGGGCCACTGATATTTTTGTCATACGAGGCCACTGCTGTCCTGTTCTACGAGGCGAATGCTATGTTGTTCTAAGAGGTCACTGTTGTCCTATTCTACGAGGCCACTTTTGTCCTGTTCTACTAAGCCACTGCTATCATGTGCTACGAGGCCACTGCTGTCCTGTTCTATGAGGTCACTGCTGTCCTGTTCTACGAGGCCACTGTGTCCTGTTGTACTAAGCCACTGCTATCATGTTCTGCGAGGCCACTGCTGTCCTGTTCTACGAGGCCACTGCTGTTCTGTTCTACGAGGCCACTGATGTCCTGTTCTACTAAGCCACTGCTATCATGTTCTACGAGGTCACTGCTGTCCTGTTCTACGAGGCCACTGCTGTCCTGTTCTGCGAGGTCACTGCTGTCCTGTTCTACGAGGTCACTGCTGTCTTGTTCTACGAGGCCACTGCTGTTCTGTTCTACTAAGCCACTGCTATCATGTTCTACGAGGTCACTGCTGTTCTGTTCTACGAGGTCACTGCTGTTCTGTTCTACGAGGCCACTGCTATCTTATTCTACAAGGTCGTTGCCATGCTTGGAGAGGATATGTTATGTTTCAGTTGCAGGATTTCATATTTAAATGCATGACAGCTGCTGGACAGGCTATATCGATGGAATCTTACCAGCTTTGCCCTTGTTGTGTACTTACAGTGCTGTAGCTGTAGCTCACTGAAACTATAGACTGTGAGAAACATTCAATTTCCCACAACTGCTAGACTTGGAACCACCTACTTGTATTTCATGAACACGAACATGTAACAGATTTTACTGTTGAAGATATAAGTGTATAGGCACAGGTCGGGGCGAGCAGGGGAAGGGGCGGGGCTGATTGCTTGTGGGAAGACGAGATTCCGCAGAGGGCACATTCGATTTTCTCGTAAAGCTGCATCAGACGCGTCGTTAGCGCCAGTGAGATGGATGGGAAGGCATTGACTTTGATTAGATGGGTTCTCTATGATTTAGGTTCTAACCTGTAACGAAATGAAAAAGCGTCCCTTGCTTGTCTCTCAGTATGATCAGGTAAGGACAGGGAGCACACCGCACCAGTGCTTAATGCATGCTTTTCTTTCCACCGACAAAATGTCAGTGTCATGAATGAAAATGTCAGTCAAAATAAAAAACAAAAGAATACCAATATTTGGATGATGCTGGTTTCTTTGGTACGCCTCTTTGTGAATATATACTTTACAAGTGTTGGATACAAGGGGCTAGGAGAGCTCAAGCCCCCACCCTGAAATGTCCGAGGGCCTATAGTTAATACCTGGGCGGAGCCTGATCCGAGACAATGACGGGCGAGGCTCGAGGCCCTAAGACCCCCCCCAAATGAATTCCTGAATCAGCCACTGCTTTACAAAATTCACTAGTCTTTCCATGCCGGATTTGTGTTGTCATGCTTTGGAAACATTATACCTTCCATGCATTATTTATCCTCTCTCAGACAGTCTTGCTTGAGTCTTCATAGGCATTTTCCGGTTTCTTCTACTGAAAGCTGACTGACGACTAGTTTATCACATTTTATCAATAGGACTAATAATCAATCCCATCACATGACAATTTTGTCTTTTTGACCTCTCCGAAACCTATAGATCGGTCCGCACCTCTTTCGTTGCTGGGCCTTTGCAACGATAATGTCATCTGCCACTATACCTGAATCGATGCCATTCAATTGCAGGGAACGGCTCCCAATTGGGCAGTTGCGGACAGAGGCGAAAAAAGCTGGCACCCCGCCAACCACGGGCTGCCAAAGTTTCTTACGCTGAGAAACAATACATTTCAACAGAGAATGGTACAGTGGTAACGCATTTTCCTATAGACAGCAGGTGGAGTGAACACTTGAAAGGGAATTCTCCAAGCTCAAAACAAGTGGCTGTGATAGGGAATGGCGGATCCAAGGGGGAAGGTTCTCTCCAGACGGAAAAGCTCGGGGTAAAGCTATCGTTTTGCCCCCCCTCCCCAGCTGTCGACGCACTTTTTGCCCGACTCCTTTTTAGTTTATAAGTAAGGTTTTGGTGCTCCAACTCTCAACTTCAAACTGAACTAGTCAATTTGAGTGTAAACATTAGGGTTTGGGAAGCAAATTGAAGCATTATTTGGGTCAGATCCTTCACCTCATGAAGTTTTTTTGCCTTTCTACTTGTTCTACCTAAAACCTCCAGTCTAGTGAAGGTGGCCAAATCTTGCAACGTGTGACGTTTTTTTGCTTTTCGAGTATGGTTGCCCCCCCCACTGAAACTTACCGGTTAGATCCGCCACGGTGTTAGATTGATATTTTTATATTTTCGCGCTATGATATGTTCTGTCTCAGTATTGAAGCAAGCGCTTTGTCTCTGATGATCATTCAGTATTGTAGATGACGAAAATTTCAATCATCGGGCATGTGCTTGGTAGCATGTCTTCACTTTTCCTCATTTGGTTGCCTGTGGGGTATAGCGTGTTGGCCCGGGTTTTAACACCCAGGCCTCCTACCCACCTTCGCCCTGGTGGGTGGTGTTCAAAACCCACTCGAGCCCGGCTCCTATGCGAGATAGCGGAAAAACGCGAAGACTGTTGGATAGCTCATACAAATTCATGAAGAAAACTACATCGGTCACTTTTTTACTCAGGTCAATTTTGAGGCCATGCCAGGTCAAAGAAGGTTGCATGTTGGAGAAGAGTTTCCAGGTTCTAGCGTCTGACAGAGTGGAGTTAAAATCATTTTTAGGCACCATTCGCTTCCTCTCGTTACAGCGAATCGAATTATGTATAATATGACTATACTAGGTCAAAACATAATAATGATTTGACCTGAGGTCATGTTAAGGTCACTGTCCAACCTATATTAATAAATATGCATACCAATCGACTCGCAATAAGAATCCAAGCGTAATGGTATCAAAATAAAAACTTTATCGCCATTTCCTGCAAAGTTATTGACTCCAGTCTGAAAATCTGCTTAAGTAGCCCAGATGACCTCTCAGTGGCACAGGTAAAAAATTGAAACAGGAAACTAGACAGGGGCCCAGGATGCTACGATTTGGAGAATATGAAGGTATTTGCAGCTGTATCTATACACCTACAACCCAGTTCCTATTTTCTTCATTCATTTCCAATGGAGAGGTCATCGATATGAAAAAAATCCCAAAATCTGTTTTGTAGTACTCGGTAGGTCCATTATATGGTAGAAGTTTCAATCCGATATATTCACCCATTTCTTTCTTATGCTTCCATAAAATTTTTTGAAGATAAGTTCACTTGACCTGCACTGGTGGCCTGACCTGAGATGACCCAACCTTAAAATTTTGGGGAAAATTGCGGAATTAATCAAGGATAAGGCGTGCCAAGTACAATGGCGTTTTGCGCCGCCGTTTTTTCGAGCCACCAGAAAAACCCGAGGGAGTGTTCGAACACCCCCACCCCAACCGGGGAGAGGGTTAAGGACTTAAAACTGGTCTTATGCAGTACAATACATTTTTAGAAAGGCTAAAACTTATATTATTGTACTATCACCTCTTAACCTTCGCCCGGGTGGGGGTCTTTTTAGACCCCCTCGGGTTTTTCCGAAGTGACCAAAAAACGGCAGCGCGCAGCGCCGCCAAACTTGGTCTAGCTGTTTCCCTCATCATTTTTACATCTTTCCTGAAAATTTTGGCTCAAGGTCATATCAGGTCAGGTCACCAGGCCAGGTGAAGTGACCTCACCTCAAAAATACTTGGGACCGCATAACTAAGAGAGGAGTTAATCGATCAAGTTGAAACTCTTACCACATACTGGGCCCACCAGGAGTTACAACATTTGTTCCGGGATTTTTGATATTGGTGACCTAAGGTCATGTGCAGAGCATGACCTCCCCATTCATTTATTTATTTATTTATTTATTTATATCGCCAACAGATGTATATCCATTTACAGGCGAAGTCAGAGCCTAAAAATAAACAATATGCTACAAGTAAAAGACACGCATCACACATGAGAACACTACAATGAATCACCCCAGGCTAGGATGTTCCTCCCCGAGGATAAATGATACTGGTAAAACATGAATTGAAAGCTTAGAGAAAATACATGGTCTAAAAATTACCTGCTGCGGCGAGAGCGTTAGCTTGCAGCAAGTACACGGAGTGAACGTATGTATTTTAAAACATTGACTTTAAAACTGCTTAAAGATTCTAAAATAGCTCGGAACCGGAACATGATAAGAAGGCATTTATTGTCAATACATGGGGAAAATCACGAAATGAGCTTTTCTCAGTAAGTATGGATGGAATCAACTTCAAACATCGGTTGCGACTTGCTCTTAGCCCATTTCTGAAGCTGATGCCAAAAATTTTGACTTGTGACCTTTAAAAGTTCACCTTAGGTCAAATAATCATTTTTGGTGTTTTTTCTATAAATTTTGAATAAACTAAGATAGAGCTTTTATTTTGTCACCGAAGTGTTTGTATAGTCACTGGAAGTCAAATGATATACATCATGACTATACCAGGTCAAGTTGGGTCAGGTCAGACCGTTGACCTGGGTCAGGTCAAATTCTTAAATTTGACCTGGCATAGCAATATCATATATCATTCGATTCGTATTGACAAGAGGATTGCAATGGTGCATAAACTATGGCTGTATTTTGTTTGGTTTGGAAGCTATTAGCGAAAAAGTAAACGCCCTTATGCATGGGTGGCTATGGACATTTTTTTATTATTTTGTTCGTTGTTCTGGTAAGGCTGCTGGAGTCGGAGTCTCACTAAGTCATTAGGGACTTGTCACGGAGACCCCGACCCCACCACCCGAACGAGCAACTCCTCAATGGAGGTTAATTTAGAAGCCAAGTTTAACGTCCCACAAAGCACAGGACGGCCGCCCCGCTCAGTCACCCTCTCACCAGTCAGTTGCCAGCCGACCTGTACGTCGGGTAAACTATTGAGCGCCGGAGCGTCTCAGGGGAACCGATCCAAGCCTGGACATGCACTGCCACTGCATGATTCTGAGCAGCGGGCCGGAGCCCAACGCTCTACCAACTGAGCTACCGGGGCGGCATTCCCGACATTCCCAAGAATATGTCCAATATTTAGTGACCTGTAGCTCCCTAGGCTTTGAGCTGACAAATGAAAATGACTGCCACTGTAATGAAAGCGCATCTCAAGAGCTTTCGAATGGTGTTAGAAAAATGTTTCTAGCTATCATAGTTTCTGAGATATATGAGGTTTTCTTAGTACACCTCACATTAGCGATTTTGACCTATTTTGACCTCTGGTGACCTTGATATTGACCTGACAAGAAAAATGACTGAAGTATTTTCGATATTATTTTTGAAGAGCTTTCGATTGCCGTTTGGCGCTTTTTCTAGCTCTCTTAGTTTTTTAGATCGTGGGGGTCTTTTTTAGCCCCCGCACCAGGGCGAAGGTGGCTCGTACCCGCCACCGGGGCAAGGGTTAACAGGTGCATTGCCGGAGTCGGAGTCACCTTTGCTTTGAAAGGGGGCGGGTAACCCCCCAAGACCTCAGGAGCCACGCTAGATATAAGAAAAAAGGTAAAGCGCATTGGATAATCTATTCAAACCTCTATAGGAAACATTGTGAGTATTTTCTGTTAGGTCAAATTTAAGGTCACTAGAGGTGAAGGCATGCCACCATATAGGTATAACATGCAAATGGAGGTTTTAAGCCATTACATCTGAACTAGTAAAGATAGAGCACAACAATCAAGACCATTGGAACTCTCGTAGCAAGCCAAATCGAATGATAATATGACCTTGGTAGGCTAAATGAGGTCGAATCTTTGACCTCACCAAAAGACTTGACCTGACCTCAGGTCAGGTCAAAGTCAAGTTAGATAACAAAATCACATTAAAACTGCAAGGATGCAAGGATGTAAACTCCAAAAATGATACCTTTTATATAAAACTCATTTATGCATGCACCTTTTCAGCTTAGACGCCAATGTTCCCACAATGTATCGCAAGATTCTAGACTTTCACGGTCAAACTTGCATCGTGCCTAAGCGTACTGAAAGCTGGCACAGTTCCCGCCATTTGGTGTTTCCCGCGGTTTCTATACCACCAGCAACGACCTTGATTTTCATGGTCAGTGCTAGCGGGACGTGGAGTAATCTATTCATTCACTTCAATATATCATTTTTATATCACGCCAACCAAAAGCTCCGTGCGTCAGCATTGTTTGAAAATGCTGCTTTGCGAGACATTTTGTTTTAACCTTCGCTATGCAGGGGCTCGATGCAACCCTTCGATATTGTTCAGAATAGGAGAAAAATGGATCGTTTGGCACAATACTGCCCGAGATATAAACACTAAATTCATGGAGATTTGAGGTCATTCCTAAAAGCTTGTACGAGGTCTTAGCTGTCGTCCTTGCTGTAATTTATCTAGGAACATCAATTTGGCACGGCATGGGCTCTTACGTAGGCTTCAGGGTCAACAATCACAAGGTCAAACAAGGTCACTGACCTTAAATGACCTTACCGGTGCAATATAAGGCACGTGTCTTTATACGCTGCTTGTAGCCGTTCCAAGGTCAGTCCAGGTCGGTGACCTGAAATGACCTTATTTGACATGCAGCAGTAGAGGTGGAAAGATCCAAGCACATCAGAAGCCGGTTCACTAATGCCGCTTTTGACCGCGCGCTCGTGGAAGCCAAAACTCTTCAGGTTATATTGGGTTGCAAAGGTCAATTTGTTGACCCTTTGAGATTTAAAACGTTACATTATTTGTCCTGAATATCACAAATGTCTCTAAACACGATTATGTGATGTTACGTTCCTAAATACCAGCGCAAAATCGTGTCGTGGTAGTGCTTTACATGGTTTTGGCAAGTTCAGGCCATTTACAGGGTGTTTCAGAAAGAATTATATTTTTTTAATCTTCAGTAAAGTACTACAAATACTTCAAATCCGTCCACAAAACACTCATTTGAATGGTAAATTTTAGGACATTTTTATATAAACATGTTTCATTTGCATCAAATGTTTTCCCCTGTCTTAAAAATATTCGAAAAATGATGCAAGAATCATAATAGGTATTCCCGCTTATATTTGAGAAAACGGAACTGGCAGCACTCTAAAACGTCTTTAGCACACTGAAATGGCACGTGACCATGCACATCAAAGGCACAAGTTTCATTAATATTCCAATTTTAAAACTTTTGGCCCAAGCTTTATATGGCTCATTGGCTTACCTTCCATATGAATGACTGGATGCGGCGGAGACAGCGCAAAGACCTCAGTGTTCTCCGCAGAACAAGGGACATGAACCAATTGGGGATTGCTTGCTTGGAGTCGGGCTTTCCTAAGCTTAAGAGGTGTTTTTTTATAATTAATTTCCAGAGGCAATGTGCGTGTGGACTGTGATGTACCACTGTGACGATGCAATGTTTGCAGTGTCATTGGCGTGATACTTGCCATGTGATACGCGCGTGATTTCTACGACCATTTTTGATGAAGGCAAAATATCCAGTATTTTTCAGCTAATTTTTAAGACTTTGACGTAGTAAAAACATCAAAACAGCTATCAAAATACGAATAATCGTAAATGTCCCAAAGTTTACTTTCGATTGATATGTAAATAATAATTGTTCGGGTTTAACGACGCACCAACTGCCAGGGTCATCGGCGTCGCCAACTCTCACCCTGTTGGAAGGGATTTTGGGGATCGATCGACTTATTCGGGCTCCGCCGGGGCGTGAACCCGGGACCGGTGGCTTAGAAGACAAGGGTGCTATCCCTAAGCCCTCCCGATTGATATGTAAATCAAACCACAACAACCTATTTATAACCGCATTATGATCAATTCAAAAATGTCCTTTATGAAACACCCTGTATATATATATATATATATATATATATATATATATATATATATATATATATATATATATATGACTTCTCAAGGTCACCAAATGACCTGGGATCAATAAATGTTAACCATCGACGATTTCAGGTCAGAAGCAACACGCTGCAAGTAACTGCGTCTATCTTAATTTTCAAGGCAAGGTTGAACCGACCCCCGTTGGGACAGGGTGTAAAATGCCTCCTGCATGGCCAGGGTTAAATCGTGCGATGATTTGCGTGGTACTGCTGCGTTCCTTTGCAACGGTATGCCGGTTACATGTGAACTGCAGGGCAATTGGACGCACTGCAGACCTTCATGTCGAGTGAGCGTGACATTTCACGAAGGACAGGCGCAATAAGACACTCTGGCCATACATTTTGCAGGCATTTCTACCTTCAGCTGCAGGCGGTCCTTGATTAAGCGATGCTTGAGTGCCCATAAGCCATCAGTGTGTATGAAATGGGACGACAATGAATGTGCTTGCGGCCAGCGTTTTCATTTAACGTTGGTAGTGCCTTTTTATGGCACGCCTTTCAAATTCATGACAAACCCATCCACGAGTTATGTGAGTGCTGCGAATGCAGCTAATGATGCAGAATGAATCATTTGTTCGTGGGGTTTTATGACGTATCAACGGATGGGATTTCGGCTTCTTACCGAAGTAGGTGCTGCAAAGCTGGTTCGGCAAGGGCGCACGCAAAAACTACCGCAGGGCGAGCTTTACTCGTGATTTCTAGGAAACATAATCCAGCTGCTTTAACGTTGGACAGATGCGCCACTCATATACTGACGTGTCACTCCAAATTTATGCATTACGAGTAATAGATGAGTATTTGCCCATTCGACAGCGGATTATGAAAGAAAATTCGATTAACAACTGCACGAGGCAAAAATAAACCCAAGCTTCGCTAAGCTGCACTGTGTTTGGCTATTCACAAAAAGCCTCCTGAGGCCATGTTTCCAAAAATAGCGGGAAAATGATGGAAATGTCAGATATGCAATCCAGGTCTACATGTATGCCCTGCCAAATCACCAGTCAATTATTTACATCGTCCTTAAAAACATTCCTGGGGCACCGTTGGGTCATACAAGACACGAAAGGTGGTTTATTACCATTGGACCCCATGACAATCATTTAAGAGTCAGACATTCAAGCCACCAGAGACCTGATGCTCTCGAACCCTGGTTCACTCACTTTCCATGCTAACATCTCTCTCTCTCTCTCGCTCTCGCTCTCACTTTCACACTAACTCACTCTCTCCTCTCTCTCTCTCACTCTCACTCTCTCTCACTCTCACTCTCACTCTCACTCTCACTATCACTCTCACTCTCTCTCTCTCACACACTCTCACTCTCTCTCTCTCTCTCTCTCCTCTCTCTCACTCACTCACTCACTCACTCACTCACTCACTCACTCACTCACTCACTCACTCACTCTCTCTCTCTCTCTCTCTCTCTCTCTCTCCTCCTCTCTCTCTCACCTGCGCCGACTGCTGCGTGACTGGCCTCTTCAGTGGTGAGTTCAGTGTTGCCGAGACGTGCCCCGCCGCCTGCGGGTTCTTCACCACCACCACCGGGTTGGCCTTGCTCTCGCTCTTCTTACGCTGCTCGTTGACGGCAATGCCCGCCTGGGCCGCGTGGCCGGCGTGCATCGCGCAAACTCCGGATGAAGAGCGGTGGAGATTGCGCGGTTGTTGGTGGGTCTTCTTGTTTACGGAGGTCGGAAATTTACTGCGTCTTCGGGCGGTTCCGAGGCATGGCAGTTGTCTGGAAATGAAACAAATATCATTATGTAGAGGAATAGAGTACGTCTGCCAAGGGAGTTTTGAGCTCGGTGGGAGCGGAAAGTTGACTGAGAACTTTGGGTAGAGAAAATCCTGTTAAAGCTGTCTTTTAAGGCATTGCACACGGTTGACTGACGCATACTCGAAATGCTTCAGAGACGGAGATACGTGTGGGACGAAATCATGGCGAGATCGCGTTTGGCGGCAAGACGTTACGGAAACAACGATAGACTTGCTGATTTTGGAGGAAAATCAGCCATTTAGGTATCAAAGCTGGGGAGGACGAATCCTAAGCTTCTAAAGTTGGTAGGGGTGCTCCCCTAGCCCCTCCCCCTCCCGCCTCTTCACTCTCCACGTCCACGAATTGACCTTTACAATTCCGACTTCTTTAAACGCGTCACGTTTCCAGTCAATGTTACTTGCTTTCAGCCTCTCTTCCATGACGTGCCCTGCGTGTGCTCGGCCATAATCCATCATTTACACTGTCACATTGAACAGGCCTAATCACACGGCCAACAAGACGCATCGAGCTGCAGTCAGTATAGCAGTCCATCAACCGAACCCGTCGCCAATGGAGGCGCCGTAAAAGATGGCTGTGCTTGTCCAGTGAAGTTGCCGGCATCGACCATGCGTGGCCGTGGGTCTTTGCTGGCACCTTGGGCGACGCATGAATAAGGTATTAACCGGTGCGGGCCGGTGCAGAGTTTTTAAGAGCCTGACATGAAAATGAAATGTGACATTGGAATAGTTGAGCAGGTGAGAAGAATTATTCCGTGTTTGGCGCCTCCGGGACACCAAGCCAAGCAAGATGCCTGAAGTCGCGTGCATTGAACATCTCGAAACGCTAGGATATCAAGGTTCAACACCTACTCTTTTCCTTTCCTTTTTCAAGACCTTATTCGCAGATTGTGGACGGGAATAAGTTGTATCGGGAATTCCTTCGCTCAGCGTCTCTTCATCGAGGTGTGATGTGATAAACAAAATTCTATGGATAGTATTACCAGTCTATCTAAGCTCACTAGAACTATACGGTATCACAGTTATAGAACTACAGTGCGAGTTACACAATATTGCTGTTCTGAAGCACTGGAATCGAAGGCAATGCTGGATATCTTTTCTCAACCCCGGGGGTTTTCTGTTGACGGTTTGATTCGCCACAAAACTAAATCTCTATGGTAAGGCCTAAAAGTCATAGGGAACGAAATGTTTCTGTCCAAGTCTTCACGAATCCGCCACACTCACGTGATCTTCGAAAACTATTGGGAGCGCTCACAGTCGGAAACTGTCGATTACGACAGCGTTAAGAGAACCGTTGTATTGTAAACACCGTATATTGCATCATGAAACCAAGCTGCACTGCCTAATGGGAAAAAGATACATGCGTACTAGGCACCCCGCATCCAGCGGTAGAATCCACACCATCATCATGAATCATGTATTTACACTTCGCGCACGGATGAGGTGGCTTTTAAAGTGTTGTCGTGATGAGTATGAAGTGATTATAAACTATGGAAGGAGATGGTTAGGATGGGGAAAGGTGAGGATAAAGTGGATGGGATTCTACCTGAAGGGGTCGCTGCAGCCACAGGCGCATGCGCTCACAGCCTCCAGGTAGAGTAAGGATAAGGTCAATGATTAGGTACCGGCTAAAAACACACACACAGACAATCGCACACACACTTTGAACATTGAAACTAAAACAATATGAGGGTGAAAATGTTTGATTATTCGGCTTCGTATTCGTTTTGTCTTCGATCTCATCAATTTCCTTTTTTGCTCCATTTTGTCTGTGGCAGCGTTTACTTTCGCGTTTCATTGCTGTTCAATTGCTGCGTTTTTCTATAATCACCAATGCTGATGTTCTCTTTCATTAAACTTGTTTTTCTTGTTCTCTAAATTAGCCATCCTGACCCCAAACCTGTAGGTAATTTCAAAGCTTAATTTAGCCGGGCGCTGAGCATAAACCTAGGAAACATAATCATAAAGCATGTCTTGTCTTGTAAAATAATGTAGAACGAATGAGAGTGGAGGAATGCTGTACCCACAAGTCAGTTAGAGATTTCTGCGCAGTGGGAAGCCCCAGGTGAGCGACGTGATCTTTGTGAGCTGCATGGCTTTCCAAAAATAATTGACTTCCCATGACTGATAGCTGATGATTATTATGATGATGATGATTATTAGAGTTTTAGGGCACTGCAGCTGCAGAGGCTATACGTGCCCGACCATGACTGATAGCATAATATTATATATATATATATATATATATACATATATATATCTGCATATATATATATATACATATATATATATATATATATATATATATATATATATATATATATATATATATATATATATATGTGCATATATGAAATCACTTACATATCATGTCATACGGACAATCACAGCATTTTATCTCCGGACCATCCTGCCCCTATTAAGTCGGCATTGCCCCGAGGCAAAGTCCTTGTGTGACGTCACCGGTCTAGCCTTCCGTTCTTCGACCGCAAGAAATCACGTCAGTCCCGCTGCACGCCATCAGTGGTGGTACCAGGCGCTTCTCGGCAGTGGGGGTCCTAAAATCACGGGTGAGGCCGCGGCCAAAATTTTGAAAACTACTTTCTGAGGATAACTGAAGTTGAGGAGCCCCCGTGGCTCAGGCGTTGTCTGGATCTTTCCATCCCCACTGCTGAGGCGGCCTTTGCACGCCCTTGCGGATGACAGCGTGCGTGATGGCACTGCTGTCTTGCGGCCGTGACGGAAAATGGAGAGCAGTGGCCCGAGTAAATAGCGTGACAGGGGGCATGATGCGTGAGTGACGAAATAAGAAGTTCTCCGACAGAGGGAACGGTGGAGTTTCTAAATCTGACAGATCATATTAAAAAACAGCGTACTTATGCAGAACCTACCCGTACATACTTATGTAGATGAATAATTAGTGTATATTTGTTTCTCAGGCTACGGTTCGAGCGCTATTATGGATTACAATGATTATGCTAGTTTAAAAAAAAATTGTGATAGTTCAACAGTTTTACGAAAGCTGCCACTAAGTGCTAAAAATTGGGTCAGAAATTCTGTGAACTTAGCCATTTCACGATTAATTTGTAATTTGGCCTACTCATGTTTTTTCGATCATCCTGTCTTCGTACACCGAATCGCAGGACAAGTTTCTGTCTCGTCAATGTAGCAATTCAATAGGATGCTGTCATCCTAAATGTCTACCTTATTGGTAGGGACATTGAACCTTTCATTTAAATTTTAACACACAAAGTGAAGGGGATAGTTACGCGTCCCCCCGCTACCTATTTTTCCAGGGTGGCCGGAGAACAGTTTGTAGCCGGAAACCACTCCTTGGTCACATTTTGCGGAATCTGTGGTCGCGTTGATTGGTGAAACGATTTTGAAAATCGGTCAATATTTCGTTTAAGCTATATGCTTTCATAGTCAGGCCTTTATTTTGCGGTCGTAACAATCGCGCAGTCGCACTAGCTCGCCTGCAGTGTAGACCGAGTGGTGGCGTCATAACGTCATATAATCGGAATAATAAGTCATGGTCACCACACATGAAGGTCAAATGTCACTGGTCAATGTCATACCAACATTTTCCAGGTCATTGATCCGAGTGCTTTTGGTCAGATGACGTTTCTTAATATAACGTATGCTATGCTATGACGCCATAGTTAGGATTCTTCAATGTTAAGGCCAAGGTCACAGGTCACGATCGAAGGTCATTGTTCAACCTCAAACCCTTATTTCCGCCCAATGGTTGCTATAGTGCAAATTGTGCCGTACGTTTTTGGACATTGGAACGCCACAGGTCAACGCCTTTGAATGACCTTGACACCAAACTGCGACCTTAGTCCTTTTTAGTGTATTACTGGGGTTTTCCATGTCATCAAGGCATTTCCCAATAGGTTCCCAGCACGGTCCAGATTTTACATTTACGACCTCGTTTTATCTTGACGATATTGACCAAGGTCAACCAAGTCAGCTATACATAGTCTAGATCACCATGATCCCTACAAACACCGAATGGGTATTTTCTAACACTCTTAGTTTTCGAGATCTCAGGGAGGTAGCACTTTAGGACCCTTCCACTGCGCGTGTGAAACGAGGTCAGAGGGTTCTGTGTTACCTATCCCTTTCCCTCCCAACTTATAGAGCTTAAAAGGAATTTGAAATCTTTGTGTGATATGGACTGAGTTATCGATCGCGTAGAGCACACTTACCGCAAGACCTCTGGTTTATATTCGGAAAGTTGGTAGGTTCCACTGTGCTGAACCGATCAGCATAATTATAAGTTGACAAGGTGTTAATTGGCCTATTCCCTCGAATACTGGATGCAAAATTGAGTAGATTCGGAGCGATTACATATGCTAGCCCATATTCACTTAGGCGATAGGTCAAAAGAAAAGTAGCTCACGTGTGAACCACTACCTCCCCTGAAATGTTGCTTCCAAGCCACCCACCTCCACGATCCGAGTATTGGTGCTTCTGGATAAGTTTTGGCGCCCGCTGGTCCGAATAGCGCCCCCTTTACGATTGTGTATCGCCCCCAATAGGGAATCCTGGATCCGCCTATGTCTGCTTATGTAACTTTTCTTGCATGTCGTCAGGTTTGGAGAATTTGCAGTTTGGTTTAGGCCTTGAAGCAAAATATGCTTTATTTTGAACAAGTCACATTCTTGAGCAAAACGTTCAAATTATTACCTTGATAAAATCAGATAATTTTCTCGTTTTGAGTCACTAAATTCCATCACTGGATCTAGTGGCATAATTAGCCTATGGACTTATTTAAAGTTACTTTTGGAATGTATGCTGTGATAATGACGTATTTGTCATACAGTAGAAACATAAATTGATTACAAAAATAATTGCACCTGCGCGCTTCTAAGCTCTGCGCGTTCAATTTGCGCCGTGCCAACGCACCAACACTATACAATTTAGACTATGTAGTCTAAAGAATCACTAGCGCTACTCTAACATGGCGGAAGAGTGTAGACACTACAGTCCGTCGCTGGCACTCATAGACGGCGCCACCAGCAGATGCTGGTGCCGACTCTTCTAAAGCGCGTCTGTATAGTGATGAGCGTGTCGAAGTATTCTCTTCTGGGTTTGTTGTGCCACCATGGATGGGATCCAACGGGGGAACCAGGACTCGAATTTATTGTAGAAATGGTGCTACATATTGTATATTGGTTATGAATGTATTTGTTATATTTTTTTTAATCTATGATCTTTTTGTTTTTCATGTGCCACCGGTACCAGCTGCAGCACTAAAGGCTCAGCCTTGCCCCGAAAGGCTCGGCAAAGCTGATATTAGCTTCGCTAGGTAAGTACTTGTTTCAAAACTAATTAGGATAATAGGTAGTCCGTATATTAGCTCTGCAATAGATTCATAGAACATGCTTAATTATGTAGGTCTGTCAATGACGGAAATGGATACGAAGAGAGAGTTTGGAGTGGTTTGACGTTGCAGCGAGGTAACCGCGAGTGAAGTTCCGAGTGCAAAAGCATATCAACAATTCATATTCGATTAAAAGCGGTTTACTATGCAATCAAATATTTGAGGACATGCGGATGACTGGTTTTCCTTTACTGATGGCTCGGGAGCGGCGGGTGGGGCGGGGTGGGCTCGGTGCGGCTGTGATCATGCTCACAACATAATGTACACACGAGAGGTTCCTAGATTCATGCCACCATTTTGTGGCATTTGTACCAATCGTGAGTGTTCATATTCGGATGTAAAATGGAAAATAAATGGTTTATGGTTTAAGTGCTGCCAGCGCCGTCTATACTCAGCGTCGCAAACACCCCGAGGGCGCTGCTTTAACATTTATAGACGGCGGTACTGGCTTATTCTGTTGCCATTCCTTCCAAGTCAAGTTTTCCTTACGAAGTGTATGGGGAGCTGTTTAGCGCCATCCACTAGAAATTGTGGGGTATGATAGCTGAAATAACCTAGCTGGCATACAAATTTCAACCAAGAGCAGGTAACTCAAACTATTTTTTGCCAATGCGGTTTTTTGTCGAAAAACCAGCCAGGCCCCAGTCAAGGCTAGTCGAGGCAGTGGGACAGTCCCATAGGCGTGGCTATTGAGCGGGACTACGCACTGTCCTCTGTATACATGAGCGGGGCATCGCTCTCGAACTCCAGAATATGTGGAATGTGCGAGGCTGAAAATGCGTTCTCTATCCGTATCCGCAGAGCCCGGAATGTGTTTTAGTGACACGGAAATTACAAACCTCGTGGAAGACTCGAATTATATTGGTCGTGTAACCCTGTCTCAGCTCTTTAGGATTTCCATGATCATAAACGCCCCGACCGTCTACACTGAACAACTTCTTAGGAAAAATATTCAACCGGACCTTTCGCAGCCGGAAAACGCGTCTTCACTGCAATTGAAAAAGGCGTATACGCGTAGATTGGTGAAGAATTTTGCAAAACGGTCAATTTTTATTACTTAAAGGCTTTCAAAGTCAGACTTACATTTGAGACCGTCACAATCCTGCAGTTCCACCAGTTGGCCTGTGCTGTAGACCAAGCAGTGCCGTAGCTACGTCGTATAATCTGGATTATATGCCGAGGCCACCTCCAATGAAATTAAAGGTCAAGGTAAAAGATCACATGTGAAGGTCATACCATAGTCCGCATGTAGTATACTCCCGGCTTTTTCCGCATAATCACGGTGTTTCTCAATAAGTCTCCAGTTCTACCTAGATTTGACATTTACAGCCTCGTTTGCCTTGAAGATATTGACCAGGTTAATAATAATTCACCATAATGTAGATAACTATGGTCCTCACCAACCTCCAAAACGGGCGTTTTTCTAACCCTTCTCGTTTCCGAGATCTCAGGGGGCGGGGAAGGGGTATTTTAGGACCTCCCTCCACTGCGCGTTGATGCCAGACCTCACTCCACTGCTCGTCTTAATACCGAAATCAACACCGTATAATCTAAAGGTGGCATTCTCTGCCTCACCATCTGGCACACACGTGGTAAAAATGATCACGCTGAGCTTGTGCGGTGCATATATACCCGTTCAAGAACGACGCAAAGCTTCTGTTGTCTGAGATCCGCCGCTAGTTTTTGTACATACCCATACATGTGTTTTGATATTAATTTTGTCTCGACATCTCGCCAATTGCACTAGTGATCTCTAACTGGTCTCGCTAAGGTTCGGACAAGGTGAAGCTTTATCTTTGGTCACCAGCGGCGGATCCAGGGGGGTCAAAAATGCATTTTCCCGATCCCTAAACGAAATATATCGGAGAAAAACGAAGTTTACCCTCCTCCCCCAAAGCTGTCAACCTTTTAGTCTATGAGCAAGGTTTTAGTGTTTCAAATGAACCAGTCAACTTCAGTGTAAACATTGGACCTTGCTCCATGGTCTTGATCTTTAAAGTCGCTTTTGAGTGAATTATCCCATTATTGCAACAGCAAGCATCTTGTGGTCACATTTTCACCCCGGGACGTTTTATTGCCTTTCAGCTTGGGTTCGTCCTCCCCATCAAAGCTACCGGCTGGTTTAACTGGCTAAATCGGTCACCGCGGGACGTTTTGGTCTGTTTTGTTTTTCGAGTTTGGTTTGCCTCCTCCAAGCCAACCGGCTAGATCCCTCACTGCTGGTCACTGACTCAGAGAACAGGAGAATTTGAAGGCATGGAACGGTAGCTGGTTGAAGGCACGAAGGGTTGAAGGCATATCGGTAGCTGGCCATGGAGGGCGACCAAATATTGGTGATAAATCTGGTAGGCAAATTTGGGATTAGACAGACTAAACAGATTAGACAGGCGGATTAAAGCCAGGTTAAATTGGCAAAAAATCAAGGCGCTTGCCCATTCTTAGAAGAATATTATTTGTTACAGGTTTCTCAAGCTATGATTCAGCAATTGCTTTGCGCCCGCGTGTGGTGAACCATCCCAGTTTGATCCAATATAAGATTTAATAATTGTTGCGATTCATATGGGATTGTATGCGATTCATATATTGTATCATCTGATTTCCTGTGATGCCTATGAAATCCCAGCACAGATCCACAGAGGTCAGAAATTTATTATTTTCCCTAACGTGGACCCACTCTTATCCCAAGACAAAGCCGCAGCTTCCCAGTATAATTTTTGCAGAATCTAACAAGAAAAGAACTAACTTTTCACGACGCATATAATTAGAAGATTAGGGCACCAGTGTGATCAAATGCCATTTAGATTCCCGCATTTCAGTGAGAACCAGCCCCTGATTTTCTACGGAAATGAGAAGACAAGGGCGGAAGGACTGAGTTCGTGCTCACTGAGACTGTTTAGAGCATTGTTTACGACCAAGATTCTTCTCGCCTCTAAAGATCCGGCGGCTTAGCTTCGTGTGAGGATTAAGACCAGACCTCGGCTCCGAGACGTCAAAACAACGAGTAGAGCCTTGGTAATGAGACAGTAAAAAATCCATCCATGACCACGTTTACCTAGGCTGCACTGGCCCGGCCCCCTCCCTCCCAAAAATATCAATATATCAGAACGGCCTGTCTTGTGAAAAACTCTTTAAGATATGTTTAGAAGTAATAACATGTTAGCATTGGGTATCACTGAAGATCATTATAATATAGCATAAGCAGAGCACAAAACACGGCTTCTTGCTGAACCCCATCACAATGCAACCTTATTTGTATTTCTCCTTCTCACTCACCCCATTCCGCTCGCATCTCAAGTCAAGTCATCGTAAGTCTGGTGCGGCACTGGTTAACCTTCGCCCGGGTGGGGGGCCTTTTTAGACCCCCTCGGGTTTTTCCGAGGTGACCAAAAAACGGCGGCGCGCAGCGCCGCCAAACCTGGTCTAGCTGTTCCTTCATCATTTTTACATCTTTCCTGAAAATTTTGGCTCAAGGTCATATCAGGTCAGGTCACCAGGCCAGGTGAAGTTACCTCACCTCAAAAAATACTTAGGACCGCATAACGAAAAGAAGGGTTAATCGATCAAGTTGAAACTCATACCACATATTGGGTCCACCAAGAGCTACAACATTTGTTCCGGGATTTTTTATATTGGTGACCTAAGGTCATGTGCAGAGCATGACCTCCCCATTGTAAATACATGGGGAAAATCACGAAATGAGCTTTTCTCAGTAAGTATGGATGGAATCAACTTCAAACATCGGTTGCGACTTGCTCTTAGCCCATTTCTGAAGCTGATGTCAAAAGTTTGACTTGTGACCTTTAAAAGGTCACCTTAGGTCAAATAAGCATTTTTTGGTGTTTTTCTCTATAAATTTTGAATAAACTAAGATAGAGCTTTTATTTTGTCACCAAAGTGTTTGTATAGTCACTGGAAGTCAAATGATATACATAATGACTATACCAGGTCAAGTTGGGTCAGACTGTTGACCTGGGTCAGGTCAAATTCCTAAATTTGACCTGGCATAGCAATATCATATATCAATCGATTCGTATTGACGAGAGGATTGCAATGGTGCATAAACTATGGCTGTATCTTGTTTGGTTTGGAAGCTATTAGCGAAAAAGTAAACGCCTTTATGCATGGGTGGCTATGGGCATTCCCAAAAATATGCCCAATATCTAGTGACCTGTAGCTCCCTAGGCTTTGACCTGACACGAAAATGAATGCCACTGCAATGAAAGCGCATCTCAAAAGCTTTCGAATGGTGTTAGAAAAATGTTTCTAGCTATCATAGTTTCTGAGATATATGAGGTTTTCTTAGTACACCTCATATTAGCGATTTTGACCTATTTTGACCTCTGGTGACCTTGATATTGACCTGACAAGAAAAATGACCGAAGTTTTTCCGATATCATTTTCGAAGAGCTTTCGATTGCCGTTTTGTGATTTTTTCTAGCTCTCTTAGTTTTTGAGATCGTGGGGGTCTTTTTTAGCCCCCCCCACCAGGGCGAAGGTGGCTCATACCCGCCACCGGGGCAAGGGTTAAAGGGAAAAAGAGAGAAAACGCGTAAGATCCTTCAAGTAGATATTGACTCGGAGCTAGATTGCCAACAGATAAACAAAACCAGACTGTTATTTTTTAAAGCTCGTGTCCTTTGTAAAGTTCTTGTCATTTTTAAAACTCTTGTCATATCATATTTTCTTCTGTCGGCTAATGAGGTTTCCAATGGGGTCCGTTTCGGGAAACACTTTACCAGACGCAGTGGGTTGTGTCACGTCACGCAGCTTTAAGCCCAGCGAGGGCCCAGCCCAATGTCAGAGGTCAGAAAAACCCAGTCCTCGCTGGCGTGTTGTAGAAAACTTCGGCTGATCAGAAGATTTAAGATTTTGGAAACTAAAACTGGTTCCGATTGGGGTGCAGCAAGAAACATTCAATATTGTTTGTTATCCCTATGTAGTACCCAGCCTTATTTTCTGCTTTGGTGATAACTCTTCTCTCCTCGTAAAACCTCACATTTATTTCCTTTCGGGAATCTTCCTTATCTTTTGATGGAAAATAGTATATATTGGGAAAGATACAGATATTTTTTACCTCTGGCCGGTGCGGCCAATCGATGCCACACGCATTACACATACATACACATCCAGTTCCCACATCGGTCACCGCTCAACGGCGCGTTGGTATGATTGATATTGGTGAGTAGAGCTCATATTAGTATGGGGCCCACCCATGGAATGACCCTTACCACCAGCCACATGAAAGGTCAGAGTAGCATCGAAGACAAAAACAGGTTACTGAGCCCGCCATAGTGAAGAGATCGCGTGTTTGGTAATCTGTTGCCTTACATTGGATTAGATTACGTCGGTTTTATCACTGTTTCTTTGGGGCTGGACGCTTTTTCACCCTTCACATTATTGTGTGGAAAAAGGGAACGAACGTAGTTACAACTAGATGGATAGGGTACATCCTATTCAATTGGCTGTATTTTTACTGGCAATATTTAAAAGTGGGCCCCAAAAATGCATCATTTGCGAAGTCGCACTATTATTATTTGACCTTTACGGGTCAATGAATGCACTATTTGCACTGTTGTATGCAACCTATGACGCAGACGGTGCCGGATATTCCTACTACAGCGATATTTGTAGATATCGAGGGAAGTGTATCTCTCCGCGAAAAGATGATTGGAAAATAAGGGGCCGTTCATAAATTGCGTAACATTTTTCCATGTGTTTTCGACCCCCTCCCCCACGTCACGGCATGTCACGTGTCGGCCAACCCCCCCCCCACGTCACGGCATGTCACGTGTCGGCCAACCCCTCCCCCGGAGGTTGATGTAATGTATATGTATAAACGGCTAATGTGATGTATATATACGGCTAATGTGAATGTCATGATGTCTCATACTCAGTTTTAACATCAGTTTTGGCTAGCAAAATTACCAGCAATATTTCGGGTTTTTAATTTGTCCTTGAACTCCAATTATCCAATGGTACCGCGAGTCAGCGCTGCCGCTAGTCATTGCGTTTATTTTGAGTTCAGCTATATGTTTAAGACGAAAGCGTACGTCCCAAGCGTCCGAGGCGTGGGAGCTTTTGTTGTTGAGTTGAAAGAGGAGAGAGAGGAGAGAAACGGCGGGGGGCTAGTGTGGCTTTTAATGTGGGGTATATTATTAGTGGTCGTACTTTATTAGTACGCTAAGAGACGTGAGGAGTCGATGGCTGACTTTATTTTCGTTATATGGTTGATTCAACTTATTGCATCTCCGGGTCAGGCATTATCTTTCGCATTCTGTGAGGTCTCAGTGTGCTTGTGAAGAAGCAATTGTTAGGAATGTTCTCTTACAGGGTTTCGTCATTTTGAGCATTCATTGTAAAATGTTTGTGCTAGAATCCTTCAGTATTCAAACTTTCTTCTCTCCTAAGATGAATACTGTGTTCTATTTTGACATGGAATCAGTCCTGACGGGACTGATTAAAGAATGTTGCATTCCATATGACGGTAATAGGTTCGCAAAGCTAGGGTTGCAGCATCTTTATCGAATGGTATGTTGGCTTCAGTTGCTGGTTTGGCCCTGCTTCTATTCCTAAACTTCTGAAACAAGGAAACTGATAATGGTGCATTTTTATTCATTTAGATCCATACATGTATTTGCGACAACAGCAACAAGCAATAAAAGATCATGCCAGTACATGTTAACACAAGGCTAAAATCCAGTAGGAGATGAAAATAAGGGCACACTAAAAAGCTGTCATTGAGGCCACCACTTCACAAGCTGATGATGCCGTAAGCATATTATTCTGATGATTTTGTTTAGGCTGTCAAAATTCAAGATTTGGGATGTCAAAATTGATCCAGTCTAGGTGTGGGTTTCCACACAAAATTCCCAATTTCAGGACACTGCAAATAGGATAGATAATTTACGATATTTTTATGCGCACATCACAGTTTTTATTATAGATGATAACGGGGCCAGCATTTTCTGACTTTCTGGCAAAAGGGATTGGACCTTTTCTGACGACTTATGAGGGGGATCAAAACATCATCGGCTGTCGCAGATCCGTGTTATTGTACGAGAGCAACGCAGGCCCACTGCAAGAAAAATAGGTGGCTTTAATTTTCGTACTCAAACATAATATAATCGCAGCATTACTCTACTATTATTTTTAAGGTGCAAATCCGGTGTCCGTGTTACCCATTTTTGCTTATCCTAAACAAACTTAGACATGAATTGGACGCCATCGTGATGACACGTTCATGGACTGCGGTGAACAAGATGCAACATCTTGAAGTGCTATTGTACGTAATACCAGTAAAATGTATATATATATATATATATGTTACGGCCCGTATGGAAAATCGGCCCGTTTGCATACGGGCCGGCCCATTTGTAAACGGGCCAAATAGCCGGCCCGTATGCAAACGGGCCAGCAAATTGGCCCGTTTGCAAATGGGCCGGTCCGTATGCAAACGGGCCAGCGATGTGGCCCGTTTGCAAAAAGTCTGGCCCGTTTGGGTTTTCTAGTATCCTGGCCCGTTTGCAAACCGGCCGGCCCGTTTACAAACTGGCCAGCCCGTTTGCAAACCGGCCGGTCCGTTTACAAATCAGCCGGCTCGTTTAAAACGGATTTGAGTAAAATGAATTCGCACGCAGCAGCGTTCTTGGAATGGGTCTACTGATCAAATTTCATGAAAATTAGCTCCAAATCGCATCATGCCTAATTTTTCCACTTCTGGACCGAAGCGCATTGGATAAATCCCGCCCACTCCACCTCCTGAGCATAATAGTGACCCGACCTGCCGCCGAAAGACCAAGCGTTGTACGCCTTCTTTTATCTGTGAAGTGCAGGGGTGATTGGACCGCCTCGTCGCCTTGAGACTTGCTGAATCTCTGGTAAATGTTATGCATGGTTGTGTACCTACGTTTAAGAATATTGCGTCATCCCTGGATTGAACCCTAAATATAGCATTAGAAATTTACTATCTTCGATTTCAGGTTATGCTCTATTTCTGGTTTGGGGAGAGGTCCATATTAAAATACTCATTTTTGAGTCATGGATTTAAGAATTTGATAAATATCCTGTGCCACCCCATCTGCATTTACAATCATACCTGGCCAGGATAATTAGATTAGAGGCAATGCCAGCGCCTCTCATCATAGAAGGTTTAGCTAAGGCTGCCATCTTTTCTAGGTAAAGGAAATTAAGTAGCTGAAACAAAGTTCCAAATTAATTTTCCATTTTATGCTGCAGTCTATCTTCCTCTGCTTTACTGAATCCAAATTGGCTGCTTCGGGGCCTTTCTAGGCAAATTATCCCAGGTAACATTACCTCCACCTTTTGCTGAGTGCCGGAACAGCTTAGCTTCGAAACTGGATGAACATTTGAATCCAGGTCATTATCGAATTAGTTGTATTCAATACATATTTATTGGATTTTGGATTCGGATGATAGTCACTGGCCTAGTCTCTATGGCCAAAATGTGATCCGGATCGCATGCAGATGGAGTACGCGCGTTTTTCACATTACTATGGCAGAGTCTGTGCTAAAGTGTTGGGAAAATAGCGCTTCATGAACTCGACGACTCCAAGATGTATCTGGATCTGCGGTTTGATCAGATCGCATTTGGACCATGAAAACTAAGTTGTATGGAAACTGATTGGGTCTGGTCTATTAGAGAAAGTCCGTATTTTTTAGTTTAATGCATCTAATTTTTCCATTTTCATGAATCTTTTTATTTCCCATGAATTTGTAAACTGGGCGATTAAATTAAGTTAATATTAATATCTGAACATGGCAAGCATTGTGACTGCACTGCATTCCATTTACATGCGTGCAGAAATGCTTGCAATGCTTGAATAGATTGCTGCTTGTAGAGCTTTAGCATTTAAGGATGACTGGTACCTACGTATTCAGTTATCAAAGTAAATATGTATCCGGAAATAACTTAGTGCTCCTTGTTTGCCAAAAAACAGTTTTAACGATGCTAAGAATCTGGCTTAGTCACAGGCAAAGACCACCTCTGGTGAACACCGGCATTATCTAGCCTCTGATCAGATTGGTTTTCGATTGTTGAATACTATGGAAAATATGCCCTGAAAAGTGAATGCGGTCATATCATTTCCAATGTGCGTGTTGTCCTAAACCTCGTCTTGTGCCCACTCTCTTGCTTCATTAAGTTACCAATAATGATTATAATCAGGAACTATGTCGCAAGAGGAGTTCTTTGCTTATTTTTGTTGCTGCGAAAGATGAGAAAGCAACGAACACGCAGTCGGTGCCGAAGGTCACTTATGATGAGATCGTCAAAGACTTAGCGGACATTAAGGCTCATGGAAAGCTGTACTTAGGCGAGACACTACCCGCGCTTCAAAAAGTATGATTTAATTACAATTGCAGGAGTGCAAAAGTTGATCAACAAAAACACATGACGAGAAATCATCCACAATGAGGAAGTCTTTGATGTTATTCATGAGCTGCACCTTTCACTGGGGCATCCTGGCAGTAGCAAGACGTTTAAAGGGAATGTGGCACCCTGGTCGAATCTTGGAATTTAGTGCAATTAGGGGTACTTCTAGCCAAAGTTCATGAAAGCGTCCATGATTTCCCTGAAAACATGTACAATAAGCTCGATATTTTTATTTTTAAAATGCTCCTCTATAGAAAGTAATAAGTCTCTGCCTGTGGATGATGTCATGATCTGACAACTACTACCATATTCAATAGGCTTCAAGGGCTTCGATTGGCTGATGCTCACCATGACGTCAGCATATGTCGTCACACCAACAGCTGACAGTTGTGGCCTGCTACATGGGGTACATGTGGGGTTTATTTCAGGTAGGTTGTTAGCTTTTCTCTACGGAAGCTTTGAGTTTCAAGACAAACGATATATTGAGTGCCGGGTTTTCCAGCATGCTTTACAACTTGGCTATCTCAGTTAAAACTACGTTATTTGTACTTTACTGCGTTAAAGGGAAAGTGGTGCCACTTTCCCTTTAACGCAGTAAAGTACAAATACGCCAACATTAGCCGTGCAACTGTCGGGCTGTACCTAGAAACCTGCAAAAACTGCGAGACGAAGAAGACACGGCTACAGAATACAATAGTGTCTCTCTCAACCATTACTGATGACATGGCCAGATATGCTCAAGTCGACCTCAGCGACTGGCACAGTGAGAGGAAGGATGGATATTCCTATATACTAAATTGTCAGAATCACCTCACCAAATTCGTAGTGTTGCGTCCACTCCGAACAAAGTCAGAAGAACAGGTGGCGTACAACCTAGTTGACATTTTCTGTATCTTTGGAGCCAACCCCCAACATTCTGCAAGTAAGTTTTATCAGAAATGGTGTTGCAATCTGCGGGGAGCTGGTTCAAAATTTGTATTAAGTGCACTGTTGCTTAAATCCACTGTTCTGCTGATCTCGTTGCCCTGATGTGGGCTGCAATATAAGAAACTGTATGCCAAAGCCGTGAACAAAGACAAAAACGCCTATGTTTTTATAAATTATCTTGAATTTGACTGCAAACATATTTAACAAGTATCTAGAATGACTAGTAACTTAATCAAAGTACATACTTACCTAGTATGAAAATTAATATTTCACTAAAACAGGGATCGCTAATGATCGCTTATGCCCAGGCTTATGCTTATGCTTAGGTGGTTTCAGAAGGATATATATCTATCAGTAAATATTTAACGGTATCATGACAGCTTTTGATAGATATAGGGCAGTTTCATGACAAAAACTATTACCCAAAAACTTTCAGATCATTGATGGCGTGTTTCTCTTATTCAAATTATTATTGACATGGTTGACATGTCACTCACTTACACCTCGCGATTGACAATTTTTCTCCTAACCGACATACCATCAACTAAGTTGACTTGTCATTACCTGCTACCCACATCTTTATCAGCTTTGGCCCGTATGCAAAAAGTCCGGCCGGTTTGCAAACGGGCCGGACGTTATGCAAACGGACCGGCCCATTTGCAAACGGGCCAATTTGCTGGCCCGTTTGCATACGGGCCAGCTATTTGGCCCGTTTACAAATGGGCCGGTTTTCCATACGGGCCGTAACATACATATATATATATATATAATCTATTGTACTATGATACCAGGATTACTATATAGGATTACTATAGGATTACTATACCAGGATTATATATATATAAACATCCATGCAATGACCTACGAAGTCGATTGTGAGAAGAGCAAAAAGATAACGTTTTTACTTTTATGAAATTTTATTAAATCTAGAGAGCTTATCGGACCTAACGTAATCCTCTGAACAAAGCGTGCCAAAAAGAAGCTCAGAATATCCTTTGGAGAGGGAGCTCTTTCTTTAGCTCTTGTTCGACTGGTTCTGTCAGGAAAAGAAAAATGAAAAAAAGAAAACGCGTGTTTATGTATGTTTTGCATGTTGCGATATAAAAAGAGACAACGCTTGGTGATTAGTTTGTATTTCAGACATTGGGACATTTCACGGTACAAAAGGTGCAATGCGCCTAATTATTCATAAAATGAATGCGGACTATTTACCAAACCACAGCTTAACAATAAAACCAAAACCCCCAAAAATACCAGCGGGAAAAGACCACCCCGTTTAATAACACGTCACCTTTGGTCAACCCCCTCCCTCCCCCACGTCTCGGCACGTCACGTTTCGGCTGATCCCCCTCCTGCTCGGAGCGTGACCTAACTTATGAACGGCCCCTGTTTAACCCAATCTTTTAAATTTGGTAAAATGGTCAACCCCTTAAACTTGCAGAACCTAGTCCTCGAAGGACGATCTCATCACGATTACTTTTCAATTCTACGGACTGGGATGCCTAAAATTGGGTAACATGGTTCCAAAGCATCACACCCCTTAGTGCCCATAAACAGTGGTGGATAGCAGGGGCTCAAGCCCCCCGAAATATCAGGGTGCCTATAGGTAATGCATAGACGGAAGCTGATCCCAGGCTATGATGGGGGAATCTCGAGTCCCCTAGCCCCCCCCAATGAATTCCTGGATTCGCCACTGTTCATTGCCACACCGACTCCAAGTCATATAATGATAATCGGACTGCATTAATCCATGCGTAAACAAAACGTCAGCCGCGTTAATGCAGCCGCTAATCGGATGCTTACCGATATGAGCTGTGACACTGTCGAATGGAAGTAAGGATGTCAAGCTCTATTTAACCCATTAACGCCCATCGGGTCATTTTTGTCCTCTGACTTTGACAGGCTGCAGAATCGGTACCAGTGAAGTGATTTTCATGTTTATGATATGGACGTGTGTTTCAGAGCGTGGACAAGGTGGAAAAATTTATTTGAAAATTCTAGGTTTTTATGGGAAGATTTTGGTGGAACTTATTTTGGCGAGGTTTTGGTCAGCGTGAGATAGCTCTGCAAATTTTGTTTCTCGCAATAACATATGGAAAGCTGAAAAGGGTTTGCATGATTGACATTAAGCCAAGACCACTAGGAGTCAGATGGTGAAGAAGGAGTAAGATTTTCTTGAACGGCTTTGCCATGAGACATCGTCAAATATGAAGCGGACAAAAATGACCCGCTGGGCGTTGCGGACATCGGCGGGCCGCTGGAAATGAGGAAAAGGATGTGTCCTGTCCTCCCGTCTGGTGCGTTAGGTGCACAGTGTTTCCTAGAGGGAAGGGAGGCATTGTGGGTCCTGCGAATGCAAGGTTGCTAGTTTATATATTTTTCATCAAATCTGAAGATTTTTAGTGCAATGTCGATACGTTTGGAAACTTTGAAGTTCCTGAAATGCTTCCTATCGTTTTCGGGGTCTGTCTTATTTTGGGAATGATTATCACATAAATTTAACGGAAACATGCAGGATGGTTCCAGTATTTTGCTAAGGCGTTATTAAATACAATTTTCAGGGGTTTTGAAAACTTATCGAAATTTTAGCACTGACTAAAAGCTAGCAGAGCCTTGTCTTTTCCCCTCGATGGATTGTGTGTAGTGGATAGAGAGAATAGGGAACAGTAGCGGATTGAGGACTTCATTGGGTGATGGGGGGGGGGGGGTTAGGGGTCTCGAGCCTCTCCCGCCATGGCCTCGGAACAGCCCTCAGTAATGCATTTAGGTACTATAGGCACACTGACATTTCGGTAGGGGGGGGCTTGAGCCTTCCTAGCCGCTTGTGTCCACTAATGATTGAAAGCCAATGACCAGCTGACAAAAATGAGTTGGAAATTATCGCGGCCGCCGCGCTGGTTTGTTTTGACGAGATGGTGCAGTGTCAAACGTCTAGAGCAGTATAAAACGGGTAAAAGCTTGGGAAGTTCTAGAACTTCTGTTTAAAACGCAACTAGCACTATTTTTGCTTGGTTCTAGTCAAGTGAAACTACCATGAGTGAACATCCCGGGGTTTAGGAGGAGGGGTCAAGACCTGCCTGTATTTTTTGTCTCCCACAGACTTTGTGTAGGGCTTGGATTGCAGTGCCAGCGTTAAACCATCCAGGACCCCTCCTGGATCGAGAAGAAATCTCCAGCCATGGAGACATAAAAATATCGAAAGCATAGTTGTTAGCAATGCCACAGATCAAATGTTTTGCAGGAAAAGAAGCAAAATAAGTTGTTTTAAGTGCGCAAGATAGCGGAGCGGATCAAGTGCATATCATAATCATACCATCACAAAATATATTAGTCATGAGGATGAGAAAGATGATGAGCTGACCAGCGTTACAATGACCAGTGGCATGCCTGGAAATTTGGAGGTTCACATTTATGCAACTATGAAGTGCGCTACTTATTCCAAAGAAAAGTTGGAAAGATGGAAATAGACCCGTTTATAGATTTGGAGATAAATCAAGTTAATGTGCACCGCGTGGGGGAGCTAACGGATTGAGTTTTCAAAACTTTTCATCTGTATGCTGAATATTACGATTTCTCGTTGAAAGCTCAGTGAGCATCAGTCACAAAGTCTGGGAGGTGGAGAAGGAAGGGGGTAGAGACAAAGGAAACAGTTTCCCAAAACCTTTGATATTCACAAATATTCTTAAAATACTATGATGTTCACAATTTTAGTCTGTCCCCGCAAATCATCAGTCTAGGTTAACCACGTTTGTATACTATTTGCAAATATGCTGTTAGTGTTGTCTTTAATTAAACCTTAAGAGCATAGAACTGTCTAAACATTTTACTATGGCCTATATGCAAGAGGAAATAAAAACACTTCACAGAACTGCAGTAAAAGCGATGCGCATTGGGCCGCTGAGTGCGGTGACAGCGCCGCCCGGGAGCCGGCCACGCAGTGCCAGCCGATGTCCCAAACGCCCAGCGGGTCATTTGTGTCCGGTGTCATATCTCAGAATCTAAAAGTGGTATCGATTTAAAACTTTAGGAACATCTTATTGGGCATATTTTAAGCATAGGGAAACATTTGTTTCGCCAATTTGAAAGCTGGAACTAGGTGCGGGCGTTAATGGGTTAAAAAATATTACTATCGAAGGCACGCAAGAACTGTCCCACCATGTTGGCTGATGGGAAATGCTATCGCTCGCTAGACATTCGCTTGGAATCACACTCAGCGCATAACACGCAAGCAATGGATTGTCAGCGACTGTACTAAACGATATCGCCCTGACCTCGCCAAATCTTTGGTCAATCACATAGGAGGGCCCTGGAAAAATACGCAGACGTAATAGTGAGGGGACCTTATTTGTTCTGCTCATTGCTGACATGTAACTTATCTCTTTATAATGCTGCGTTCGGTCAGGTGACATATGTTTATTGGGCTGGGTGATAATTGCCTCGACCCGCTCTGCTACGGTCACAGGCTCTAACGTTTAAATGATTCGGGATAAGACAATACATTTGGAGCGGCCATAATTCCTCAACGGCCTCTCGCATAAGGAAAGCTAAGTGTTAAAGATTCTAGTATATTTGCTTCGATCTCACCGTAAAAAGAGTGAATCTCTGCCAAAATATAAACACTAAGACTTCATACCTTGATGAGAGAAGAAGCTCGTGCTCCTTAAAATCAAGCCCTCAGCCAAGCCTTGGGCCGTATTTCCACCGACCACTCAGTAAAATTAAACAAATTACAGATATATCCCGGCCCGGGGTATTCTTATTGACTATGACTTCGCGTCTTCGGCATTTAACACCCGTACTGGAGCGGGCCTCGGAGGCCCCCACCCGTTTTTTCGAGTTAGCCAAAGAACCGCTCGTAGGAAAAAAAAACGTTACTCGGCCACATTTAACAAAATTTAATAGCGCGTCGACTTATGAAAATTTTTGAAGATCGGTCGAAATGTTTTTGGCTTAAAGGCTTTCAAAGTCAGACCTGCATTTTGAGATCGCCGTAATCTCGCGGTCGGACCAGTTCACTTGCATTGGAGACCGAGTGGTGACGTCATAACGCCATAAAGCCGGGATGATATGTCAAGGTCACCTCAAATAAAGGCCAAAGGCACAGGTCAAGGTTATCAGCACTTTCAAGGTCACTGAGCTCAAGTGCTTGAGTGTCAAATGACGTTACCAGGTCTGACTTATATTATGTTATGACGTCGTAGTTAAGGTACCTCAATGCAAAGTTCAAGGTCAAAGGTCAAGGTCGAAGGTCATTAGGAAAGGTCAAACTTCATTTCCCGCCAAACAGTTGCTATAGTGCTTGTCATATTATACATTTTTAGTAGTAGACCATATTATGACCTTATAGGTCAATGACCCTGAATGACTTTGACCCTTAAACTGTAGGGAAGGTTTTTTTGAAACCTTCCCTGCATGACCCTGGTCCACCTGTAGATTATTCCGGCTTTTTCCCGCATAATAACGGCATTTTCCATTCGGTCCCCAGCATGGCCAAGATTTGACCTTTATGACCTTGTTTGACCTTCAAGATTTTGACCTAGGACAATAAAAATTGGTCATGTTGTAGTTCACCATAGCCTCCACCCTCCTTCCAAATGGCTATTTTCTACGCCTCTTAGTTTCTGAGATCTGACGGGGCCTACCAAGTCCCCTTCTCCAGTGCGCGTTAGTGTCAGACCCCTCTCATGTGTGGATGTTAATACTCCACCTCGAGTGTAAATCTGTTTGATATAGGACATTTTCACACCAGAAAAGAAATGAAAATAAAGCTTTGCGTGAGATATGATTTTCTTTGTTATTTCAAAACTGCAAGAGATTTCGTGCGTCCACATCAAATAAAAATGTTTGTCACTGTATGTATGTATGACTAACACTACATATGTTAATATCAACACGCGCCCAGCTGGGAGCGAAATTCGCCCCCCTCCTGGTTTTCCCCAAATAGCTCAAAAACAAAGAGACGCATAACAACGAAACTTACAGTAACTTATCCTTCATCAATGTTACACATCTGACAAAATTTTTGAGTTAAGGTCATGTCAGGTCAAGGAGCTATTCAAGGTCAAATGACCCGACCTCAAAACCTAAAATCACGAGTTTGAAGCGGCGCCCAGGGAACATCAGCAAACCGATCAGTTTGAAACTTCTACAATATGATAAGGTCATTAGGGTCTACAAATCTGCTGTCTCGGAATTTTGATATTGTTGACCTAAGGTGGGGTCAATTTTTAGGTCACCCCATTATAATAAGTCTACGGTGAAAAATTGAATGGGCTCGTTTTCAGTAAATGCTGGATAGATAAAGCTGGGAATCCTCAAACCGTCTATTCTTACCACGATCTTGACCATCAAGTGGAGTTTTTGACCATCTGACTTCTCAAAGGTCATGTCAGGTCACGGGAGCATAGAGTGATTGTTTTGCCAATAACTTCTTAGTGAATTGAGATAAAGCTCCCATTTTGCTTGTATTGTACTTATATTTTCACGGAGAGTCGATTGATATGCAATACGGCCATACTAGGTCACTCTGTGACCCTGACCTAGCTCGAGGTCAGGTCATTTTCACTATTTGACCTAGCAAGGTCATATTATAGATCATTCGATTCGCCAAGATGAGAGGAATCCAATTATGCATAAATATTCGCTCTAGCTCCCCTGAGGGCAGATTTAGAGAAAGAAACGTACACTGCTCTGTGGTAAGCCTATGGAAACTTCTTTGACCTATGCTGACCTCAATATTGATCTGACATAAAAATTATTCGTATAAAATCGCTTCGTCTTGTCAAGAGCTTTCGAATGCCGCCCGTAATTTTCCTTTATCTTCCGTGGGGAATGATATACAGATGGGGGAGGCTAAAAACGTCCCCACGGGGCGTCCCCAGCGGGGCGCGTGTTAAGTTTACAGTCGTCCACCGGCATGTCGCTCATTGCCGGATCCAGGAGCATCTTTTGGGGGGCCAAAACCAACGTTTTGGTGGGAGGGTTGGTCTAAATTGAGAAAAATCGCGAAAGCATAGTTCTTTTGAATAAAAAACGGCTAAAATCTGGTCCTTTTGAGGACAAAAGATAATATTTTAGGCTTTGGAGAGGGCCACGGCCCCTTGGGTCCGCCAGTGGTGTCGCTTCACCTGTCATGTATCTGCAGTGAGTGCCGGTCCCACCTCTGCCATGCCCACCTCTGCGGAGCTAGCAGGAGGCCACTGTTTTGTTACAGTAGAGAGGAGCAACAAAATAAACCCAAAATTCCGGCACTTTTATACATTTTTCCTCGTTTGCGTTAACCCCCGCCCCACCGGGGGTCCGGCGCCACCTTCGCCCTACGGGGGGCATCGATGGCCCCCTCTTACTCCGAAAATATGGGCGTTAGCGCAAATCTACAAAGTGCACTAGAAAGCTCGCGTGAATTCAGTAAGAAATTACTTCACATGTTTTAGTTCTCAGGTCATAGATTTGACCTCGAGAGGTCAAATTGGGTCAAGATCGGCTATTTTCACTCAAATATGCAATGCTCTGTACCTGTATATGTATCTGTATATGTATTAATCACCAACAGGCACATACCCAATTATAGGTGAAGTCAATTAAAGATAAAAATGCATAATCACCAACAGCCTACTCCTAAAACGCGCAAAAAAACATTTCTAACACAACAAACACAGATAATCAATCTGGTCACTGACCTATGAAAGCTGTTTGTAGAGTCGTAAAAGAGGCGATACACTTTTTAACTCGTCCAATGGGATCCGTCAAAATATCGCAGGTTGGTGAGAAAGCTAAAAAGTTATTAACAACGCGAGGAGCCCGCACAAACACACATGATTGTATCGTGTTCACTCGACCAAAAGGCACATTTAAGAAAGTTGCACTAGCATTCCTGGTAGTTCTAGATGGTACATGAAGCGAGAAACATTCCAAAAGATGAGATGATGCGATGAGACCTTTAAAAACCTTGCTTGTGAATAAGATGTCATGTTGTACACGCCTTGCCAATAAAGTACGAACATCATAAAACTTCGTCAATTCCTCGTAACCTAATGATGGACGGGCTGGGTCACCATGGTTTGCAAGCCACATCAAAAACTTGTGTTGGATTCTTTCTACACGAACCAGATGAAATTTTGCGGCTCCAGCCCAAACCACTGAACAATACTCTAAAACTGACCGAACATTTGCATTAAAGCCGCCAAAGCGGCCTTCCTATCCAGCTTACATTTAGGGGAGGCTGTCTGGAAGGTTCTGATTAATAAACCGAGTGATCTGTTTGCTTTGGAAACCATCGAGTTTATATGGTCGGAAAAGGTAAGCTTTTGGTCAAGAATGATTCCCAAATCTTTTATGGAAGAAACGTTCTCCAAAATTGTTCCGTTGATTTTATAAGCCGAATCAATGAGATTGCGTTTTGAAGAGATTTTGAAAGACTTACATTTTGAGGCGTTTAGATTAATCTTCCAGGCAGCAGCCCAACTTGTTACTGCGTCCAGGTCTTTCTGTAACGTGTTAACGTCATTTTGGGATTTCACTTGATGGAATATTTTCAGATCGTCCGCGAAAAGCAAGCACTTGGTAGAAACTACTGTGGCAGGTCATTTACGAAAACTGAAAACAACAACGGTGAGATGAGCCCTCCTCTGGTGTGCCTGAGGCCACACGAGCCCAATCCGAAACTTTTCCGTTCAGCACCACTCTCTGTTTACGTCTGCCAAGATAAGAACTCAACCATCTCAACGCTAAGTTGTCAATGCCATACATTTGCTGCAGTTTGTACAATAAAAGACGATGATTAACACTTTGGAACGCGCTCGAGAAATCTGTGTACACTGCGTCTAGCTGACTGCTGTCAGAAATGGCTTTCCACCCGTGTGCCAGAAAAGATGCCAGATTAGATTGACATGATCTATTTGGCAAGAATCCATGCTGACATTGAGAAAGATGAGGCCGGACGTGCTGGTAAATCTGGTTGCATACTTTTTTCAAAAATTTTGGCGCAAAGAGGCAGCAATGAAAGAGCGGTAGTTGTCAGGATTTTTCGTGACCCTTTTTTGAATATCGGAACAATATTTGCTTCTCCCCACTGCTCAGGAAATATTCCACAGTTGAGGCGGGACATTTTGAAAATTTTGCACAGAGGGCTAGCCAGTTCTCCAGCACATTCGCGAAGCACGCGAGCACTTAACCCATCAGGACCGCAGGCTTTGGTTACAACTAATTCTTGCAGCAAGCGACGTACAGTTTCCTCTGACACAGTGAAGGCAATCAAACGATCATCCACACTAAAAGGTATGTCAGGAAATTTACAGCATTAGGGTCAGAGAATTTAAAAGAAAAAGTACGGTTTAATAGGTTGGCCTTGTCTGTGTCGTCGGTAAAAAGTACATCATTGCTTTCTAAAACCGGTACACCCTTCGTCTGTTTAAAACACTTCATAAAAGTCCAAAAAGGTTTCGGGTTGTTTGTAAAGTCTGAAACAAGACATTTCTGGTACTGTGAGTAGCCCTGACTAGACAAGTGTTTGAAAGCAGCGCGCTTGTCAGCAAAGTCCGCCTTCACACGTTCATCACCAGGCTGGCGCTTCATTCGTTCAAAGGCAGCCTGCTTCATTTTTAGTGCACGCCTGACCTCTGCGTTGAACCATGGCGGATAACGTTTTTTGGGAACAACTAATGGTATATGATTACGGATGGCGGCGTCAACAAGATAAGAGTTATGCCAACATGCTTAAGCAAACTTGGCATAACTCTTATGCCTTTAGAGCTATTGAGGTCTGGTAAAGTACATTTGATAGGAAATTGCCAGTCCTTTCTCCGCTATGTGAAACATAAAGACATCCCGCCAGTGGTTTGACCTCCAGAGGTCAACTCGTGACCTAATATGACCTGAGGTCACGAAAGGTCAGAAAGTGACCGTGCCGTATATCAAATGAAAGCCAATGACGAGACAAACACGATGGTGTTTGTTTCAGCGCTCTAGCTTATATAGGTCAAAAGTTATTGTCAAAATACTGTTTTTGACCCCTGGTGACCTTGGATGACCTTGGAGAGGTCAAAGGGCAAATATGGCCCCTGGAATCCGTGAAAGGGTGTCCAAGAACGCTTTTCCAATCAAGCTGAGCATTTTCAATAGTTTTTGTGACTTTAAGATCGTAAGACAGCTTTTCCCCGTGTTTTCAATGGGAGAGGTCACCTCGTGACCTAACCTCAGGGCACGAAATCGAAAAATGATGGATATACACCTTGTATACCCTGGAGGGGTCATGAAGTGTAGGAAGTTTCAAATCGATCGACTTCGAAATGTAGCTCTTAAAGAGCTCTAAAGTTGATGTGAGGTGACCTTGGTTGACCTCGTCTGGTGACCTGAACTTGGGTAACCCGGGGTAGAAAATTTTAGGGATGGTGGGAAAATGATGCAGTAAGAGGATGAGCCCTCAATCGTGGTGCTGCGCCTCATCGTTTTTCTGCTATCCCGGAAAAACTTTAGGGGGCATCGATGGCCCCCTGGTTGGGCGAGGGTTAAATCATTGTGTTTGGAAATCGTTGTGTGATCAGAATGTAAACTGGAAGGGGGCGCTCTTCCTTTCCAAATGGCCAAAGACCCAGCCCTCGTAGCTTCCTCCCCCGCCCCCTCCCCCGAGGCATAAGTTGCAAGATCTTTGAATAAACCATCAACAACGCAGTCATTGATGTTTGGGCTGTGCAGATCAGGGGTAAATCCAGGATTTCCTCAAGGAAGGAGCGAATTCAATATTTGGGGGCCCGTCGTTTGGGGAGGGCCCGCGACCCGGGTGGGCCGCGGAAGAAACGTTAAATGTGATGGAAATATGTTTTAAAAAAGGTTGGTGCCCCATGCCCAACCCTGAGTCATTTTACAGGCTTCCACCACACCTACACGCTCGCACGCACTGTATAGTCAGTACATACATATACAGACAGGGCTTTTCACTCATAGCACCCTTACGGTGGTCGGCAGCTGCAGCGGGAGGCGTTTCTTTCCATTGCTTAATGTCGGCCCAAGGTGGGGGTGATCGCCCCACCGCCCCCACCTTGGATCCGCCCCTGGTACAGATTACATAACACATCAATAAAACCGCCGCATGACTGCATGAACAACAGCAATTACGGGGTTTGGGCCATGCACATTGCACACTGCACGATACATCATTGGATTGAGGTGACCAACTGGACGTGCACCAGTAAAATAGGACTTTGGACTGTCATTAAAAATAATTCAGTGCAGCACCTGTCCCGAACACTACCGGGTTTGAATATTTTGTTTTGGCTTTCAGTGGATCGGTTTGGAGAGCTATGCCCGGTGAATGCCATCTCCCCCCCATTCAGTGAACGTTTCGGATTTTATTTGCATTGGCGAGGAACGTAATCGGCGCTGATTTCAAGAAAAAGGTAAGCATCCTCCTCCCTAAAAAATAAAGCGTCATACCAAGAGAATAGATCATGTGCGTCTTAAGAAATTATGGCTGCACAATCAACAGGACTACCCAAGTTATAAAAATAATACAGCTTTAAATTCAGCGCAAATCTAAATGAGGTTTAATCGGTATTATGAAAAAGCAGAAGCTCTGGGTCCTCTCACTTAGGCTGTTTTGGCTCCAGGCATAAACCACAACACAATGATAATATCATTAGGCTATCTTTAGGCTCCGTGCAAATGAGCGTCAGGGGTCACGCACTGACGTGGTAGGACCAAGGTATCCAACTGATTGACTATAGTGTTTACCCTGTACAGTGTAAACATCCTGGACAGTAGAGTACAGTACTGTACAGTGTACAGTACATAACATAGCATAACGTAACGGTTCAACTGTATAATAATACACAATTTTGCGGCTTATCGACGCACCAATTTCTAGGATAATACGGTGCCACCAACTCTTTTCTGTTGGAAAGGTTTCTTGGGCATCCAATTGTTCTTTGCTCGGGAAATCCGCCGGCCTTGAGCCCGGGTCAGCCGCGTGGAACGAATAAGTGCTAACCACTATGGACCCGCCTAATAACACAGCTTAAAGTAGTCCTGCGCGTAGATATGATAAATATAATGCTTCTGCTTTCTGCCTCATTAGAATTAAATATTGAAGTTCTTGAGTGACAAGAAATGAAAACCGTTACCAGTATCAAATCCAGAGTCACACTCATAACTTGTTTATTTAGTGATATATGAGCAACAGGGTCAAGCCCCAATAAAAGCTCAAGTCAGGAATCGTAAAACAGGATGTTTGCCGATGTATGATGTTTGATGATGTAGCGTGATGTTTGCCGATGACATCAAGATTTATCATCGTGTTGACACTGATAATGATGCTTGTAACATCCAGGAGAGCCTGGATTCCTTGTCTCAGTGGTCACGGACATGGAAACTGTCTCTAAATCCATCCAAATGCAAGGTCTTGACTTTGATGCTGCGCCGCACTCCGATTCGTAAAACTTATTTTGTTGACGGCGTAGCAATCGAAAGAGTAACTGTAATGAGGGATCTCGGCGTTCTTCTGGATGAGAAGCTTACTTTTGTAAATCACGTAGATAATATTGTTTCAAGAACAAATAGGACATTAGGAATGTTAACCTGATCTTTCCATACAGGTAGAAATGACAGAGCTTTGCGCCATCGTGACAGTAAAGCTTTGATCTCGGCATACTATGCAGATGTCAGATCAGTTATGGAATACTGCAGCGTTGTCTGAGGTGGGACAGCCACCTGTCATCTCAAGCGTCTGGAAAAAAGTACAGCACAAATTTGTCATGTGGCTCTCTTTTCGCTGTCGCATACCCGATTTGCCTCTAGATTACCCTAGTTTGTCTCAACATTTTGGCATAGCAACAATCGAAACTCGACTGAAGCAGCACGACCCCATGTTCATTAGAAAAATTCTTACAAATTGCATCGATTCTTCGTTTCTTCTCCAAAGCTTTCCCCTGGCTGTTCGACCTCGGACATTTCGCTGCAGAGCCTTACTGTACGTACCATATGCTCGGGTGAATACGATCAAGTCGAGTCTTTTTGTCAGGGTTGCGAAACTGTGCAATACTTTTCTAGATAACTTTCGCGAAGTTGATATTTGGAACTCCTTAATTGGGCAGTATAAACAGAAAGTGATACATTTTCTTAATCCTCCAAGAACATAATTTGATGGTTTCAGTGCGGTGATTCTCGGATTTTTGGTTTTTAGCTATATTCTATAGTCTTACATTTTAGGATGTTTTTTTATACTTTATGCGATTTGATATCGTGACAATGTTTTTAGGCTCTTTTAGGCTCTTATTATTTGACTTTAATCATCTGCTAGTCATATCTTGGAAATTGTACCTATCAATGTGTGTGTATATTGGACCTGTATGTTTTTTATATCCGATGACTTCATCTTTAAGTGGGCCTCTGACCCGTTGGTGATACAATGAATAAACTGAAACTGAAACTGATGATCACGGAAAACAGATCACATACAACTTTAATCGAAACAAGTACACATAAGGATTTTACAAGCAACCAACTAGGTACTGCAAAGCCATTCCTATTCAATAACTGACTGAGCTTTCAGCACAGGACCAGTCTCTGTCTCTAACAGGCGAGGCGAGGGCTCAACCGTAGCCAGACGCAGAGGAAAGAGGCGGCAGGTGGCTACCCCTGATCGTGCATGGGGCGCCCCGAAAACTCCCTGAAACGCCCTTGGCACTCCCTGAAACGTTGCTTCCCACTCCTCCTCGCAGAATGCCAGAAGCGGCGCCCCTCGCTCTGATTTGGCGCTCCCCTCCTGTGATAAATCGTGTTAGAAAATGACCCCTGTGTTATAGATGGTATCCACCTCTGATTAAGTGTCCTCCAATCCCCGATTGCAATTCCTGATCTACCTAGATCTACCGCGTATGCTCCTTCCTGGGCTGAGTTCGGATTCGATCGGCTCCGGCATTTACGATGATTGGGCTGCCCGCATCGCGTGCTGTAATATGCGACGTGCATTAGGACGTCAGGAATGACCCAGTTTCGAACCGTTTTGGGGTCAGGGTCACAGACAAAGGCAGACAGACGCATGGCAGACGGGGCGGCAAGACGGCCTGCAGACTGAGGCAGGCAGCGTCAATGTATGTATGTACTTGGCATACATTTTCTGATCCTTTTGCAGCTTGTGTCAAAGTTTTGGGTCTGGGTCATTTCAGGTCAAGTGACCAGTAGCGGTCAAGTGACCTTACATCCAAAGAAGTTAGAATATCATGAGTAAGAACAGGGTTACTCTCGATTAATATCAAACAGTTGGTCCACTGGGGTCTACAAAACTTGGTTCGTGTTTTTTATATCGATGACCTAGGGCCAGGTACAAGCCATGACTATTGGCCTATTGGAATAGCCAACTTGACTATTGGAAGTACATGGGTACAATCTGTGGCGAATCTATGACTTCATTTGGGGGAGGGAGGGGAGGGCTATGGGGCTCGAGCCTCCACCGCCAAGGCCTCGAAACAGCTATCAGCTATGTAGTTACTATGGGCATTCTGAAATTTGAGGGGGGTGGGGGCTTGAGCCCTCGTAGCTCCCTGTATCCGTCTCTGGGTACAACGGTTTAACTTCAATAACTTCGTCGAGAATGGAGATGAAAATTATTTTGACATAATCGGGTCTGCTTTATCCCTGCAGTTCTAATTGATAAGATTTAATGACATGCATTTTGACCCAATTTGATCCTGAGCCGACCATAAGTGAGGTCAAATATTGGGTTTGACTTAACAAGGTCGTATTATAGAAAATTCTACTCAGCTTGCTGAGATAATTCTAAAGGTGGATATAATTCCGTCATTGCACTTCTACGTAAGATACGATGTATGAAAGCCCTTGATATCGATTCCATTCCATTATAGCTCTATGGTGAGATGTTTTGACCTCTGGTGACATGGATTTGACCTGAACAATTTTATAGAGCACCTTCTTTAGAACTCAGGTCAGGCTCCCTGACTCCATTTACCGTTTTGTGCTAACTAGCGTGGTTTTCCAGATCTCAGTCCCCTCCCCTCCCCCGACCTCGTCGAGGCGAAGATGACTCAGACCCCGTCCATACGCGTGTCAATGGGGAACATTTTCTCCGTACGGTTTTTACGCGGGTTACAGCGTGATAGGTGAAGATAAAAACGTTTCAATAATCCCTGGCGAAATAGAATTCGGCAAAATCCATTGGAATATGACCCGCCGGGTCTCCCCCTCCCCTTTTCCACTAAGACATATGTGGTGACACTGGTGTCTGCAACTGGTATATTCGTGCTCGTCTCGCCAGATGATGGACTGGGCTTACAAAAAAGGTCCTGTATGATCACAAGAACCTTGCTTTTGATCAGTCTTGCCGCTCAACCACTACCCCTGACTAACTGTTTTTCTTATCTGTTCTTAGTTCTCCCTGAACTCTAGAATACCAAATGGAACTGGTTACAGGATATAGTTTCAGGTCACCTGCTTCCAAAAAAATTATGATTCGCAAATCTCAGAGATATGGTGAAATATAATCCCTATGATAGGTACTTATCCAATAACACGTTAGGCTCATCCAAAACTTGTTGGGAGGTAAGCTGCTTTGTCTAAAACTACTTCCTTTATCATTGGGAGTTTGCAGCTCCAAATGTTAGAGCATGAGGCCTCAGGCCGTAAGAACCTTTACCCCTCTAAAATACGGGTTTAATTCTTTAGAGCAATAAATTGTTCAGTAAATTTTAGAGCAAAAAATGCATAATGTATCTGAAACACAGTTTATCTACAATAATTGTAAAATACAAGAAAATGTAATAAGAGGTTGCAACATACTGCCTAAAAATCATATCAGTGATTCAGAAAAGTAGAGGGGCAATATATACATATTACATATGTATGTGGAGAGAGAAGAAGGGAAGGGGTGAAGAAATTGATGCCGTCAGACTTATTATCAAAACCGTCAAATTTATCTCTCGTGTTTGTCGGCATCAGATAAAAAACATTCCATAGTCCAGGTCTAACGGGGCGTTCGAAATCAGCCAGAAGTGATTCCAAGTCAGGAGCGATATGGATGTCGACGTCCTGGCGAGATTCAGTAAGGTTTTTAATATACTTTCAAAATGTTTGCCTTGCATGAAGGGAACAAGGGCCTGGGCGCTTACTGAATTTAAGAAAAACCAAATTACCTCTATTCACTCGTAGCTCAAATCTACACTAAATGTTTCGTGTCGAAATGTAGTTAAATTTTTGCATTTCCTCCCATATTTCAAAAACGTGTCCGACAGCAACACACTCAAACATTTTCCATTATGTGATTTCACTCATTGAGTTCGTTTAACTGAATAGTAAAGCTGGACAACAAAGTTTCTAGGCGTATCTTCCTTTTGTGTAAACCAGCAATGCCATTTTTTTCACCTCCTCAGGCCACTTGGACATTCAAACAATGCCACTCGTTTTTCTTCTGACCTAACCAACTGCGCTTGGGTCAACTCGGAACCTAGATGGTATTTCATTAATTAGGGGCTTCCATGAACTTGAGGTCGATTAAAGAACCACCATTTGCTCATTGATTGGTCTCTTTGAGGAGGATTGCAGTGTTTAAACTTGATTTGAAGCAGTCCCCCGTACCCCAAACTTACACAAAATGACGCCCCAGTCACTGGAAAATTAACGAATGAAAAATACCAGATTCAACCACACGATCTGGATGGGTGCTCTCTTTGGTTCCATGAAATAGACATACAGAGTCGGTGAAAGAAAATGCAAGTATATATCACCTTGGTGAGGTTAGTACCATGTACTCAACTCCAGCTCATTCACAAGCCCGCCCAAGAAAGTGCAGAGGTGCAGAAAGTATGCTGGCTGTCACAAACTCAATGCGACGTATGCCTCCTCTGTCACACATAGCTGGAAATCATAACTGTATACTTGAATACTATTTCCAATATGCTGAATGTCATCTACCTGTATCTTACTTTTTGCAGCAGACAAGGTTCAAGCACCAAGTCATTACACCATGAAATTAGTAAACTGTGTTTTAATTTTTTAGATCATGTTTTTGTTTTTGGAATGAAAAATTGGCAACTCCGACTGCAGTTTCCCCCAATGACATGCATTTCCCTTTTGAAGAAGTTTCCATTTTTGGAAGGAGTATTTCCAATTATGGTACATTTCCTCATGATTAAATGTGGCAATTATCATGAAAATAATTATTATTGGGAACTAATCTATAAATGGGAGCATACACCTACACACAATTGGGAACCCTGATCACAGCTTCCCCCCACCACCACTGAACTTCTATCTCACATATCAACAAAAGGGACAAAAATGTCAATGTCAACATAGGATTTGGATCTACCTAAAATGTGTTGGCAAAGTGGATCTTAGGTAGCATTTTTATAGACAGATCAAATGCTTAAAATTTGCCTCCCACCCCCAATTATCACCTGCCTGGTCATTCCTTCTTGCAGTAAAAACTCTGAGGCAACTACCCTGCATAGATGTAAAATTACGTCTATTGGCCTAATAGGTACAGAGGTATTGGAAGTCTCATACCAAAGAAAGATCCAGTGTAGTCAAAATCATGCTTTAACTCTATGCAGTACAGGTCCTGTGTGTTGCTTACTACCACTGGTAGTAAGCAACACACCCCCAACCAGCGTTTTTTGAAGTCTCTTTCTTTCAAGATTTTCTGAGATGAGAAGGGGGTCTACTAGGCCCCCTCCACTGCACTTAGTGCCGGGCCGCTCTTCAGTGTGTGTTTTAACACTTTGTGGAGGACTGCATTGGCACACATTTGCTATCTGTACAGTATTGACATGACAATTTGATCATGAAATCTCACCTGAATTACTGTTTTTGCCAGTCTGTTGCTGGCGCCAACTCTCCCAACTTCCTCCAGCTCCAAATCTACCTAACCAATCTTGATCTAGGGCACAAATAAGGTAAGGCATAAGCAAGCTAAGGAATGAAAAACCAGGTTTGACATGTGAAAGTGTATCAGTCTCAAAGAAGTCTACATTCATCTTAGATTAGCCATGGGCAGCACTATTTGTTCCAGCTAGTTTTAGCCTGCACTTATTTCAGATATACCTAATAAATATGCCCTCAAAAGCAGTGGCTTCCCACCTGTTTACATTTTGTGGCAGGCTCTACGTCTGGCTCTACATCACATAAACACTTCGAACTTGTCTTGTCGCTGTTGCGTAGCCTAAGTAGAATTGCTGCCCAGCTATGTTTATTTTTTCACTCATTTAGTACTTTTCTTAGTAGTTTTTAGGCGTACTTAATACTAAATTCAAAAAATAGGGACCACTAAATCGAAGAGACTCAAACTTAAAATAGAATTTAACCTGACAAAATGGACAGATAAGTACTTGATAACGTATCTGCGTTATCGTTAATGCCTTAAATATTCCCACAATCGTCTATTTCTCGAAAAATTGACTGTCACATTTCGGGCATCTAGGCGGCAACTTTCTGGCAACTACTAACAGTCGGCACCATTGGACTGCATGCTAAAATCTGGCAACTGTGACAGCGGTTTCCGGGTTTTTTGGAGCGGGGTCCCTCGTTTTAGTAGAAACTGAACACAGTACCAATATTGTATCACTGATGGTACGCTGTGCAATTGAAGAACAGACTTGCTAAATTAAAATATTCCTTTCACGTTTGATTCTGTATTTGGAAAATATGTGGTTTGATTTTGAAAAATAGAGTCAGGATCCCTATTTTGTCACGATTATGCACCTCAATTTTCGTAGATGTGTCACAAACTCCAGTAGCCGAGTTGGCAAGTTTCTGCACCTCTGAGAAAGTGTTTCACGCTCCACCACCCCCGCCCTCCAAAATTGGGACCAGTGGAGGCCCCCAAAACTCGAGCTCTGGACCCGCCAGTGGACATTCTTACCCTCTTTATGATGTAACCTCAGCATTAAACCTCATTGTGGTGAAGCGCCCTAAAACACCGACACAGTGTTGGATCTCGGCTGAAGATTTGTCACTTTTTCCCTTGTCAATACAGAACATAACATCAGGCTATTCGGCATTGAATATATACGATCAGACAGTAGTTACTTTGATAGAGCTCTGGAGTATGTTTATTGGATGCTTTGGCTAGCAAACACGGCCACCTCTCCCTCCATCGGTTACCGTGGTGGCGGACTCCGTTTGTCTCAATTCAGCAGATATCCGAGTTATCACGCTCATAACTTCTGAGAACCCGGCGACTCTTTTGCCCTTGCTGGAAAGCATCGTTGAATAGTGAAAAGGTTATCGAGCCGATAGGGAAAACTGGCGCACGATTTATAGGGACATTCTAAATAAGCGACCACGCATCCGCCTTACGATGCTACTATTTTCACGGCAAACTTGTGCTGATAGTATCGTCAGGGACGTGAACGCGCCTCCACCAATCAGCGTCCGCCGTCCGTCACCGGCTGTATGCCCGCCAGGCACAGAGGTGAGAGGTCACCGCTGCCGACTGTCGCGGCTGGCATTGATGTTTGGGTGTGGTGGGGCGGGGTAGCGCCCCGGCTTATGTTAGATACCTACGTGTATAGTTGTGATGAGGTTGGTAATGGTTTCAAGTGTTTGCTGCTGGATTGAGGGAGGGGAGTGGGTGGGAGATGGGTGTATGAGACATTCAGGGTGCTTGGATATTATAGCTAGGAATATGGGTGAGGGTTTTATGTGGGTGACAGCTTGACTGCAATGAACAATATCTAAATTCATGGAACGTGATGCAATCGGGGGGGGGTTGTCAAGAGGACTTGGACCATTCCGTAGCATTAAATAGCTAAAAACAGCATGTCACGAACACAAGTCAGGTTCTCTTTGTAAAGATTATAGCAACAGCTAGTTGCCTTAAGATATTTTAGTGTGCAATCCTAAATTAAAATACTCTCTGCATGGGTAAACGAGTTCTCCGAGAGGCGGTTCTGTAAGATCGGGATACAGTCAGCAAAGTATACCAAGTGTGAATGCCGGCACATATCGTAGTTCATTTGATGACTTCACTTTGTGCTGACATTATGACATCAATGTAATATCCGCAATCTTTTTCAAGAAAACACAGGTGCTGGTTATACGATAACGGTTTTGTATTGCACACTTGGGTAAAAAAGACCGCGTTGCCATATCTTCTGTAATATATCATGGCATGCCAAAAAACTTACCTGCTGCGTTGCGGGTAGCCACTGGTGTATGCAAGAGGGGTGCGGGGCAAAGGGGCCGTGCCCCCCCAAATCCTAAAATATTATCTTGCCCCCTCCAAAAGGACCAAATATTTGCTATTTTTCTTTAAAAGTACTATGTTCTCGCGATTTTTCTCAATTTAGCCCCCCAAAGCGTTGGTTTGGCCCCCTCCAAAAGTTTCTCCTGGATCGCCTAATGCGGGTTTACCAAGCTTCGGGTTACGGACGTAGCCTAACGTAACGTACCTTGTAAGCCATCTCTCCTCTCCAGTCAAGTTGTCCTCTAGAAGCGCAAACATTGTGCCACTGTTCTGCCTGGAGCGGTAAAGTAGACGGGAATAATGGAACGATGTTTCCATAATGTGGAGGTGAATTTTGAACAAGAGTGGGACGAGAATGTTGATATTTTATTCCGCATGAAACGGTACAGGGCATACGCATTGAAAGAAGCACACTAGATTAGACCTGCTCCCGCAAAGTTTTCATGAAAATTTCCTGATTTGAAATCAACTGAGAAGAAATCTGAAAATGTTATCCCCACCCATTGCGTAATCTAATGAGCTTTTTTACTCTGGAGAGGGCAGTTTCTTGTTGGTTGCATGTTGAAGGTTTACTGACGCTCACTTTTTCCCGGTGGATCGATTATGGAACGGAACGAGATTATTTTGTATGAAATTGTGACGGTAATTAATTGGACTGGACGAAGCCAGACCAATTACTGAATACATTTTCGGGAATGGAGTGGGATAAAAGAATCTGATGTGGGACAAAATGGGACGGATGCTAAATTGTAGTCCGATGCTCAAGGCGGATCCAAGGAGGAGGCAAGTGGGGGTGCTTGCCCCCTCGTCAACGAGCGACCCTCAGTGCGGCCTGAAATGGTCACGGAACCCCATTGAAAGGCCGCTTCGCATCACCTTCCTGTCTAGGGATGCGAGAATCAGCGCCCCCGGGACATAATTTGACACTCACTTGAAAGGTTTTGCCCCCTTCCCCCGAAAGTGTGCCCTCTAGTCCAGATGACACCCCCGACCATTTCTCTCCCTCCCGATCGGAAACCCTAGATCCGCCTACGCTCATGCTGACCTTTGGATATCACTCATCACATAGCGGGCATAACAATAAACCATTGACGTTTGATGACGCCCCAACTTGTGGGCTCATATGGCGTCACCCAACATCAATGACTGTCTACAAATAATTATTGTTGTTGAAAAGAAACTTCATTAAATGTCACAGCGTTCTGGTCTGAGAGCGTCCAGTTAAGGTTTTGTTCCTTGCTAAAAGCTCTCTTGGAACATATGCCTATTAAATTGAGAGTTGCAGTTATGTTTATCAATTTCCCACTATTTCGACGCATTTCGACGATACATTATAAGGGAATCATTGCCAAGAACAATTACAAACACGCGTATAGCAGAGTCCAGCATAGGCGGATCCAGGGGAAAAGGGGCACGTGCCCCACCTCTCTCGACCCTCGGTTCCCCCTGAAATGGTCACGGTGCCCCCCCTGAAAGGTTGATGGCGGCCCCTTGAAATGTCGCTTTCCACCCCCTCACCCTCCCCAGAATGCGAAAATCGTCGCCCATGGATAGGTTTTGGCGCCAACCGGATGGCGCCCGCCCGGGAAGATGCCCCCCTCCGATCGGCAATCCTAGACTCGCCTATGGAGTCCAGAGAAACTATTTTATTGTTATAACTATGTTATTGCTATTTTATTGTTGTTATTATTTTATTGTTGTATTTATATGAAAAATATCGGCTCTTATAGTGAAGGCGGGAGACTAAACTTACTTTTCAATCCGGCAAACCAGTTTTACATAATTACGAAAACAAAACATAATGATTAAATTTTGGTACTAAGATCACTTTAAGAGATCTAGAGTAATTCATCCATTTCCATGTTTTCGTTTTATATTAAATGAGGAATAACAGCCTGATGCTCATATTATATAAAACTTGTTCGAAGTTAACAGTCAATATATTTCACCATGGGGCATGATCACGACGCGAAAGTTTTATATAATATGAGCATCAGGCTGTTATTCCTATTTCATATTTATCATATGCTCAAAATAGCTCTCCAGACATCGTTTTCGTTTTTACCCTACTTCCATATTAACACGCGCATTGACGGGGGTTGGTACCCACCCCCCTCGGGTTTTTTGAAAATAGCAGAAAAACGGCGGCGCTTAGCGCCGCCGTACTTGGCATGCCTTTTCCCTCATAAATTTTGCAACTTCTGTGAAAATTTTAAGGTTAGGTCATCTCAGGGCAGGTCATCAGTACAGGTCAAGTGACCTGACCTCAAAAAAAGTTTAAGACCGCATAAGTTGGAGCAGGGTGAACTTATCCGATTGAAACTCATATCACATAATGGAACCACCGAGTTCTCTAAAACACGTTCCGGTATTTTTTATATCGACGACCTAAGGTCAGGTACGAGGCATGACCTCTCCATTGGAAACACACAGGAAAAATGGTTTTTACTGAATAACTCAGGAACGGATGGTGATAGAGCGTTGATTTTAGCTGCATTAGCCTCGCCTTGGCTTTTCAGTTCTAATGATATGCATTTTATATAATTTGCCCCGACCTGACCTCATGTCAGGTCAAATCCTTGATTTGTTCTAGTAAGGTCAAATGATATATCATTCGATTCGGCTTGCTGCGAGGATTCATATAGTTCAAGTTGTTTTGCTCTAACTTTACTTGTTCAGATGTAATGGCCGAAAAACCTGATTGACATGTTATCCCTATGACGGCATGTTTTGACCTCTCGTGACCTTAAATGTGACCTGACAAAAAAATGGTTCAAATATTTTCGATGGAGAAGTGGATGGGCTACCCAACACCCTTTACCGTTTTTCGCCACCTACCGTTGTTCTCGAGATCTTAGGGGGGTTGGATACCCGCCCGCCCTCGTCAAAGCGAAGGTGGCTCAGACCCCCGTCAATGCGCGTGTTAAGTGGTTCACACACTCCGGAGCGCCAATCAGATATTGGTGTGATTTTGTATGCTGGGTGGTGGTTTGCACATAATGATGAGCATGGTTTCTTTTATGAATAAGCGACAGTGTTTGTTGGTGTCAATTTTGTTTGCGTTATCTTTTAGGAGCTTATGTGGGGGTTTTCTTTGGTGATTGTCTAGCCAGTGTTCTGTGGGACCAGTTTCTGCCTGCATGTGCATGGTGAAGCACCAAGGTATGATCGTAAGCCTCCAAATGTAAAAATTATTGAGACCTGAATCCTCATGGCTGTTATCGTGGGTGGGCCGTTTTCTCGGTAGCCTGGCGCGTCTTTTTCATTGGTAGTATATGTTAAACTGGAAGCGCTCATTATCTTGGTTGCACGTTATTTTTCTTTAAAATGGGTTTGTGATCTTCTCATCTGTCTTTTTTTAGAGCTGAAGCAGCTTTTCTAGTAGCTATAGGTGACGGACTATATTTTGATGTCACTCTGTTGTTTGTTGTTGATGTGGGTGTTGTTTCCCTCAGTTGTTCCCCTATTTGTTTGTTCAGCTTCAGTGGAAGTAAAACCAATGCATTGTAAAACCCATACATCGTCTACATACTGGCAGAGCATTCTCTGTTTGAGCCCACGTCTGTTGAATGTCACCTAGACATGCGCCATATACAAATTCGCAAAGGCGGGGCCGAGGGGCAAACCCATGGCCACGCCATCTTTAAGGATGAACAGTTCTCCATGTGGTCATGGAATGGGAACTCTTTGGCACAGGCTGCAAACAGGGTTTTATTTAGTTTAATGTGGTGAAAGAGTCTTTCTAAGCCGTTGCTGCGCTTGCAGTAGATTTCATCGCCAGTTGTTTCAATGGTTCAACAGGTACGATGTAAAGAGGCTTTGGACGTCGATGGAGGCTAACTACCCTTGAGTTTATTGATTTGCTAGACATTTAAAAGTAGGTGTATACCTATAGAAGTGTAAGTACTGATGCATACACCAGTGTAATATACACATACAAGAGTAATTTGTATCAACATGTCATTAGAAAGCGGAATGTAGTAGGAGTAGAAGATAGTTTTCCTAAACCAGATTGATCCAGTGGCTGTGTATTGTGCTCTTGGATGGCTAATTTATAAGCAAAGCTGCTGGTCAAAAGTGTAGGGCTGCTTCTGAATTTCTGGCGCCTTGCTGATGGAAACATGCCTCATATAAAACCCCGTTATTTTCAGGTTTGGTTATATGTTTTTCGCCACTCACACTCCCGATAAGAGATTTACATTTTAGGTTTGGGGTTTGATCGTTTATTATTTTAGCGCTAATCAAGATGTAAAATAGCCATTCCTGAGTTCCAATTTGGACATCTCCGGCATCAATCGACTATAGTGGAAAATGTTCTAAGTTTCACCACCACGGCTGGATTATTTGTCTAATCTATGAAATGGCCGGCTGGACGGCGAAAGCCTTGACAATGGTACAATGCTGCTGCGGGTCTAATAATTTACCCATGTGAACTGGTACTTTTAATGGCATTGCTCGTTTCGTTTCAAATAGCCTCGCCGGCATTTCGGTGGCGTGCGACCAAGCCGTCGACTTTTGTACAAACATGTCCCGGGAAGTGGAACAACGACGAGGCCAAAAGCGTGTGCTATTTCCTAAGGTCGGCTGTCCAAAAGTGCCTAGACTGCGCTTAAATAACAAAAATAAAATATCCCAACATCAGGAGTGTGTCATATTCTTTGAAGGTATGTGTGTGCGACATCGTAGACCTATTGCTACCAGGGTACCAATCTCAACAAATACCTCGTATGAAGAGAAACAAACTCAAACTAATCAACCAAATTTCTGACAGGGTAGCTTCCAACCAGTCTTCCTAGCATGATTTGTCCTTGTTACACTTCTGAAGGACCTTCGTGTATGCCACCACGGGAAAGGAGCAATGGAACACGACACGCTACCGGAATATTTTAAGCCCGGAAGCAGATGCTTAAGTCTTCCAGGAATGAAAAGTAAAGTTACACGGTATGAAGTGCACACTTGTCATTCTTTACCCGAAGTTGCTTAGCAGCAATCGCACCCTAAAATAGCAGCAGCATGGAAATTGTACGCGCCCTAACAAGCATTGGCACCCACTTGTCAGCTAACATGTGCTTTTTATTGGCCTGCAGGTCCTAACAAGGATTCGACCTGAATGCCTAAGAAGGTGGTACCTAGTGGTACCTAACATTCTAGACCGTAAGCCTATTCCTGCCAGTCTGCTGGCTAGCTGTATTCCTATCAGGGGTGGAGGAGGGGGGGGTGGCCTAACTGGAAATCTACTGGTCTTATTGTGGGATTGGTTTTGCTTGCACAAAAATATGCTTTGAAAAATATTATTCGAGGATTTTGAAAATTGTGGTGTGGGGCGTGTGGAATTAACCATTTTAAATACATGTATAGTCTTCCCACATCACTTGACCCTGCTGTCCGACTGAAAAAATAGTAAGCGTTGACTTGGAATTAGAGCAAGATAGGCATACCTTCAGTTAAGTGAATATAAAAGTGCAATAGCGGTTCTAGGGCCAGAATTATAAGGTGAAACATATACATTATGTTCCTCGGCTACTTATACTTATTGCCTTGCCCAGCCTTTCTCGGCCCTTGCCAAACCCGAGAAAGACTGAACGATATTGCCTCCTTGATCAGCTCGTCAAGCTGTGTTAGGCGGTCCTGGAAACGAATGCGTGTCCAAGATACTTGTCCCATTAATTGCACAGCATACCAAAAAGCGTTCGTACATTAGGAGGGTCCAGATTTCGGTCTTTTCGAAAAATCGTAGAAAGCCGTGGTTTTTCCTATGGTTTCAAGCATTCTTTGTCCATTTATGCACCAAAAACCAAGTTTAAACAACATTTAGAGGTCGCGAATTTGATTTCAAAATGGGAATTTTGGCTATTTTTGTCGAAAATTGGGACAAAAGTGCATATAACCGGACCGTTATGGATAGTATCAATATAAATGCATGTTGATTGAATAGAATAGCTCATTAGCTTTCGTTTGAAACCAGTTCTATATTAATATTACTTTTGGTTGACTTTTTATAGGCGTCCAATCATACAGTTATGACCCGTCTCTGAGCGCCACTGACCTAGCGTGGGTTCAATTCCAGCTGCAGGGCGCTCTACCGGAGGCAGTGAAAACGCCGCGATTGACTTCTGGTTTGCGCATTGCTTCTGGTATTGCACCCATATTTTCGAACGCACTTGAAAATGAATTAACCACTTGACTATTTAATTAGCTGATTAATTGATTAATTCAGATATCGATCGATTAAGCCCTGCACATAGGTACAGTTACAGCTAATGATGCGCATTTTGTTTTCAGGCTGGTTTAGACGGTGCGGTCAATTTGGAAGTAAATAATTGCGCTTCTGTCTGTTTGACCATTGTGTTTTGTATGGCATGGCCCAATCACAGTCAAGAAGGTGATCCGCCACCACATATACGACTTGGCTGGGCACCCGTTACCAACCATAACGGGTGCAAAGTTTCCAATTTCCAGCCAGGTCCTGAGGCGTTTTTCCAAGCCAAGCAAGACGCAGAATGCCGGATGAGGCGTCTTTGAATACTATTGGCGAAGGTGAGCAGTTTTGGAAGATGACGCGCATCCAAACATTGCAGCACAGAGCCCCTAAGGTACAACTGACTAAGCTGTGGGAGACATGGAGGTGCTCGCATAAATGCAAGAGCGACGCCAGCTCTGGCCGACGCGAGGTGTTTTGGAAGGCTCTTAACGAGCTGTGCGACATCGCAACACCTTATTCGCAGAAGGGATACTGGACGACAGGTTGCTGATGCTCGCTCCAAGCAGGAGGATATAAGCTTCTTCTAAAATAAACGCGAATACCTTGTCAGCACCATCAGAGGTCTAGATAAGTTATACGAAAGGAGAAACAAAAGGACGAAAGAGAAGATATGGAGCTGAGAACCGAGAAAAGGCGAGAAGAGAAAGCAAAGCAGAAGACTCATGAGTAACCAGCCGAAAGCAGTTCGCTCACAAGAGGAAATAGAGGTGGATGAGGACGAGATGGACGAATAGCAGGACATGACGTGGGCCCCGGGTACGAATCAACCAAGGAAAAAGGATGTCCACCTCATTCTGCACCAAAATATCATGTATCAGCCAAGACGCTGTATTACACCAAGCTTGTCATGTTTGTTGACCGGTTAAGCCTGGAGGAGAAGCTGTGAGCCGTGCTGCGTCGCATGGTGCGTGCACCAACGCAAGAAACCGCACCATGCGACGCAGCAGGGCTCACAGCTCCTCCTCCAGGCTCAGCCGGTCAGTAAAAATAAACAGCTTTGTGTAGTACAGCGTCTTGGTTGATGGTAATAATAATTGTTAGGTTTAACGACGCTCCAGGTGCCAAGGTTATATGACGTCACCATCTCTCACCCTGTTAGGGGTAAGATCGACCTATTCATAAGCTCCGTCGGGACTAGAACCTGGGACCGATGACTTAGTGGATAGACGCGCTATCCACTAAGCCACCCATCCCCCGTCTTGCCCGATACATGCTATTTTGGTGCAGAATGAGAATGACGTCCTTTTTCCTCGGTTGCATCGCAGCCAAGTGTCCACCGTGTCCTGTCCTGCTCTATGTCTATCTCGTCCCCATCCACCTCCATTTCCTCTTGTGATTGAGATGCTTTCGACTGGTCATCCAAGACTTCGCATCGTCCTGGCGTCGTCTGCTTTGCTTTCTCCTCTAGCTCTTTTCGGTTTTCAGCTCCATATCTTCTCTTTCGTCCTTTTGTTTCTCCTTTCGTACAGCTTATCCAGACCTCTGATGGTGCTGACAAGATCTTCGCGTTTATTTTGGAAGAAGCTTATATCCTCCTGCTTGGAGCGAGCATCAGCAGCCTGTCATCCAGTATCCCTTCTGCGAATAAGGTGTCGCGATGGTGCACAGCTCGTTAAGAGCCTTCCAAAACACCTCGCGTCGGCCAGAGCTGGCGTCGCTCTTGCTTTTATGCGAGCACCTCCATGTCTCCCACAGCTTAGTCAGTTTTACCTTATGGGCTCTGTGCTGCAATGTTTGGATGTGCGTCATCTTCCAAAACTGCTCACCTTCGCCAATAGTATTCATAGACGTCTCATCCGGCATTCTGCGTCTTGCTTGACTTGGAGAAAACGCCTCCGGACCTGGCTGGAAATTGGAAACTTTGCACCCGTTATGGTTGGTAACGGGTGCCCAGCCAAGTCGTATGTGGTGGAGGATCACGTTCTTGACTGTGATTGGGCCATGCCATACAAACACAATGGTCAAACAGACAGAAACACAATGTTTTACTTCCTAATTGGCCGCAGCGTCTATCTCAGCCTGAAAACAGAATGTGCATCATTTGCTGTAACTGTACCTACGTGCAGGGCTTCGATCGATATCTGAATTAATCAATTAATTAGCTAATCAAATAGTCAAGTAGTTAATTAATTGTGAAGTGCGTTTGAAAAATTGGGTGCAATATCAGTAACATTTCGCCAAACAGCAGTCAATCACAGCGTTTTCCCTGCATCCGGTAGAGCGCCCTGCAGCTGGAATTGAACCCACGCTAGGTCAGTGGCGCTCAGAGACGGGTCATAACTGTATGAATGAAGGCCTATAAAAAGTCAACCAAAAGTGATATCAACATAAAACTAGTATCAAACGAAAGCTAATGAGCGTTCTATTCAATCAACATGTATTTATATTGATACTACCATAACGGTCTAGTTATATGTACTTTTTGCAAATTTTGGCCAAAAATGGCCACAATTCCTATTTTGGAATAAAATTTGCGACCCCTAAATGTTGTTAAAACCTGGTTTATTATGCATAAATGAACTCAAAATGCTTGGAACCATGAGAAAAACCACGGCTTTCTACGGTTTTTCGAAAATACCGAAATCTGGACACCCCTATTGTACATGCTTAAAATCCCCCTTAATTACAGTACGTGATCACGCCTATGGCGTGTTATAATTATAGACCATAGGTTTGAAAGTGTTTTATGTATAATTTTATTGCTCCTGCCTGTTCTGCAAGCAGTATTTTCACTACGAAAATACAACCCAGTTGCATAGGAACCCTCCATATATAGCTGCTGTAACCACCTCAACTTATGTCAAAAATGTAAATGAAAGATCATCTGAAATCTAGTTCAAAATACTTAGGCATTCAAGCTTCTCTCAATATTATTACAGATCTCTGTTTGAAGAGGAATGTTCTCTACACCACAAAACACGGGTTGCAGTACACCCTCCTTAAATGCAAAGTCCTAAGTCCACCCAAGAGGAAAGGTGGCATCTCAAAACTCTCAGGAATTTCACCAAATCAATTTTAGGTGAAGTCAGGAAGTTTCAGAGGCGTATCTCGAACTTTTATGGAGATATCTTGGGAATATATGAGGGGTGGGTGGAATCCGCCTCCCCCTCCCTGACGGAGATACGATTGAGCTATATTCTTGATTTCATTGATGTGAAACACGGTAAAAGCCCAAGCAATCGATCTGTATGGCGGGAAGTATATAAAGTCTACAACAGAGAACCTTTTGGGGAGGCCGTATTCATGGTTTTTGGAGTGCCAGACTGACTTCAAATGTTTTTGCACAAGTCGTTGCTGGCTCTCGCACCAAATAATGCCCTGTCAATGCTTTGGGAAAGTGACAAGAACCGCGTTCAAATCTTATTCTGATTTATGGAAACAAAAACGTTAATTGTTCCCAATGTGCTTTTCATAGGGTTAAGCTTTTATCTGTCAAGCTCCTGGCTACCCTTATTCCTGTCGGGGACATGCGGATTCGGACCCCCAAAGATCTCAAAAGCTACCAGTCCGATTAAAAAACTCAATGTGGGATCTATTTGTTTATTTGTTTATTAAACATAATCACCAACAGGCTGATGCCCACTAACAGGTGAAGTCAGGTATTAAAACTCTCTCACCAAAAACTAACACATACACATAAACATGTCCGAAACACCCTAGTGCTAAAAACATACAAATGAGTAAAATGGGTGCTGTAAAAATAAAGTTATTAAAATAGTTTGAGCTCATTCCCCTTCTATATTTGTGCAAATATACCTTGGTGACCTCACACTCTTAGGTCCCTTATGTACTCCACAACGCGAGCTCTAAAAATTCTATAGGTATCAACAAAAAAATTGGAGTTGATCATGGTCAAAAACCGCAGCGAACTTCATTTTCAAAAAGAAAATTAAAGAACGTTAAAAATTGTGGGCAGTGACATAGAAAATATGCACGTTTTGACCATTTCCTTGATTATCCATGACTTTTGACCCTATTGTTTCATTTTACAAAACTTATACGTATTGACAGATAATCGATGCATTACTGTCATATATTCTAGCTATGAAAAATTCAGAATAAAATGGCGAATCCAGGGCCAGCACTATATGATGAAGTAGACAGATATATTTTACCAGTTTTTCGTTGCGTAGATTAGCAGACGTTCAATAATGCGTAACAGCTTCCATATAGAGACAAATGGTATAATGTCAAACATCAGAGGCGGATGCAGGTGCAAGATGCATATTGCCAATCTTTGAAAGGTATGTACATATGTTCCTTGGTTATACATAGATACTTGTCCATATTGCCCTGCCTTTATCTGCAAATGCCAGACCAGGGGAGGGGGATTGGGGGATTCTGAATGATTTTGTAACATTGATCCGTATATCGATTAATTTCTCTCCATTCTGTTATGAACGCGTGTCCCATTCATTTCACCCAGTACGCTGGTTTTGCCAGGAAGTGCTCCAAAGATTCGACACATTGGTGACTTTACTGTCAAATTTCGCGGTATTGATCTAGTCCCTTCTATGAATGTCGAAATCCTCGGACTGAACTTCGACCGCACCCTTAGCTGGGACTCCCACATTTTTCTTCTTAATCAACAATGCCTCGGAATTTTGAGTGGTTTGTCCCATCTGAGACAGTACTTGCCTCCCAGAGTCATCCCGCCGATAGTCAGCTCCAGGGGAGGAAAAATGTCAAGACTGTCGCCAAACCAGAATTCATATGACCAAAACTGTCGCACCAGGGATAAGTTGCATGCTGGTACAACACAACATACAAAGCTTGGAAAGTCGGTCGTAGATCTGTCTAAAACTCCCGTTAAGCCAAGTTCCTTAGCATGTTATAGTCACTAAGACTGATATTCTGTTATATTTGTTACACATATGGTTCACTGACATTTGGAAATGTACCGCTACTATCAGGGGTCATACGCGCGCGTGACGAGCGAACGCGAGCGCCGACGGGAACGATTTATGCTAAGTGCGGCGGGCGACGAACAGCGACGGAGGTGTCTGGGTGGGACAGAGCGAGCCACGGACGGCTCGCTCGACGCAGAGACGATGTGTCCCGAGGTGAGGTTACAGGCAGGGTGAGGGCTCTTTATTCCGAGGCATGTTGGCTGGTTTGGATGGGCACACATATGGTAAAGCACACATACGAGCACCGTTCTTTCTGCGTCAGGTGAGAAAAACTGACAAGAGACAAGCTAAGGGTATGCTTAAAACGGTAACAACGGAGGGCTGCTGCAAAGCTTAAGTCAAGATTAGGATTCAGAAGCTAGAGTAGCAAGACTAGCTATGCAATAAAGTACACAGCACATCCAATGCAGGTCTCATAGGAGCCGCTACGAATCCTTCGTCAGACCGAGATCATAGGTGGCGCTGTCAAAATTTCAATATGGCTTCGATACCAGCCGGTTACGTCTGTTCACCACCGCCGAAAATGATCAAATAAACATTCAGACAATTGCTATACAAACGGCCTCTGAAGTGGAGTTTCTGCAAAAGTTTTAGTAGTTCGGGCACAGATTCATATTCTAGGATACGAAAATAGAACACCTAAGCTGCTAACAGGAGCGTCGGAACTATGTTCAAAATTGGGGGGGGCAGCGGGAATTTTCAAGTCATTTCTTTCCAGTCAACGCCGTAGGGTTAATGGTTAAGAATCATGAAAGTTGAGGGGGCAGCTGCCCCCTGCCCCCCCGGCTCCTACGTCCCTGGCTGCTAATTGTTCAAAAAACCTCATTGTGCAAAGGGATACATTTGAGTTACATGCTGGTTTAGAGTGGCACACAAGATACATAGGTACAACAGCTGTGACGGGAGGGAGAACTGCAAAAGCAGAAAGTGAGAGCTTATACACGAAAGGCCCTGCTACTTGCAGCAAATTTACCAGAACAATGTCGAGGTAAGAATTCGAAATAGCTCGATGTTCGGCAAGTATAAGCATGTATCAAACACATGTAGGAAATGTGTATGAAACACATTTTTAAGGAGCAGCTTTGTGAGTTTGAAACAAATATTCAAAGAAAATTCAACCACTGGTTTCATACTTCAAGTGAAGCTTTTCAAAATTTTACAACTTACAGCTAAACCACTACAGCAGCAGCCCATTTTATTTCCTAGTGGCCTGTTGAGTTTCTTTTTTCTAAAAGAAGATGACACCTTGAAACTATTCAAAATTATAGTGCTTCTGTAACGGGTTACATTTTTGATTAGGCGTCTGGCTGACCGAGAGGGGCGATCCGAATCCTATGTTAAGCATCCCATCCTTTTCGAAGCAAAAACCCTGCACGGCGGCACCGCGTCCACAGCGCTGTTGTAGCGCGGTAGCGCCGAAGCGCACGCCCGCCGGGCCGGACGGCCCTGTTTGTTCGTCGTCCGGCACAGCTGCTACGGCGTCGCCCGACATAAAGGAAGGGGACAACAAGCTGTGTCCCAGTTTCCTCCCGGGGAGAGGGAAACGACGCCGTTGAACCCCATCAGCGAGGACCAGATGCTCCATTACCAACAGACCAGAAAACACAGCTCCCATTTCGGCGATGCTAAATCACCCATTCGGCTCAAGCAAATAAATTTCCAAGCGGCTGTCTCCCACCTGCTCCCGGTCTTCCCACGGGGAAGCGCTCTGGGTGAGAAGACCTGCCCCGAGGCGCTCCTCCGGCGGAAGCAGGAGGCGGAGCAAGTCTGCTTCGAAACCAAAAAGAACGAATAAGCAAGCCAGAGAAAAATAACAAGAAGGACCATTGAATAAGCGAAATTCTACGTAACATAAGGGCGGGGTCAAATATTGGGAAGACGAATGAACGGACCAGGAAAAATATAACGAGAAGAACCATTGGAAGAAGAAAGGAAAAATCGGCACGTGATCGGATGAAGGAGGGCCCAGAATCCCATGAGGTGGAAGGACGAAGGAAGAGCGGCAGTCGTGCACGGGCCGGGAAGTGTGGCAGAGCCGAACCAAGGAAGAGAAGAGGACCGCACTAAAGAAGGAGGCTGAGGGCGGGAAGAAAAAAAGAAAGGAGCCGACCGACGAGACTCAGCAATGTGAGTACCGGCCACCCTTCATTGACGGCATCCTCCCCCCTCCCCTACCTCGAAAATGTCCGAAACACCAAACCCCCTGTTCCCCCTCGGCTGACAGGCGCCTTCTCTAAAAATGCAGCCCGATTAACTGTTCGGTGGTTTGTGTGTGAACGTTGTGTTTGTGTGATGACGGTTCCAATTTTGAAGGCGGGGAGGGGCGGTAGTTGTACATTATTTTTCCATTGAAGGGGGGGCGATTCGCGGTCCGCCCACGGCTATTCGGCGTAATTCAGGAGGTGCAGAAATGTTCAATCTCACGGATTGTTTCGCCGGCAACAAATAAATGAAAAAATGCGTTTCAAGCTTTCACTCCCCAGGGGGGACCGATTCTTCACCTAGAGACGAAGTCCCGTATCCGAGCTGGTCAATCGCTTGACAGTATAATTTAGTTCCTTCAGTGAGAGGGCCCGGGATTAGCGGGCGCTACCTCTCGGTTCGAGTAAAGTAAAAGAATAGTTCAGTGACAAAGTGGGAGCGAGGCCAGCTTCGCGATCCGGGGATTTGTTGACGGGTAAAGAAAAGTCGTACGGCAGAGAGGGAAGCGATCGAAGATCACAAAAATCCACTCGCGGGGCCACTTAGAACCTTTAGATAACTTAACACGCAGCATGTTCCGTTTGTTTTTTTCCTTTTTTTGGCAGACCATATTATTCCTAACTGGCTATAAGACATTAACAGCAGAATAATCACTTCAAAAGGTCATGGAAGTATTTGTTTCACCCTCGACACGTCTACCAGCTTGGAGCACGGCTTGAGGTCGCGTGTCACCCAGGTCCGTTACAGATTCCACTGACTGGCCGCACGAGGCTGAACACGACACACTTGCAAAACAAGGTCGACGCAAAAAGGGGGGCTACATCGCGTCCAGGGTGTAAAGGCACATGCAAGGGAAGAAGAAGACGCGAGCAGCTATGGGTGCGCGCTGCTGCCTCGTCAGCCGCGGCCCTGATGCAGCGGGCGCTTCTGACGCCCTCTGTCCGTGGGCGCCGCCGCGCCGGCGATAATTTGCAGGGGCAGACCTGCGCGGAGACGGTAAGGTACACTGTGCGATGTGCATGAAACTGTACTTGACGTCTGTTTCCCTCCCCAGGTGACCGTTAGAAACGGAGTTCGAGGTGCCCCTTTTTGTTAACGTCCTGCGCCCCGGGGCAAGCTAACGTACTAAAATTGACAAAATATTTGATTTTGGTTGTATGTCTTACTGGGGATCAGGGAGGCATTTCCCACTATGCAAACCAAAGTAAGGATTTGTTATTGGGTGCAGAAATGTGATCGAATATTTTGTTTTTCAAGTCATTTTTAAAACGTAAGATATGAGCCCCAACCTTGCAATGTGTGTGGAGGTGCTGGTGTATGAAGGTGATACGAGCGTGTGGACACGAACCCGGTGGCCGGGTGATCTTAGAAATGTGAGTTTGTTCGACGTCTCGTGGCGGGATGGCAACTGTCACAGTTTGAGCCCCTTTGGCGAAAAACCCCTGACCGAGTCTGCGGCGGGATAAATTAGACCAAAATGATGCGAAAATCTGATCTTGAATGCGACTAAACACGAAATATAGTATCGAAGAAGCTAATGAGGAAGACGTTCTGTGAGCCGTACCCTTGTGTACAGCATGTCTGTGGGCAACGGCACGGGGGTCGTTTTGGGAAGACGCCGAATGGTGCCTTTCCAGCATTGTATGCTTGCTTCCCGATCAGCCGAGGCGTAGGTTGGGCTCCGGGACGCCCCGCCCAGCAAAGGTAGTTGATTTGATTCCGGAAGCGAGTGCCCTGAGTAGTTAAGAATTGGGATAAGGCCGGGAGCGGCACCCGAGCGAGAACCCGAGGTCGGGCGAGATGTGCGCCAGGAGGCGATTGGATAGTTTGCCCACGCTCCGTAAGGCGCAAGGCGCAGGGGGGCCGGGGCACTCGACGGAAGGAATCCATCGAGCTCAATAACCACCTTTGCTGAGCGTGTCAACGGCTTAGGACCCAACCAACGATCCCATCGCGCGTGATACGTTGCGCTTATCGGAGGGGAGGGGGAAAAATTGGCTGACCAGTGGCGAGCGCTCAAATCCCTCGTACATTTAAATTTTCAGGACAAAAGGGGGGGGTGATTGCATTACCTGTGCAGGTATGTCTTTCCCTTTTGGATTTACCCGGCAGAGGATTTTTCTGATCAGTTGGGCAACATTGGATGGTGGGGTAGAGGGCCGAAAAGTGGGCCTTATATTTTAATTAGACACAAGGGGACGACACACGACATATACGGTTATTTAACGTGCTTTAGTCTAGACAAAGGGACGCGGGTAGTAATAAGGACCAATGTGTTTCCATAAAGGGGGGACCGCTCAAAGGCTTATAAAACTTCCTCGCCGGGAGAAAATTTTGATAGGAGAATGCCAAATAAAAAACCGATGGGGGAGGAGAGCAGCAAAATTCGGCCGCCCACGCGGCGGACAGACCCACTTGCCTATATGATGACTCGAATTGACCCGCCTCATAGAGAGCAAGCTGTTATTTAACATCGCCGGGACAGCCTCTGCTCTCAAAATAAATATTTGTTTGTTGTGTGGGCTCCTTCTTTTAAAAAGAAAGGGCCCATTACACATACATGGCGCCCTAATGTGGGGCCAGGGTCTTTTCTGAGGCATCACGAAGCCCACAGACTGGCGCAGAACGCCGGACCCGGTAAAGAATGTGGATTTTGCCTGTATGCTGATTTTAAAAATGTGAGATTTGATTTGATTGTCTATTGTCGGAGTTACAAGTACATTTTATGCCAGGAAACAATGTTTTTGTCTTAGCAAAGTTTCAGTATGAAATTATATTTCTTTGCAAACCATTCTTCAATGGGTTTTAGTAAGCAGACACAAATTTTATGTTAGAATGTTTGTTTGAAATAAGGATAAATCTAGTATTGCGATTAAACCTGGTTTTGAAATTTCAAGTCCATTTTCTTATCGGAGCCGGACATCTAAGCTTAGGCTGCGAGTGGCGCCATGTCCACGTACGTAGAGACCTGTTGGGGCTGGAACCCTTCAGGACACTCCCTATGGCTTGGGGGCTTGCAGCCGAAAGCAGGCATTTTGCGAAAGTCAAAGTCACGACTCGCACATGTCATGCACGCAGAGACTTGAGGGGGCTGGCAGGCTCCCTCGAGAGACTCCTTGTTGCATATGCCCTTGTGACCGAGACAATTATTGTCGTAAAATGCCACCGAAATTATACCATATTGCGGCGATAGTCAAGGTCACGACTCGCACATGTCATGCACGCAGAGACTTGAGGGGGCTGGCAGGCTCCCTCGAGAGACTCCTTGTTGCATGTGCCCTTGTGACCGAGACAATTATTGTCGTAAAATGCCACCGAAATTATACCATATTGCGGCGATAGTCAAGGTCACGACTCGCACATGTCATGCACGCAGAGACTTGAGGGGGCTGGCAGGCTCCCTCGAGAGACTCCTTGTTGCATGTGCCCTTGTGACCGAGACAATTATTATCGTAAAATGCCACTGAAATTATACCATATTGCGGCGATAGTCAAGGTCACGACTCGCACATGTCATGCACGCAGAGACTTGAGGGGGTTGGCAGGTTCCCTCGAGAGACTCCTTGTTGCATTTGCCCTTGTGACCGAGACAATTATTGTCGTAAAATGTCACCGAAATTATACCATATTGCGGCGATAGTCAAGGTCACGAATCGCACGTGTCATGCACGCAGAGACTTGAGGGGGCTGGCAGGCTCCTTCGAGAGACTCCTTGTTGCATGTGCCCTTGTGGCCGAGACAATTATTGTCGTAAATTGCCACCGAAATTATACCATATTGCGGCGATAGTCAAGGTCACGACTCGCACATGTCATGCACGCAGAGACTTGAGGGGGCTGGCAGGCTCCTCGAGAGACTCCTTGTTGCATGTGCCCTTGTGGCCGAGACAATTATTGTTGCAAAGCTTGACCTCACTGGAACGCGAACGAGGAAAGCTGCTCTTCATGCATGGTAGGTACGTCTTTACGATGCGAAAGACGAGAAGTCGGATAGAAATGTGGATAGTCACAGACATAGAGAACGTATTTGAATTGGTATTTGAAATCTCGCCACACCACGCGCCCAGTAAACTTGAGTTTGGCGACACCGTCGCCCTCAAAATTATCAACGAGTGTAAGTAAGTATCGGCGGCAATGATCAGTAAGCGGACGGAATGGCACCAAGCGGACTCTTGCAGTTTGATAGCCGAGCATTTTTGGGCGCCGCCCAGCGTTGACAGCATCTCCAACCTCATGACGACAAAAAAATAATCACATAGATAAGGGAGTAACCGAAAGGTGGTCCGGCCGTGTTGCCAAGCTGTTCCGTCCCGTAGTTGCTCGCAACGATAATCTACCGGTGGGCTGACCTTTTTTCGACTTCTCCCAGCCTCTACGGACGGGCCGAAATTTCGCCGTTTCGTCACTATATGGGCAGGTATTGGGTCATCGCCGAGTGATACAGCACCGGGGTACTGTTACGAGGACCGATAAAAGCAGTGAGCTCTAGCTCAGGAGAACGTGAAACTAAGTCGTTAATAACTGTCTCATCCAATCCATTAATCTTTCCACACCCAAAGACCGCCAACCGCGTCGTGGATTTTCCACGTGCTTGTGTGATTTCGAGTCGGGGAATTTCCATCCCAAAAACGATTTCAAGAAATTGGTAGTCGGTTGAATATCACTTGCAACTTAAGAAAAATGAATGGACCCCGCGAAAAAAACAAATTTAGAGGGTTTATTTATATTTATCTCCCGCGTATAAAAGTTTGGGGGCTTGATTGCTTGCAAGCTGCTGCGCGGAGTGGATATCGTCCAAATACTTGACTGGGCAAGATATGTGGGACGGTCCTCGACAGATCGACCAGAATTTGTAAAAAAGAACCCTTGGATCACCGATTTTTATATGAATTTATATGTGGGGTACCTAATTGACACCTGTAGTGTCCTTCCGGTGCGGGGAGGCGGGCCTCCTTATTCCGGGAATCCTGGCAGTAGCACTTGCATTTCGGTCACGGATTGCGACCAGAATCGAGTCAATTGTGGACAAAACCGTGTCGATTTTTGTGTTTATTGCCCAATTTTATAACAATTGTATACAAGCCGCTTAACATACGGGAATTACTGCTCCTCTTGAATCTCACTAAATGCATTAAATTGTGCTGTCATCTGGTACCATGGTAATTTTGCCGTCGCTGTTGTGTCACTGTGGGAAATTAGATGTCCGGTGCTGAGTGGATTCCATATGAAATATGTGGTCCCTTTTTTCACTAAACTTCAACCATAAAAGACTACTTTTTTGTTCCGATAAAGGCTGAACGATGTTTTTTGGAAGTATCTTTCTGCTCGCTCCACCTATCCATGTCCTATAGTTCTTTAAAGCACTGCGTGGTGACATTTCAGTGGCAATTTGATAAAATGCAAATGAAGCTAGATCCAGATCGAAAAGATAGGTCATTCCAAAGATATTAAGCCAGCTGTTGACATTCAATCAAGAATTTATCCAAACATTCAGTGCAGCCAGTACTTACTTGCGAAGAGATTTCATTTTATGATGTAAAATTAAGATAACGCGTAAGATCGCGCGCGCGATTGTCGTTAGCGCGGCACTCCTGTTTACTAAATTTATGTAAGCGTGACAAGCCCCAGAATTCACATTATCACTACACGAGAAGAAAATTGTTGAGCGGGAGAGATGAACAGTTTATAGAGGGATTTTCGCCCTCAGATATGGTAGTCCTATTGGAGTGGTCATTATGTGACGTCACGGACGCATAATTTGCCCTTTTTTCTTTTGCATAGAATTGGTAGCATAATTTTGAACAATGAAGCTTTATAAAAAAGGGTGATGCCCCAGGTTTCACCCGCCTAGGATCTGCAATGTTTTTCAATCGCTGCCCGGCGCGGCGCATTCCCTACGGCCCCACTAGCGCGGCACGCGCGCTCACAGCACGCCGGAACTTAGTTCACGAGCGTTCGGCCGCTGAACCGCGTTTTCAGGATTCTGTCGCTATCCGCTAACTGGTAATTATGGTATTTATTCGTGAGAGCCAATGTTTGTCCCGTGTAAGGGAGTCTCTATATTATTTTCCATTTTTGGTTTTTAAGGCAGAATATAGACCACTTATTTGTAATGCCGCGGCTAAGTAACAACATGTCTTTCGGAATATCAAACGTTTAGAAACTCTATATGAAATAATGTATTATTTTCCTCGGGGTCCACAATTAAATGAGAGAACAGGACATTTCCTATTTTGGAACAGCGATAGCTTAAGTTGCTTACACCGACTGTTTCATATGTAGAGGCCGTCGCGGCGTCCGGAGCCGATTAATTGAGTTAGATGCTGGGTATTTGTATCGCGGGGTATTGATTTTCATGATTTTGGGTTAAGAAGATTAGGGGATTAAGAAGGAGCTTGCGGTACGCGTTTGTTAGTAAGGGGTTCTAATTTTGCGGGTTTCACGAAATAGATGTATTTCCACAAAGAAATGCTCGAAGTGCGGGAGATGGACACCGAAAGAAAAACATTTTGCGATTCTAGGCTTTTGCACCCCTTCCGTGATCGCGTCAACGTTTTTTTTTGGAATTGCACTGCCCATTAGAAATTTAGGAACTAGTAATATGGTGGAGCCAGCAAACTCGCCCTTGGTTCGTGATTAAGATTAGCTCATTCAGCGAGTTTTTAGTCAATATTTGGAAATGTATCTCTGTAGCGAGCCAAACTACCCTATCTTGAACTCCCTCTAATCTCATGCAATCGGCCACAGTTATTAATCCGTCGTAAACAGAGTCATAAAAGTCGGAATATAGGGTTTGATGTAAGCAGCGTGAGCTTAAGAGGGCCCGTCACGGTACAGTTGAGGCAAAAATGTAGGGGAAATTCAAGGTTCGATTCGGTGTTTTGACTACTGGGGTCAGACGTTCGTGAGCTTTTGATTCGGCAGGATGAGTCTGCTTTAAATATTTGTTGATATGTCCGAGAAGAACTTAACTACTCCGAGCTTGAGCCGGGTCGGATTTGTTTTACTTTCAAGAGGAAAGGGTCCGTTGGATAATTTTGGCTGCGTTAATTTTTGTGGCCTGCCTTTCGTCACTTGCAAGGATATAGTCTGAACCGACTTTTAATGAGTCTCGGAGAGTTTGGGTTGTAAAATCTGGTTGTACCACTTAAATTTTTGGCATTACCATCGAAAATAAGTCGTCACTAATAGTGCAATTTTAATAGCACTCAGGAATATAAGTGCTGGTTACAGGCCCGAGACGGAACCCAGAGCGCTGTCTCCAGCATGTATGGATGCTGGTCCAGACAGGCCAGCGCCGGATCTTTCCCCCTCCCGACTCGACAACCTAGGCACAGGTTCATCCAATTTAAAATAGTACTATCAACCCCAAGTTCACCCACTGATACCCCTCCGCTATCGCAACGGATAGGGGCCAGCATAGACCGTGAGAACCTTCGCAGCCAATTACAAATACTTTTTAAACGGAACAAACCATGAAATGTTACAGCTTGATCGGGAAAGTTGAATAATATTCTGACATCGGCATTCAGTCGACAAAAGGGGTACTGTTTTCACAAAGTTTCCACAAGAGCAGCTTGAGAGGGCCCCCTTCCCGGTTTGAAACAGATATTCATTTGATTTCGCCGGCCTTGTTCCAAACTGCGTTTGAATTATGCTTCCAGTGGTTGAGTGCTATGACTGAAAGGGGTGAAGGTTTTTTTCTGCAAGTGGGTGACAATATTAGACGGGAGGTTGAACCCTGTGCAAATTTGGGTACTCATATCGAAATAAGGTCAGCGCAGTGTTGAATTTTTTCTATGGAAAAAATCGAACCCCATTCCTGTACAGTTTTGACCCCCACCTTGATACAGCCAGTTAACTGGGCTGCCTATCAGTTTGCTTCAGAAGGTTTCAACCCCTTAACTTCCTTGATTGAAAGTGCAGCAATGGTCCAAAAGAATGGGAGAAATTTCAAGTTTAAAATGAACGAATCCGTAACTTGATTTATTTGGCACATCAACTGATACCGTTTGACCTTTTCGTCAGTGGTCCTTTTCTCTTTTCCTAAAAGCAGTGACTCCTGACATTGCCATCGCCGCGATACAATGCCTTTATAATGGCTGATGTTTTATTACATTTTCGGCGACGTTACTGGGACATCCCTCATGGCCGAGCGAATAGTCATCTTCAGGCAAGCAGATGACATGAAACATTTTCTCTTGATCGGCCGGGTTCTATTAACACAATCGGCGTGTCAGAAGCAAACCACCTCATCAAAGCTTCAGTTCCACGTGTGGAGTCCACGGCTGTCGCGGGAACGAGTATAAGCCGTTATGGTAAGCTGTGATGGAACTCACGCTAGCCCACCAGTCGGTCGGGTCTGATCAGCGAGGATGCTTTCTCTTTAAGTTTTATGCCAGTTACTTAAAAGATCCGGTCATCGGAATTCATACATCAGCGATATTTGATCAGCTGAGATCATTTTCTTTCTTCGGCTTTTTTGTTTTCTTTTGTAGGTCTCTGCAAGAGATCCGTTCATTGAAATTCATACTGGACGCAAATTTTTAATCTAATATGCTCCATCTGGGAATGCAACGAAAGCAAAAGGGGTCTGAGCTACCCAAAATAATCGTAACTAATCTAAAAGGAAAACGCTCGTCGTTTTCTCGGCTTTGGTTTAAATGCTCAAACTTCGAGGTGAGATGCTTGCCTAATTAACCCGTCAAAACACCAGTTTCGGCGGGTCTCGCCTTGATACAAACAAAGTCGTGGCCGTTAATGGCAGTCTATTGGAAAAAAATTCGGGGAGAGGTGGCCCCATACAAAAACGATGACTTTGACTGACGCGACGACGAATAACCGACCGCTGACGGACCGGCTGGCAAAGTGACATGAAGACACGGGGCGCGGTCGACTCAGAGCGCCGGTAAGAACATATCGAAGACCAGTTAGGGGCTGAACGTCCGCTAAAACCCCACAAGAGAAGTGGAATAAACCAAAGGGGAAATTGAGCGAGGAATTCGATCGCGACGATAAAAGCCTAGAAAGCTCAAAAAAGGGGAAATCGAAGACCAAGAGAGCAAGAAGCAAAGAGAATACACCGAAAGTTACGGTAATATACCTAAATGATCCAAAACAAGAAGAACAACACGTCAAAAGACTGAGAAGAAAATATCAGAGACCAGGACGTAGAAAACGTCAAGGACAAGGGAATCAAGATGAAGCATAATGCGCCGGAGGTCGAAAACCTAAGAAGAAGAAACCAAATACAAGAAGACCAAGAGCGGTAGCAGCAGCCGCATCCAGCAGAAGGAAGCAGCAGTAGCAGCAGCCAGCCGCAGACGCAGCAGCAGGCAGCCGCAGATGCAGCAGCAGCAGGCAGCCGCAGATGCAGTAGCAGCAGCCAGCCGCAGACGCAGCAGCAGGCAGCCGCAGATGCAGCAGCAGGCAGCCGCAGATGCAGCAGCAGCAGGCAGCCGCAGATGCAGTAGCAGCAGCCAGCCGCAGATGCAGTAGCAGCAGCCAGCCGCAGATGCAGCAGCAGGCAGCCGCAGATGCAGCAGCACGGCCAGCCGCAGATGCAGCAGCAGCAGGCAGCCGCAGATGCAGTAGCAGCAGCCAGCCGCAGACGCAGCAACAGGCAGCCGCAGATGCAGCAGCAGCAGGCAGCCGCAGATGCAGCAGCAGCAGGTAGCCGCAGATGCAGCAACAGCAGGCAGCCGCAGATGCAGTAGCAGCAGCCAGCCGCAGACGTAGCAGCAGGCAGCCGCAGATGCAGCAGCAGCAGGCAGCCGCAGATGCGGTAGCAGCAGGCAGCCGCAGACGCAGCAGCAGGCAGCCGCAGATGCAGTAGCAGCAGCCAGCCGCAGACGAGCAGCAGCAGGCAGCCGCAGATGCAGCAGCAGCAGGCAGCCGCAGATGCAGTAGCAGCAGCCAGCCGCAGACGCAGCAGCAGCAGCCAGCCGCAGACGCAGCAGCAGGCAGCCAGCCGCAGACGCAGCAGCAGCAGGCAGCCGCAGATGCAGCAGCAGCAGGCAGCCGCAGATGCAGTAGCAGCAGCCAGCCGCAGACGCAGCAGCAGGCAGCCGCAGATGCAGCAGCAGCAGGCAGCCGCAGATGCAGTAGCAGCAGCCAGCCGCAGACGCAGCAGCAGGCAGCCGCAGACCGGCAGCAGCAGGCAGCCGCAGATGCAGCAGCAGCAGGTAGTCGCAGATGCAGCAGCAGCAGGCAGCCGCAGATGCAGTAGCAGCAGCCAGCCGCAGACGCAGCAGCAGGGCAGCCGCAGATGCAGCAGCAGCCAGCCGCAGATGCAGCAGCAGCAGGCAGCCGCAGACGCAGCAGCAGCAGGTAGCCGCAGACGCAGCAGGAGGCAGCCGCAGATGCAACAGCAGCAGGCAGCCGCAGGCGCAGCAGCTGGCAGCCGCAGACCCAGCAGGAGCAGGCAGTCGCAGGCAGCCGCAGGTGCAGCAGCAGCAGCCAGCCGCAGACGCAGCAGCAGCAGGCAGCCGCAGATGCAGTAGCAGCAGCCAGCCGCAGACGCAGCAGCAGGCAGCCGCAGAGGCAGCGGCAGCGGCCAGCCGCAGACGCAGCGGCAGGCAGCCGCAGATGCAGCAGCAGCAGGCAGCCGCAGATGCAGCAGCAGCAGCCAGCCGCAGACGCAGCAGCAGGGAGCCGCAGAGGCAGCAGCAGCGGCCAGCCGCAGACGCAGCGGCAGGCAGCCGCGGATGCGGCAGCAGCAGCCAGCCGCAGACGCAGCAGCAGGCAGCCGCAGATGCAGCAGCAGCAGTCAGCCAGGAAGACGCAGCAGCAGCAGCAGACGGCCGCAGGCGCGGCAGCAGCAGACAGCCGCAGATGCAGCAGCAGGCAGCCGCAGGCGCAGCAGCTGGCAGCCGCAGACGCAGCAGGAGCAGGCAGTCGCAGGCATGCCGCGGCAGCAGTGCGGGAGCCGGGGCGCAGCCTCCCCAGCCATAGCAGCAACAACCACGAAGGCCGGGTGCGCACCCGTACCAGCTACCGCGGTGGCAGCGGCGGTTGGGGCACGACCGCCCCAGCCCAGCAGTGGCCACTGCACTCTGGAACAGTTGAAGACCGATGCGGTTGCGACCCGGCGGGTATGGTCACAACGCGGTCGTAGTGCTGAGTGTGTAGTGTGGTGGTTAGGGTAGGGCGTAGCGCGGTGAGCGTAGGGTGTAGAGCATGTCGAAAGGAGCGAAGCGTAGCGTGGGGGAGGTAGTGGCTCCTCGTAGTGGGCAACGCGGGGAATTTTTGGGAAGAGAGGCTGGCAGTTGTTAGTAATTTGGAAACCATGTCCGGGTAAAACAAATGTGTTAAACGACGCCGAGGAATTAAAGGGGATCTTATCGCGTCTCACAACTCGCTGAGAAGTGCTCACTGTCTTACAGCGCCCAGTATCGTCCTTAAATCACGAGGGCGTGATTAAAAGAGAGGAGCCCTGAAATGTAACGGGTTACATTTTTTGATTAGGCGTCTGGCTGACCGAGAGGGGCGATCCGAATCCTATGTTAAGCATCCCATCCTTTTCGAAGCAAAAACCCTGCACGGCGGCACCGCGTCCACAGCGCTGTTGTAGCGCGGTAGCGCCGAAGCGCACGCCCGCCGGGCCGGACGGCCCTGTTTGTTCGTCGTCCGGCACAGCTGCTACGGCGTCGCCCGACATAAAGGAAGGGGACAACAAGCTGTGTCCCAGTTTCCTCCCGGGGAGAGGGAAACGACGCCGTTGAACCCCATCAGCAAGGACCAAATGCTCCATTACCAACAGACCAGAAAACACAGCTCCCATTTCGGCGATGCTAAATCACCCATTCGGCTCAAGCAAATAAATTTCCAAGCGGCTGTCTCCCACCTGCTCCCGGTCTTCCCACGGGGAAGCGCTCTGGGTGAGAAGACCTGCCCCGAGGCGCTCCTCCGGCGGAAGCAGGAGGCGGAGCAAGTCTGCTTCGAAACCAAAAAGAACGAATAAGCAAGCCAGAGAAAAATAACAAGAAGGACCATTGAATAAGCGAAATTCTACGTAACATAAGGGCGGGGTCAAATATTGGGAAGACGAATGAACGGACCAGGAAAAATATAACGAGAAGAACCATTGGAAGAAGAAAGGAAAAATCGGCACGTGATCGGATGAAGGAGGGCCCAGAATCCCATGAGGTGGAAGGACGAAGGAAGAGCGGCAGTCGTGCACGGGCCGGGAAGTGTGGCAGAGCCGAACCAAGGAAGAGAAGAGGACCGCACTAAAGAAGGAGGCTGAGGGCGGGAAGAAAAAAGAAAGGAGCCGACCGACGAGACTCAGCAATGTGAGTACCGGCCACCCTTCATTGACGGCATCCTCCCCCCTCCCCTACCTCGAAAATGTCCGAAACACCAAACCCCCTGTTCCCCCTCGGCTGACAGGCGCCTTCTCTAAAAATGCAGCCCGATTAACTGTTCGGTGGTTTGTGTGTGAACGTTGTGTTTGTGTGATGACGGTTCCAATTTTGAAGGCGGGGAGGGGCGGTAGTTGTACATTATTTTTCCATTGAAGGGGGGGCGATTCGCGGTCCGCCCACGGCTATTCGGCGTAATTCAGGAGGTGCAGAAATGTTCAATCTCACGGATTGTTTCGCCGGCAACAAATAAATGAAAAAATGCGTTTCAAGCTTTCACTCCCCAGGGGGGACCGATTCTTCACCTAGAGACGAAGTCCCGTATCCGAGCTGGTCAATCGCTTGACAGTATAATTTAGTTCCTTCAGTGAGAGGGCCCGGGATTAGCGGGCGCTACCTCTCGGTTCGAGTAAAGTAAAAGAATAGTTCAGTGACAAAGTGGGAGCGAGGCCAGCTTCGCGATCCGGGGATTTGTTGACGGGTAAAGAAAAGTCGTACGGCAGAGAGGGAAGCGATCGAAGATCACAAAAATCCACTCGCGGGGCCACTTAGAACCTTTAGTTAACTTAACACGCAGCATGTTCCGTTTGTTTTTTTCCTTTTTTGGCAGACCATATTATTCCTAACTGGCTATAAGACATTAACAGCAGAATAATCACTTCAAAAGGTCATGGAAGTATTTGTTTCACCCTCGACACGTCTACCAGCTTGGAGCACGGCTTGAGGTCGCGTGTCACCCAGGTCCGTTACAGATTCCACTGACTGGCCGCACGAGGCTGAACACGACACACTTGCAAAACAAGGTCGACGCAAAAAGGGGGGCTACATCGCGTCCAGGGTGTAAAGGCACATGCAAGGGAAGAAGAAGACGCGAGCAGCTATGGGTGCGCGCTGCTGCCTCGTCAGCCGCGGCCCTGATGCAGCGGGCGCTTCTGACGCCCTCTGTCCGTGGGCGCCGCCGCGCCGGCGATAATTTGCAGGGGCAGACCTGCGCGGAGACGGTAAGGTACACTGTGCGATGTGCATGAAACTGTACTTGACGTCTGTTTCCCTCCCCAGGTGACCGTTAGAAACGGAGTTCGAGGTGCCCCTTTTTGTTAACGTCCTGCGCCCCGGGGCAAGCTAACGTACTAAAATTGACAAAATATTTGATTTTGGTTGTATGTCTTACTGGGGATCAGGGAGGCATTTCCCACTATGCAAACCAAAGTAAGGATTTGTTATTGGGTGCAGAAATGTGATCGAATATTTTGTTTTTCAAGTCATTTTTAAAACGTAAGATATGAGCCCCAACCTTGCAATGTGTGTGGAGGTGCTGGTGTATGAAGGTGATACGAGCGTGTGGACACGAACCCGGTGGCCGGGTGATCTTAGAAATGTGAGTTTGTTCGACGTCTCGTGGCGGGATGGCAACTGTCACAGTTTGAGCCCCTTTGGCGAAAAACCCCTGACCGAGTCTGCGGCGGGATAAATTAGACCAAAATGATGCGAAAATCTGATCTTGAATGCGACTAAACACGAAATATAGTATCGAAGAAGCTAATGAGGAAGACGTTCTGTGAGCCGTACCCTTGTGTACAGCATGTCTGTGGGCAACGGCACGGGGGGTCGTTTTGGGAAGACGCCGAATGGTGCCTTTCCAGCATTGTATGCTTGCTTCCCGATCAGCCGAGGCGTAGGTTGGGCTCCGGGACGCCCCGCCCAGCAAAGGTAGTTGATTTGATTCCGGAAGCGAGTGCCCTGAGTAGTTAAGAATTGGGATAAGGCCGGGAGCGGCACCCGAGCGAGAACCCGAGGTCGGGCGAGATGTGCGCCAGGAGGCGATTGGATAGTTTGCCCACGCTCCGTAAGGCGCAAGGCGCAGGGGGGGGCCGGGGCACTCGACGGAAGGAATCCATCGAGCTCAATAACCACCTTTGCTGAGCGTGTCAACGGCTTAGGACCCAACCAACGATCCCATCGCGCGTGATACGTTGCGCTTATCGGAGGGGAGGGGGGAAAAATTGGCTGACCAGTGGCGAGCGCTCAAATCCCTCGTACATTTAAATTTTCAGGACAAAAGGGGGGGTGATTGCATTACCTGTGCAGGTATGTCTTTCCCTTTTGGATTTACCCGGCAGAGGATTTTTCTGATCAGTTGGGCAACATTGGATGGTGGGGTAGAGGGCCGAAAAGTGGGCCTTATATTTTAATTAGACACAAGGGGACGACACACGACATATACGGTTATTTAACGTGCTTTAGTCTAGACAAAGGGACGCGGGTAGTAATAAGGACCAATGTGTTTCCATAAAGGGGGGACCGCTCAAAGGCTTATAAAACTTCCTCGCCGGGAGAAAATTTTGATAGGAGAATGCCAAATAAAAAACCGATGGGGGAGGAGAGCAGCAAAATTCGGCCGCCCACGCGGCGGACAGACCCACTTGCCTATATGATGACTCGAATTGACCCGCCTCATAGAGAGCAAGCTGTATTTAACATCGCCGGGACAGCCTCTGCTCTCAAAATAAATATTTGTTTGTTGTGTGGGCTCCTTCTTTTAAAAAGAAAGGGCTCATTACACTTCCAGGGACAATCTATGCTAAAAATAATGGATTTGGCCCATATCTGCAAAAAAATGATATGACTGATATTTCAATAAAAATAATTGTTGGGGTTTAACTATGCATCAACTGCCAGGGTTATATGGCATTGATACAACTAATATTTTGTTATATTTTGCTTGCGTTAATTTTCCTCTGTTAGTAAAGAAAAATATCCAAATTATTCTGATATCAAATTGGCCCATGAGCTGGCAATGCTATTTCCCTATTTGATTTGTGCCAATAATGAATATGAATATAAGCAAATGTGTTTAGCTAAAAGAGGTTACCATTAGGAGCCAAAGCAACATATATCATTTCTTCTCTTTTGTTTACAACATTTAAACATATTTTGAGCTTAAACACAGTCAATAAGCAAGTTATATATACCCATGTACAATCAACAGTACCAATAGTATGTTTCACATGTGGGTTTTAAAGATGACCAAAAAAGAAAACTTTGCTCCCTCAGCATGTGTAGCAGGGTTGAGCGTAACATAGGTAACTTGCCTAAGATTGTGTCATAAAGTGTAAACACGACCAAGGAGGACAGGGTCCACAGGAAAAAATTTCTTCATTTTTCTGCAGACAGTAAAACCTTGAACAGATGAAATGGCAATCAAGTGGTGTCTTGGCATTTTGTATCACACGACTTTCTCCCGTTGTGCTAAGTATGGTATTTTATATGAGATCTTGTTGTTGAGAGTGCCCTTGAAGACAGGAGCGAGTGGTGCAAATTTTACCAACCTAGTGCGAATTTGTGAGACTGGTGCAAGGAAGGTGACACAGAAAACCAAACAAATAATGGCTATATGGTTATAAAGATACAGGAGGGGCCTTATGAAAAGTCCTCAACTAACTAACTAATAAGATAGGTAGCATTGCATCTTGTGGGTAGGAATGGGTGCGTTTTTCTCCCTGGTATATGGAAGATTGGTGTGAATTTTTGGTTGCTGGCGGTACGAGAATTTTAGATGGCTGGTGTGACTTGTCTGGCCTGCTGCCATACTTTGCAGACTTGACTTTCTCAGTTCATGTCATATTAGGAAGGTATCATATTCCCTAAACTGGTCTTCAGAGTTCCCACATTTAAGAACAAAGATGGGTCAAGTAACCCATTATCGGGTCAGGTGGTCATTGGGTCTGATTGGCACAATTTCCAGCATGGCAACTCTCCAAGACCAGGAGTGTCAAATGCTGCCCAAACGGGTGCAGGTCCAGCAGGTTGCTTAGGGGGAAGCCGAGCCCATGCATGTGAGAATAGATCAAGTATACTTCAGTATACTTTCTACAGAAAGTATTGACTGACAGAGTCAATGGGCCAAATTTGTCTGGTGCAGCCAATAAATTTTTCACTATCAATTATAAATACCTTGCAAATGGTCAAAAGCAATCAAAATAGTTTTTACTGATGGAAATTTCCCAATTGATTAATTATGAAACACTACTTGGCTAGAAAACAGGCCATAGGAGAGTTTGGACCCTCCCATTGCTTTGGGGTTTATGGCCGAATCGGCATAGCAGGTTTTGACGAGCTCATTCGGGCAGCCTCAGGGAAGAACAACCAGTTTGGGGCAGCTTTTACCCTTTTTAGGGCAGGTAAGGAAACTTGGAATTATCCTCCCATCCATTATATTCCTTCATTTAACAATGTGCGGCCGCAGATTATTGTTGATAGGATATACTTACATGTACGAAGGCGAACATGCCGCATTCTATTTTGAGCTTTTTTTTAGCAAGTTCCGTTCAACACTGGGACCCAAAGCGGTACTTTCCAGTCTTATGCTATTATTGGCATTACGCTCAAACGATTTGCACATGCCAACCTACTCGAGATGAATCACATAGGCATTTACAAACCAAGATACCTTTACAAATGAGATACGGCATAATGCGAAGGAAATTTGACAGACACCGCTGGAGATTGAGGTATGTTCCAGACCCTCGTGGCGAAAATCCAAGAGCTTTTAATGCCAGATGTTTTTCCAAAAATTACCCAAGACAAATGACGCAAGGGATTGTAACATGTGGGTCATAATTTTCATATCAACGAATGAGGCCCATAACTAGGCAATACAAGTTTATTTGTTACATTTCCTGACGTCATTTATCTTGGGAATTTTTCAAGGGGTCAGTAGGTATTTCCTCAAAAAAGTCTGGCACCAGGAGCTCTCAGATTTTCATAAGAGAGTCTGGAACATACCTATTATTTCCGACAGTGAACAGCATGGGCGCTAAAAGCGGGGGAACGGGGGGAAGTGTCCCCTGTTGGCCAACCAAGGGGGACGTTCCCCCTCCCAAATTTTTGGATTCATTATTATTAATGCTGCCAGGTATCGAATACGCTTCAAATTTGCTTCCCCCGGTCAGCACCAGCCTGGGTATTTCCCCTGTACAAATTCCGTGGCGGCGCCCCTGGTGAATAGGGATTTCAATGGTTCAGATTTGCCGTCGGGACTGGCCGGGCCCTGTATATCCGGCAAATCTGGCTGTCGCCCAAGGCCGCTGTCGCCGATTCTCACTGTCCCATGCACACTGTCTGGGGTCATTGAACTCCGCAGTGATGCAGTAAAAAAAACAGCAAAGGAACGTGACTACTAATTAGACAATTGTGATTACTTATTTCCTTCGCCAGAAAGTCTTATCTATTGAATCGTCTAACGTGACATAGGCGGGTCTAGGATTTCCGATTGCGTGAAAAAAGGAGCGTTTAAGCTCAGGCGCCATCGGAACCATGAGGAAGCCTTTTTGTACGGAAAAACCTATTGTGGGGGCGCGGTACCTGCATACTGAGGGGATGGGAGTGGAAGGGGCAGTTTATAGGTGGCGCCATCCACATTTCAGGGGCCCGTGACCATTTCAGATGGAGGCGGGAGTTTATGGGAATGTGGGGGAGAGGGTGTCAAGTGGCCCCTTGCCTCCTGGATCTGTCTGTGTATCGAGGTTTTTAGCGGCGTAATGACCCGGCTCCCTGGGAACTCCCAGGAAAAAAGCTAGTTTTTTTGTTTTCTCGGCGGCTGCTGGAGTTCCTATTTGGTAGACGTTATCTGTCGCACAGAATATTTGCACTAGCCAAGTTCTGTCGCAATCCCTGCTTGGCGAATTGGCGGGTTTTTCCACCCCTGGTCAGCTCGCTGGTGGTTTCCCGGGTTCGATACTGTATCACCGTGTTCGGCAATGGCACTCAAATGAACATCATTGGGCTCCAAAAAATCATTAACTATGCTGCAAAAGTAATTTTCGGCCGCAGAAAGCTTGATCATGTTTTGCACCTATTAAATGACTTTGGTTGGCTGTGGCGGGTGAGCTGGCGAGGTACCACACACTTACACTTGTACACAAGGCAGTGTGTTTCAGGGAGCCAGAGGAGCTGGCCGGGGCATTCGTCAATGTCCGCTCTGTTCGGGAACGCAGCGCAAAACAGGACGGTAATATTTGCACCTCACGTTCACGCACAAACGTGGGCCTGCGCAGATTCTGCTCACGGAGTGCCTCCCTTTACGATGAGATGCCTGTGGTGATGAGGAGGTTACCCATTCCAGCATTTTGTACGCTCTCAAAATTACATAATCACAGCCAGGGATTAACACGTGCATTGACGAGGGGTACCCACTCCCTCGTTTTTTTTGGGAGAAATGATAAAAACAGCAGCGCGTAGCACCTCCGTACTTGGCATACCTTTTCTCTGATCATTTTTTACAACTTTTGACAAACTTTTATGGTTGGGTCATCTCAGATCAGGTCACCAGTACAGGTCAAGTGATCTGACATAAAAAAGTTTAAGATAACATAAGTCAGAACTGCGCGAACCTATCCGGTTGAAACCCATCGAGTTCTACAAAACTTATTCTGGTATATTTTATGTTGACGACCTAAGATCAGATGCGAGCCATGACCTCTCCTTGGAAATACATGGAAAACATGGTTTAAACTGAATAACTTGGAAATGTATGGTTGTAGAACGTTTATTTTAAGAACATTATATTTCCCTCATCCTTGTGGTTGTAGTGATATTCATTTTTACCTATTTCGACCTTAACCAGATTTATCCTAGATTTGACCTTATTTGACCTAGCAAGGTCATGTTATAAGTCAATGCTGCGGGGATTCCTATGGTCTAGATTGTTTTGATCTATCTTTACTAGTTCAGATGTAATGACTGAAAACCCTCGTTTAAATGTTGTCCCTTTGGTGGCATGCCTTGACCTCTGGTGAACTTAAATGTGACCTGACAAAAACAAAATGGTAAAAATGTTGTCGATAGAGATTTTAATGGGCTATCCATTGTCTTTTACCGTTGTTCGCCATCTAGCGTGATTCTCGATATCTTGGGGGGGGCGGGTACCCGCTCCCTGTCAATGCGGAGGTAGCTCAGACCCTCGTCAATGCGCGTGCAAGGCATGCGCTGAGTGAGTGATGTTTTGAGGGGTGTCCGTGCTTTGGTGTATGGCTTTATTTTATCCGATGTGCGTTGTTTTAACAGTGTGTGCGTGCTCCTCCAATAGCCATCTAATCGGCGTGGAGTCGTAATAGTCACAACTGCCTACATGTGGAGACTCTGACTAAAGTCTTTGGCTTTACGCTAAAATACGCTTATAGAGGCGTGAACCTCGTTTAATAGCAATCCCTCAGCACGCCTTTGCCATCTTATTGTTTAATATATGGCTGAGACTTGGGAGAAGTGTGTGGTTACTTTTGCCCTCCCGGCTGTCCCGTAAGCAGTCTATTCAATCTGCTAGAGAAAAATCCAATTAAATTTGAAATCGCCCATTTTGGTTTGCTGGAACCACCTCTGTCAAACATTTTATGGAAATTTAAAAAAATTATCACCTTACATCTTATTCACAACATTTTAACAGTCTAGGTATCAATATTGTCTCGAACTGCTTTGGTTAACGAATAACGCACCGTCACACGATGATAATCGATTTGCGATTAAATCCTCCCTAAATACCGAGTCATAACTCCGTCCCTGGTAAATATATAATTTTCCAAGCTTTCAGTGAATCTGAACAATTTCGTTTTAGGGGAAGTCAGAAAGTTTCAAATGCCTATTGTGAACTTTTTTGGGAGATATACTGGAAAAACTCGAGAGATGGCCTGGAGAGATGGGACTCGAGCGATGGCCTGGAAAGATGGGCTGAATGCGTACCCCCTCCGACAGAAATAGAGCTAATAGATCGTAAATTTTCGGTTTATTATTGTGTAACAAGCTGAGAGCACGCATGTAACTTTTTCAATTTTTTCAACTTTGCTCTGAATTTGGACACCATTATCTAATAACGCCCCTGTTATTTTCCATATACGTCAACGACATCTCTCTATACGTAAATCACGCTAAAATAGTTCAATACGCAGATGATACCCAAGTTTTCGTTTCAGGACCACCCAGTAATCTAGGAAATATTGTTTGTCTCTAGAAAACGATCTGGCACTATTATCGAACTGGTTTAGCCAAAACGACATGAAAATTAATAGCTCTAAAACACAGTTCATAATTTTAGGCTCTCAGCAAAATATTCGTAACATTCGTCACCCAACAATCAACTTTATGGACTCAGTCATAGGGGTGTCTAAGACTGCCAAGAACCTCGGTGTTGTTTTCGATCGATGTATGTCCTTTACTAGTCATGTAGATGATGTTATTAGGCGCTGCACCGGAACACTACGCGAACTCGGGCATATACGTCACTGCATTCCTGAAAGGACCATCATAACATTGGTGGAGGGCCTAGTACTGTCTGTGGTACGCTATTGCTTAAGTGTATATGGTGCTTGTACGATTACTCAGATCCGGCGGTTACAGAAACTGATAAATTTTGGCGCACAAGTGATCTCAGGACGGCGTAAATTTGACCATATCAGCGATGTAATACGCAGACTTGGCTGGCTTCGTGCAGAATACCTCATTGAATACCACTGCCTGACCACTTTGAAAAAAATATTGTTAACTGGACATCCCGCGATAATGGCCATCAGTCTTGCGTCTGGACAGTCAGTTCACGGCAGAAATACACGGCAGAGCCAGCGGCTGCAGACGCCGATCATTCGGACGAGTCGGGCAGGCGGAGGTTCCTGTACAACGCTGTGAGATCTTACAATGACCTTCCTACCAATGTCCGCGATGCCACAAACATCACTGTGTTTAAAACACGATTAAAAGTGTATCTACGGGAGCAGCAGCTGAATGATGCTTAACCAACAGTCTGGACAAGTATGTGCATGCAAGGGTGAGCGTCTAGTTGTGTCTGGTTTGTTTCCATCGTTTTGTTTTCATTTAACTCGACCCGGGGTGAAGAATAGCCATCGTTTGATGGAATTGCCCTTGAATGTGAAATGAATAAATAAATAAACGCGCAACGGTATTGTTATTTAGCTTGTGCTTGATTTTTCCCTGCCAATCTGGCCATAATGGTCGGAAAACTGGTTCCACACAGATGTTTCGTGGAGAACGAAGGTTTTTATGTCTTGCTTTGAAGACCGCGGAAATACCTTGAAATAATCGCCCGAGTATTGGAAGGCTGTTATTTCGGAAAATCTGTGTTGGACGTTGCGCTGTCGCTGAAGCTTATGAATAGTGCCTCAACGAATTATCTGCACTATTGTATACTTTATTCTGTTACCTTGCCTTCTGAAGGTATGATGTCGTATACAAGCCGTCCGTTTTCAATGAGAACTGCACCAGCGCTGTTTTCACGCATTATCTTTCAACTTTTCGGCTGCAAATGCTTTTGTTACCCCGCAGACTGCCTCGATAACCCCAAATAAGGACATGGCCCATCCGTTGAAAACCACTGTTCTAAGCTATGAAGGGTTCTCAAACATTTGATGAACACGAAATATGTGGGTGTAATGGTTGATACATGGATTGATTCTCGGAAAAATGTTTTTAGGTTGATAACATCGGGATGATTCTGAAAGCTGTATGACCTTGACCGTTGGTGCATCGTTAAACCCCAAGATGATTCCGAAACGCTGATATATGATGTTAAAATTGACTTTGTCGTACGTGAGATACTCTGATCCTTTCAGCCAAGCCACAACATGGGACACTTTCGTCTCGTGATGTGTTGCCCATAAATATCCTCAAAATGCAGGGTGTTTCAGCATAATTGCTGACTTCAGATATGCTAATCAAGGCAAGCCTTTCTGTTAACTCGACGGGACCAGTCTCGAGTACTTACTCTGACTAGGCGACGCTCCTTGTGGGAAGAGTCATCGGTCTAGTTGTGTATTCGGAGATGCTGTTTCTTTTTCAAGCTCAGATCAGGTCACATTAAAGATAGCATATCCAATACCTTATTTCACTCGGTAAACACAATTGTACTCCAATACACTAAGGCAGAATGCGTATTCCTTGGCTAGAAAAATTCACTGCCACCCGTGCTCCCTCCAGGAAAAGTTCATTTGCACAATCTTTCAAGTCATTTCTGAACTCCAAACGCCACACAGCTCGGCGCAATACTACCTTCCTCTACTTATCACTACAGAATCCTCTAAAACTCACAAACCAGCACTACCTCGGGCGCGAGCACAGAAATCACCAAACGCTGGCATTCTCCTTCGCCACGCACGCAGTAATCGTCACCAGCAGATCCAGACACCTGCTGGATCGCCCCTGGAACGTCGCTGCCGCTCCGCACCGAGGCACGTGCTGCGCCATCGTCGGCGTCGATGAATGCCCCCAGGGCACCAGGATACAATAGGCACGTTCCGGTACCGCCTAAAGGTCGACTGTGTTGCCAGCTTTGAATACCAGGCAACGATGATGTGGGGAGGATAGGATGAGTGGGTGCGGTGAGGAGTCTGCTGGAGGGCTGTCGAGAAGCTGAGATGGAGAGAACAGATTCACACTGAAAAATAGAAGAAATATTATTTTTCGTAATGTATTTAAAAGATAGGTTTGATAAACTGAGACAAAACAGTAGCTGTTAATGTTGAGTGTTTTGACCATTGCCACCTTCGCTTGAATTTTGTACCAGTGCCTAGAGCGCTTTTTTGACTTGGTTTCATTTTTGATTATGTTAAGTGCTCTTTGTGTGGTGGTCATTCTTTGACCTCAAAATGTATGAATCAAAGATGAAAAAATTCAAAATGTGGCTCAAAATGCTTTATGTGGCAGTCGATTTGGCCCAAAGAAATATTGTATTTGGGATGCAAAAAGACGGAACACCGGCCATGGAAGCAGTTGATGGAGCGAAAGTTATGCAGTCAGCGTCATTTTGATCAAATTTTGGGTTTGGACAACAGTATTTGTTGTAAACAAGAAAACCATGCATTTTCAAAAATGCACGTTTTCAAACAGCTTGCTTTAACGAATATTTGGCTTGCTGATAACTTGGTAAATACGAGGTTGTCAGCATGTAAGAACAAAGCTCAATACGTGACTCTTGCTGGCTTATTTATTTCTTTTTACCACCCTGTTCAGGTGAAAATAAAACCCACTTCGGCTAAAGAATCGTTACAACTATTTCAATGCTCAAACGTATAAGTAGGTTTCTTAGCATCAGCCAAGCATTGCTATTGCCAATCATGCAGATGATATAGTTAAGCGGACCATTCGATCTCTCGGATTACTCGTTCGATCTTTTCAGACCGGTCTCACGACGTCAAAAGTCAACAGTAAAGCTCTTCTGGCTGCATACAACTGCAACGTGCGTTCGATTTTAGAATATTGCAGCGTTGTCTGGGCGGGGGCGGCTGACTCCAACAAGGTTGGGGTCGATCAGGTTCAACACAAGTTTACTCTGCGGCTTGTCCACCACATTCCATCGGGAAAAGCACTCTTTCTTATGAGCACCTTCTAAAGCATTTCAAAATGTCCTCACTCACTGCAGGGAGGGTACAGCACGATTTACCTTTTACTAGAAATACAATCCGTGCAAAGCTCGATGTTATCGCTCTGCTTAGCTGCTTTCCCTTTCAGGTTCCAGCCCGATCGACCCGCAACCTGACGTTGTTTCATGTTTCCCGAGCACGCATCAACGCCATACAATGTGACATATTCTGTCGCCTTCCTGGCGACAAAACATGGCTTTAAAAGCGCCAAATATGTTTTTATTCAGCTGTGATGTTGAAGCAGACATTTTTTCAAAGGATCTAGCCTCATACAAGAACCATGTAATAAGATATGCGACAAAGTTGTAAGGCTTGTTGGCCGAGCCTGTTCGTCTTTTTAGGCCTTTTATGTTCTTTTTTACTTTTTATGGTGTTCAATTCTAGTTGCGAGTATTTCTTTTATCCCATCGTCTATGCTGGCTAGCGTCAAAGCTTTTTTGAAGTGCTCTATTTTTTAGGTCCATAGTTTGACTTTCTCTTATTTTTTAGCTTTACCTACTACTTGTTAGAGTGTATACTGTTGGCTTTGTTCCACTGTAAACAGGTATTTAATCATTGGACTTCGGCTGTAAGAAGACGTTATATGTCGGCGATGCTATTCATTGGCGGACGCAGGGGGGGCATTCCGGCCATGGCCCCCAAAGCGCTGGAGGGGGCAAAACTATCTTTTGGCCCCCAAATTCCGGAGAATTTTTGAAAAAAGGTGTTTACACTAGGTCTGTAGAGCAAAAAATTGTTCGCTCCAACCCCCCTCCCCCGAAGAGCGATCAAGTACTTTGAAAGGTAGCTTATACTAGGTCTGTCGAACACTGAAAAAAGGTGGTTACACTAGGTTTGTAGAGCAAAAAATCTTCGCTCCCACCCCCCCCCCAGGAGGAGAGGCAGACATGAGTTTGGCCCCCAAAACTCGGGTTTGCGTCCGCCCCTGATGCTATTGAATAAATGAATAAATAGAAATCAGCAATCATTTTACGAATATTTTCAATGATCCAGTGCACTGAGATCTTTATGAAGGGAGTTAAAAGGGGAAGCACAAAAATACGAAGAGAATACAAGGGAAAGAGACATTAAGGGAAGTGCGAATATACGATCATTCTGAATCTGCTCAGTTTTGTATGCCCGACTCAATAAGGCAGGTCAAATAACAGTTAAACAGGTCAGGGATTTTGGTTCAAACCTGACATGGAATACATATTCTTTTCCACACTCTCTTCAGCAAAGATTCGTTATTTGTCTCAGTGAAATGCACTTGGAAATACTTCTTGCCTAGTGTCTTAATGTCCCTCACGTTTTCCATCGACGTTTTTTTTAAAGCACAATGATATCACATGCTGTGTTGTTAACATTTGCTGTACAAATTCATTCTGGCAAATATAGCAGGGTACATCACACATCGTTTACGTAATCGCTGCTGGAAAGCCAACTCATGTCGCCTTTCCCGGGCGCCGGACCGTCGCGTGCTCCGGGGTCAAAGGTCAGGGCAGCCGCCGCAAATGCCCTGCGGCCCCTAGCGACTGGGAGCGGAGCCAAGGGAGGGATAGGAGGTGTAGTGAGCGCGATGTTGCTGTGTTGCTGACGGATTGGAGACGTGCTCTGACGTGCCTGGTATCGATTGGTTGATGAAGATTCAGATGGGGTCTGCTCCTGGATGGGTTCAGACGAAGTGAGTACAATATTTGTGGGAGTTTGATTTGGAACTTTAGGTAACAGCTGGTTTGCTTCATTGGAGCTGAGTCATATTGAGGTATGAGATCACAACTATTTGCTGATTCAAGCGATTGTGAATGGAGAACTGAATTGTTTCCGAGGAATGATAGTGTCAGATTATTATGTAATTTCCTAACCATGAATTAAATGTGAGGTATAGGTTTTCGTTTTGAATCTATGTTCCCCCTTCCATGCATGGCTTTAATGTTGCATTGACACGTATGGTGGCGTTATTATCCTTTGTTTCGACAACATCTTTCGTCGGCATAGCGTGAGTAGAAAGCGTGTCGTTGAGAACCCTTGACTAAAGCACCACGTAGCCTAAAAAGTTTTGCACAAAAGGAGTGCTTTCCTGGAACTATAAGATCAATACTTTCGGAAAGACGCATCATTAACCTAAAAGCAGCCCTTAGTCGGTCATTAGTCTCAGTGTGTATCTGAGTAATGAAGGGAAGTTTGTCATATTATCGGATCTCGAGTGCTGTCAGTCTACCTTGCATACTGTTCATTACTCGTGAATATACTGGCAGATTTACTGAAACATTGGATGGTGTTGTTAGTCAACAGTCAATATTTGAGTTTTTCATGCGTGTTGGCGCTATACGTCTATATTTCATTCTCCGAACAATGCAGGAAGGTGGAAATACAAGTGCTGCTAGCGCCCACGTCATGTGCGGAATTAGACAACTTCTGTTACGCGAATAACATCGCAGTGGATAGTTTACCTTCATGTTGGCTCTCCTGTTCCTCTTGAGGCAGGATCTAGGGTTCCGAGGTTCAGAAGCAAAGTTCCGACATCCAAGAGAAAAAACATGGTCATGAGCTACCCATGCACTGCATTACTCTGTGTGCATACCTGATCCGATTTTGCCAACGTTTTCAGAAAGCTTTTCGCAGGGTAGGCTAGGGCTTTGTTCTACGTTTCATAAAAATGATACATTGCTACACAAGCAATTTAACATTCTGAAAGGCCATTCGGAAGGATTGATTGTCTGAATGTCAATGTTTTATCGCTTGGTGTTTTTTTTATCCAGCAGCTGCATCGCAGTGTGGTAAAGAGATTGTCCAGGCGATCGCAATAAAGAAAATGATTGTCATTGCCCAACAAAGCTAAATTACTTAACAGCCTGAAGGTGTGTTGGTGCCTTACTTCGTTTTGCCAGCATTCCAAAAATTTACTGCGAACCAATAACGACTGGTGGGGGTATTGGTTCACTTTCTAGCGGAGAAGTAATTGTTATATCTTTGATCTTTCCCTAATTTCAGTTGCAATTTCTTGCAGCAGCTCTTCATTTTCAATGTTTACCTTGAGGTGTGATTTTTATTTTCATTACGTTTGGAAATTTACCAAACAACTAGAATTAAGAAGGAAGAAATTTACCCCCGGAATATTATTATATTTTTGTTATAGGGTGTGGCGGTGGCTATGGCCTCCTAGAGTGAAGGTTCTGCAACAATAACGGGAATGCATGCAATAATAATGGTAAAATTGGAGATCCCTCGGTATTTTTAACATAGTTCCCTGTTACCGGAAATGTCTTGTGATATTTTAATACAAATACCTTCATCAGGTACTGCGCCATTTCTGTCTTAGAAATATCTCCACATGTTCTTTTTATTTTCCCGATTCAGTGTTGATTTGTTAAGCGAGTCTGGACCCAGGGCCTGCGGGGCCATGACCGTGACTAACGCGGTTGCTTCGGCTCCACAAGTGCTGTCAGTCTGGACGCAGAGTGTATAGCCAGACCCAGCGGCGGATACAGGGGGGGCAAGAATCTCAAGCCGCCCACCCCCAGAAATGTCAGAGTCCATAGCTAATGCATAGGCGAAGGCTGTTCCGAGGCGATGGTGGGGGAGGCTCAAGTCCCTAGTCCCCCGAAATTTTGTCCTGCATCCGCCACTGGCCAGACCCATGGCTTATTCACGAGTTGCTGCACACCCAGGTGAGCGTGCAGGCCCTCAGAACATGGACCGTCCAGTTCTATTAGAATATTGTATAGGCTTTGGAAAACGTCGGGGCCTAAGACAGCCAAAGTGATGCGTAGAAACATTACGTAAATGCCCGGGCGCTAACAAATGATAACGCATGCGTTATAACTATAATATTTTCGGCACTTGTCACATCCATGTCACCAAGCTTAGCCTTGTTGGCTATGTTGGATACAGTTACCTAGCACACCGACTGTTGCGCCTTCTCTTTGTGCATTATTTACCGGTGGTGTGAGCTGCTTTTTGTTAGTGCATCTTTCCTTTTCGCACTGGAGCTCCAGTGGAGGTGAAAAGGTGGGGCGTGGCAGCCAAAATCAAGCAGCAGGCCTGGTAGTCTTGTAAACACCGTTGGACTGCAGCCACAGAAAACCTCGTCCATTTAGCGGGATTGTTAAACACTGGCTACGCGGCTCATTTATCGTTTTTTTTCGCTTTTCAAGTTTGCACCGCTGAAATACATTGGGTTAGCTGCACGGCAAAAACAAAAATTAAGAAAGAGAACCGTAGTTAAGAAGCGCGAAAGCATTCTTTTTAAACAAGAAACAATTATGAAAAGAACCAATCGCCCTCTGAGAGTAAGAAAATAAAAATCACGAGAAGAAAATATGAACTAATTGAAATATTGCTTTTATTCTTTAATAATTGTTTACGAGCGTGGAGCAGCTGTTGCAATCTTTACTGGAGAGGCAGCAGAAGTGTAGCGTCGTTGGATGAAAGATTCAAGCTGTTTTGTTCTCAAGTTGGTACGTAAGTCAGGAAGACCTGAAATTTGTATTTACAAGATATATTGGTATAGGAGCTATCTACATGTAAGTTTATATTATGGATCTATTTCAGCAATATTGCATATATTGCTCGTGGTCACGTCTGGGGTTTCCTGACTTTCGTATCCTGGGGGATTAATGGTTCAAGGGGCACCGGAGATTGTCAGGGGGCGCTGAGCATGGGCAGATCCAGAATTCGGTTTGGGGAAGGGGAATAGTGGTCTAGAGGGGACACCATTTGGACCTGCGTCGTCCAAAACTGGCACCCCATTGGTCCGATTGACACCCTTAACCAGATGCCCCACCTCAAGACCCATGTTTGGGAGAGAGCAGTTCGGTGGAGCACTAAGTTCGGGGGAAGGTGGGATGCAGGTGAGGCACCTGCCCCTCTGGAATTCCCCCTGAATCCGCCCATGGCCTGTTGCCATGCCCTCCGGATCCCACGCTGCTTCTACTGTTCACATAGCTCCGTGCCCCGACCAACGTCTTGGTTTGGTAGTCATCTTTCTGTCAACAGGTCCAGGACGATACATGACGGGAGAGTAAACAATAGCAAAACGATAAATTGTAAAAACGACAAAATAGAAATACGAAAAATATGGGTAAGAACAAATGAAGACGTGACTAAAATGCGAAAATCTAAAGTAAAAGAAGCTCAGTGTAGCTCAGCCTGTGGAGGGAAAATATCTAAATTCGGCAATTATTTTACATATTTTTGAACGTGTGCAAGACCAATGACATCCATACTGGTTATGTGCCAGGTAAATAACCATATTTCATTGGTTGAACTGGGCTATAATTAAACCTCTTCCCCTCGCAGCGACCCTGTAGGTAAAGAGCACCGGCTGGGTGCGGGGCAGGTACCAGCGGTACCAGTGGTACCGTACTACAGATCAGGTCATTCGCTGAATATTGATTATGGAAAACACGGATGATTGGATACTTTATCAACCACCTTGTAATGGAATGAGTGATGTATTGTATTTTATTGCACAGCGTAGGTCCATCCACGACAGAAAACCGGGGTTAACGTGGCTATTCCAGCACCCAAGTCATTTGAAAGCAGAGAGCGAGGCAGGTAAAAACTATCAAACATTCGCATTCGCACCAGTATTCATAAAACATGACTAGTATAATATTACTAGCAAGCCTAGTAATGCCCAGCACGCATCAGGTGTTGCTTCACGGCAAGCTTAAAACGGGACACACTCAGTTCAAGAAACTCAGGTGGCAGAGCATTGTAGATGGTCACATCTCGGTACAAGAATCGACGCTTGCCAGCAGCTGTGCCACGGCCAGCCGGCAAACTCAGGAGTTCGTCCTGTCTGGTACTGTGGGAGCGGCCCGGGCGCTCGCGATTGCGGTAAACCTGACAGGACAACGACTCGGGAACACCACTGCAACGTATCCTATGAAATAGCAATGCAGTCTAGTAGGTAAGCAAATCTGGTGTATCCAGCCAACCCAGTCGTCGCCGTTCTTCCGAAATGTGGTCAAATTTTCTTTTGCCAGAAATAATTCTTGCAGCAAAATTTAGAATTTTCTATAGAATGGCCAGATTTTCTTAGATTTATTCCCATAAACTGTGAGACAGTATCGGGCATGTGAAAATACTAGGGCCGAAACAAGGGAGGGTAGGATATTAGGCGGGAGGTAGTGCCGCAAATGGGACAAGCTGACCAGAATCCCGGTGCACTTGCGCGCCACTGCGTTGACGTGAGTATCCCATGTCAGGTGGCGGTCAAAAGTTACACCGATATTCCCATCTTCAGTGCAAGGTGTGATGGTGGTTTGGCGGAATTTAATGGAAAATTTTGGAAGTCGGTGCAGATTTTGTTGAGATCCAATGGCAAGAATTTCGGATTTTGACTCGTTGACTTTTAGACCGTTGAAGTGAAAGTAAGCATCAAGCGAAGAAAGCGTGGTTTCGAGCTCCGACTCCAGGTCCGAAAGAACTAATTTTTTGCCTGAAACTAGAACTTGGTGTCGTTGGACAATCGGAGACATGGACAATTAGAGCCGTTTATTATTGGACAATGAAAGAGCCGTTTCCGTACAAAACGAGATCGTTACAGAAGATGGTGTCGAGCAAGGGGCCTAAACTGCTACCTTGGAAAATTCCTTGGTTGATTGGTCGCGCGGCCGAAATTCGTGAAATTGAATTTTGACTCACTGCTGAGCTACTGGGAAGACGAACACTTTGGGTGTGACCGGACAGATTTCGTGCGGAAAATATGTTTGACAGATTTTGATGCGGAAAAATATGTTTGCGAAAGTAAACCCTCGATGATTTGTAAAATTTGAGATCCCATACCACGAATGCATATATTTTTGTTCACGTAGGCGATGTTTTAAACTCCACCACCACCCCCAAAATCACTATGAAATACCTTATCATAAATAAGGCCTGAATGTGCGGCATAATTAAATATACTTTATACTCCACACATGCTTGCGTGGTGCCTTTCACACAAAGCTGAGGGCCTTGCAGAGAGTGCACGCACGAAAAAGGACATTAGCCGAAACTGGGACAACAATGATTTGCGTGCAGATTGCTGGGCGTGTTATAGCAAGGAATATTGATTCCTACGTAATGATTCGCGCAGAGGCGGATCCATCCAGTGAAGCTAAAGGTCATTTGGCCCCTCACAATCCCTCCGATTTCCGCTGATTTCCTTCGAAAAACTGTTTTGCACTATATTTGTCACCCCTCCCCTCAAAGCACCAGTCAAAATCTGACACCACAGCATGCAGTAGCTATCAGCGGAAACGCCTTAAAGTTCCATGCCTCTGTCGCGTGTTCGAATCCCGAACGGGGATGCCGAATAAGAACTTTCTGATCTTCCTCCCTACAGGATGAGCGACGCCATAAAAGTCTGGCAGTTAGTGCGTCGTTAAACCCAAATAGCTATTATTATAGAGTTGGCGACGCCACATGCCCTCAGCACTTGGTGCGTTGTACGTCCATGAAGTTAGCGACGGATTCGCATTCGGATTCAGCGACGGATTCGCCCGAAATGGCGTCTCCTGCGATTTCGCTCAAATTCACACCATAGGCTCCCCGTTCCCTCAGCAACTCACCCCTAAAGTGATTTTCTGTCACATTCACCCGTTCACCCGCTAGAGGTGAAAGGTGAAATTCACCCGAAACGGTGTCTCCTGCGATTTCGCTCAAATTCACACCATAGGCTCCCCGTGCCCTCAGCAACTCACCTCTAAAGTGATTTTCTGTCACATTCACCCGTTCACCCGCTAGAGGTGAAAAGTGAAATTCACCCGAAACGGCGTCTCCTGCGATTTCGCTCAAATTCACACCATAGGCTCCCCGTGCCCTCAGCAACTCACCCCTAAAGTGATTTTCTGTACATTCACCTGTTCACCCGCTAGAGGTGAAAGGTGAAATTCACCGAAACGGCGTCTCCTGCGATTTCGCTCAAATTCACACCATAGGCTCCCCGTGCCCTCAGCAACTCACCCCTAAAGTGATTTTCTGTCACATTCACCCGTTCACCCGCTAGAGGTGAAAAAGTGAAATCCACCCGAAACGGCGTCTCCTGCGATTTCGCTCAAATTCACACCATAGGCTTCCCGTGCCCTCAGAAACTCACCCCTAAAGTGATTTTCTGTCACATTCACCCGTTCACCCGCTAGAGGTGAAAAGGTAAAATTTTCCTAACCAGCGTCTTTAGCGTCGGATTCAGCGACGGATTCGCCCGAGATGGCGTCTCCTCCGATTTCGCTCAAATTCACACTATTGGCTCCCCGTTCCCTCAGCAACTCACAGCTAAAGTGATTTTCCGTCACAATCTCCCGTTCCCCGCTAGAGGTGAAAAGGTGAAATTCAAGCGAACCGGCATCTTCAGCGTCGGATTCAGCGATGGATTCGCCCGAAATGGCGTCTCCTGCGATTTCGCTCAAATTCACACCATAGGCTCCCCGTGCCCTCAGCAACTCACCCCTAAAGTGATTTTCTGTCACATTCACCCGTTCACCCGCTAGAGGTGAAAGGTGAAATTCACCCGAAACGGCGTCTCCTGCGATTTCGCTCAAATTCACACCATAGGCTCCCCGTGCCCTCAGCAACTCACCCCTAAAGTGATTTTCTGTCACATTCACCCGTTCACCCGCTAGAGGTGAAAAAGTGAAATTCACCCGAAACGGCGTCTCCTGCGATTTCGCTCAAATTCACACCATAGGCTCCCCGTGCCCTCAGCAACTCACCCCTAAAGTGATTTTCTGTCACATTCACCTGTTCACCCGCTAGAGGTGAAAAGGTGAAATTCACCGAAACGGCGTCTCCTGTGATTTCGCTCAAATTCACACCATAGGCTCTCGTGCCCTCAGCAACTCACCCCTAAAGTGATTTTCTGTCACATTCACCCGTTCACCCGCTAGAGGTGAAAAAGTGAAATCCACCCGAAACGGCGTCTCCTGCGATTTCGCTCAAATTCACACCATAGGCTTCCGTGCCCTCGAAACTCACCCCTAAAGTGATTTTCTGTCACATTCACCCGTTCACCCGCTAGAGGTGAAAAGGTAAAATTTTCCTAACCAGCGTCTTTAGCGTCGGATTCAGCGACGGATTCGCCCGAGATGGCGTCTCCTCCGATTTCGCTCAAATTCACTATTGGTCCCCGTTCCCTCAGCAACTCACAGCTAAAGTGATTTTCCGTCACAATCTCCCGTTCCCGCTAGAGGTGAAAGGTGAAATTCAAGCGAACCGGCATCTTCAGCGTCGGATTCAGCGACGGATTCGCCCGAAATGGCGTCTCCTGGATTTCGCTCAAATTCACACCATAGGCTCCCCGTGCCTCAGCAACTCACCCCTAAGTGATTTTCTGTCACATTCACCCGTTCACCCGCTAGAGGTGAAAAGTGAATTCACCCGAAACGGCGTCTCCTGCGATTTCGCACAAATTCACACCATAGGCTCCCCGTGCCCTCAGCAACTCACCCCTAAAGTGATTTTCTGTCACATTCACCCGTTCACCCGCTAGAAGTGAAAAGGTGAAATTCACCCGAAACGGCGTCTCCTGTGATTTTACTCAAATTCACACCATAGGCTCCCCGTGCCTCAGCAACTCACCCCTAAAGTGATTTTCTGTACATTCACCCGTTCACCCGCTAGAGGTGAAAAAGCGAAATTCACCCGAAACGGCGTCTCCTGCGATTTCGCTCAAATTCACACCATAGGCTTCCCGTGCCCTCAGAAACTCACCCCTAAAGTGATTTTCTGTCACATTCACCGTTCACCCGCTAGAGGTGAAAGGTGAAATTTTCCTAACCAGCGTCTTTAGCGTCGGATTCAGCGACGGATTCGCCCGAGATGGCGTCTCCTCCGATTTCGCTCAAATTCACACTATTAGTCCCCGTGCCTCAGCAACTCACCCCTAAAGTGATTTTCTGTCACATTCACCCGTTCACCCGCTAGAGGTGAAAGGTGAAATTCACCCGAAACGGCGTCTCCTGCGATTTCGCTCAAATTCACACCATAGGCTCCCGTGCCCTCAGCAACTCACCCCTAAAGTGATTTTCTGTCACATTCACCTGTTCACCGCTAGAGGTGAAAAGTAAAATTCACCCGAAACGGCGTCTCCTGCGATTTCGCTCAAATTCACAGCATGGGCTCCCCGTGCCTCAGCAACTCACCCCTAAAGTGATTTTCTGTCACATTCACCCGTTCACCCGCTAGAGGTGAAAAGGTGAAATTCACCCGAAACGGCGTCTCCTGCGATTTCGCTCAAATTCACACCATAGGCTCCCTTGCCCTCAGCAACTCACCCCTAAAGTGATTTTCTGTCACATTCACCCGTTCACCCGCTAGAGGTGAAAAAGCGAATTCACCCGAAACGGCGTTCCTGCGATTTCGCTCAAATTCACACCATAGGCTTCCCGTGCCCTCAGAAACTCACCCCTAAAGTGATTTTCTGTCACATTCAGCCGTTCACCCGCTAGAGGTGAAAGGTGAAATTTTCCTAACCAGCGTCTTTAGCGTCGGATTCAGCGACGGATTCGCCCGAGATGGCGTCTCCTCCGATTTCGCTCAAATTCACACCATAGGCTCCCGTGCCCTCAGCAACTCACCCCTAAAGTGATTTTCTGTCACATTCACCCGTTCACCCGCTAGAGGTGAAAGGTGAAATTCACGAAACGGCGTCTCCTGCGATTTCGCTCAAATTCACACCATAGGCTCCCCGTGCCCTCAGCAACTCACCCCTGAAGTGATTTTCTGTCACATTGACCCGTTCACCCGCTAGAGGTGAAAGGTGAAATTCACCCGAAACGGCGTCTCCTGCGATTTCGCTCAAATTCACACCATAGGCTCCCCGTGCCCTCAGCAACTCACCCCTAAAGTGATTTTCTGTCACATTCACCCCTTCACCCGCTAGAGGTGAAAGGTGAAATTCACCCGAAACGGCGTCTCCTGCGATTTCGCTCAAATTCACACCATAGGCTCCCCGTGCCCTCAGCAACTCACCCCTAAAGTGATTTTCCGTCACAATCTCCCGTTCACCCGCTAGAGGTGAAAAGGTGAAATTCAAGCGAACCGGCATCTTCAGCGTCGGATTCAGCGACGGATTCGCCCGAAATGGCGTCTCCTGCGATTTCGCTCAAATTCACACCATAGGCTCCCCGTGCCTCGCAACTCACCCCTAAAGTGATTTTCTGTCACATTCACCCGTTCACCCGTTAGAGGTGAAAATGTGAAGTCACCCGAAACGGCGTCTCCTGCGATTTCGCTCAAATTCACACCATAGGCTCCCCGCGCCCTCAGCAACTCACCTCTAAAGTGATTTTCTGTCACATTCACCCGTTCACCCGCTAGAGGTGAAAAGTGAAATTCACCCGAAACAGCGTCTCCTGCGATTTCGCTCAAATTCACAGCATAGGCTCCCCGTGCCCTCAGCAACTCACCCCTAAGTGATTTTCTGTCACATTTACCCGTTCACCCGCTAGAGGTGAAAAGGTGAAATTCACCCGAAACGGCGGCTCCTGCGGATGGGTCATGTGTTTTTATAATTTTTGTGGAAGTCAGAAGACATTTTAGTCATTTTGGTAAACTTTTATCTTACTGTGATGAATGTACTGTGAAGTCGAGGACGCTTAGATCCGCTGGCTCGAGCATTACCTGTAACCATCAGTCGACTGCCGCCTCGCCTGTTCCTCACGGATGTGAAGAGCGTTTCTGGTCAAGATCTTTGTCTGGTCAAGTGATCTCGTTTGTGTGGTGGCCAAACCACCTCTCCTCGTCTAGTTAAGTAGTCTTATTTGTTTGGTGCCGTGGCACTGTTCGAAACCGGGCAGAAACATGGTGGCTAAGCTGTGCCAGTGCCTTTTGGCTCGTTAGAAGCGGATTCCAGCCTGGGCTTCTGGCCTAATGAAAAACATTTGTTTTGAAATATTCCTTTGACCGTCCGTGCAATATGCTGGAACAAAATATAGTCAGGATTCCTTGTTTTTGCCATTTGGTGAACGCGTGAGGGTGAACGGGTGAATGTGACCGAATATCACTTTGGCTGTGAGTTCCTGAGGGCACGGGGAGCCTATGGTGTGAATTTGAGCGAAATCGCAGGAGACGCCATTTCGGGCGAATCCGTCGCTGAAGCCGACGCTGAAGATGCCGGTTCGCTTGAATTTCACTTTTTCACCTCTAGCGGGTGAACGGGTGAATGTGACAGAAAATCACTTTAGGGGTGAGTTGCTGAGGGCACGGGGAGCTTATGGTGTGAATTTGAGCGCAATCGCAGGAGACGCCGTTTCGGGTGAATTTTACCTTTTCACCTCTAGCGGGTGAACGGGTGAATGTGACAGAAAATCACTTTAGGGGTGAGTTGCTGATGGCACGGGGAGCCTATGGTGTGAATTTGAGCGAAATCACAGGAGACGCCGTTTCGGGTGAATTTCACTTTTTCACCTCTAGCGGGTGAACGGGTGAATGTGACAGAAAATCACTTTAGGGGTGAGTTGCTGAGGGCACGGGAGCCTATGGTGTGCATTTGAGCGAAATCGCAGGAGACGCCATCTCGGGCGAATCCGTCGCTGAATCCGACGCTAAGGACGCTGGTTAGGAAAATTTCACCTTTTCACCTCTAGCGGGTAAACGGGTGAATGTGACAGAAAATCATTTTAGGGGTGAGTTGCTGAGGGCATGGGGAGCCTATGGTGTGAATTTGAGCGAAATCGCAGGAGACGCCGTTTCGGGTGAATTTCACTTTTTACCTCTAGCGGGTGAACGGGTGAATGTGACAGAAAATCACTTTAGGGGTGAGTTGCTGAGGGCACGGGGAGCCTATGGTGTGAATTTGAGCGAAATCGCAGGAGACGCCGTTTCGGGTGAATTTCACCTTTTCACCTCTAGCGGGTGAACGGGTGAATGTGACAGAAAATCACTTTAGGGGTGAGTTGCTGAGGGCACGGGGAGCCTATGGTGTGAGTTTGAGCGAAATCGCAGGAGACGCCGTTTCGGGTGAATTTCACCTTTTCACCTAGCGGGTGAACGGGTGAATGTGACAGAAAATCACTTTAGGGGTGTGTTGCTGAGGGCACGGGAGCCTATGGTGTGAATTTGAGCGAAATCGCAGGAGACGCCGTTTCGGGTGAATTTCACCTCTTCACCTCTAGCGGGTGAACGGGTGAATGTGACAGAAAATCACTTAAGGGGTGAGTTGCTGCGGGCACGGGAGCCTATGGTGTGAGTTTGAGCGAAATCGCAGGAGACGCCGTTTCGGGTGAATTTCCTTTTTCACCTCTAGCGGGTGAACAGGTGAATGTGACAGAAAATCACTTTAGGGGTGAGTTGCTGAGGGCACGGGGAGCCTATGGTGTGAATTTGAGCGAAATCGTAGGAGACGCCGTTTCGGGTGAATTTCACCTTTTCACCTCTAGCGGGTGAACGGGTGAATGTGACATAAAATCACTTTAGGGGTGAGTTGCTGAGGGCACGGGGAGCCTATGGTGTGAATTTGAGCGAAATCGCAGGAGACGCCGTTTCGGGTGAATTTCACTTTTTCACCTCTGGCGGGTGAACGGGTGAATGTGACAGAAGATCACTTTAGGGGTGAGTTGCTGAGGGCACGCGGAGCCTATGGTGTGAATTTGAGCGAAATCGCAGGAGACGCCGTTTCGGTGAATTTCACCTTTTACCTCTAGCGGGTGAACGGGTGAATGTGACATAAAATCACTTTATTGGTGAGTTGCTGAGGGCACGGGGAGCCTATGGTGTGAATTTGAGCGAAATCGCAGGAGACGCCATTTCGGGCGAATCCGTCGCTGAATCCGACGCTGAAGATGCCGGTTCGCTTGAATTTCACCTTTTCACCTCTAGCGGGTGAACGGGAGATTGTGACGGAAAATCACTTTAGCTGTGAGTTGCTGAGGGCACGGGGAGCCAATAGTGTGAATTTGAGCGAAATCGGAGGAGACGCCATCTCGGGCGAATCCGTCGCTGAATCCGACGCTAAAGACGCTGGTTAGGAAAATTTCACCTTTTCACCTCTAGCGGGTGAACGGGTGAATGTGACAGAAAATCACTTTAGGGGTGAGTTTCTGAGGGCACGGGAAGCCTATGGTGTGAATTTGAGCGAAATCGCAGGAGACGCCGTTTCGGGTGAATTTCAGTTTTTCACCTCTAGCGGGTGAACGGGTGAATGTGACAGAAAATCACTTTAGGGGTGAGTTGCTGAGGGCACGGCAAGCCTATGGTGTGAATTTGAGCGAAATCGCAGGAGACGCCGTTTCGGGTGAATTTCACCTTTTCACCTCTAGCGGGTGAACGGGTGAATGTGACAGAAAATCACTTTAGGGGTGAGTTGCTGAGGGCACGGGAGCCTATGGTGTGAATTTGAGCGAAATCGCAGGAGACGCCGTTTCGGGTGAATTTCACTTTTTCACCTCTAGCGGGTGAACGGGTGAATGTGACAGAAAATCACTTTAGGGGTGAGTTGCTGAGGGCACGGGGAGCCTATGGTGTGAATTTGAGCGAAATCGCAGGAGACGCCGTTTCGGGTGAATTTCACCTTTTCACCTCTAGCGGGTGAACGGGTGAATGTGACAGAAAATCACTTTAGGGGTGAGTTGCTGAGGGCACGGGGAGCTTATGGTGTGAATTTGAGCGAAATCGCAGGAGACGCCATTTCGGGCGAATCCGTCGCTGAATCCGAATGCGAATCCGTCGCTAACTTCATGGACGTGTGCGTTGTAAAGTTTTGAGGCATGCATGAATCCGTCGCTACGTTCGGCCACGCAATCCAGATAGCCATGGGTCACCAGCGTAGGGTCCTGAGTTGCTTCTTCACGATGATCTCTGTTTCATGAGATAAGGAGAATGTTTCATGAAATTAGGTACGGAGTGAATAATGGGGCTAAAACGGGAATAAACCCGTACCGACCCCAACCATCACCGTGTTGGGATGCGTGACTGTGGAGCGGAGCTTCTGCTTCCTGAGGCGAAACTCCTGGGCTGAACTATCGGTGCGATGTCTGAATAAATGTCAGGAGTGTTGCGGCTTCTATATGGAAAAATGCGCCAACTCGCTTAACCTTAAAGACAGTGGCTGCAGTCTCGGATCTGTTTTAGCTGAACTGCGTGCGGTTGGTGTCATCTGCATTCTACGCAGCAATCCTGCATGCTATTAACCCACATGAAAATCACGAATAAGGAATCCCATATGTATATGCTACCTAATTAGGGTAAGGGCGGGTAAGAGAACGCAGGAGATAAGAGTACGCAGCAGCTGTTTTGATTGCTTAGCAACCACTGAGATGGTGGATACCCTGGTATACAAAAGCAAGGTTAGTGCCTAGGCTGCATACCAAAATTCAACGTGCTCCTGTTCTTCCCGCGGGAGTACAGAGTAAAATAAGTTTCTGAGCACCCTTGAAGTAACATTTCTTAACTGGGTAAACTTGTAGACCATGCTTCTATTATCAGAAGTATTATATTTCGGTCTGTCATCAGTAAGAAAGCTGAGCTAGGAGTGTGCTCCAGGACCGGGGCTTACGCTAAAACGCCTGCCAACATGTTTATGAAGACTTTCTTCACAAGGGAGCATGTCCGGCAAGAGTACGCAGTAGACCAATGGGCAAGAGTGCGCATGCTTAAGAGATAGAAAAATTTAATTTTCGCTCGGGACAGAGTACGCAATTCATATTTGGAAAACCAAACGTTGCAACATAGTTCTTGTATATTCAGAACGATATAAAATCATACAATCGCCTAGTTTGGCGACAAAAACTTCGCGACATGGACTATGCATCTAAAGCACAGCGGGGCATCAATGCGTACTCCAGCCTCCTCTCTTGCGTACTCTTACCGACCCATTCCGCCAAGAGGACGCACGTGACTTTTTATTTTTGACGGGCTCGTGGTGAGTTCCTTTCAGAGACATCGAGTTGAAACATGGACCATACATAGACAATTCTTCAGGCTAAACAACCACATAAAAATGTTAGCTTTTAGACTTATAGGAGAAAAGTGAAAGCCTTTAGAAAGTTAAGTGCGTACTCTTGCACGGACTTCCCCTATGGCACAAATCTACTTTATGAAAATAATAAAATAAACCACCATCCCCAAGTGGCAACAAACTCATCATTCTCTATGACAGTGCGGTAGCTTTAAACGAGACAAGTAGGTACTGCGCGCGCCGCAACAATCCCATCTTTATCTACGGTAGTGCAGTGACTTTATCCAAGATAATTACTGCGCTCGCCCCAGAAATCCCATCCCTAACACTCTTGCCAGCGCAGTGAGCGTTGGCAATTCCAGCAAGTATTCAGTCGCCAATAATAATTGTTATAATAAGGCGAGCCGCCTGCACTGCCTCCGCCCCCGGGGCCGGAGGGACAGGCCAGCTCCTGCACAGTCGTCGGATTCAATATTGAAGCTACGGGCCAACATGGAATAGAAAGGAATGGCTGGAAACACTCAATATCGCTATTGGCTACTTACGGGGGGGGTTATGCGGATAGGTAATCCGCTTGACAGATTATGGAAGACCATACTACCCTGTTCTGAATAGATGTTTCTTAAGCTTTGGAAAACACCAAGGGTTAAGAGTGGCGAAGGCGAAGTTGGTATCGGTGTTGGGTAAACATGTTCATAAGGAAATATTAACCTTCGCAACAGGAAATTATATTGAATTGGTGGCGTCTTGAATATGTCCCATGTCCAGGGTTTGTACTACAACTCCAATAGCCAGAATGTCCTTCGTGTCCCGCGATGTTCTGTACCTACCGATAGTTTTATCTAGATCCGTGATATTGTTATTGGCACTGAAATTATGTTTCACGGCAACAGAGCCCCTGTCGTGCCAATGTGTCAATCAAGGCGGGTCAAGCGCATTCCAATTGCAGTCGGTTTGTAAACATTACGCTGCAACGGTATACGCCTGAGCATTGTTACACATCAACCCACTTTAATTGGCATGCCACTGCTTACACGGATAAAATGGCTACCTATGTAGCATAATGCGATTATGTATGTAGCGATCAATACTATGTTTGTGATGCGGCTGTCCGGACAGCCGCCGGCGTTGATGAACATGAGGTGGTGAGTAGTCAAAATGAAGCGGTAGCACCGCCGGACGCAAGACCACTCTTTGCTTGCATATAGTACTTGGACCACCATTTCCTGGAATTTCTAGAAATTGAGAAATCTACTTGAATCCTTTAGGTCTCTTATTATTATTATATTAATCATTTCATTATGACTGCTCCCAAAAGGCACACTTGTCCAATTACAGGAGTATTGGCGTGGGTGTTTGAGGATCCTCTCCACCGGGTCAGATCGGACAGGAAAGGGTTTCCCGCCTTGAGGATTGAACCCACGTTAATCCATGTTGTCCGATCTGAAAACGGGCACTGAAGCTGCTAGGTCACCCGGCTCCATTAGGTTTATAAGAAACATGAGGGTCGCTGTCGCTCACCTCGTCTGTCTCCTCAGATATGTCATATCTAATCAAAATTATATATTAAATACATGAGGGATTAGCTGCATGTTCAGAAAGCAAACATCTCACCCCTAAAAAACCAGGTTGTAGTCCGCAGGAGGTGGCGCAGGACCGGCAGTATCACTGCCGGGACATTTGGCCGCGCCGGTATTCAGGACCATTTCGCAGCCATCACGACCTTCCCCTGTCACAATATCCGCCCGCCTGCACCCTCCCCTGCGTCCCATCAGGCTCTGCTTCCGAGGATGCCGCGAAGACACCTCTGGGCCACCAGAAGCACCAGAAGTGCCGCTGCCGAAGTCCCTGCCGCTCGCCAGACCCAGTCCTGAGACGCCTCCTCTACAGGCAGTCGACTTGTGCTCACTTGCTCGGCTCGTCTGCCAGTGCACAAGGTCAAGTACGTCAAACGCACATGTCATATCAGGCAGCTAAACATCGATTGTGATGACAGACACCCATCGAGATAAATTGTGAATTCGTTATTTTGGTCTTATGCTCCCCTGTTTTAGAGTTGGATCCGTAGACGGATGAAAGTAATCGGTACACGGATCGAAATTTTATGGGGAGAACAGCATGTGTTTTGGGTCATCCAGTTTCAGCCCACTTTCGTAGAGCGTGGTTAAATTTCAAAATTATTGGCGGGGAGAACGCGTAACTCCCCTGTCTCCATGGAGATGAAAAGCCCCGGGGCAATCGCAGATACAAAAGGGCTAGGGGACTCACGCCTCCCCTCACCCGCCCGGAATTTCTGAGTGCCCATAGTAATCACATAGTTACAGGTTATTCAAGGTGAAGGTGGGGAAGGGTGAGCCCCTAGCCTTCCCTCTCACCCCCTCTCCCCGAAATGATCCGCCATCGCCTCGGGGCCTTTCGTCTTTTCTTAAATGCAGCTATTGCAGATGCACGAAAATTGATATTAACCCAAACAATTTACCCGATACTAAAACTGTATTCAAATTCAAGGCGTTTAAAATGTTGTATGCAAAAGTGACTGTTATCAACCATTTTGAACCGTCAAATGTAACCGTAGATACCACAGGTTCAGTATTGCCCCAATTAGCGAATGGATGATATTCAGGTCTAATCCGCCGTGCGAGTGGCTTCCTCGCAGTGCAAGTGCTACGTTTGCACATCAAACGCTCACTGTCATGAATGTAACCCTATCCAACCCCACACTGCAAATGAAACACCCATAAAAGCGTCACCGCGACATTTAGCCACCATTTCCGGCAGCATTTTCCGAGCGCTCGTTTTTCCGTTCCATGCCTCGAGGCGATAGTATTGAGCGGTGACCGCTCTGTTGCCCCACCGACACCAACTCCATACCAGCCTACCGATTTTCGCTGCGTCGCACGTGTCACGCTCGGGCTGCTGTTTTTGTTGAGCGGTAGATGGGCACCAATTACGGTTTGCGCGGTCTGTAATTGCGTCAAAACATTCTGTTTTTGTAGAAAAGGGACCAGACCTTACAATGGTCGTGGCTCAGGTTGGACAGCCACATCAACACTGAAATGCCTGATTGACACTTTTAGCTGAACTGATTGGACAAGTTTATGTTAGTGTCAATATGTGATATCAGAGTATAAGTGTCCGAGCTGGGCCCGGCATCATGCTTTAGATTTGTAGCATAGCTGAGTTGGATACGTTAATGTGGGGAAAGACAGCACATTTGCTTTTTATGCAGTGGCGGATTTAGCCGGTAGGTTTGGGGGCAAACCAAAGTCAAGAAGAAGAAAAAACATCACGCGGTGACAGAGGCCACAATTAAACTAGCCAGTAGGTTGGAGCGGGGGGGGCAAGCCGAGTAAAAAAGCAAAAAAAACGTCACGTGGTGAACGATTGATTCCACCACGATTTAACTAACCAGTAGGTTGGAGGGGGGACCCAAGTCGAAAAGAAAGAAAAACGTCACGGAGTAAAATATGTGACCACGAAATGCTTGCCTTTGCTACCCAAGCATCATTAACTTAGAAACTATTTTACATATCAAGAAGACCAACGTCCATGTTTACACTGAAGTTGATTGGTTCTGTTCGAAGTTGATTGGTCAGTGAAATCACCAAAACCTTGCTTATAAACTAGAAATTAGCTGGGCAACAGGTTGACAGCTTTGTGCGGGGCGGGGGGGCAAACATGATTTTATCAGAATCTTTTCGTTAGGGGAGGGAAATGCCCTTTTTCCCCTCCTGGAACCGCCACTGATTATATTCCTAGCTTCAAAACGTTTGATCATTGCTGGAGGTTTCATTGATAGATCCGCACATCTGTCTGTTCCTCTGCCTGCACCCTTAGGATGAGAGCTGATTGAAATAAGGCTCAGAACTAACCAATCTTCATATTCCATTTTCCGTCGTTTATTTCGTGTTGGAAGAAAATGTAAGAACTTTCCAAATTTTATAGAAGTCATGAGTATATCCCATAACGGATATCCCTCGGTCGCCGGGCTCCCGATTTGGCCTGACACTACAACGCACTGGGGGAGCTTCCGACAAACGAGCCAGACTTTGAGAGCAAATTATTTTCGCAGTTCCTTTTACCATTTTTAAGTGCCCAATGATTCTTTTCTATGTTATTAAGTCGCTTTTACAGCTTTAGAGGGTCTCTTAATAGTTTTTGGGATTTAACGCCGCGCTAACTACCATAGTTATGCGGCCCACTCACCCTGTTGGGAGGGTTTTAGTGGATCAGACCAACTTATTCAGAGACTGCCGGATATGAACCCGAGACCTGTGGCTCAGAAGCCTGGTGCTCTACCACTGAGCTACGCAATCCCTCGCACGGTCTCCATCCAGCTCGAAAAATGAGGGGGGAAGGGGCAGTTAAGGATTTTCTCAAGTGCGTGCGCTAACCTTATCCGACCAAGGGCGTCGGATAAGGGAGAACCGGCCACCTAATCTGGGGCTACCCCAACATTTTCTGAATCGCATGTTTTCAGTCAAGTTGGGAAAGCAAGTTTAACCGTCGCCCCGTTGGGGGTGTTTGAACACCCCCTCGGGTCTTTCCGGCGGTACGAAAAAACGGCGGCGTGAGGCGCCGCCGTACTTTTCGCACTTTATTCTTGATCGATTCCCCAACTTTTCCCAAGATTTTAAGGTTGGGTTATCTCAGGTCAAGGGACCAGTGCAGGTCAAGTGACCTCACCTCCAAAAATGTTTAAGGTGGCATAAGTAAGAATAGGGTGAATCTGTCCAATTTAAACTTATACCACATAATGCGCCAATTGAGTACTACAATACATTCCGGGATTTTTTATATTGAGGACCAAGTGTCAGGTACGCATCATGAGCTCTCCGTTGGAAATTCGTTGGAAAAATTGGCCGAAAATTGCTCTATTTCTGTGGATACCACTTGGAATACCTTCGTATTCCCCAAAACATGGTATACTATGCCCCTCTATAGGTTCTTGTTGCAATTTTGGACCTGTGACCTCTGGGAGGTCATATGGGGCTACTTAAGCAGCTTTTCAGACTGGGGGTAATATCCTTGCCTAAAATGATGATAAAACTATTATTTTGATATGATTACGTTTGGATTGTTATTGCGAATCGATTGATATCCATATTGACTATGCTGGAATTAGACGATGACCTTGATGTGACCTTAGATCAGGTCGTTTTTTTGCTCTGACCTAGTATAGTCATATTATACATCATTCGATTTATCGTAGCGAGAGGAAGCAAATGGTGCCTGCAAAATTATTCTAGCTCAACTCGATTCAGACGCTAAAGCCCAGAAACTCTTCTCTAACATGCCACGTTTTTTGATCTGTCATGATCTCAATATTGAACTGAGCTAAAAAGTGACTGATGTAGTTGTTTGATGAATTTGTATGGACTATCCACCAGCGTTTGCGGTTTTCGCTATCCCGCATAGGAGCCAAGTTCGAGGGGGTGTCTGAACCCCCCCCCACACCAGGGTGAAAGGTGGCTCGGAGGCCCACCGGGGCCTCCGTTAATGATGCAACATTCCTTAAAAACTTGTTACTTGAATCAATTGAATCATGCAATATTGCATGCTGAGCATGGCTGCCAGCAATACAACAAAGGGGCCAGTGAATTGTATCCTTGGCGACACGAAACTGCCTTCGAAAGAGTCAAAAGTTATTTAGATTTAAGTTTTTATTTCTATCAAATCCACACGTGCTGGTGGCGACGTTTCGAGATTTATTTCCAATTTGACTGAAATTGGGGAAATTTCCTGTGGAGAAGTGAGGGGACTGGACTTGCTCTGATGACGATGATAATTGGAGTTTTAGGGCACTGCAGCTGCAGATGCTATATGTGCCCGACTGGACTTGCTCCTTCCCCCTCCGTCTGCCTCCTATAAGGCCGCTTATTTGGGTTAAACATAACCCCGAACCATCCAAATTTAAATGTGTAGCTATTGGAATCGGCTCCTGCGTTGACCAAGAATGAACTGCATCCACTCGGATAAATATTAGTGTAGCCTTACTGTAACACTATTGACGGGGGTCTGAGTCACCTTCGCTTTGACGAGGGGGTGGGGGGTATCCCCTAAGATCTTGAGAACCACGCCAGGTAGCGAAAAACAGTAAACGGCGTTTGGTAGCCCATCCACGTCTCCATCGAAAATATTTGAACCATTTTTTTGTCAGGTCACATTTAAGGTCCCTAGAAGTCAAAACATGCCGTCGTATGGATAGCATGTAAATGAAGGTTTTCAGTCATTACATCTGAACTGGTAAAGATAGAGCAAAACAACTTGAAGGTACTTGACAAAACAGGTGCAGATTACTTTTGAAACTCGGAATATAGCTTTAAGAAATGAATTTTTCCAACGAATTATTATTTTGTTTAGGTTAAAACATAGAAGTATAACTTGTTATAACATAGGTTAGTTCGCACTTATAATTATTGGTATGTATCTCTAACGAATTAGTGATCTAATTTAACGAATTAGTTAGTTAAGGGCTTTTTATAAGGCGTTCTGTGCAAAGCACCTTTGCCCGCCTCTAAAGTGTGGGGGAGAATTTGCCGGGAGTGGTGTTTACTTTAATGTCGCAGAACAAAGGGGCGAAGCTTATTTTAACCCGCGCCCCACCGGGAGTCCGGCACCACCTTCGCCCCACCGGGGGCCATCGATGGCCCCCTCTAACTCCGAAAATTTGGGGGTTATCGCAAATCTGCGGAGTGCACTTGAAAGTTCGTGTGAATTCAGTAAGAAATTACTTTGCATGTTTAAGCACTCAGGTCAATGGTTTGACCTCCAGAGGTCAAGAAAGGTCACGATAGGCTATTTTCACTCAAATTTGCAATGGTTAAGAAAACTGGGCATAACTCTTAAGCCATTAGAGCTAATGAGATCTGGTAAAGTACATTCATAGAAAATTGCCAGTTCTTTTTCCGCTATGTGGAACGTAAAGACTTCCTGCCAGTGGTTTGACCTCCAGAGGTCACCTCGTGACCTAATATGACCTGAGGTCAAGAAAGATCAGAAAGTGACCTTGCCGTAAATCAAATGAAAGCCAGTAACGAGACATACACGATGGTGTTTGTTTCATCGCTCTAGCTTAATTAGGTCAAACGTTATTGTCCAAATACTGTTTTTGACCCCTGGTGACCTTGGATGACCTTCAAAAAGTCAAAGGGCAAATATGACCCCTGGGATCCATGAAAGGGTGTCCAAAAACGCTGCTCTGAGCAGTCTGAGTATTTGCAATCCTTTTTGTGACTTTTAGATCATAAGACAGTTTTTCAGCTTTTCCCCATGCTTTTGGGAGAGGTCCAATGGGAGCTTTTCCCAATCAGCTTTTCCCCATCCAATGGGAGAGGTCGCCTCGTGACCTGACCTCAGGTCACGAAATCGAAAAATCCCGGGTATACACGTTGTAGACCCTGGAGAGGTCATGGAATGTAGCAAGTTTCAAACCAATTGACTAAGAAATGTAGCTCTTATAGAGCTCCAAAGTTGAAGTGAGGTGACCTTGGTTGACCTCGCCTGGTGACCTGACCTTGGGCGACCCGGAGTAAAAATTTTCAGGAATGGTGGGAAAATGATGAGGTAAGAGATAGAGCCCTCAACCACGGTGCTGCGTCTCGTCGTTTTTCTGCTATCCCGGTGGGGCGAGGGTTAAGGAATGGTTCGCGAAGTGTAGCAACACTTGCGAGGGAAGGGGATTGCTACGGCAGAGATGCCGAGCCTGGGGCACAGGTTGGATTTAAAAGGGTACGTGAAGAGGCTTGCCAGCGTGAAGATAAGTTTTTTTAATTTTGTTCCTTGTTGTCGAATGACCGTTTTGCTTACGTTACTCGAGTTCTTCCATCTAAAAATAATATTTTTGGGTAATTAGAAACACCCGCAAGCACCATGACGTGATGCCGCGGGTCGTTATCCTGCAACCAGGAGGTGAGGTTACAGCACCCTCTCTGGCTGCGTAGCCGCCGCATAGAGGAAGAGAGAAGGGTAAGAGAACAGATAGAGTGTTGGGAGAGGCGCGGGTTGGTTAGTTGTGAGTCTTAGATATGGTTAGTAGTTAGTAGTCCTTAAGTTAGGGTTAGTTGGTCAGCAAACATGAACGGATGGTTAGTTAGGGTTAGTTGGTTGGTTGGTTAGTTGAACTTTTTTTGCCTATGGTGGGAGCTATTCTGAGTCTACCATACCTTAGGACCAGACAGTTAAAGCCTAGTTTGAAGCACCTATTGTTGAAATTTGTCAGGGGGACGTCTTTAGTGTAATTGTTATTTCTAATATGAGGGGTGCTCTTCGGATGCAGGTACTTTTAATACCTGCCACCATAGACGTTCAGATAAAGCTCTCGAGCCTAGTAGCCTTCAGGAATGTAAAGAGCTTGTCCAGCAGCTCCGGGTGATCATTGCTGAGAAGATTGGGAAGGTTTACTGGGATATTTCTGATGCGGCAATAATCTAGCATGGGCTGCCTATGGGCATCGTGCTGGGGACTGTCGGTGAGGATATGGTAGGGATTTTCCATGGCAGAGCAGGTACCACAGGTACCTACACGCCCATAGGCATTGAATTTGGTGTGTCCGCTTCTGAGTCTGGTCAGGATGACCTCACGCCGGCGACTGTTTTGTTTGGAGCTGGGCCAGTAGCCGATGTTAGGCTTTATATGGAATAAATAGGCGCTGTGGTTAGTGGTCCAGTCATTTTGGATGTACTTCCGGATATGGTTCTGGAGGAGAGCTTTGCTGTCGTCTCCAGACCATTTGAGAGGTGTTACCTCTCTAAGTTCTAGATATTTTTTGGCCTGTTCGTCGGTTTTTTTTCATTTCCGAGAATTTTGCAGTGGCCCGGGATCCAAAGAAAAGAGACATCAGGGATATCGTCGATACCCTTCTGGATGTCTGCTGCTGCGTGATGGCTGGGGTTGACGACGTTAGTGATAGCTTGCAAAACAGATTTAGAGTCTGAACAGATGACGGCTGAATTAATATTCAGGGTTCTTATCAGGAATAGTGTATCTAGAATGGTGACAGTCTCGGCAGTAAAGATAGAGCAGTTGTCCGGAAGTCTTTTTGGAGGCAAATATTTTGCCCCCAGATGCCGAGGCCTACCTTTTCGCCCATTTTAGAGCCGCCAGTGAAGATGAAAGTTTTGCCAGCGTTATTAGACTGGAACTCTAAGAATTTCTGAGAGATCTCCTCTGTGGTGAGGTTGTCTTTGCGTGTGGCGAAAAGAAACTCGACTTTGGGCTTTTTGCGAGTCCAAAAGCGGGAGAGTGGGGGTTTGCCTATGGCTTCTGGGATCGCAAGGTTCAGGGTTTCCAGGGTCTTGGCTACTCTATTCTTAAATGGAGGCCAGGTTGTCCGATTAGTTTTTGATACACGTCTGGGGTGGGCGAAACATTGTTTCGCCGGGTGATTTTCTGTAGATTGGACCTTGATATAGTAAGAAATAAGCTGGAAGTGGCGTCTTGTTTGGAGAGGGCACAGCCCACTGTCTACTAACAAGCTGGTGATGGGGGATTCTCTGAGCGCGCCTGTGGCTGCCCGGATACTTGCGTTTTGGATGCGCTCTGGCTTTAGCTTATTGGTGTTGTTTGTTGAGTCAAAGACGAACGAATTATGTCTAGTAAAGAAGTGTTACTACTGACCCAAGTCTCCCCTAAGCTGTCATTCCCTCGCCTTGGTTGCCTTTTTTAGGTTAACTATTAACAAGCAGATTGGCACCATTATTTAAACAGTGAGACTCCATCTCAGATCGGAGTGCCCGAGGCGCCACTACCTTCGATTGATGAGCTGCAGGTCAGCAACGGTGAGACAGCCAGGACGCATGAGCTGGAGTACCTCCACTGCCATCTCTCGGCCACTCTGCGAAGCTCCGCTCATGTAGCCCGTCCATCGGGTGGCCATTTCGGCCCCGCAGAAAAACACACTGCACGATTGTATAGGTGTTAGTTCTGAGCAGGGGTCGAAAAACTTGCCATTCTGGCATTCTTAATGGTGACAGCCCAAGGTGGACAAGGTGACACAAATTAGCTGATATGTTTCCTCCAGACGAATAACGGAACAAATAGCCAAAATTTGCCCATGTAATCTAAGCTCGCAATGTTTTTCAACAACTAAGATGGTCCAGGAGCATCCCTTGGTATCCTACTAACTTAAAACGTGCCACATTTTGCAGCCTGGGCTGGCGACACATTTATGCTTTGGCATTTTCAATGGTGACAACCAGAACACTTTTGGGCCCTGGTTCTGAGGTTCAGAGATTCTGAGTCACGAGTGGAGTGCAGCATGATTAGAGACAATCAATCAATAGCTCGCCAACTAGGATTTCGGATAGTCCCTGACTCCGTTAAAATCAATGGTGGATCCAGGAATTCATTTGAGGTTGGGGTCTAGGGGGCTCGAGCCTCACCCGTCAGTACCTCGGGCAGCCCCTCGCCTATAGCTTAACTCTAGGGGCTCGGACATTTCGGAGGCCTGAGACCCCTAGCCACCTCCCCTTGGATCCGCCACTGGTTCAATTGATAGACACGTTCAAATGCTATGCAATGCAGTGCAACAGCAGGCGATGCCAGCGACGGTGCGCGCCACCTTCGCTGTTGCAGGGGATAGGTGGCGTGACAGTACCCAGCAGTGGCGGGATAGGCACCTACCCCCCCTCTCCCTACGATCTCAGTAACCATGTTAGGTAGCGTAAAGCAGAAGGCGGCGTCAAACAGCCAGTCTTGATCTCTACCGATAATGTTCCACAATTCTGGGTCAGGTCAGTTTTGAGGTCACAGTTCAGACAATTCATTTCTGAGGTCACTAGAAGTCTACGTAGGTTCTCATGGAAAAACAATGGAAATTTACATTTTTGTGGTAACGTCAGAGTCGGCTGTCATAGTAGATCCGTACAAAATATACAAGCGCCATTAGAATTCTCCCCAGCCTGGTTGCATGGCGGATCTGTTAGGTCAAGCCCTAAAAATTGATCAGAACTAACCTAAGCTCAGGTCATGGTCATGATACGCCATGATGAATATCATTCAAACTTCAGTGGCAAGCTTTACGATGATTGCAAATAAACGCTCTATCTCTATTTTCTGAAAGGCTTTCAAGTATGAACCAGTTTGCCCATGCGTTTTGCATTTCGAATGGTGAAATCATGACCATGACCTGACCGCAGGGCATCGATATTGATTCAGACATATACTACCATCAAACTCCGGGTATAAACACAAGCACAGGGATTACAAAAGCACGAAGCATCATAAAAGACAAAAAGCAAGATGAAAAATGGTCACGAGGACGGTGCCGATACAACAGGGCCAGGTGAAGTGGGCTAAAAATACGCCCCGAGCTCAGGTGCCAAAACAAAAGTAAACCACACAAAACATAAAATAATGTTTCCAAAAATTCTTCCCGTCGGTGACCTTTTTTATGTGATGCCAATCTCAAATCGAAAGTGTGAGTCAGTTCTTACTGGTGCGCTTCTAAACTTGTTTAGTCTTGTTTATTTGACCTACACTGGTAACCCGATATGATCTGGACCTGAACCAGATAGACCTGACCTGATATGATCTAGCGCTACCTGAGACGTTGTCTCCGACTTCCGCCGGAACGAAGAGGGCGATTCTGACTGAATTTGTTGTTTCTGTGTGGGTATGCTGATTCTAAAATATAGAACTCTTCTACACTTAAATGTTGACAGAAGTTGCGAAAAGACCGGGTAACAAGTAGGTATGTCAAGCACAGCGGCGCTGAAAACTACCGTTTTTTCGTCCATCTGCAAAAAAACCTTCGGGGCAAGGTACCTAAACCCCCTCACTGGGGCGTTTTCAATCCGGAGCTACATGCTGAAATTGTTACATCAACAATTTCAAATATAGTTTTGCTCCTTAACACGCGCCCCGCTGGGGTCCCTGGCATGACGCGCCCCGCTGGGGTGGCGTTTTTCGCCCCCCCTTTCGTATCTAATTTCCCAGAAAAGGTAAAGGCAAATCAAGGTAAACGTTCGAAAGCTCTTGACAAGACGAAGAGAAATTGTAATAAACATTGTTATGTCAGGTCAATATTGAGGTCAGCAAAAGCCAAAGCAGGTTCCATAGGCTTACAACAGGGTGGTGTACGTTTACCCCTCTAGATTTGTACTAAGTAAAGCTACAGAAAATATTTATGCATCATTGGATTCCTCTCATTGTGGCGAATCAAATGATCTTGCTAGGTCAAATGGTGAATATGACCTCACATCGTGCTAGGCCAAGGTCACATGGTGACCTGGTATGATCATGTTGCATATCAATTGACTTCTTGTGACAATATGAGCACAATGCAAGTAAAATGGGAGCTTATCTCAATTCAGTGAGACGTTATTGTCAAAACAATCACCGTGTGTTCCTGTGACCTGTCATGGCCTTTAAGAAGTCAGATGGTCAAAAACTCAACTTTATGGTCAAGATTGTGGCAAGAATACGTGTTTTGAGAATTTTCGGGTTTATCTACCCAGTTCTTACCGAAAACAAGCCCTTTCTATTTTTCACCATAGACTTATAATGGGGTGACCAAAAAATTGACCCCACCTTAGGTCAACATTATCAAAATTCCGAGACCGCAGATTTGTAGACCCTAAAGACCTTATCATATGGTGAAATTTTCAAACTGATCGGTAGACAGATGTTCCTTAGACACTGCTTCAAACTCGTGATTTTGGGTTTTGAGGTCGGGTCACTTGACCTTGAATAGCTACTTGACCTGACATGACCTGACCTAAAAAATTTGGTAAAATGCGTAAAATCAATCAGGGATAAGGTGCTGAAGTTTCGTTGTTCTGCATCTCTTTATGTTTGCGTTATCTGGGGAAAACCAGGAGGGGCCGAATATCGCCCCCCACCAGCGGGCCGCGTGTTAACTCTTGGACTTAGTTACTAAAATCACTTTGATCTAAGCAGTTATCTTGCTAATTATTTTGGCCTGTCACTCAATAATGTCGCTGAATGGCCTGTCCTCTGTAGTCTGGATGACTCGAAATAGGTAGGTAGCGTAGTTTGGCTGACTCTTCACCATTTTTTCCTGTACATAACAACACTCGTCTGTACATAATCAGCTCGCCTGCCGTGAGGACGCCGCAGAGCTGCGTGGTAGCGCATGACTCCTGGAACGGTGAAGCAGCACGGCCCTCCTCCGGAGAACTCATCCTCCGCCCAGATCTGCAACAAAATCAACCCTTGTAGACTGCGGCCGTAACGCCCTTTTTCTTAACCGGGTTTGACTTAACTGAGTTCGACAAGGCTACCGGAAAAGGGAAACTCTTTTTAAATGGGTTCGGGTATTAGTTCTTTAAGAATAATGGAAAATTAACTTGGGCCAAGGGGTACAGGTACAGAAAAGGGACTGTTCGGTGGTCGATGGGCACATAAGCACCGATGGCGTGGTGGTCTATTCGCCGGCTGAGGGGACGCGGTGGTATGTGGTTAGCACGCCCGCTTTCCACGCGGCCAACCCGGGTTCAAGGCTCAGCGGTTTCCCTAAGCCAGGAGCAATCGGGCTCCCGAGAAATCCATCGAACGGGGAAATAGTTAGCGACCCCATATGACCCTGGCCGTTGGTGCGTCGATAAGCCCCAAAAATTGTTTTTCATTTGCTGCGCCCCCGATATGACCCAGTGCCCTGTTGCATCCGGATCTGGTGACGTAGAGCACTTTCATCCGAGGGGCAAATTCACAATGGAGGCACTTTGTGGGGGGGGCCGCCCGGCTGTGCATGGTTTGTTAGCCATTTCACCTTTCAAGCTGAGCCATTCGAGTTCCCTCTAAAAGTTACGGCCGGAGACGTCGTCTTTGGAAATCTAATTTTGCAAGGGCCGTATTCTGATGTCGGGCCAGTCGAGTTCTCGTGCTGCGGACTGGGAATTCTGCTCCACTGTGTTGAATCTAGTCATCAATCTCCACTCCTACGCTCTACTAAATCTGATTTATTGTGAGAAAATAATCAGAACACAAAGAAAACAGGGAAAACTTTGCCAAGGATATATTTTTCGTCAGTAGCTCTTGAACGAGATTTAAAACGATAGCAATGACACTGGTGAAATAGTGAGGGGTTTCCCTGGTGGCGATGGGTATCCTTTATTTGAAGTTTATTTGATTGGTTTGGCGTCCTGTTTTCCTCATTCAGGCGATGAAGCCTACCTTGAAAACTTCCAGTTCACAGTACTTAAGCTGATTGTATGGAATGATGAACCAGACGTAACTTAGAATAAGATGCAAAAAACATATACTGGCAATTCGGTCGAGTTTTGACTGAAAACCCGCCTTCGAATGTAAAAGCCATCGACGGTTGAAAACTTCCCTACTCAGCTACATTATGACGAAGCAAACAATTGACTTCAAATACGCCTGGTCATAGATACCCGTAAGACTGTTCGTTACTGCTACATACTCTTCTATCTACCATCCTACAGCTAGTTGTATATTTCTATGTTAGGTATATATCTAGTACTCATTTAATATTTTAGAATCAGATGCAGATTTGCGTGCACATTGTCCAGAGAGCGTATCACCCTCTGGAGAGGGTTCTGGTGCTAACGCGCCCCGGTGGGGGTGGGTCCTGGTAGCCCTCCTCCCTAAGGTCTCAAAAAGCAAGAATCGCAGAAAAACACCCGTTTGGGGGATGTGGGGGTCATGATAATCAACATTCATTGATTCCAACCTCCATTGGGCTAGGTCAGTATCTTCATGGTGAAACGAGCGTATAATAGTTCAATCTTTTATAATTTTGTTTAAGTTGTTCCTAGTACGGTTGCTGGAGTCGGGGTCTCACTAAAGTCATCAAGGGACTTGTCACGGAGACCCCGACCCCAGCACCCGAACGAGTAACTCCCGCGATGAAGGGTCAATTTAGAAGTCAAAGTTTAACGTCCCACAAAGCACAGGGACGGCCGCCCCGCTCAGGTCGCTCTCTCACCAGTCATTTGCCATTTCGACGGTGCTGGGGGCGTGTTGGGAAATGCCGCAATTATTCTGGAAACAGTCGTATATTATATATATATATATATATATATATATATATATATATATATATATATATATATATATATATATATATAATCAGTGCGGACCAATTTGATAAAGGGAAAGTTAAAAAAACACTCCCTCCTGAAGTTTTTGGAGTCAATGTCATTCAAGGTCGTTGACTTATGACACCACATCATGATATATTCCCTATAAGGTACACTATAGCCAAACTATAACAACTTTTTAAGGAGGAAATGAGGTTTGACCTTTAAATATGACCTTTGAACTTCACCTTGACCCGGACATTGAATTATCCTAACTGTCATAGCATTATATACGTCATGCTGGGTCACGCCGTTTGACCGCAAGCATTGGCGCTAATAACTTTGAAAACACTTCTATGACCTTGACCTGTGACCATTGGCCTTAATCTTGACCTTCATTACAGGTGATCGTGTCATACCGTCTCGTTCATAGGACATTATGACGTCAGCACTTGGTCTCCAATGCAGGCGAAAAGGTGGAAATGCGCGATTGTGCTGATTTCAAAATGTAGGTTTGATAAGTCTTATAAGTTAAACAATTTTTACCAATTTTTTCTCACTAATGAACGCGCCGTTAAATTGTCACAAATGTAGCCGAGTAGTGTTTTTCGGCTAGGAGCGGTTCCCTGGTCACCTCAGAAAATAGAGGGGGCCTCCGCCCGAGCCTTCCTCCATTGCACGTGATGGAGATAATCTGCAGCAAGCATAACTCACTGTAAAATAATAGTATAACTTACTGTGAAAGAGTGAGCCACTTTCGGAGGCAGTCGTCTCTCGAATTTGGTGGCAGAACAGCGGCTGGAGGCCATAGGGCACAACGTGCCTCCTAAACGTTTAATTTGAACGCAAGCCCTATAACTGAAAATAAATGGGACAAAAATTGACCCTGACTCCTTACCCTCTCCCACCTTGGATCGTACTGTGCGCGGTTGGCCGCTTGTTTTTCTCCTCTCGCTCTTCTTGATGTCAACTGCCCTGACGCCATGCTACTTATCGTCCCATATCTGTCCCCCCAGATCAAATAAAGTTTGTGCTTTGTAATATGACTTTCTCATACACTGGGGCTGCTCTAATTTTCTGGAATTGAGGCAGACATTGATATTTAGTCTGTGGATAATTGGGAATCATTTTTCAAACGAAAATAAACAGAGCAGCTAACTGTCAGAGGCCGATGACGAACAAACTACGAAAAACAGCTTCTATACACTCTATGGTCCAGCTGGGAGGTAGAGGAGTAAAAATTTAGTTTTACTATCGCTTGCGTAACGTCCCTTAGTCATTATGTTTTTAGTAATCTTGAATGCCTTCTTCCATTGTCTTGTGTGCGCTGAAGTGTTTGTGTTTTGAGACTTTAATGCATTTTTAATAATTCACGTCGCCTGTCAGTGGCCATAAGCCTGATAGTGATGTATCATTAACAAACAATAAACAATCAACACCAGCGTAGTCCGTACCTTTTCCAGATATCCGATGTAGCTTTTTGCCTCGGTGCCAAAGAATGTGGCGAGACAGTTAACGACAGCTGCCTCACGTTCCGACCTCTGGGGAACGGCACGTCAAGGCTGTCAGATGTAGACCTTATTCCTCACTTCAGTGTTCGAAAGCTTCTCCCTGTTTAGAAATGTAACCCTGCATCCCATTTCTACCTGGCTGAGTCAGACGATTGCATTTCAAGCATTACTTTATTCTGGGATTCAACAGTGGCGTTAAAACTGTGTCGGATGTAATTATTCTGGAGCTTTATAGCAGTGGTGAGAATGAATTGCTGCTTCTAAGCTGCGTGGGACAATCCTTTCGATGTTCACCAACAAAACAGCTGGCCGTCATCTTTAAAAGGAATTTCCTGCTTCTTTAAAGGGAAATTCTCACATTTATAATGAGTTTTGAACTACTATAGCAGTTTTGTAGAGCGCATCGAGAAACTTCAATTGGCATATCTAATCTCACCCAAAGTTCTCGGTATATAGTTTTCGCAAGCTTCAAAATCCAAAGTACAGGGGTGTACGACTTTATTTCAAACTATGAAAGAATCCCTTTCCATCTTGCACCGCATGTCACGTCATAAGTATTAACAAATGGCATGGCCACGCAACCTCACGTGTCACAAGCCGCCGCGACCTGCCAGATTCGAGATTACACGCGATACTTATGTCAACCAAATGTGGTAACACAAGAGGCGATATCTTTGTTTTGAGAGACTGGGGATGGAAATAAATCTGGTTTCATGATTTTCAGGTCTATGTTTCCCGAAAACTGTCGCCTTTAGAATTTCAACAACGTGTTGTATTCCCATTAAGTGCATTGTGGAAAAATTAGCATAGTTCGGCGGATTAACTACCTCAAGGTCGCCCAGCATTGGTGAAGTCGCCCTTCACACGGACATTTATCATCTGAGCCGCCCTCATCCGACCGTCACTCTGACGAAAGACCATTCTCTGCGAATAGGTGTCCTACATGAATAAAAGTAGTAGGCATGGGCACCGGCACCATTTCAATTGGGTATATGTATCAAAGTTTCGAACAAACTCGTAACATAACGTATGTACAAGGGGTGTGCCTTTCCCCGAGGCCTTGCGACAACTTTCGAATGGTAATTTTTATTTTTCAATGATGGAAAGCATATATTCCGCCAGAGGGGAAAAGGTCAATAATTCCCAAGAGCTGATTGATTGTGGTAAGTGGCTATCAAACCGATGAATGGGCTTGGGGACTATATTTAAAAAAAATCGCTTGAAATTTACCTCCCTATTTTCATACCCATTACGGGATATTAGGGCGGTCCAGAAGTGACCGACATCTTAATATTCGAAAGTTCAGTCTAAAACCCAATTATTTTACATCTTTATAGATTGCATGTACAAATGTCGATTTTAAAGAATACCTATCTCACCCACACGGTTTTCTAACGATGTTGGTCTTTGGCCACCAGGTTGGCGCCACCAATGGGCGTATACAGCGTCACCATCGCCTGCCTAGAACCCACGCTTCTCTAACTAAATTGTTCGGTATCTTTAGCTGTCAGAGCTTGTATTATAAACACCTGTAAAAAGTATTATCAATTTTATACAACAAATAAGTAAGCCACGTAAGCTGTCTAAAGCACACATTTTGCAATAAGTGATGTCTTGATCGAGTTTGGCTGAGTTCCTTGCGAGCCCTACGCCCCAGATGAGCTCTCGTCTTTGTAGTTATTGCCAGTAAAGATTCGGTTACGTTCTATAACAAGCCTGGTGTCCGTTCCGTGGCAGTGATTCATTTCTTTGACCGCTTGCATGAGCTCACTCATTTCCCAAAGGCCTCTCCTGCCTTTTCAGTCTTCAGCGGTCTTGTTTCAGCCAATTCATACTCAGCAGCCAGGGTGGCGAGAGGGCAGAAAGCTCATTAGCTAGAACAAATCGGGCAGCTGAGTGGATTTCTTTAGTTTTGGAATACTGATTTTCCGATGCTATGTCAGAAGGCCTCGCAATAATGATTGTCCCGCAGTCGAGTTTCGTGATGCCGTTTTCTGCTTAATTAAGAAACATCGAAGGCAGCTTGCTAGATGGTTCAGCGCCCGCAGATGTCCAGTATATTCATAGTTCATGGTTATTGCCAAGTTCAGTGCCGATTTTAGCGACGGAAGGCAGATTCCTGGAAATATCCAGGTCAAAGTGGTAGTGTGTTAGCACCGACACTGCCTTTGACATCTTCTACATTCCATGACAAATGCACTTTGTGTTTCAATATTTTGCCAAATTATACGTGTATTGACGGAAGGTAGGCACACGTCCCCTCGAGGTTTTCGCAGATGGCCTGAAAAGGGCAGCGCTCAGTGGCGCTGTACGTGGTATACCTTTGCTGATCCGTTCCGCAATTTAAGCAAATTTTGGTTCCAAGTCTTTTCAGGTCACCAGTGCACGTCAAGTGAACATACCTCCAAAAAAGTTAAAGTTATCGTAAGTAAAAACAGGGCAATGAATCTACCTGCAATTCATAACACATTGTGGGACCCACCGGGTTGTACAATTTTTTCACGTGATTCTTTATATCGATGACCAAAAGTCCAGTACGAGCTATGATCTCTACATTGGGAATGCATGGGTTTTGTGAAAGAAAACATCAGAACTGGAGATCAGAGAAAAGAAAACACAAGTGAACAGTACTGAAACACGGAAATCAACAGTGTCACGGCTGAGATGGAGCTCAAGGAACGGAATTTATAAGATCGAACACAAGATGAATACGAAGCCGAAAAACAAACATTTTCACGCCCACATTATTTTAGTTTCATTGTTCGAACCCTTTATTCTAATTATAGCCCAGGTCTTATCAGGACAGATAACCAGCCGGGGTCAAGTGACCTAATCTCAGATTTTAAAGGACCGGTAGCAAAATAAAATTTTATATACCGATCGGAGATTCACATCACACGCTAATATCACCGAGAACTTGTTATGATAACAGAATCATTCACATCATAGCCTGGGGTCAGATCAAGGTCATGACCTCTTCATTAGAAATGAAATGGGAAATTTTCAGGTCCGAAACTTGGCTGAACACGGCGATGCAGCGTTTACTCTGATGTCATTGTGTTTGGCCTGCCGCTGCTATTCGAAGGATATACGTTATGATATATGCTGACCTAACCTGACCTTACGTGAGGTCAATTTTAGGATTTCATCTGACAAGCTCATACCATATCATTCGATCGGGTTTTCCAAAAGGATTCCCAGTCGCGCTGATATGTTGTCTATAGTGATCTGGTCTAAAAGCCGGTAGAAACAAAATTTTAATTTTAATTTCATCTGGTAAGAGCATGATGTGTAGTGAAGTGAACTAACCAAAATTGCATTGGATGTTTTCGGTAGAGTACAAGGCAGATCATGTCACGCTGCTTATCTTTTTTTGTTTTTGCTACCTATTATAGTTTCTGAAATATTAAGGGTTGTCACCTTCCGCCCCCCTCCCCTCCCCTTATCGGGGAGGTGGCACGAATCCTTGTAACGGCGCGTGTTTGAATGCCACCACTACTCCCCGTCCCCTAGCATCCTTATCTCAACTAGAGTTAATAGCATCCGCCCCTGTCTGGCTTCGCCGCCCAGCCCTGGATGTTCCTTGTCCCAATCCTCACCACCAACCACCCTTGTCCTCCCATGGGTATTTGATCATCTTCTTCATAGCGACGAAAGAGCAACTGGGATTATCTGGAAATGTTTTATCCATGCAATTGCAAATTCAAATTAAAAATGACAATTCAAATTTTAGAAGCAAATAAAAAGACAAATAATAAGAATCTTAGAAATATGATTCTACTTAAAATCAACAATCCACCCACAATTACTAGACTCAGCAATCCAAAAGTGGTACCGTTTTCTGTTGCCAGTCGGTAGCGACGCTTCCCCCAGCAGTCCCACCAGCGCGGGACTTCCAGCGTCGCTGGACGCGTCGCGGACGCTGCAGAGGGGGCACGGCTCGCCGCTGGACAGCAGGGAAGGCCCGCCGTTGGCGATGATCTCTCCAGAGAGGCCTACCCTCCGCCAGAAGGCCTGCCGATGGTTCCGAGTCGGGGCTGTCGTCAGAGGTCACCGAGACACTTATGAGCGTGGGCGTGGGAACGGAGGTCGGGTGAAGGTCCCAGCCCCAGCATTAGAAGGCCTGCTCCTTCCCACTAGCCCTGTAAACTTAACCTGCGCCCCACCAGGGTCCAGCGCCAGCTCCGCCCTACCGGGGGCCATCGATGGCCCCCTCTAACTCCGAACATATAGGGGTTACCGTGAATCTGCAAAGTGCGTTGGAAAGCTCGCATGAATTCAGTATGATTTTACTTGTACATATGTCTAAGCGCTCAGGTCAATGGTTTGACCTCAATAGGTCAAGTTGGGTCACGATAGACAAAGACAAAGACAAGACTTTATTCAAGTCATCACAGTTAAAAGAACAGTTGTGGCTATTGGACCCTACGTCAGCTATTAATGGTTGGGGATATAGTTAGGCGACACACTTCATACAACACAAACCAGTTAAAATCGTACAATAAGAAATAATCACTAAAATACTATATCGCTATTCCCCAGCGACTATTTGTTTACTAATATATGCAATTTTTAAGAAACCGGGATAAAGCTCTCATAAAATTAGAGCTATTGAGATCTGGTAAATACATTTGATAGGAAAAGACCAGGGGTTTCTCTGCTGTGTGGATCATAATTACCTCCCGCCAGTGGTTTGACCTCCAGAGGGTACCTCTTGACCTAACATTACCTCAGGTCACGAAAGTCAGAAAGTGCCCTTGCCATATATCGAATGAAAGCCAATGACGGAACATAGGCGGCGATGTTTAATTCAGCTTAATTTCTTGATTGGGTAAAACGCTATCGTCAGCGTACTGTTTTTGACCCCTTGTGACCTTTGATGACCTCAGATAAGCCAAAGGGCAAATATCGCCCCAAAAATCCGTCAAAGGGTGGCCAGGAATGTTTTTCTGAGAAATCTGAGCGTTTACAATAGTTTGTGGAACATTTAGATCATAAGACAACATTCCCATACTTTTTAATGGGAGAGGTCACCTCGTGACCAGGAGAAAATAAAAGCTGATTTGCGCCGAGAAAACACGGCGTAAATTTTGGAATCTCTGGCCAATGCATAAGTTTTCTACTCCAGAATACATAGCATAAATATGTGGACAGAGCAGAGCGGCGGCATCGCCATCAAAACATTCAGGGTGAACCAGTTGAAGTCCTCTACGTTTCCCCTAGACTTCTGGGTATAGAGTGTGCAAAAATCCGTAATGTGAGATAAGACTTTGAAATCGAGGGTAACTTCGAACAGTGTTAAAGATTTATGAAAATGCTATTTTATTTAGGAATGGTTCTTTGGAAAGTGTGACAGAGTTGCCAAGGAAAACTAAAACATCTATAGGCAGAGTGTACTTACTTGATATTTCTGAAAATGCGTAAAAATTCCACAGATTTCTTACACTGCGTAAATTTTCTAGTATGGCGCACGGTGGAAAATTCATAATTGTCAGAAAATCCACTGCGTAAGAATTCGTGCCCTGCCCAAGTATTATTTTCCCCTGCTCGTGACCTTACCTCAGGTCACGATATCGAAAAAATCCCGAATATGCCTTTTTAGGACCCTTGGGGCGGCCATCAAGCGTAGAAAGTTTCAAATCGATTGGCCTAGAAATGTAGCTATGGTAGAGCTCAAAAGTTGAAGTGAGGTAACCTCGTTTGACCTCACCTGATGACCTGACCTAGTGTGGCCCGGGGTAAAAAATGTTCAGGGATGGTGTAAAAATGATGGGGTGAAAGGTAGATCACCCAACCGAGGTGCTACGCCGCATAGTTTTTCTGTTATTCAGAAAAAACCTTAGGGGCATCGATGATCCCCGGTGGAGCGAGGGCTAATAAGAAAATCGTTCCATCTTCTTCCAAAAATGGGATAGTGAATACTTCGCCGTCATTTCTTATCTCCTCAGTCGGCCTCTAGGCGATTTTTCCATTTGCATATCCTGGCATCTGAAGCATCTTCAGGTTTACGCAAAAAAGCATTCCCATAACAGCATAATCATTCCTAACAAGGCTAAATTTGAATGAAATATAACATCCTTCCCCCTTCAATGCTGTCAGGCTTTGTCTATGAGAGTTTCGGGGGCTAGTGGTTTAACCCCTACGGAATCAAACCTTAACCTGTAAGAGGCAGTAACTTTTAGTAGACGTCGATAAAAGCCGTTAAACTGTTACTAACACAAATGTTGTCAAATTTTAGCCGGAACTTACTTCCTTGTACGTGATGATGAACTTGATGCAGCTTCCCATGGGCATGCTCTCTAGGATCAGACGCTTGTCGGGTTGAAGTGGTGGATGAAATCTGATCCTGGTGAGCAGGTTTGGTGGAATCGAGGAGATGACGTGTTTACCTGGGGAACATTTGGGATTTGGGTTAGGTACATGTCATAATCCAAATCAAACACGAAGACAACTGATATGCTATTGAAATGTAAGCCCATTTCCAGCAGTATCGGGGCTGCCACAGAACCATTACAGAGTGAAAAAACGAAATAAATCCAATGAAACTTCTTCCAATTTAACGGCTGGCTAAAACAGAAGTCGATTTCAAGCATCTAGTGCAACGTTATATCATGGTAAAGCTGAAAATTGGGTTATTTGGGTTGCCTATTTATTTGAAGTTCTTTGACTCCCCACTTAGAGTGATAGTCACGTCCGCTGGATGTTATGACTCCTGACTTACAGTGATAGTCGCCCCCGCTAGTTGTTATGACTCCTCAATTACAGTGATAGCCGCGTCCGCTGGATGTTATGACTCCTCACTTAAAGTGATAGTCGCTCCCGCTGGATGTTATGACTCCTCACTTACAGTGATAGTCGCGCCTACCGGATGTTATGACTCCTCACTTTCAGTGATAGTCTCTCCTACCTGATGTTATGACTCCTCACTTTCAGTGATAGTCGCTCCTACCGGATGTTATGACTCCTCACTTTCAGTGATAGTCGCTCCTACCGGATGTTATGACTCCTCACTTTCAGTGATAGTCGATCCTACCGGATGTTATGACTACTCACTTACAGTGATAGTCGCTCCTACCGGATGTTATGACTACTCACTTACAGTGATAGTTGCTCCTACCGGATGTTATGACTCCTCACTTTCAGTGATAGTCGATCCTACCGGATGTTATGACTACTCACTTACAGTGATTGCCGCTCCTACCGGATGTTATGACTACTCACTTTCAGTGATAGTCGCTCCTACCGGATGTTATGACTCCTCACTTTCAGTGATAGTCTCTCCTACCGGATGTTATGACTCCTCACTTTCAGTGATAGTCTCTCCTACCTGATGTTATGACTCCTCACTTTCAGTGATAGTCGCTCCTACCGGATGTTATGACTCCTCACTTTCAGTGATAGTCGATCCTACCGAATGTTATGACTCCTCACTTTCAGTGATAGTCTCTCCTACCTGATGTTATGACTACTCACTTACAGTGATAGTCGCTCCTACCGGATGTTATGACTCCTCACTTTCAGTGATAGTTCTCCTACCTGATGTTATGACCCTACTTTCAGTGATAGTCGCTCCTACCGGATGTTATGACTCCTCACTTTCAGTGATAGTCGCTCCTACCGGATGGTTGACTCCTCACTTTCAGTGATAGTCGATCCTACCGGATGTTATGACTCCTCACTTTCAGTGATAGTCGATCCTACCGAATGTTTGACTCCTCACTTTCAGTGATAGTCTCTCCTACCTGATGTTATGACTCTCACTTACAGTGATAGTCGCGCCTACCGGATGTTATGACTCCTCACTTACAGTGATAGTCGCGCCCGCTGGATGTTATGACTCCTCACTTACAGTGATAGTCGCGCCCGCTGGATGTTGACACCGAGACCCCCGAGTCGTTCTCGATGATGTGAGTAACGGGTTCATTGAGATGCACGCGTTTTGAACCGATCCGTTCCGCTAGCTTCTCAGAAATCTGCTGAGTGCCGCCCTGGAAAATAAGACGAGCACCCTCAAGCCTGGTTAGCCTATCTTCTGTATTGCACATATCTCCATTTTCCTGCTAGGTACCTATGTTTTGAACTAGTAGTTTGAAAGCATAAGCATCTCCCAAGCCTTGCGAGTAGCAGTTGACGAATCTCAGGATGCCGATAGCTTGGCCTCGATCCCAAGTTTGAACAAAATAATTCCAGTGATAATGGTTGGGGTTTAACGACGAACTACTAATGCCAGGGATGAGGTGGCTTAGTGGATGACCTTGTTCTAGCCACCGTTCCCGGGTTAGCCGGCGGAGCCTCTGAATAAGTCGTCTGATCCCCAAACCCTTCACGGGTGGAGTTGGCGACGCCGTGCCTGGTAGTTGGTGCGTCGTTAAACCCAATCAACTACTAATGCCAAACATCGGCGCCAACAACAGCCTAGTGGGGCTTTTTGGGGTAAGGTTACAATCGTTTTTTTAAAGAACGTTCGGGACTTGAGAATGATGAAACAGACGCTATGCTCGTATATAGTGGGGCATGCATTGTTGAGCGAAATGCATATCGTTTTGATCTGAATAACAAAAACAACTGAGGATAGGTGCACCTCCAAGTACCAGATTATGATTTGTCATAAGTGCCCATCATCTAGTGCCCATCATGCCGTAATACATTCGTCATGCCCACCTTGACGCGGAACTCCTGCGCTGAGCCGGGGGACGTCTCCAAAAGTCTGTAGAGGCCGCCCGCTGAGTGGATGTCAGTCAAAAACGGCACCAGACTCAGCCGTCCTGGTTCGCAACCTGACGGTCACGGACCATTTAAAACAGGACTAAGGTCAGGCCTCCAGGCTCACAGCCTGAAAATCATGGCCCATTATAAACGGGACCAAACTCAGCTTTTCTGAAAGTCGTGGAGCATCAAAAAACGGGACCAAACTCCGGTGTCCCTGCTCGCCGCGTGAAAATTTCGCGCGGTTATATGACTGATCATGACAATTTATGGCTCATGGCTTAGTTTGCTGGGCGCAATAGCATGTGTATACTCATTATGGAAGTTTCGTCAGATTGTATATATTGCTGGAGCTTCAATCACGAAGGGGAGCACTATTACTCAAACATTCCGTTTTCTGTGCCACTATTCTAACTACCGTTCTGGTCGCAAAATAAATTCAACATGGAATCACTTTCAATTTTTGGTAAAAAATGGAACAAAGGCGGGAAAAGGGTGAAAATGCAAGGAAACAAAGCTGGCAGCTAAATGAAAATCTGAACCCTAAAATAATTTTTCCACAACCTGCCCTTGTATCTTCTTTTCCGTCCCATCTCCACTCTATCATGTTTCTTTTTTGCTGTAAGCTTTATTTTATCGTTTTCTTATTCGGCTGAGGTTTTAGACGGTACATCCCCGCATGTACCATTTTTACGTTTCTTGTCACGCTCTAAATGTTTCGCTTTGGGAGTTGGCTTTGTGGTCTTGCGTTTTTTAGGCTTATTGTATTCCATTTTCTTAAGGTTTTATTTTGGCAATGCCCCCTAAGGGCAAAGTTGTAGGGTCTTTTGTTTGTTTTTTTCTAACATTTGGTTCATCAAATACTTATAAGTGCCGTATAGTTTTAATATGGAAGGTTAATTTTTGATATTATTAGGACCCACTCTCTTATTACACTATCAGCTTTATTTTTTTGTCCAAGTTCGACTGTTGGAGTCGGAGTCTCACTAAAGTCATTAAGGGACTTGTCACGGAAACCCTGACCCCACCACCCGAACGAGCAACTTCCACAATGAAGGGTTAACTTATATTGTAATTTATTTTAGTTAATTTAATGTCTCAAAAAGCACAGGGACGGCCGCCCCGCTCAGGTCACCCTCTCACCAGTCAGTTGCCGGCCGAGCTGTACGTCGGGTAAACTATACAGCTCCGGAGCGTCTCAGGGGAACCGATCCCAAGCCTGGACATGCACTGCCACTGCATGCTTCTGAGCAGCGGGCTGGAGCCCAACGCTCTACCAACTGAGCTACCGGGGTGGCTTCTTAGTTAGTTATTTCTTAGTTTCTTTTCGTCTATTTGACTTTATTGAGGCCTTAGATCATTCCTATTATTGTTCGCATGACAACCTACCTCGAAAAAGCCTATCGTGAGCTTAAAGGGAATGTGGCACCGAATTAATGTGGTATCCTGGAATTAAGTGTATTTAGGGGTATTTTTAACCGAGAATCATGAAAATGTCAATGAATTTTATGAAAAATGTACAATAAGCTCAATATTTTTATCTTTAAAATGCTCCTTTATAATAAGAAATGAACCTCTGCCTAATCATGACGTCATGATCTGGCAACTACTACCATATTTAACCCGCGCCCCACCGGGGGTCCGGCGCCACCTTCGCCCCACCGGGGGCCATCGATGGCCCCCCCTCTAACTCCGAAAATATGGGCGTTAGCGCAAATCTGCAAAGTGCAATAGAAAGCTCGCGTGAATTCAGTAAGAAATTACTTCGCATGTTTTAGTGCTCAGGTCAATGGTTTGACCTCCAGAGGTCAAATTAGGTCAAGATCGGCTATTTTCACTCAAATATGCAATGATTAAGCAAACTGGGCATAACTCTTATGTCATTAGAGCTATTGAGGCCTGGTAAAGTACATTTGATAGCAAATTGCCAGTACTTTTTCCGCTATGTGGAACGTAAAGACCTCCCGCCAGTGGTTTGACCGCCAGAGGTCACCTCGTGACCTAATATGACCTGAGGTCACGAAAGGTCAAAAAGTGACCTTGCCGTATATCAAATGAAAGCCAGTGACAAGACAAACACGATGGTGTTTGTTTCACCGCTCTAGCTCAATTAGGTCAAAAGTTATTGTCAAAATACTGTTTTTGACCTCTGGTGACCTTGGATGACCTTGGAAAAGTCAAAGGGCAAATATGACCCCTGGGATCCGTGAAAGGGTGTCCCAAAACGTTGTTCTGAGCAGTCTGAGTATTTGCAATCATTTTTGTGGCTTTTATATCATGAAATAGCTTTTCCCCATGCTTTTCCAATGGGAGAGGTCGCCTCGTGACCTGACCTCAGGGCACGAAATCGAAAAATCCCGGATATACACCTTGTAGACCCTGGAGGGGTCATGAAGTGTAGGAAGTTTCAAATCGATCGACTTTGAAATGTAGCTCTTACAGAGCTCTAAAGTGAAGTGAGGTGACCTTGGTTGACCTCGTCTGGTGACCTGACCTTGGGTGACCCGGGGTAAAAAATTTCAGGGATGATGGGAAAATGATGCAGTGAGAGGTAGAGCCCTCAACCGCGGTGCTGCGCCTCGTCGTTTTTCTGCTATCCCGGAAAAACCTTAGGGGGGCATCGATGGCCCCCCCGGTGGGGCGAGGGTTAAAGGGCTTCAATAGGCTGACTTCCCACCGTGACGTCAACATGTTGTCGCGCCAACAGCTGACAACTGTGGCAGGCTGCATTGGTACATTTTTGTACATCTCTAGTGGGTTTTTAGCTTTTCTCTACAAAAATTTTGAGTGCTAAGACAAATGATATATCGAGTACCGCTTACCTTCCCTTTAACAATCACCTCCTTTTCCATTTACAAGTATTGTGGAAGTATTCTTAAAGCTATATGTCGTTCCAGACCAAGCCAGGAAATATTTCCAGATCCATCACTTGACTCTATTTCAGGAAACCAAATGGCGTGGTCGGTTGGCACGCTCGTTCGGAGCGAACGAGCCGCCCTTTGTCGCTCCGTGATGAGTTCAGGCATATCCAGCTACATACTTCCTTCTCGCCCTAGGTGACCGGGCCCAATCCAGCTTTATACATACTTAGACATATGTTAACTGCCACAACCAGTTCACAGTCATACCTCAAACAAAACGCACATTAGAGTCAACCAAACATGATTCTGATGTTGGCATCGTACAGTCAAAAAACCAAAAATATCGCATGCAGCCCGCTGTCAAGCTGGCGAACTTACCCCAGATCACCCTACAGGCCTGTTCAAGCACCTCCAGAATCACTCTGCTGGTGATATTTTCCCGGATGAACGTCTCAACCGAGTAGCCGTCCAAGTCCTGAACCTCCCTGACTCGACAGGGATTGAGAGGAGTGCAGAGCTTTGCAAGACGGTCTACCTGAAAAAAACATCAAGGGTACTTGATTTTGATGATGTTTGTTGGGGTATCTTGATGCAAAATTTTTTAAATGCAGTATTTGATTCATAAGATGGTTCAAAGTGTTGTGGCACCTACACGATCGGATTTGAAATGATATAACTATGTGATGGAGTACGCCGAGAAAACGCTTAATCAATATTTCATTTGTTCCGGAACTTGCATAAGCCGCCTCCGACCCCTCCCCCAGGTTGTCACGTGGTATGAAAATACCATAGGAAAGTGACAACTTGCCCGAGCCCTGCTGATAGACGTGTTGAACATGACTTTGTCCCCTGGCGTTGATAGATGCGTATGCCTTGCCAGTTTCAATTGTGAAATATATTTTACTATGTCGATAAAAATAGTATAAATTGCGCAGGTGCCTTCTGGGTTACAGCAACAGCCCGTTTCATTCATTAATGGCTTAGTGAAGAGACTTATCGCAGCCCGAAACATTACCAGATCATTCGCCGATTTGACGTCATGTGGAATTGAAGACTTTTAACTCTAGCACAGGAATATGAAATGAATCAAAATATTAGGCTTGTTAGTCATTTTTCGAAATAAACAAGGTCGAATCCACTATGTTGCGGTAAATGGTGTTTGACTGGGACATATTCAGTTCTTGTAGAAGTTATTTCAGACACCAGTCGTATTTCGGTTATAATTTCGTAGCTTTCGAGGGTCATTAATAACTTCTACAAGAGTCGAATCCACTAGTTTCAATACAAATTGCACCGAATACCACTCTAGTCTGAACTCGCACCAGGGTGACACGTTTCCTTAAGAATACAGTGAATGCACGGAATACCTATGTAGCTGTCCTTTCACAATTCACATACAAGTTTTCAGCATCAATGATGTGCGTTACTGATTGGAAAACACTACCATCACCTTCCTGTGTGTGACTGTGTGAGAATAGAGAATCCATCACAGTCTATGTCTTGGTTTTTTCTCCCACCTTCCACACAAAGAGTTGCAGTTGAAGACGTTCCCACCACGACCCCAGGTCCCTGAGCGTGCCGTCATGTTTCCGAATTGTAGACCCCGGTCCCAGCTGCAAGAGCCTGCTTCCCTGAAAAAAACGTTGTTTGATATAGAGATTGGGTTTGACAAACGATAGAGAGAGGGGGCGAGAGTTCCCTCGAAGACCCTAGAGGCACACTGATAACTATGGAGACTGGATACCTAGCGAGGTCCTATGGAGGAAAACAGCGTTACGCAAGCCAAGATGCTATTGAGTCAGGCTCTACTCAGCAACTAGTTTGAGTAATTACTGGGTCATACTCAATTGCTGAGGTTTGCACGCGGCTTTATTGCACAGAAAAATACTTTCATGACCCAACGCCATTGTCTTCAGGTACACGTCACAGGACCTATACCTTTGAGTACTGCGGATATATTTCAATGTCCAGCTCATTCAGTAGATTCAGGATCTCGGTTTGGGAGGACGCTACACACTGCGCTCCCAGATCAAAGATCTCGGTGGTGTCCACTTGGGCTGGAAGGGGAGTACTTAGAGTTCGTCCCCCAACGCGGTCTGAAAAAAGAACACATTGAAGTCAATGATACCAAAATTTAAGCAAAGTATCAGAAAGCAGGGTGATTGAAAGTCATTTAAAACCTGCTAGGCTTGCACGATTTTTTAAGTTGTATATTTTGAGAAGTGCACAAGGGCTCCTGACAGTAAAGCAAACTTATTTCCTTCTTTACCGACAAACCAGTGCAATTGTCTAGCAGGAACATATTTCTAAAATGAGTTTAATGAAGATATGTCAGGTCATAAATAAGTAAACGTTATACACCAAAACGTTTTGATTCAAATGTAGCATGCATACTGGCTTATTTTTAATTATCAACCTTAAACTGTTTATTTGAGCTCTGTCAAAAATTCTTATCAACTTATCAACATTATCAACTGTCAAAAATCCCTTTGAAATTATCAGACTCCTAATGTCTGAAAACGTTATTTACGCTGGAAGTGAAGTTGCATTGATTAGGACCCTATTTTCTTGGGAAAATAGTTGCAAACCTATCCGGTCCACCTCAGCCCAGGCTGGAGATCTCTTCTCGGCCTAGGGTGTCCTGGATGGGCCAACACTGGTAATAATAATAATTGTTGGGATTTAACGACGCACCAACTGCCAGGGTCATACGGCGTCGCCAACTCTCACCCTGTTGGAAGGGATTTTGGGGATCAGATCGACTTATTCAGAGGCTCCGCCGGGACTTGAACCCGGGACCGGTGGCTTAGAAGACAAGGGTGCTATCCACTAAGCCACCTCACCCCCGGGCTAACACTGGCATGGCACCGATACAAAGCCTATGGGAGACCCACAATCTAGACCGGTCCTGACCAGTGACCCAAAATAGGTTTTGAGCTAGGGTGTCGAGTGGAAAATTCAGCTCGGAATATATGGTGAATGAGTGGAAAATTCCCCTCAAAATGTATGGTGGAGTAAAAATTTCCCAATTTGGGTACTCAGGTGGGAAACTCTCAGAGCCTTTGTTTGAACTGAGGGATGGATATTTTGTTTAAATTTCTCAAAGTAAATATGTGTAAATTGTCGCCAAGCAGCATTGTTTGACCATTACCATGTGAAAAATTTGGGTTAAACAGGTAAATCTTTACCAACCGAAACCCCCTGATGCAGTCTCCAATTATTTTTAAGGCATTGGTGAGTTGTCACGAAAAAAACTTTTTTGGGGGCCTCTGAGACCAACCTTCGGGGAAAGAACTCTGGGAGCCACCAAGACTAACATTTGTGGGATGAAGACCAACTCTTGGGGGCTTCCCTAGACCAACTCTTGTGCCCCTCCTCTCCTCTCCCATATGACCAGCTCTAAAAAAGCCTCTGAGACGAAATATCGGGGCCCCCTTAGACCAACTCTGCAGAGGAGGCCTCCGAGACCGGCAGGTGGTGAAAAATAAAGAAGGGATTTTTCATGCAATACCTAGTGCCTAAATTTATTATCCAAGCATACACTGTATAGTTTTTCTGTCCGGGACAACGCCCCTCCTATACCTATAGTTATCGTAATTTCGGAGGCCACTCCTGACCTCAATCACTGCACCTCGCATGCACCCATGCTAGGGCCCAGTAGAGCCTTGGCTTACACTAGAGTAACCCAGACGAAACTACAAACTTTCTATCGTGGCAATAAACTCTTCCAGACTCTTGCTTAAAGTTTCTTTTCTTTACTTGTCAATTCCCCTGCTCCTCTTCACATATATTCTCACCTTCATATGAATATGCTGCTTTGTATGAATCTAATCGAAGCTACAGCCTTATTTCTGTTTTGTTTCTTCCTTTCGTCTATATCAGCCAGGCGCGGCGGGTTGCGACCGTTGCGACAGCGTCAGAGCAACTACTACTTTAAATTTCTGATCGCTTACTGCCTGCCGGGCGCCTGAGCTACATAATTTGCATTTTAAAAATTGCCCTAAAATAATTTTCTGAATCCTTATAGGCTAGAAAATTTTACAGACAAAATCACACAAAGAGGAAGACAAAATGTTTTGTCAATAACGATATGCCACCTGCCTTTCAAAAAGCCTAAAGATGCCGCTTTTATTTACTAGATGTAAAGACGGCGTTTTGGTAAGTCCACGCCGTAGACCAGTCATACAAAAAAGTGTCGATGTTTGAAGCGTAACTGGATGCATTCTTGTTGTCAGAAAAAATCATTTAATGAAAATGTAGAGTTTCAATATATTCAAATACCGGACACTTTCAGTTCAACTAAAATATCAGCGTTTTTATGCCTAGGGTGTCGTAGGGTGTCGTGAGTGGATTTGGGTGTCACACGGCGTGGACGTAGCGATGAAGGGCTGATACGGATAAAAATGATTTTCTTCGCAATAAATAGTCAATTTTCTACGATACAATGTCAAAAATATGCTGCTTAGCATACAAATTTCAAGATAATTGCTTCTAACAAAAATATGACCAAAAATAGTTTTTCACTATTCTCGGTACCAGAAATACAAAAAAACTTTTCAAGGACGAAAGCCTAGAAATCATGTGCACAGATAAACTACTTTCCAGAAATGTATCTCTCAAAGCGGTCAACTCATTTCTTTGGGAACACAAGGCTAGGGTGTCTAATTTTCCACTCACGAATTTTGTGAGTGGTGGAATTTAGTGGCGGTGTTCACCCACTGGAACTTTCTCCGAGGGGGCACTGAGCGTCTTGCCTGCGCCAGAATTTCGATTATGTTGTTCCACTGAAATCGGTCGAGATAAGGATGCCAGGTATAATTGTCCAGAAAAATAGAAATTGCCAGATTTTCTTTCAGAAAAGCGAAAGAAGCCCATAAGAGCCGAGTTAATTTGGCGATCTTCTAGTCGATTCTACTGCTCTCTTTTTCCAGTGGCCGTTGGTAGAGGAGGCAATGGAACTGGGCTTTGTAGTCAGTATTGTTGAGTAAAATTCAATAGTAGTAAGTATTGTTGGAAGTGAGTGGAAAATTCAGCAAAATAAATATAAAAGTGAGTGGAAAATTCTGTTTGACTGGGTGTCGTTCTGCACCCAGCACCCCAGGTTTTGGGACACTGGTCCTGACCGCCCAACACCCGCGGGATCTCCACCCATGACCTCAGCACTTACCCCTCGCTTCTATGACAACCACTTCCACCGTCGGGTCCCTCTTCAGCATCTCGTAGGCGGCAGTCAGACCGGACACTCCAGCCCCGATGACCAGAACCTCGCAGTAGACTGCCTGAGGCCCCTCCCCAACGTCTGTCCAGCTGGAGGTGGCACGGCCCTCCAGGGAGAGCAGAGAGGTCTCGGATGGGGCTGGCGAAGTGGTCTGGTTTCGGGCTGACTGCATCCTGACAGTAGATGTATGGTGATAGTGTAGTCTGAGCCTGGACTTCGGATGTTTTTGCGATTGTGCCGATCAACTTGGATGCTAATTAAGAAGTAGCCTGAGCGTATAAAAACACTGGCTTTCTGCATTCTTCAAGACATACAGGTTTGTGTAAAGAAACTAATACAAGAACGATTTCGGGTGTCGGTGCCAAGGAAATAAGACAAGATAATTTTACGAAGACCAGTCCCTTATAATAAAATCTTCATTATTGGTATGATGCATCATATATTCATCCCCTAATTTATGCGCTATTCATTTCCATCTCATAATTTCTGCACGTCTAGTATCAACCCGGTAAGAGGGAAGAGGGAGAGAAAAGAAGGTAAAATGAGAGAGAGAGAGAGAAAGAGAGAGAGAGAGAGAGAGGGAGAGGGAGAGAGCGAGAGAGAGAGAGAGAGAGAGAGAGAGAGAGAGAGAGAAAGGGAGCGAGGGAGGGAGAGCGAGAGAGAGCCTCACCTCGAGCTGTCGCCGCTCTCCCCAGGTTGTCTGAGAAGGGCTGATGCCCAGCGCTCTTCTCCGTGGTAATTCGCCGACATTGACGGGCCGCCGGCCAGCCGGAGAATTAGCCCAACTTCACGCGAAATCTATTCAAATATTGTGAAGGTGGATGAGGACCGCTGCTTCTTGAACTTGCAATGGGAAATGTGTGGATTCCAAGCTTCATTTGCCATGAACCCCTCTGGCGTTATGGAGTTTGCGTTTCCAAGAGGCTAATCTGCTGTGTCCGACGGTATTAGCACTTCCGGCTGACGCAAATGTAGGGATTTACACTTTCATTTCAAAATCTCGCAGTACTCAACCCGGGGGTATAGAGGGCCTCACTTTTGCTCAACCACAAGAACGTGAGATCATTTCATATGTGTACGTTTTTGTCTTGTCGCTAACAAAATTTAGCTAGCTTCCATTATTTCGTGGGTTGTCAGAACACGTATAGCGGTATACTATCTGTGTTATGTTTTTGGACGACCTAGCCCTCATCATCTTGTCTTTTTGAAATTGATTTGTTTTGAAAGGAAACCCCTACTTGATGTATGTAGAGAGGAGGGAGGCGGACCCAGCTTGTATAACTCGGCAAGTTTGTGACAGATTGTCAGCTGTCAGTCAGACGTTGTTTCTGTGTCGGTAAGAATTGTGCTTTACACTATTGTGGCTCTGCAGAACATTTGCTATGCAGGTCTTTATTGGCAATTCCATCCAGTCGCTTCCAGTATTTGTAGAGTTTTGTAGACGATGTCAGCTTGTGTCACTGATTATCTTCATGTTGAATTTCTCAGCGTGAAGGCAGGTTATGAAACAGCATGAGTCTTATCATATAGCGAGAGAAGAATGGAAGAACATTAATCGGTGAAATACTTAAAATTAAATGCTCTAATGAACCATGTTGGAACAAAAACACAAAGTCATCCTGCCTTTAGGGACAAGTGTTGGTTTTGAAGCCTGATGTGTATCAAAAGTCACAATTGTCGAAAAATAGGCAGTATTTTCTCGGATATTGATTTTTGTGTAACATTTCCATGTTGCGCGTGAGTTGTGTAGAAAAGCGTGTCAGTCCATCAATAATTTCTAAAACATTGAATATCACCTTTGGATTTCTTTTCCATTCAATGTACAATATTGTGCATTGAAATGGCCGATTTTCCAGTGATACCGAATTTACTGCCACTTGCGGATACTGTGTCCAGAGTTGGCAAGTAATTTGCGGCCACTATCTCGGAATTTTCCCCTGCAGGTATGCCCCATGACATTATAGGGTGTCCCAAAGTTGATTCCTCTCACCTCGTAGGAGAGTTCAGTACGCATCCTAGAAGCCGACAGGGTCGTCAGTCATAGGCAGATTAAGGAGAATGGGGGCACTTGCTCCCTCCATCGATCATGGGCGCTCCCTAAATTGGTCACAGTGCCCCCCTCCAAACGTCGCTTCCCGCTCCTCCAGGATGCAGATAGTAGGATTTAGTGACCACGTGATATGTTTTCCGTCTAAAAGTGGTGCCCCCTGCTCTGGACGGCGCCCCCGACCATGTACTTCCCTCACTGACAATCTTGGATTCGCACATGTCGTGAAGAGACCCATCTCAGGCTATTCAAGTGTGCCGGCGGGCCACATGACTGAGTTGGGCCCCATGTACGATGGAAAGTCAGAAGTCGGGAGGAGGCCACCTCCTAACGAGCGGCACAATTGTTGCCTATGTTTAAGGTCACTGGCGGACGCAGAGGGGGGGCCGTGGCTATCCCCAAAATGGCAAACTTTTGGACGATTTTTTTAAACACTATATTTTCACGAGTTCTCCTGAGTTGCCCCCCCCCACCTCTAGGCGCTCCGGCGTCTGCCCCTGGTTACGGTAGATTATTATTTCATTCGCTGTTGTAAATTGTCGGTTCTCAGCGTAGGATAATCAAGAGCAGGACCGAGAGGCACTCGGAAAAAGCAACACATTCCTCTTCAATATTTATTCACTTTAATTTTTGGATGACTGATATCGCTGGAATATTTTTAATGCACTTGTTAGCTCGCGGGTAAACGACACAATAGTTGTTTTTTCGTCAAATGATTCACTAACCTAATAATACATAAACAGAATACCCGTGCTCCACTCGGATGACCCTAGTTCACTCTTCGTTTCTAGAGAGACACAGGGAAATAACAAGCGCTCTTCATGTTGGGGGAGGTAAAAAGATGAAAAGATTGGATCATGGAGTGTTGCACCCATTAACTTTATTAGAAATATGCAGGGTTGTGGATTTCTATCTCTTTGGGGTGCCTCGGCACCCCCAACGATGTGCTGGGCACCCCCAAAGGCGATTTGGGCACCCCCACCAAAAAGTGAAGCAAAGTCCTTATAAAGTGCGTAAATAGAAGATGTTGTCAACAAATACTTGTTCCACAGCGTTATAGTGGCATTTTGCATAGACCTACAACTTGATATTTTATCAAACAACGGAAAGCCTCAGGCATAATGGTCAATAAATATAGATGATGTTTCGAGTCCCGAATTATATTTTGTGCCTTTTCACCATCCAACATGGGCCAAAGCAGCACGTGTTTCCCTCTTCTGGTATATAATCTGGTTGTATTTTGGCAGTGGTCCCTGTTAGTCCTCACTCTCTTGAAGTCATCCGACGGTTAAGTTTTAGATTCATGAACGTCTCTCTCCTCCTTCCCTCGGTTACCTTCGGACCGGTCCCCCAATCCTCTCCACTCAGCAGAAACCCATCGCGACACTCCTGACTTCAGCGAACTCGGCCGCCGGCTAGTCTGTGCCGACTGCCGCCGTCTCGCATGTATGTAACGAAGAGCAGCCTCGGATGGTGTGGCAAATAATCAAGCCAATAGAGAGCAAGGTATGGCTAGAAATGTTTGAAGAACGTAATATTGATACATTTCTTGGTTCATGGTTTAAGGCTCTATCATTTACATGGAGAAATTTCCGCTGAATTTCTCGCGATACAAGTGAACGCGCCTCCACAAATCAGCGGCCGCCATCCGCCGGCAGCCGCGATTGCCTGCGGGCACAGAGGTTACAGAGGTCACGCTAGGCGCCGCTGACGCCGAGTTCAAGCGTCGGTGGGGAGGGGTCGCGGGCGGATGCCTACATGTGTGGTGTTAAAAATGGTTGTCTTGTGTCTGATGTCAAACTGAGGGAGGGGAACCGGTGTAGGAGACATTCTGTGCACATGGGTAGATATATGGGTTAGGCGTTTATGGAATGTGCAGTGCCGATAACACTGGAAAACATGAGTGGGAGTTCATGAAATGAGTTCGGTATATAAGTATGCTTGGGAAAGCAGGCACCAATTTCGATTCCATAGTATTTTTTGCTATCAGGGTAGTTGATGCACCTTTTCAAGTTTTTTTGACACTCTTATTAGTACTAATAGGTGTACTTTACTTATACTGTATAACTGTACTTACTTATTACTTAACCCTCGCCCCTCCGGGGGGCATCGATGGCCCTCCCTAAGTTTTTTCTTAAAAAATAATAGACAAACGACGACGTGCAGCACCGCGGTTGAGGGCTCTTTCTCTCACCACATCATTTTCCCACCATCCCTGAAATTTTTTACCCCAGGTCACCCAAGGTCAGGTCACCAGGCGAGGTCAACCAAGGTCACCTCACTTCAACTTCTGAGCTCTATAAGAGCTACATTTCGAACTGGATCTATTTGAAACTTCCAACACTTTATCATCCCTCCAGGATCTGCAAGGCTTATATTCGGGATTTTTCGATTTCGTGACCTGAGGTCAGGTCACGAGGTGACCTCCCCATTGAAAAAGCATGGAGAAAAGCTGTATTATGATCTAAAAGTCACAAAAAACGATTGAAAATGCTCGGCTTACTCAGAAAAGCGTTCTTAGACAGCCTTTCACGGACCTCAGGGGCCATATTTGCCCTTTGACCTTTCCAAGGTCATCTAAGGTCACCAGGGGTAAACAAGTATTTTGACAATAACTGTTGACCTAATTAAGCTAGAGCGCTGAATCAAGCACCATCATGTATGTCTTTTCACTGGCTTTCATTTGTTATACGGCAAGATCACTTTCTGACCTTTCGTGACCTCAGGTCATATTAGGTCACGAGGTGACCTCTGGAGGTTAAACCACTGGTGGGAGGTCTTTACGTTCCACATAGCGGAAAAAGGTCTGGAATGTTCCTATCAAATGTTTTTACCAGAATACCAGATCTCGATAGCTCTAATGGCGAGTTAGCCCGGTTTGCTTAACACGCGCATTGACGGGGGTCTGAGCCACCTTCGCATTGACGGAGGGGCGGGTACCCGCCACCCCCTAAGATCTCGAGAACCACGGTAGGTAGAGAAAAACGGTTAACGGCGTTGGGCTGCCCATCCACTTCTCCATCGAAAATATTTGAACCATTTTTTTGTCAGGTCACATTTAAGGTCATGAGAGGTCAAAACATGCCCGTCATAGGGATAACATGTAAAATTCAGTTTTTCGGGCATTACATCGGAACAAGTAAAAATAGAGCAAAACTACTTGAACTATATGAATCCTCTTAGCAAGCCGAATCGAAAGATATATAATTTGACCTTGCTAGCTCAAATCAAGGATTTGACCTGACCTGAGGTCAGGTCAGGGTCAAATTATATAAAATGCATATCATGAGAACCGCAAAGCCCAGGCGAGTCTAATGCAGCTAAAATAAATGCTCTATCACCATCCGTTACTGAGTTATTCCGTAAAAACCATTTTTCCCATGTATTTCCAATGGAGAGGTCATGCCTCGTACCTGACCTTAGATCATCGATATAAAAAATACCGGAACATATGTTAAATAACGCGGTGGGGCCATTATGTGATATAAGTTTCAATCGGATAAGTTCACCCTGCTCCGACTTATGCTATCTTAAACTTTTTTTGAGGTCGGGTCATTTGACCTGTACTGGTGACCTGACCTGAGATGACCTAACCTTAAAGTTTTCACAGAAGTTGTAAAAATGATGAGGGAAAAGGTATACCAAGTACGGCGGCGCTACGCGCCGCTGTTTTTCTACTATCTCCGAAAAACCCGAGGGGGGCGGGTACCCGCCCCCCGTCAATGCGCGTGTTAAGCATTGCATATTTGAGTGAAAATAGCCGATCTTGACCTAACTTGACCTCAACGCTGAGCGCTTAAACATGCGGAGTTATTTCTTACTAAATTCACGCGAGCTTTCTAATGCACTTGGAAGATTTGCTCGAACCCCCATATTTTCGGAGTTAGAGGGGGTGCTATCGATGCCCCCGATGGGGCGAAGGTGGCGCCGGAACCCGGTGGGGCGCGGGTTAATACAACACCGACGGTATATGTGACAAACACGCCTATCTGAAATTCAATGCGTATGCGACGCTAAAAGTTTAAAATGCTAAAATGACAATTTGAGGCGGAGAGATTAGTAGTTCTGATCGTATAAACAAGGAGGGTCCAAGGCAAAGCACAAGATGCCCGAGGGAATTGAGTGATAAGTATGTGTATTTTAACGGCAGGAACATCGCCCTATTCCTTTAGCATACGCCATTCCCCTACCAGTTGCCACATCCTTTCGATGTTACCGCCACTCGGCCTCCAGGCAGCCAGAAGCCACTGAGCACGGCCGTCAAACCATCATTATCCACCTTCTATCTTAACACGTGCATTGACGGGGCGGGTACCCCCTCGCGTTTTTCGAAGATAACATAAAAACGACGGCGCGTAGGCTGTTGTAGTTAGCATGCCTTTTTTCTTGTCATTTTTACAACTTTTATCGAAATTTTAAAGCCAGGTCATCTCAGATCAGGTCACCAGTACAGGTCAAGTGACCTGACTTCAAAAAGTTTAAGATAGCATAAGTCGGAGGATGGTGAACTTATCCGATTGAAACTCATATCACATAATGGCCCCACCGAGTTCTCTAACATATGTTCCGGTATTTTTTATATCGATGACCTAAGGTCGGGTACGGGCCATGAGCTTTCCTTTGAAATACATGGGAAAATGGTTTTAACTAAATAACTTAGTAACGGATGGCGATAGAGCGCTTATTTTAACTGCGTTAGATTTGCCTTGTCTTTGCAGTTCTAACGATATGCATTTTATCTAATTTGACCTTGACCTGACCCCAAGTCAGGTCAAATCCTGGATTTGACCTAGCGAGGCCATATTAAATATCATTCGATTCAGCTTGCTGCGAGGATTCATATAATTTAAGTAGTTTTCCTCTATCTTTATTTGTTCAGATGTAATGACCGAAAACCTTCATTCATATGTTATCCCTATGACGGCATGTTTTGATCTCTGTGACCTTAAATGTGACCTGAAAAAATGGTTCAAATATTTTCGATTGAGAAGTGGATGGGCTACCCAACGCCGTTTACCGTTTTGCTACCTAGCGTGGTTCTCGAGATCTTGGGGGTACCCGCCACCCCCGCCAAAGCAAAGGTGGCTCAGACCCCCGTCAATACGCGTGTTGAGGCCTGCAAAAATCGGTTTGTATGCTATAATACTGAACTATTAATGTCCCGGGTGACGTCGTCATTCTTAGTTATTTTTATGTTCATATCAGTGGAAACGGTAGCTGAACGATCTCTAAGTAAAGCAGTAGTGGATTGTTGCGTGGATTTTAATGAGCGGTACCATGCTGGGCTATAAACTTATATCTCTGAGGCTGTCCGGGCACCCGGGATGAAATATCGAGTTAGTGTTAGAATACAGCTGCTCATCATTTTCAGGATTCAAAAGGACTGTGTGATGGCGAAAACAAAGATAATAATATGCTATCTCCTTTCATATCTTTAATTTTTAATTAATTTTAATTTTTAATTTTAATTTTAATGTCTTTAATTTTTTCTTCATTAACGTTAGGCACCACCAATGATGTTCGCAAGTCCACATCCCTGGAAGTATGATAATCTTTCCTTACATGGAATTCTGTAGTTGGACGTCACATAGGTAAGTTGGACGTCCAAACATTGCTTAACGGCGAGGGGGAGAGAGGGGGTACAACGCAGCCACAGCGTTGTCAATCGCTTCACATGATGGTCAGAAACCTAACATGGAGGAGAGGGGGCGGGGGCAGAATTCAAAAGATATGCGTTAGGTAATTTATGTACCGCCCTAAGAAAGGACGCTCCTAATTACCTAGTAAATCTTTAAGTAGCACCAGTGGCGGACAGTGGCGGATCTAGCCGGTCGGTTTGGGAGGGGCAAACCAAAGTCGAAAAAAGGTCATGCAGTGAAAAATTGCGTTAAAATATGACCTGTCGGAAAATTTTAGGTATTAGAGGCGAAAAGCAAAAAAAACGTCACAGGGTGAGAAATGTGGGCTCGAGATACTTTTTTCCTATCCAAGCCCCAATATTTACCCTGAACTTAACTGGTTCTGTTTGAAGTTGAGAGTTGAAGTACCAAAATCTTGCTTATAAACAAAAAAAGCAGTCGGGGAAAAAGGAGGTCGATCGCTTTGGGGGGGGGCAAAACCATAGTTTTTGCTCCTAGCTTTTCCGTTTGAGGGGGCAAATGCCTTTTTGCCCCCCTGGATCCGCCACTGGTGGCAGATGCAGGGGGCGGGTAGGGCTATGGGCTCACCGCCTCCCCCTTTTGAACTAAACCAAGCGTGTTTGTGAAAACAAAACAGACTGATGATAAACATTCAAAAGACAAGTACTTCTAGCATGCTGTAAATACCAGTAACGTTACTGTAAACACAGAATTACCAGTATCGCTGGAACGCGGACAAAATCCACAGAGGTCGAAAAGTCTGCCAACTGGCCAACAATGTTGGTGACAAAAAGACAAGATTGTGCTCTTCTCAGCGTGAGAAGTTGAAGATCAGTCTGTCAATACGTTATTTAAGATCTGGAGGAACGCAAAGGGCCTAAAAATAATTTTCTTTTGATGCAAACCTCAACGTGTTTGGTTACGCTTCTTTGGTTTTATATTATCTTGGTGACACTTGGCACTTTTTCCGACCTCACTTTTTCCGAAAATCACGGTCTTAGTGAACAACTGCGATCGACATACAGCGACACTGATTCTGCTTCGCACTGATGGGCCAACGGTCGTCTGCCATCGTTTTTTTTTGCTCGTCAGCCCTGATTAGCAGCCCCTCACTATAAGCTGGAGAACGAATATTTTAAATCAGACTGTGGTTTAATTGTTGTTTTGTTTGAGCAGCGTGGGTGTCTGCCTAGTGACTGGCTGCCTGGTCATCTGAGCTGAGTGTGTGGTACTGTTTACGACATATCTCCCAGGGGCGTAGTTAGAAGTCATCGCCGCGGGTCGCCAGAGACACTGACGGATACCGTTATCTCGGCCCTAAATCGCCCCGGGCGCTCCAGTCATTGACTGCTAAGTGGAATTTCAGATTCCAGCAGGAAACTGAGTCACTATTGCTTAAGATAAAGCTCGAAAGACACTCAAGACTTTAGAAAGTGTTTAAATGAGAATGGCCGCGGCGTGGTTTTGCCACTCAGACTAACACACTGAAATCACATGGCACGTACCTACATGGATTTATTTAGCTACGCAGTGGTGTCACGAGTAATCAGTGTTCTTGTCACCAACTCGAATAATCCTAGATCCTAAGTTGGTATCCTCAAACAATCCCCGGCCAAAATATTGTCAACCCCTTCCCCTGTGCGTTCAGTGTAGGCCCATACGTTTGTCATCTTGCATTCTACCTACCCTGAGTTGTGCCCTGCCCTTGCCCCTGCGTGCAGAGGGGAGGGGGTGTGGGACATAGGCGGACCCAGGCGGCAAAAGACGGAAACGATCTCCCAATCGACCCCCTCCCTCTGGAATGTCGCTTCTACCTCCCCCTTCACTCGCCCCAGGATGAAGGTATTGGCGCCCTGGGGATGCAATTTGTTGTCTCGTGGATAGTTCACACCTCCAGGATTGGGACTTCCTCTGGACTAGTCTGGCATCACCATTACCAAGGTAGCCCCTCCCATCTGAATCCTGGATCCGCCTCTGGTGTGAGGTGGTCCGTCCTCTGTGAGCGTCTGGCGACGCGGGAGGCTGCCACATGACGACGAGTGTCTCTTGCTGTCAGTGAATGTTGTGAAATCGAACGGTATTTCTAGCTGACGATTGAGTTCAACTCCAGCTGGTACCAAGGTAAGCAGACTCTAAGTAAAAATAAGGTGCGGATTTTTGGCGTTGGAAACTTTTATTCAGTCGTAAAGCGGATTTGATGTAATATAATTACCGAGTGGTTTCAGGAAAACAACTATCTACACAAGGAAACTACTACTTAAAGTAGACATAACCATAACTGTATTTTTCTGCTTGACAGGATTGAACGTATTAGAATGAGTAAGACCATGACAGCTATTATACTGTAATATGTTCTATTTGTGATTATCCTTGCGGTGTAAGATATTACCGGAATACTGACATCCCTAGTGGCTTGGGACGTCTAGTGAGCCCGTCGAATTCCATTGGCGTCGTTGGCGGATCCAAGAACAACTTTTGGAGGGGCCAAGTCAACGTTTGGGGGGCTAAATAAAAAACAATCTCGAAGACATTGTATTTTTAAGAGAAAAAGGCAAACATTTGGTCCATTTGGGGGCCCAAAGATGTTATTGACCTTGGAGCGGGCCACGGCCCCTTTAGCCCCCCCTTGGCCCCGCCAGTGATGGGAGTAGAAAGCGGGGGCACACGTTCCGGTACTTTTCATGAAAAAATCTGCGATCTCACCAAAATTTTTCAAAATATCAAATTTATAACGAGAACAGACATGAGAGGACACGAAGGTTCCAGAACAGCATTTTTCAAGGGGATAGTTTTTTTGTCGGCGAGGAGAGAAAGGTTAACTCGCATTCTCCGTCCCCTCGCTGTTTGGTCCGTGGTGGTGCTCTTGCACATGACCTTGGGTGGCTCATGAGCAGTGGCGGGTACAGGGGGGAGCATTTGCCCTCTCCAAAATGGAAAAACTCGGGGAAAGACTTTGCTTTGCTCCCCTCCCCAAGCTGTCGACCTTTTTGTCCCGATTCCTTTTTAGTTTAAAAGTAAGGTTTTGGTGCTTCAACTCAACGAAACCTGAAGAACCAGTCAACTTCAGTGTAAATATTAGACCTTGGATAGCAAAAAGAAGCATCTTGTGGCCACATCTTCTACCCCATGACCTTTTTCTTCTTTATTTTGCCTTTTGACTTCGGTTTACCTTCAAAACCTAAGTATCTATTTAAAATGTGAGAAGATATTTCACCGAATGATTTTTTTGCTTTTGGACTTTGGCTTCCACCCTCCAAGCTTACCGGATAGATCTGCCCACATACCTAAAGCCAGTGTTTGTGCCTCGCACGCAATTGTCGACCTAACTGACACCACTGGTCTGGACAGTGTCTGTCGTCCGACGGGCAGCTACAGAGGCATTAGTCGCCGACAGCAAAACAATCCCATGCTCAGCCGTCGCTTCAGAAGTATTTCTGTCTTCGTCCGAGCCGCAGTATTCCCGCATCAAGCAGGTATGGACAGGTCGAGCCATTAAGACTGAAATAAATATCCTAAAGTTTGCTTGCGGGGATTGCTTTGAATAGAGGAAGGTCAAGTTTCGACGTTTGGAATCCAGTGGCGTCCTTGAACGGAGGAGAGATGATTTTACCATTACAAACCCGGTGCCCAGTGTAATGGAATGTATGAGCATATAGCCATCAGCAAAATTCATGGTGGATCTCGGCTCAACAGTGATACTTTGTAAAACTCCTTTTCATGTGAACCGAAAAAAGACCGATAGGAGATGTTCTGTTGCGTTACCAGCCTCCGACATACTGTTTCCTGTCTGTGATTTTTTTCTCAAATATTTTATATCTGAGATATGCCGCACGGAGTAGTACTGTCAAAGGGTATGATGCAGATTGTGTTGTTGGAGATATAACTAGTGTTTACGCGTGGCAGAGGTCGGAAAATATGTTGAATGAAAAGTGTAGAAGAAAAGTGTCACCAACCATAGGTAGAAAAAGTGTCACCAGCGGAATTTCAAGCCAAACTTGTGTAACCAAGAATATTGAGCTATATGCAGACCCTCTGAGTCCTTTTAAATCTGAATTGGCGTATTGGCAGACTGAGCGTCTACTTCTCACGCTGAGATGAGTTCACCATCTCACCATCTCTTTTTGTCACCGACTTGCTCTGTGTTTGTCTTAACATTGTTGGCGTGTTGGCAGATTTTTCGACCTCTGACCCATGGGTCCAAAACCATCGGTCACTTTTGTGGAGGACTCTAGGAATTTTCAACGGTCACAAACCTTTTAATTGCGTGAAAGACTTTTCAGTATTTATCTTTTACTGGAATCCCGTTGGCTGTTAGTTTTATTTTGTAATTGGTAGTCCGGGAATTAGCGCGAAACCTGCTTCATGTGTTTAATACCCTGACAGTGATGTACATACTTTGAAAATAATTATTTAGACTCCCGGTTTAAAAAACAAACTTCTTCGTCGTCAAGTGTCTTCGATATTGTTTTTCTGAATGAAATGTGACCATAAATGCTCAGATCAATTACGCAAAAAAGTATTTCTGTGAAATGCGTATGCTTATCATCGATCAATCCATGACTAAAGAGAAACCTCGCTGCTTTTCTCCTCGAATGAAAAAGCAGGCACGATGCATTAAGAGCAAGTCTTCGCTGACTGAATTTCGCACTCTCTGCAGCAAAAAATTAACATGATCTATACTGGCACCCACAGAAGCGAGCAGCATCGATCCTTTCCTGGTTGCCCGGCCAACTGGGAAGTTGTGCTTGACTACTCGGTACCACGGTGCACCTGAAGGCAACGCAATGGCACAGGATTTCTCAGGAATGAGGGTAAGTTCTGACCTGTCCTGATAATATTTTTTTCGTGGATGAATTACACAACATGAGGGATGAACTCTAGAGTAACGTTGACTCCTACGGATTTGATTTGATGTGTACTTTGGTCTGGACCTCCTGCTTTTTGGTCTCCAGGAGCTGGCACCAGGCCTGACCTCGCTGCTCCTGGTGCCCTCTCCCCTTCTTACCCAATATTAATGACCTTGCTTCTCTAAATGATCGTTGTTTCTCCTTGTTTTCTCCCGAAATGCTCTTTCAATACTCATCCAATTCGTTTGGCGGTTATGTGTATTTCTATTTTTTTCAGAACCATAAATGTGTCTGTCAGTGTACGTGCTATATGTGCTCTAGTAAATGTATGTTGGTCTTAATTGATGGTGTTGTGAAAACTACGAAATTGCTTGATAGGCGTCGCCACCGGGCAAAGTGAAGGGGCGAGTCTATCTCCAACCCCCTGATGACGGAAAATGTATTCTCTAAAACCAGAACCTCATCGGATTTGGGCCCTTTATTACCTTCCGCGGTCACTGGTTGTGAAATGTCCCAAATTTTCACCAGCATTATTGAAATCTAAAAATCTGTCGATTCAAAGTTGGGAGAGGGGTAAGCCGCCCTTGTCTCTTCATTTCTGACGCGTGGGGGTTGCTGTACCGAAGATGCTGAAAACTTTGAGGGTTCAAAAACCTATAGGAGCCTCGAGTTTCTGGGCGTACCTGACATTGGAGATGGTCTGTACTACGCTAGGGTAGGATTTTTTAGTAGCCGTGGCTCTGAAAGTATTAGGAAACGTAGCTAAACGTTGTGCTTGAAGTGTTTGACATGCCGTAGCCCAATACAAAAACATAACGCTTTCTATTAGTGGAGGAAAACTTTGTTGCCGAGAGGGTGGGGAGGGGCGGGGCCATTACTGATGCTTGCTCAAGGAGGAGCTAGTTGGTTGGCCATTTCCTGGTGATTGCTGACAAGGGTGGGACCTGGACCCAGAGATGTGGCTAACGTCATGTATGAGCAGCCCCCTCCTTAGGGTTTACAAGTTACAAAATGCGGCGTTTTGTGGGTTTGGTGCTTCCTTTGCGGTGCATTTGTGAAATTTGATATTCATCTTGCGGTGGTGGCTGTGAGACCCAAAAGTACATGCTTCTGTTAACTCTAGATGGAACTATCAATTGCAGCATAAATGAAAAAAGAGTAGATTAAGCGGTCCGTCGAGTTTTTCAGAGCTGTGCACAGTAAGGACTACGGATAATACCCCGGAAGAGCGCGGATCTGGCTCATACCGAGCGTTTTCATTCAGCAGCGCATTGATGAGCACCCAAAGGTGCAGCCGAGCGAGTGGCATTAAACCGGCAGCTGGCAGGGTTATTAGATTCCTGCGACCAATCGCAGCTAGCAGTTTCGGGGCGACCCTGCTGAGTGGAAGGCGTGTGCTGGGTTAGTGACGGTAACGTCGCGTTTTACCTTCCTCCGACTCGTTTAGCTCATTCTAACAAGGTGTGTGGCTCCCTTACTGCGTTAGCCTGAGGCTGTTTTTATGTGTGGGTTTTGCCATCTTGTTTTTATATTTACATCTTCTCTTTTTTGCCACACTTTAGTTTTTTTAGCACTGTTTTAGAAGTTGAAGGTTTTTGCACCTCTCCAGGATAGGTTTTGGTATGATGGTGCAGTTTTAAGCCAATTGGGTGCCGAAAGCCTCTCCACGGGGTGCAGTTTTCAAGTCGACTTTTGATTCTAAACTTTGCCGATGCTGTTTTTTTCAATAGTTTTCTTGGTCGTTCTGGTCTACGGAGAGAGAGGCCATTGTAAGCTGTGGGTGTTTATCATCTATCAAAATCATTCTATGTTGGAAGTCTTGCTACGCCATGACCCAAGACTTTGTTATTTTACCTATTGTATCATGCTAATTCTGATGAAGGGCTGTACCCGGATATATAGTCCCAGTATGTTAGATCCATTTCGCTTTCAGGATTCGAGGAGGCAGTCCATGAAAAATTTTATCAACTTTTATATCACACATCATATCATTTCATACCTTATCATATCATAGTTAAAAAACTAAAGCACGATCTCATGGTCAGGGCACGGTATCGATCATAGTACTAGGCTGATATCAGATCTATTACAAGACGGGCGCGCTTCCCAAGGCACGACTGCTCATCTCACCAAAATAACTCAGAAGGACCAGAAATTTCTACGCCACTACATAGCTCCTCTTAGTTAGTATCCAGAAGTTTGAAGTGGCCGGAAGATATCATGTCGTGAACGAGTTTCTCAAGCAATATTAGAATAAAGCTAAGGCCAAAGTCATCATTGCCCGTCGGGGAACACACCGCACTGTCTCACAGGGGGTGAAGCTGAGGGTGTAAGTACATCCCTGTACATCACGCACGGGCCCACAAGGTGCAAAGCTGAGGGTGTACATCTCTGTACATTACGCACTGTCTCACTCTCACAGGGGGCGAAGCTGAGGGTGTACATACATACCTGTACATCTGTACTCTCTACATCTCGCACTGTCTCACTCTCACAGGGGGCGAAGCTGAGGGTGTACATCCCTGTACATCTGTACTCTGTACATCACGCACTGTCTCACTCTCACAGGGGGCGAAGCTGAGGGTATACATACATCCCTGTACATCTGTACTCTGTACATCACGCACTGTCTCACTCTCACAGGGGGCGAAGCTGAGGGTGTACATCCCTGTACATCACGCACTGTCTCACTCTCACAGGGGGGCGAAGCTGAGGGTGTACATCTCTGTACATCTGTACTCTGTACATCTCGCACTGTCTCACTCTCACAGGGGGCGAAGCTGAGGGTGTACATCCCTGTACATCTGTACTCTGTACATCACGCACTGTCTCACTCTCACAGGGGGCGAAGCTGAGGGTGTACATACATCCCTGTACATCTGTACTCTGTACATCACGCACTGTCTCACTCTCACAGGGGGCGAAGCTGAGGGTGTACATCCCTGTACATCACGCACTGTCTCACTCTCACAGGGGGTGAAGCTGAGGGTGTACATCCCTGTACATCACGCACTGTCTCACTCTCACAGGGGGCGAAGCTGAGGGTGTACATCCCTGTACATCTGTACTCTGTACATCACGCACTGTCTCACTCTCACAGGGGGCGAAGCTGAGGGTGTACATCCCTGTACATCACGCACTGTCTCACTCTCACAGGGGGTGAAGCTGAGGGTGTACATCCCTGTACATCACGCACTGTCTCACTCTCACAGGGGGCGAAGCTGAGGGTGTACATCCCTGTACATCTGTACTCTGTACATCACGCACTGTCTCACTCTCACAGGGGGCGAAGCTGAGGGTGTACATCCCTGTACATCACGCACTGTCTCACTCTCACAGGGGGCGAAGCTGAGGGTGTACATCTCCCTGTACATCTGTACTCTGTACATCACGCACTGTCTCACTCTCACAGGGGGCGAAGCTGAGGGTGTACATCCCTGTACATCTGTACTCTGTACATCACGCACTGTCTCACTCTCACAGGGGGTGAAGCTGAGGGTGTACATACATCCCTGTACATCTGTACTCTGTACATCACGCACTGTCTCACTCTCACAGGGGGTGAAGCTGAGGGGTTCATACATCCCTGTACATCACGCACTGTCTCACTCTCACAGGGGGTGAAGCTGAGGGTGTACATCTCTGTACATCACGCACTGTCTCACTCTCACAGGGGGCGAAGCTGAGGGTGTACATCCCTGTACATCACGCACTGTCTCACTCTCACAGGGGGTGAAGCTGAGGGTGTACATACATCCCTGTACATCTGTACTCTGTACATCACGCACTGTCTCACTCTCACAGGGGGCGAAGCTGAGGGTGTACATCCCTGTACATCACGCACTGTCTCACTCTCACAGGGGGTGAAGCTGAGGGTGTACATACATCCCTGTACATCTGTACTCTGTACATCACGCACTGTCTCACTCTCACAGGGGGTGAAGCTGAGGGTGTACATCTCTGTACATCTGTATCTCTGTACATCACGCACTGTCTCACTCTCACAGGGGGCGAAGCTGAGGGTATACATACATCCCTGTACATCTGTACTCTGTACATCACGCACTGTCTCACTCTCACAGGGGGCGAAGCTGAGGGTGTACATCCCTGTACATCACGCACTGTCTCACTCTCAGGGGCAGGGGGGGAAGCTGAGGGTGTACATCCCTGTACATCACGCACTGTCTCACTCTCACAGGGGGCGAAGCTGAGGGTGTACATCCCTGTACATCACGCACTGTCTCACTCTCACAGGGGTGAAGCTGAGGGTGTACATCCCTGTACATCACGCACTGTCTCACTCTCACAGGGGGTGAAGCTGAGGGTGTACATCCCTGTACATCACGCACTGTCTCACTCTCACAGGGGGTGAAGCTGAGGGTGTACATACATCCCTGTACATCTGTACTCTGTACATCACGCACTGTCTCACTCTCACAGGGGTGAAGCTAAGGTAGATCCTGTACATCCTCTGTACATCACGCACTGTCTCACTCTCACAGGGGGTGAAGCTGAGGGTGTACATCCCTGTACATCACGCACTGTCTCACTCTCACAGGGGGTGAAGCTGAGGGTGTACATCTCTGTACATCACGCACTGTCTCACTCTCACAGGGGGCGAAGCTGAGGGTGTACATACATCCCTGTACATCTGTACTCTGTACATCACGCACTGTCTCACTCTCACAGGGGGTGAAGCTGAGGGTGTACATACATCCCTGTACATCTGTACTCTGTACATCACGCACTGTCTCACTCTCACAGGGGGCGAAGCTGAGGGTGTACATCCCTGTACATCTGTACTCTGTACATCACGCACTGTCTCACTCTCACAGGGGGTGAAGCTGAGGGTGTACATACATCCCTGTACATCTGTACTCTGTACATCACGCACTGTCTCACTCTCACAGGGGGCGAAGCTGAGGGTGTACATCCCTGTACATCTGTACTCTGTACATCACGCACTGTCTCACTCTCACAGGGGGCGAAGCTGAGGGTGTACATCTCTGTACATCACGCACTGTCTCACTCTCACAGGGGGCGAAGCTGAGGGTGTACATCCCTGTACATCTGTACTCTGTACATCACGCACTGTCTCACTCTCACAGGGGGCGAAGCTGAGGGTGTACATCTCTGTACATCACGCACTGTCTCACTCTCACAGGGGGCGAAGCTAAGGGTGTACATACATCCCTGTACGTCTGTACTCTGTACATCTCGCACTGTCTCACTCTCACAGGGGGCGAAGCTGAGGGTGTACATCCCTGTACATCTGTACTCTGTACATCACGCACTGTCTCACTCTCACAGGGGGTGAAGCTGAGGGTGTACATACATCCCTGTACATCTGTACTCTGTACATCACGCACTGTCTCACTCTCACAGGGGGCGAAGCTGAGGGTGTACATCCCTGTACATCACGCACTGTCTCACTCTCACAGGGGGTGAAGCTGAGGGTGTACATACATCCCTGTACATCTGTACTCTGTACATCACGCACTGTCTCACTCTCACAGGGGGTGAAGCTGAGGGTGTACATCCCTGTACATCACGCACTGTCTCACTCTCACAGGGGGTGAAGCTGAGGGTGTACATCTCTGTACATCACGCACTGTCTCACTCTCACAGGGGGTGAAGCTGAGGGTGTACATACATCTCTGTACATCTGTACTCTGTACATCACGCACTGTCTCACTCTCACAGGGGGCGAAGCTGAGGGTGTACATACATCCCTGTACATCTGTACTCTGTACATCTCGCACTGTCTCACTCTCACAGGGGGCGAAGCTGAGGGTGTACATCCCTGTACATCTGTACTCTGTACATCACGCACTGTCTCACTCTCACAGGGGGTGAAGCTGAGGCTGTAAGTACATCTCTGTATATCATGCACTGGACCACAGGGGGCGAAGCTGAGGGTGCACATTTCAGTACATTTGTACTTTGTACATCATGCCTCCACGGACCCCGTCCCCGTCCTCAGTCGAGCAAAGAATGCCACTGTGCCTTTTCCTCGCTTCCCTATGTAATTGTTTCGCGAATGACGCCCCGGCAACATCGGTTATTAGCATACGCAATCCATCCAGAAATGGCACATAGTAGCTTCACTAGGCTCGAAAGGAATCACTCTGCGTGACAAGGAATTGTCCATAGACGAAGTTGTAAGACGCATATAGGCCAGAATAGGAAGTAGACATTACAGTTAGTTGCGTGAGTCGGGTTCTGTCACCTGTCCAGCATTGAGCCATCATAGATGATACATATAACGCCTTGTTCAGAACTTGGCGAACAGGGTTAGCGCCCGAGCCGGGACACATCTTTCTCAGTACGGCTTTCCACTCTTGAACTGTGTCACACTGTACAATATAATTGTTTCTTTGTCACACTGTACAATATAATTGTTTCTTTGTAAGTAATTGTGCAATGACAAAACATATCAGCAACCCCTTTGACACATCCCCGTGAGTCGATTTCGCTACGATGCAATATTGCACTGGATCATTGCACACGGATGCGAGTGTGGACCAGTGAGGGTACGTAGGAGGGGGCAACAGCGCGTCGGGCGAGGCCTGAGCCGCATTCCCCCCCGATACAGCAGCTTACGACCTGACCAACAGCGGCCGATGTAGTATCCAACTCCCAATAATGACCTGACGTAAAAAATGGTGGGATATTTAGTGAGTGTTCGTCCCAAAAGCTTTCGATAGGTGTTTAGAAACTTATCCAGCTCTTCTAGAAGCCTGGTTACGTCCCGGTTTGGTCTGACTCTGTTTAGAGGGGCAAAACTGCCTTGAATGGGTTTAGAAATGGCTCACTTAAAGGGAAGGTGGCACCTTCATAACGTGATTTTAACTGAGATAGCCAAGTTGTGAAGCAAGTCGGAAAACCCAGTGCTCAATATATAATTTGTCTCGGAACTCGAGATTTCCGTAGAAAAGAGCTAAAACCTACCTGCAATGTACCCCTCATGTACCCCTAGCAGCAGGCCACAGTTGTCATGGCTGTTGGTGTGACGACATATGCTGACGTCACGATGAGCATCAGCCAATCGAAGCCTTTGAAGCGTTTCGAGTATGGTAGTGGTTGCCAGATCATGACATCATCTAGAGGCAGATATTTCTTTCTTTTCCTGTAGGAGTATTTTAAAAATCAAAATATTGAGCTTATTGTAGTTTTTTTCAGAGAAATCATGAGTGGTTTCATTATTTTGGGCTAAAAGTACGCCTAATTACACTAAATTCCAGGATTCGACCAAGGTGCCACATTCCCTTTATGTCAAAGAGCTGACCTAACTTGATATCAATTTAAAATCTCAAGTAAATATTTTCCACAGATTCTTGCCCTGAGTCGGTGTGGTTAATTCTGCGGCCTTACGTTAGACCCTGAGGCCAGTTACCGCGAGTGTCCTTTCCTGCAGGTGGTTGACCTTCGCAGCGACACTGTGACCCGGCCTACACCCGCCATGCGCAAGGCCATGGCTGAAGCTGAGGTCGGGGACGATGTCTTGGGTGATGATCCTACCGTCGTTGGTTAGTAAGGAGCATTTGCAAAACATGTGCCATTTACTTATTTTACTGAGTTACGTAGAATTCTAGCCAGGATTAGGGAAATCAATTACATAGTGTGATGATGGAAAATTAAAATAAAGTTGTCCATTTTATCAAGAAATAGTGAGCTAATCTGTCACATGCCATGCATGTTGAGTATCTGTGCAAAACTGAGGTGACAAAAATGTATTTCTTCTATGTGTCTTCATTGTAAAAGTCTTCTTTGTAATTGATGATCTGCTTTTTGCAGCGCTGGAACAGAAGGGGGCGGAGATGCTGGGGTTTGAAGCTGCACTCTTTGTACCGTCAGGCACAATGGCCAACCTCATTTCCAGTGAGTACTCGCAGGCATATTCTACTCCTCTGTGTCGCTCATAAAGCTGAAAGGCTTCCAACCCACGTCAAAATGGGTGTGTGTTTCATTAGTGCTGCTCAGATCGCATATGCTTGTGAATGGAAAGAGGTAAGACAGAACTCTGAAGTAAAAATGTCATGGTGTACCTATGCTGCAGCTCCAGACATTGGGAGCTTTTCCAACAAGTTTGGAATTAATAAAAACAATTTACATGTCTTTTGGCTCGGAGGAGGTTAAAAGAAAGGATTTTACCCGTCTATTTTATTTTAATGCCTTCTCTGCAATGCTCCCAAAATTTTACTCCGTCCAAGTCCTTTGGTGAGCCATATTGTCTTGATGTCCCGATAGCGTTGCTCGGATAAATAATGCTTGTCTTACTTCCAGTTATGTGCCACTGTACGGAGCGGGACAGCGAGATAATCGTCGGCGATAAGTGCCATATTCACCTGTACGAGCAAGGAGGATGCGCCACTCTTGCAGGTAACTGACAAGGTTGACGATAGTGAGAAGTTTGGCTGATACCTATACTTGAGGTAGCTTTAATTGTGAGGTGCGGCTTTGCGTAAAGGACGAGGACGTATTTTTTCGTTTGAATCTCGAGATTAGGACAATTTATACTATGTTCCTGGTATTGAAAATAAGATAAACTCAGGGTTGTATAAGACTTAGTTAGAGGACTTAAAATCTACTTACTTACTCCTCGGCTAGCGCAGAAGTCACCGGAAAAAATATTCCACGCACCAAATCAGGTTGGAGTCTGTACAGTTCCCCTGCGTGCACCCTCGATTAATTATATACCGTTCTCACACGTATGTACAGGTACACCCTCGATAAACTATACTGTTTCCTATCGTGCGCCCTTGATAAATTCTATACTGTTTGCAAGCGTACATCGTTAATAAATTGCTTACTGTTCCCAGACGTACACCCTCGATGAATTCTATATTGTTCCCAGGCGTGCATCCTCGATCTGTTCCCAACAACCCTGACGGGACTATTGATCTCACTACGGTGAAGAGCAAGATACGCGGTGATGATGAACACTGCCCGGTCACCCGGCTGATCTGTGTGGAAAACACGCACAACTACTGCGGCGGAAAGGTTCTGCCGCTGCACTATTTGGATCAGGTGAATGCCGCATGTGATAGGCCAGAGGCATGTAGTACATTTGCATACATGATGCAATAAGGCTGTTGGAGAAAGGCCAGCGCTTCGGAGAGTGGACACTTGGGTTTTATGACTTACGGCTACGTATTGCATTTCAATTGCCTGCGATCCACCATTTTCGTGGAAAATATATTTAAGCAATAAAACTCCCGTATTGTCTACTTAGTGAACACTTGAAACTCGATGGTTATGATATTTGTATTCATTTTATACATAGATGAGTGTCGTTGAAGCGTCATTAAGCATACCCCTCCCCCTCCATTTCCACCCAAAAATCATAGATGTGTTGATTTACACACCCTATGTAGCAACAGTGAAGCGCACCGGTTGCAGCAGTACTACAAGTAGGATGTGGATCATTAGAGGCATTCATTCCAACTCCTCGACTGTGCCTTTTCTGTTCATTTTCCAGCTGGTGGAGCTCTCGAAAGAGACCGGGATTCCCCTGCACATGGACGGCGCCAGACTTCCGAATGCTGCTGTTGCTCTAGGTAATTAATTCGGTGATGATTGTATCCGCATGTGAATCTGATTGTAGATTAGGTAGCATGAAAAAGATAATCGCCGCAACAGCATTCTTGCTAACCTAACTTATTCAAATGTGAAGGTTATTATCATTATGCTTCATCGTGTTTAGATTTAGTGATGCTGTGTGATGTGCGCAGTAAAAATAGTTATGTTTTTATACCGATTGTTAACCCTTGCCCCGGTGGCGGGTGCGAGCCACCTTCGCCCTGGTGGGGGGGCTAAAAAAGACCCCCCACGATCTCGAAAACTAAGAGAGCTAGAAAAAAGCGCAAAACAGCAATCGAAAGCTCTTCGAAAATGATATCGAAAATACTTCGGTCATTTTTCTTGTCAGGTCAATATCAAAGTCACCAGAGGTTAAAATAGGTCAAAATCGCTAACATGAGGTGTACTAAGCAAACCTCATATATCTCAGAAACTATGATAGCTAGAAACATTTACTAACACCATTCGAAAGCTCTTGAAATGCACTTTCATTATGGTGGCATTCATTTTCGTGTCAGGCCAAAGCCTAGGGAGCTACAGGTCACTAAATATTTGGCATATTCTTGGGAATGCCCATAGCCACCAATGCATAAGGGCGTTTACTTTTTCGCTAATAGCTTCCAAACCAAACAAGATACAGCCATAGTTTATGCACCATTGCAATCCTCTCGTCAATACGAATCGAATGATATATGATATTGCTATGCCAGGTCACATTTAAGAATTTGACCTGACCCAGGTCTACGGTCTGACCCAACTTGACCTGGTATAGTCATGATGTATATCATTTGACTTCCAGTGACTATACAAACACTTTGGTGACAAAATAAAAGCTCTATCTTAGTTTATTCCAATTTTATAGAGGACAACACCAAAAAATGCTTATTTGACCTAAGGTGACCTTTTAAAGGTCACAAGTCAAAAGATTTGGCAACAGCTTCAGAAATGGGCTAAGAGCAAGTCGTAACCGATGTTTGAAGTTGATTCCATTCATACTTACTGAGAAAAGCTCACAGAGGTGCAGAAACTTGCCAACTCGGCTACCGGAGTTTGTGACACATTTACGAAAATTGAGGTGCATAATTGTGACAAAATAGCGATCCTGACTGTATGGCTTAAGATCAAACCCCATATTTTCGAAATAGAGAATGAAGCGTGTAGGGAATATTTTAACTTAGCAGCTCTGTTCTTCAATTGCACGGCGTACCATTAGTAATACAATATTGGTACTGTGTTCAGTTTCTACTAAAACCAGGGACCCCCGCTGCAGAAAACCCGCAAACCGCTGTCACAGTTGCTAGATTTTAACATGCAGCCCAATGGGGCTGATTGTTAGTAGTTTGCAGAAAGTTGTCGCCTAGATACCGGAAATGTGACAGTCAATTTTTTCGAGAAATACACGATTGTGGGCATATTTAAGGCATTAACGATAACGCAGATACTTTATTAAGTACTTCTCTGTCCATTTTTTTTCAGGTTAAATCATATTTACAGTTTGAGTGTCTTCGATTTATTGGCCCCTATTTCTTCGAATTTAGTATTAAGTACGCCTAAAAGCTACTAATAAAAGTACAAAGTGAGTGAGAAAATAAACATAGCTGGGCAGCAATTCTACTTAAACTGCGCAACAGCGCAAGACAAGTTAGAAATGTTTATGTGATGTAGAGCCTGCCAAAAATTTAAACAGGCGGGAAGCCACTTATTTTGAGGGCATATTCATTAGGTATATTTAAGATAAGTGCAGGCTAAAACTAGCTAGAACAAATATTGCTGCCCATGGCTAATCTAAGATGAATGTAGGCTATTGTAAGACTAATGCACTTTCCCATATCAAGCTTGATTTTTCATTCCTCAGCCTGCTTGTGCCTTAGTTTATTTGTGCCCTAGATTGGTTAGATAGATTTGGAGCTGGAGGAAGTTTGGGAGTTGGCGCCAGCAACAGGCTGGCAACAACAGTGATTCAGGTGAGTTTTCATGATCAAATTATATCAATATTGTACAGATAGCAAATGTGTGCTAATGCAGTCCTCCACAAAGTGTTAACACCCACACTGGAGAGGTGCCTGGAACTAACGTGCACTGGAGGGGCCGAGTAGACCCCCTTCTTATCTCAGAAAATCACAGCAAATCTCTGAAACAAATAGACTTCGAAAAACGCTGGTTGGGGGTGTGTTGCTTACTACCAGTGGTGGTAAGCAACGCACAGGACCTGAACTGCATGGAGTTAATGCAGGATTTTGACTACACTGGATCTTTCTTTGTTATGTGAATTCCAATACCTCTGTACCTATTAGGGCAATAGACATAATTTTACATCTATGCAGGCTAGTTGCCTCAGAGTTTTTACTGCAAAAAGGAATGACCAGGCAGGTAATGATCGTGAGTGGGATGCAAATTTTAAGCATTTGATGTGTTTATAAAAATGCTACCTAAGGTCCACTTTACCAACACATTTTAGGTAGATTCACATGCTATGTTGACATTGACATTTTTTCCCTTTTGTTGATATGTGAGATAGAAGTTTAGTGAGGGGGGTAAGCCGCGGTTAGGGGTTCCCAATTGTGTGTACATGTATGCTCCCATCAGAGGTGCAGAAAGTATGCTGGCTGTCACAAACTCAATGCGACGTATGCCTCCTCTGTCACAAAAAGCTGGAAATGATAATTGTATACTTGAATACTATTTCCAATATGCTGAATGTCATCTACCTGTCTCTTACTTTTTGCAACAGACAAGGTTCAAGCACCAAGCCATTACTGCATGAAAGTATTAAACTGTGTTTTCATTTTTAGATCATGTTTATGTTTTGGAAGGAAAATTTCCAATTATGGATCATTGTTTCCAGTATTGGGATCATAACTTTTATTGGCAACTCTGACTGCAGTTTCCCCTAATGACATGCATTTCCCTTTTTGAAAAAGTTTCCATTTTTGGAAGGAGTGTTTCCAATTATGGTACATTTCCCCATGATTAAATGTGGCAATTATCATGAAAATAATTATTATTGGGAACTAATCTATGAATGGGAGCGTGCACCTACACACAATGGGGAACCCTGATCACAGCTTCCCCCCACTGAACTTCTATCTCACATCAACAAAAGGGACAAAAATGTCAATGTCAACATAGGATTTGGATCTACCTAAGATGTGTTGGTAAAGTGGACCTTAGGTAGCATTTTTATAGACAGATCAAATGCTTAAAATTTTCCCCCAACACCTGATTATCACCTGCCTGTTCATTCCTTCTTGCAGTAAAAACTCTGAGGCAACTACCCTGCATAGATGTAAAATTATGTCTATTGGCCTAATAGGTACCTACAGAGGTATTGGAAGTCTCATACCAAAGAAAGATCCAGTGTAGTCAAAGTCCTGCTTTAACTCCATGCAGTTCAGGTCCCATGTGTTGCTTACCACCACTGGTAGTAAGCAACACACCCCCAACCATCGTTTTTCAAAGTCTTTTTCTTTCTGAGATTTTCTGTGATTTCCTGAGATGAGAAGGGCGTCTACTAGGCCCCCTCCAGTGCACGTTAGTGTGTGTTTTAACACTTTGTGGAGGACTGCATTGGCACACATTTGCTATCTGTACAATATTGACATGATAATTTGATCATGAAATCTCACCTGAATTACTGTTGCTGCCAGTCTGTTGCTGGCGCCAACTCTCCCAACTTCCTCTAGCTCCAAATCTACCTAACCAATCTTGATCTAGGGCACAAATAAGGTAAGGCACAAGCAAGCTAAGGAATGAAAAACCAAGTTTCATATGTGAAAGTGCATCAGTCTCAAAGTAGCCTACATTCACCTTAGATTAGCCATGGGCAGCACTATTTATTCCAGCCAGTTTTAGCCTGCACTTATCTCAGATATACCCCAAAAACATGCCCTAAAAAGTGGCTTTCCACCTGTGTACATTTTTGGCAGGCACTACATCAAATAACATTACGAACTTGTCTTGTCGCTGTTGCGTAGTTTGAGTAGAATTGCTGCCCAGCTATGTTTATTTCTTTCACTCATTTAGTACTTTTCTTAGTAGCTTTTAGGCGTACTTAATACTAAATTCAAAGAAATAGGGACCGCTAAATCGAAGAGACTCAAAGTTTAAATATTATTTAACCTGACAAAATGGACAGAGAAATACTTGATAACGTAATTGCGTTATCTTTAATTCCTTAAATATGGCCACAATCATGTATTTTTAAAAAAATTGACTGTCACATTTCGGGCATCTAGGCGGCAACTTTCTGGCAACTACTAACAATCGGCACCATTGGGCTGCATGTTAAAATCTGGCAACTGTGACAGCGGTTTCCGGGTTTTCTGCAGCGGGGGTCCCTCGTTTTAGTAGAAACTGAACACAGTACCAATATTGTATCACTGATGGTACGCTGTGCAATTGAAGAACAGAGTTGCTAAATTAAATTTATCGCTACACGCTTTATTCTGTATTTCGAAAATATGCGGTTTGATTTTGAACCATACTGTCACGATCGCTATTTTGTCACACTTATGCACCTCAATTTTCATAAATGTGTCACAAACCCCAGTAGCCGAGTTGGCAACTTTCTGCACCTCTGGCTCCCATTAATAGGTATGTTCCCAATAATGACTATTTTCATGATAATTGCTACATGTAATCATGTGGAAAAGTACCATAATTGGAAACACTCCTTTCAAAAATGGAAACTTCAAAAAGGAAATACATGTCATTGGGGAAACTGCAGTCAGAGTTACCAATAATAGTTATGACCCCAATACTGGAAAAAATGACCCATAATTCGAAATTTTCCTTCCAAAAACAAAAACATGATCTATAAATGAAAACTTACTACTTTCATGGTGTAATGGTTTGGTGCTAGAACCTTGTCTGGTGCAAAAAGTAAGGGACAGGTATAGGACATTCAGCATATTGGAAATAGTATTCAAGTATACAATTATTATTTCCAGCTCTGTGTGACAGAGGAGGCATACGTCGCATTGAGTTTGTGACAGCCAGCATACTTTCTGCACCTCTGAAAGCTCATTTCGTGATTTTCCCCATGTATTGACAATGGGGAGGTCATGCTCTGCACATGACCTTAGGTCACCAATATCAAAAATCCCGGAACAAATGTTGTAGCTCCTGGTGGGCCCAATATGTGGTATGAGTTTCAACTTGATCGATTAACCCCTTCTTTTAGTTATGCGGTCCTAAGTATTTTTTTGAGGTGAGGTCACTTCACCTGGCCTGGTGACCTGACCTGATATGACCTTGAGCCAAAATTTTCAGGAAAGATGTAAAAATGATGAAGGAACAGGTAGACCAAGTTTGGCGGCACTGCGCGCCGCCGTTTTTTGGTCACTTTGGAAAAACCCGAGGGGGGTCTAAAAAGGCCCCCCACCCGGGCGAAGGTTAAAGCAATCCATAAATCCTTATCCGCTCTGATTGTGCCAAGATCCTTCAGACCAACTAAAAACTCTCGGAAGTGGATGACACATTCTTTTTCCTTAAATTGATATACCTAGGTTTCCACTTTATACCGTGGATAGATTCCTTTCCAGCATCAGCGTAGTTAATCGGTAACATCGCGATCTGTGTCCAGAGAATTATCAAGAAGGCTTAGAAACACACTTTAGCCAAGGAAAATGTGTAGAAACATAAGATAGACTTAGCAACTGGCTGCCCTAAAAATACTATCCTAGTCATTATCCTAGTCCTAAGTTCTTGTTTTATATTCACATCACTTCCTTTGCACAAGTAGTCCCGCAGTTTTGTTGAGTCCAGTGCAGTAAACTGTGTTATGAAACCAGAAGTATTGCGGCTCTAACCCAACTTCGAATTATAAGCGGATCCAGGATTTCTGATCAGGGTGGGGAACACGGGGGGTGTCTCTGGACCAGGGGGCTCCACTCCTGCCGTGTTCCGAATCCCAGGGAGGTGGGTGGGTGGACAGTAGGGTGTCCCTAAAAAACAAAAACAATCACAAAAACTTCTTATTTGGAAGAATGATGTATTCACATGTAAATATCATAAATGCAGAGTTTCAGATTGTAATTTTCATATTTGGCGATTCGCTGCACATTTTCCTGAATGTGATTTTTACAAACTTAGCACATATCCTGGCCTGCCTAACTTAAATAAATAAGTGCTGCAAATATACTTCATACTCGCTAGGTGTACAGGTTTCTTGAGTAGGATGCCCCTAAATAAACACAAAAGGATCCACGGGCGTATCTAAGGGGCGGCCAAAGGGGCCGTGGCCCACACTAGGGCAGAAAATAGTATATTCTTCCCCTCCCAAAATGACCAAATTGTGACTGTTTTTCTTTACAAATACAGTTTTCATGATTTTTCCTCGATTTCCCCCCACGTTGCTCTTTCCCCCCGCAAATGGTGGTCCTGGATCCGCCAATGAAACCATCACACATACGTCTTATTTGGAGGGATTATGTATTCATATGCATACATGTTAAATCCAGTGTTTCATTGTTCAATTTTCTGGTTTCGCAATTTGCCGCAACATCTTGCGCTTCAATTCAACTGCATTGCTAGGAGAGGCGGGGGCATACATCACTAGGGGTGTGCATTAGTTGGGGAGCATACATTACTGGGGGTATGACTAGGGGTGTCACTCGAGGGTGGGTATACTTCACCAGGAGGCGGGGTATGCACACAACACGAGTTAAGTCTAGCACAGCTCTAGACTGACCTTGGTCGTGTTCTTCACTCTACCCTTTACCAGGTACCTGCAGGCCCTGCAGGTACCTGGAGGTTTGGCTGGACACTCCCGTCTTGTGGCTGGCCTGTAGGCGACATGTAGCCGAGCTACATCTGGGAACCGCTGTGAAGCAAGTCATGGGCAGCACCAAGGACCCAGTTGTTACCCTGTTCCGCCGCCTAAGGTCCCAGTGGAGAAACCTGGTCATCGACTACAGTGATCTGGACATGATAGACTTCAGTTCAGCAGCACCAGGACTAAACGAAGCAGCGGAGAATGCGTTGAGCTGGTCAGAGGAAGAGCTAGCCAGGGCGACGTTTCCTAGGGACGATTACAAGGAGTTCATGGAGTTGGTGGTGGTCAGCCTAGGAGGAGAGGTAGAGGGGTTCAGGTTCAAGCTTCCGGGTCCAGATCATCACGCTCGTTGGATGAGTAAATGTCTCTACATCCTCAAGATCAAGCTGCTTAGTAAGAGCTTCAAGATGTCAGAGGAGGAGCAACTCCAGGCCAAGTTCATAGTGGAGTTCATCCTGCTCTTCTGTGCAAAGTACTGGTTCACAACCCCCCCTTGCTGGCTCCGCAGCTAGACAGGATCTGGACTTCATGAGCTCTGTCATGGAGTACAGGAAGGTGAACTCCGAGCTGACCTTTGAAGTACTGAGCTCTGCCTTCCGCCACCTATGGTACCTGGCACCGCAGCTCATCACCCTAGCTCTAACTGACACTGAACTGGAGGGTAAAAGTAGGGAGGATATGGCTAGGAGCTGCACAGCAGCGAGAGGGTGAGAATGAAGACAGGCAAGCCAACCTTTCCTGTACTTCCCAACGGTGCGACCGAGGCAAGAGGCAGTATGTCAACCCTGGTCGGAGCTCAGTCATGGCTGGTGTTCGACTTGCTGCAGCTCAAAGGCTCCCAGTACTGGCTGCTTGACCCTGTCTCCACCTGGCAGAGCTCTCCCGACTACAGGAAGCTGCAAGTGTTCACCAGGAACCTCACAATCGTCAACGACCTGGCGGAGCGTGGAGTTCACCTCCCCACCGACTTCATCAAGAGGGTAGAGTTCGAGGATCGGCGCCAGGCGCTCTTTCAGGTGGTAGAGGAGTTCAGGGGTAGAGTGAAGAACACCACCAAGGCCAGTCTAGAGCTGTGCTAGATTTAACTCGTGTTGTGTGCATACCCCGCCTCCTGGTGAAGTATACCCACCCTCGAGTGACACCCCAAGTCATACCCCCAGTAATGTATGCTCCCCAACTGATGCACACCCCCTAGTGATTTATGCCCCCGCCTCTCCTGGCAATGCAGTTGAATTGAAACGCAAGATGTTACGGCAAATTGCGAAACCAGAAAATTGAACCGTGAAACACTGGATTTAACATGCATGCATATGAATACACAATCCCTCCAAATAAGACGTATGTGTAATGGTTTCATTGGCGGATCCAGGACCACCGTTTGCGGGGGGGCAAAGAGCAACGTGGGGGGAAATCGAGGAAAAATCATGAAAACGGTATTTGTAAAGAAAAACAGTCACAATTTGGTCATTTTGGGAGGGGAAATATACTATTTTCTGCCTTAGTGTGGGCCACGGCCCCTTTGGCCGCCCCTTAGATACGCCCGTGGATCCTGTTGTGTTTATTTAGTGGCATCCTACTCAAGAAACCTGTACACCTAGCGAGTATGAAGTATATTTGCAGCACTCATTTATTCAAGTTAGGCAGGCCAGGATATGTGCTAAGTTTGTAAAAATGGCATTCAGGAAAAAGTGCAGCGAGTCGCCAAATATGAAAATTAAAATCTGAAACTCTGGATTTATGATACTTACATATGGATACATCATTCCTGCAAATAAGAAGTTTTTGTGATTGTTTTTGTTTTTTTAGGGACACCCTAGTGGACAGCCATACCCGGGCAAGCCGAATTGTCCACTCACAACTGTGATATATTTTTACTCAATCTTCCACTCAGCTTTGCAGTAGAGCTTTTCAGGCATGATTCAATCATTTTGGTGCATTTGAACTCATGAAAAGGAACTCAATGAACTCAAACAGCATAGGAACTCGAAGGAAATGGTTGGCCTGGTGACCTCATTGCCAGATAGGACAGCATGGATTAACATGGGTTCTGTCCCCACAGCGGGAAACCGCCTTCCGTGTCCGATCTGATCCGGTGGAGAGGATCCTTAAACACACACGCCAACACTCCCTGTTATTGGGCAAGTGTGTCTGTTGGGAGAGACCCTATGCAAAGTATAGTAGTAAGAAAATTTTGATGGCCAATTTCCTTCTAAACTGTAAATAAGGACAAATCAGGGCTTTTAATCAGTCTTACAATATTGTAACTTTTGGATTTTCCACTCCGAATATATTTTCTAATATGAATTTTACACTCTCCACCCAAGCACAAAACCAGTTCTCATCTGGGATCTGTACTTCTGGGCGGAAAAACCTATCCGATGGCTCCGAATCCTTTCGCGGGGGCGCCGATGACCTTTCAGGGGGCGCCATAAACATTGCAGGAGGCGCTTGGGTCAACGAAGGAAAGTTCTCCCCTGGCCTCCTGAATTCGCCTATGATCCAGTTCGACACAATGGTGGTTTCTTAGATAAGACATTGAATCCAACTATACAAAATTACGTGATTATGAAGAAAATAAATGCAGCAAATGTGTTAATTGATCCAACTTTATCTACCCTGTCTCCTTGAATCCTGCGTGTAAACCTCATCAGATTCAGTGTGATGATATATTTGGGCACAACCGTTTTTATCGGAATCTTGGTTTGGGCAATAAACCATTATAACAGTGCCGCTCATCATTTGGGCCGCCACCTGTAATTGAGTCTGCTTCACTCGAGGTCGCGACTTAAGAGATGACGGAGAACTCAATAAGGATATATCCATTACATGAATATTCCGATGAACGGATGTGTCCGAATATATCATAGATCCGACTGACCAGGTCTGCATCCAAGATTCGAGGAGACAGGTGTACTAAGATTTGATAAGCTTAGAATCCTTCTCATCTGTATAACACTGCGGAATTGATCAAATTTCAGCCTGAGTCACCTGTCTTTTCACCCGTCCGGTTGAGTGCGAGAATCGAATATTGAGTCAGCTTTGAGTCAGAGCCAATCATGTGTACCCACCAACAACTCCCCAAATAGCTTAGCTACCAGAACGCAGACTAAAGGCCTGTTCCGTCTATCAGCACGGTTTTGTCAGCACCAATCAGCGGGCAGCGTTGCAGGACTGTAGCCTCTCCCCGGGAACTGGTCCTAGAGGTTTTGCGGGCTGACGCTCTGCTGTTGTGCTATTATTTTGTGATTGGTGAATAAGTATTATGTTTCATTTTCATTTGGTTAGCACATACTAGAGGCGGTTGTGGCGCTGATGTTTCTTATCCAGAGAAGAGGCTAGGGGGTGTGCTGACAAAACTGTGCTGACAGGCTAAACAGGGCTTAAGCTTTGCCTTTAATACCTGTATCTGCCGCCAGGTGTGCCCATGTCGAGAGTCCTGCGTGGTTTTGCCTCCAGCACTTTGTGCTTGAGCAAGTCTCTGTCCGCTCCCGTTGGATCCCTCATCGGAGGCACCAAATCCTTCATCGCTCGGTAAGAACGAAATTACCAATGATTCTCAAAATCCTGTAGTTTTTGCTATTTTCCACATACTTAACAATTGGGATATTGTGCAAGTGCCTTACCATCTCTTTCATAGGCACAAACTATCCATAAGCTAGATGGGATCCTGTAAAAAGCAGCGTTTGAGGTTTTTTTAGATGTAACGCTCCCAGCTAACAGCTCAGCGTGCTTTATCCGATGATGGAGATCAGACGCCGGTGGGAGCAGTCGGGAGAAAGCCTGCTCCACTTCAACTTCAGCCATAGTGAAGTTTTGATTAAGGCTTTATGTGGATGCTACTTAAAAGTGACTAGGAATGTCTTTGACTTATACATATTTCTCTGTTTATACTTGATCACGATGTTTGTGTCGTTACTAGGCCAGTTCCTAGACGCAACCAAATCGTCGATATTGATTTAAAGCTACACAATGACTACTTATGTGTTGGCATAGTTTTTCGTCTAAAGGTATAAAGCAAAATCCAAAGTTTATTCGACAGAATTTTATGTTACTGTCTCGTGCAACAAGGAATTGCAGCCATTATCGTGCAAAGCTATAAAATTGTTCAAACACCTTTTCGTGTTACTTCCTCGTGCTACAAAGTTTGTCAGGCCCATGCTCGTGTCATCACTTGGTTTAAATTGGAGACTGTGTAAATCTACACCACCAATTTGGTACCAGAAATGACCAATGTAATATTCACTCAAAAACATTCATTTTTCTGTCGGGCTGTGGTTTTACTTGCCGTCATCCTGCTTCTAAGAAAGTAATTCCATCATAACTGTTTATTCGAAAACAAATGAATTTAAACCCGAATAGGACCATTTCGTTTGCGGAAATGTTTGGCTCAATGGTAGAATGTTCGTTTCTGAGTGATGAATTGAGTGGTGCAGCCACAAAATGCTTCCTAGATAAGTTTACTCCCCGAAGTCCCTCCGGACAGGGTTTGAATCAGCGCTGCAGTATAACTTCACTTGGAGCGTCAGTAAACGCCAACTGAATGGTTTTCCACACTAAAGTTCGGTTGCATCAGCTTTACATTACTGGAAACCGGTGGCAGATCCAGGACTTCATTTCGGAGGGGCGCTAAGGGCCCAGTCCTCCTTCGCCATTGCCTCTGAACAGCCTCTGGCTATGCCTTAACTACACGCATTCGGACATTTCGGGGGAGGGGCCTGAGCTTCTTTGTATCCATCACAGCCGAACGCTGTTGATATTGGTTCGATAAACAACATTTCAAGAGTCTTCATGATTATTTCGGTAATATTGTGGAGACGTCGAAGTTGGCACCACTCTTCAGAATCAGCCCCGGTTACCGTCGGCAGGGCTCGTCGCGCTCGGAAGGCTCTGGGAGGAGGGATGAGGCAGGTGGGTGTGATTGCCGCCGCTGGATTGGTGGCTGTCGAAACCATGGTGGACCGCATCGCTGACGACATCGAGCGCGCCAAAATACTAGCTAGGGGTGAGTTGTATTTAGTTCAGCTCTAGATCTGTCTGAGTGATGATATCTCCTTATAGCTTGAAGCTTATTTATTTTAGCTCTCAGATTTGTTCCCAATCCTCTGACAGTGTATTCATTCTTGTTTATGTTGCTTGCACTTTCAGCTGTAAATGACTGCAAGAAGGAAGGAGTCTCCATCGACCTTGAGAATCTTCATACCAACATAATTCTTCTTGACCTTGACCCCAAGGTCATTCTGCCGGACGACTTTTGTGTGCGCATGGAACAGGTAAGGCCAAATTTAGGTAAAAATTAAATCATCAGAGGTGTGCAAGATTTGTGTGCTATCTTTTTCTACATAGCTTTTATTTCTTCAAGGTAATTCATTGGGATTACTGAGCTTTCATAGCTTTGATGCTTGAGTACATTGAAACTTCTTCGTTAGCTCTGGATGAAGTATCTTATTTAGAATCCGCCTAAGGTAGAGTATAGCCACAGCAAGACAATAATTTATATTGAATTTTCTGTTTCTTTTCAACTCACCAGCAGTGCAATATCCGCATAGTGTAATATTCCGCAGTGTTACGGTAAGGAGCATGGGTACAAGGCCATACACTCGATGATGAGATTAAGAATAGAGTACCCGTTTTAATCACTAATGGCCTTTGAAGCCTGTAATTCTTCAGAAAACGGAGCGAGTCCTGTCGCAGCTGCCTTCATTATTGGTGCGTTCTGAACTGTCAGGTGCCTGACGCCGAGCGTGCAGAACTGGGCGAGTCTGTGGCTGTGCGGATGTTTCCGATGTCGTCCTCCAACGTCCGAATGGTGGTTCACGCGGACGTCAGTCGGGAAGACATCGACGTGGCAGCCAGGAAGCTGCAGTACGTGATACAGCACCTGTGAGCTTCAGCCCAACATCACTGCACCGACCCATGGTGAACCCGTAATTATTGATTTTCGAGCCATGCGGTTTGTAATCAGTGAGATAAGTGAAAGGTCTTGACAGGACGACACTCTGAGAAAGGTGAAGAGAAGTCACCCATTCACCAAAAAATAGTCGGGGTTGTGTTTGGAGTGTTATGCTCCTTGGGAATGTATATAGGAGCAACGATTGGTGTATTTGCCGGAGCAATCTGTACAAAGCCTCTCAAAATGAAGAGTAAATAAACTAATAAACTGTGGCTACTGATTTTGCATTCTTGATCTAGATATATGTAGTGAAACCAAAACGCGATCAAAGCATCAATATGCAAGCCATTATCTCGATTGTTGAGTGTTGTAGTTGCAAGGAATTATCGGTCCCCCGATTGACAATCCTGGATCCGCCTATTTCTGATCGCGTCAATGGTTTGAAATATCGGGAAGGGTAAGAAATTCAATAATGTGTTTCATTGGATCATAAATTGTCTGTTTCCTTCCAGCGAATAAATTAAATATGGCGTGTGCGCAGTTAGGAAAAGTTACCGATGGTGTTTAACTAGACACCGTGCCTTAAACACTCACAGTCTCAAGTTTAAGGCATTTTTGCCCAATTTCGTTGCATTCATAAAAATCCTAAAATATTAAGATATTGCTTCTTCCTCATTATTGTGCCATTACTATTGAAAATATCCGACCTGCATACCTAGATGCTTAGAAAACTAGAAAACAGTAAAACGCATTGCAATAGCAAGACATCATTATTTTACAACAATCCAAAAAAATGTTTCAAAAATTTGCCATCGAAATTCCTCTTGAGGACCTCCGCGTCCGTGCACGCTCACGACGAATCAGCAAATGCCACCGTGTGAGGTAACACATGTTCAGCCCAATTCAGCTTTGCGTGGGGTGTCATCTTCGGACGTATTTTTCTTATCATTAGAAGTTACAATGTATTCAGAAGCGTCCACACACACAGCGATAAATTAAGGAGGTGGTTTTCACGTTTCCACGTCATGATAAACAGGGGTGGTGAAGCTAACGATAAAAAGTAAAGATAAAAGCATACCGTAAATGTAAGATATGATCACACACACACACACACACACACACACACACACACACACACACACACACACACACACACACACACACACACACACACACACACACACACACACACACACACACACACACACACACACACACACACACACACACACACACACCACGCACAACAACATAAACAAAACTAGCGCTGCCCAAACTCTACCCACTGCCTCTCTATTAGCAAGGCTCTCAAAGTGGGTTTGAACGGCATGTCCTCGCCGATGTCCAGCTCGTTCAGCAGAGCTGCCCCTCGGTACGCAAGCCGACGTCGGCCTGCCTCCGTGCGAATTCGCGGCAGGGACAGCTCCGCTGACCGGCGTGTTGCGTGGTTGTTGTGTATTGTTCTGCGCGGAGGGCCTATTGTGTGTACTATTTGTGGTGGCGTGCGAGTGCGTTTGATTTTGTGTACTGGGCATGCAGTGTGATACTGGGTGAGGTTTTTGGCGTCCAATCACTTGAAGGCCGTTCAACAACGGCATCGTGCGTAATTATGCACTGTGAATAGGCGCTTTCACCGGCTTCAGTCGGAGCTCACCAAAAACGTTGACGTTTGGCGCAACAAAACGAGGGATTTACCGGTTACGTCGACGTTTGGCTCTAATCCCTAAAACGCATATTGATGGACTGAGAGTTGATTCCCTACATTGAGACGAGCATGAAAATCTGAACAAAATGGAAACATTGTCTTTTATGATAGATATCGTGAAATGTGGAATTTTCACGATGTAACTTTTGAGGCCCAAAATCTTTGGATGACCAAAGCCATTCTGTCCCCTAGTGTAGGCGAGCTGACAGGTTTTTACACCTCCACCTATCTATGTCTGGCAATAAACAAAGGGCAGAGTGTAATTGACGACCATACACGCTGAACCAGTTTTTTTTTGTTATTGAACACCGCGATGCCTAAGAAAAGATTACATATAAAAGACACACGGAGGTAAAAGAAATAACTGGTACATTGTGTGTTACGTAAAAAGCAGCGATATCAGATCATTGCTCCGTTTCGTCAACGTACGTCACGTCCACCTCAGCTACCCTCCACGCATGCGCTCGTTGGTCGACCTTGAACGGCCGAGATCGGCCCGCAAGTTCACAACCCGTACCATTTGATTAGATCTTATTTCAGCGCTGGGTGTCACAAATTCACTGTGGAAAAGGAGGGATGAAGTTGTAAGAACCTGTTGAAGTTTCAGCTATGCCATCACTGATAGCGTACTAGTTGTTGCAGCCAGTTAGCTATTAGAATGATTATAATTCTAAACATTGTATTTTTTGGTGGCTGCTCAGGTCAATGAAATCGGAGATTTCTGTAACGGGGACGAAGCCTCAGGGCTCGACATACACCACTCCGGGGTTTGTGGCTGGCAGTGTACGAGCTCTTAACAATTTAGATGACGCCGGGCGCCTCCTCCGATTTTCACATTTTAAGGATGATTATGATGCACCTGCACTGCACACTTCCCATATTTTAAGGGTGTGAAAATGGGGACTCGCATCCCTTCGCTCCTCCCTTTGATCTGCCGCTGCTCCAGGAGCTCTGACTTCAGTCAACTACCTTTCTACGCACCAACATTCGCATTGACAGCACCAAATGACTTCATAAGCACGTGCCCTGCAAAAACTGCACCCCAGAGGCGGCCTTAGTTGGAGCTTCTTTCAGGGCAATGACAGATTTCCAGAAATATTCTGAAGGAATATCTGGAGGACGAACTAAAGGATGCTGATTATGATCACGGAAAAGGTCACTTCTGAAGACAGCCAAAGTCTTGTTTCCGCCCATCAGCCCCCTTTTCCAATCACCTTTTTCTGCCACTGCAGCCATATTTGTGGGCCTGAAGTAAGAAAACGTGACCTGCCACCACAACACGAGCTCCTCTGGAGGCCAGCAGTTTGGCAAGTGCGTGCCCTATTCAGCATTCGACTTGTTGTGATAGGTTCTGAATGGCTTATGAGAACACTGTCGGGGCGGTGTTCGACCGGTGGGTTGAATTATTGTATCAGAGAAATGGGATATGACTGAACTGCTGCCTTGTGAACTCGGCTGAGCTCTCCAGCGTTGCAGTGCTGTAAATTTAACCATGTCAGCTAGCAGGTTGAAAGGTCACTTCTTCATCAGTGAAGATATTGCTTACCATTCAATAGGTGCTGGTATAGACAGAGTTAACCCTCCTTTTACAGAGCGGTGGTGCTTCAAAATTCACGTGAATCCATCGTACGTGTTACACTGCCGTCGACGTCGATGAATGCCTCCAGGGCACCCGGATGCGAGGCTGAAGCGTCTTTACAGAACTCTTGGGCATTTACTGCGCACTTTTGGAGATGTATGGCGGTTCAAGCATCTATTGCACATTTTAGAAAAGGCTATATCCTGTTTACGCCGGATTATTGCGCTATGACGTCATTTCTGAAACATAAAAGGGTGGTTTGCCCAGACTCTGATTATTTGGATTATTAGACTTCCAACTGCGTTGCCCCGGATTTTACATGGCTGCACATACCTTGGCCTCAGGTGACCTGTATGATATTGTGAGACCCATATAACATTGATGATATTGTTCACCTTGGTGGGCTTGTTTGACCTTGGTTTTCCTCTGTCAATCTTTATGGAGGCTTTGGTAGTTATACCATTGAATTTTTTTGGGGTGGAAACCATTTTGTGAATAAAACTAATTTTTAAGCTATTTTTAAGTGAATTGGAAAAATCACTGAAAATTCCCAGGAAGTAAAACAAAAACGTTTTAGGAAATTGTGATGTTCTGCCATTTGTGACCTTCGTCTCTAATTTCCATAACCTCCCAAGAGGATTAATTTGTGATATGGTGTATGCTTGGGAGTCTGTGGGTTCGTAATCTCAAGTTATCACCCCTGTTATCTTTTTATCATTGTCATCAATAATATTATAAGACTGATATCTTCCCGGTTATATAATCGTAATGTAATTGTTGGAGTTTAACGACGCACCAACTGCTAAGGTCATACCGCGTCGGATGGGGAGGGGAATGAAGTAGGCTTGAACTAGGGCAGGGCGCCGAATGCTGCCTCTAGGTGAGGCGAACCCACAATACCCTGCACATTCAGAATTTCATAACCCGAGCCGAGTGCGTGCGCTAACCGACTGGGCCACCCAGACCTCTCCCGATTTTATGAATAGAAATGAATATGTCTTCGCATCATACTTACACGCGCATTGACGAGGGGTCTGAGCCACCTTCGCTTTGACAGAGGGGGGCGGGCGCCCGCCCCCCCCTAAGATCTCGAGAAGCACACTAGGTAGCGAAAAACGTTAAACGGTGTTGGGTAGCCCATCCGCTTCTCCAGCGAAAATATTTGGACCATTTTTTGTCAGGTCACATTTAAGGTCATTAGTAGTCATGTAAACATGCCGTAATGGGGGTCATATGTAAAGGAAGGTTTTCGGTCATTAAATCTGAACAAGTAAAGATAGAGCAAAACAACTTGAACTATATGAATCCTCGCAGCAGGCTGAACCGGAATGTATATAGTGTGACCTTGCTTGGTCATGTCAAGGTTGTGACCTGACCGAGGTCAGGTCAAGGTCAAATTATATAAAACGCATATCATTAGAAATGCAAAGACAATGCAAACCTAATGCAGCTAAAATAAACGCTCTATCGCCATTCGTAACTAAGTTATTCACTTAAAACCATTTTCTCGTCTATTTCCTATGGAGATGTCATGGCCCGTACCTGACTTTAGGTAATCCGATATAAAAAATATCAGAACATGTTTTAGAGAACTCGGTGGGCTCATGATGTGATGAGCTTCAATCGGATAAGTTCACCCCGTACCGACTTATGCTATCTTAAACTTTTTTTAGGTCAGGTTACTTGACCTGTTTTGGTGACCTGACCTGAGATGACCTAACCTTAAAATTTTCGCAAAAGTTGTAAAAATGATGAGAGAAAAAGTATGCCAATTACAGCAGCTCTACGCACCGCCGTTTTTATTATATTTCCGAAAAACCCAAGGGGCGAGTGCCCGCCCCCATCAATGGGAAAGAGACGGGGAATTGGCCGTGCACATTGCACAGCGCCGTTTAAGACATCTTTAAAGGAATTGTGGCACTTCGGTTGAATCCTGGAATTTAGTGTAATGAGGCGTAATTTTAGCCAAAAATAATGAAAGCATTTATGATTTCTCCGAGAATGTACAATGAGCTCAATATTTTGATTTTTCAAATTCTTCTCTAGGAAAAGAAATAAATATCTGCCTGTGGATGATGTCATGAACTGGCAACCACTACCATACTCGAAACCCCGGTCTGCGACCTGGGATAACCCCCACCGGCGCGGAGGCCGCTGACAATGTGCTGAAATCAACCATATTTATTCTCAATGTATCTCTTCATAAGCCTGTAGTTCAGTGCCATCATTCTTTTTTTAATATAAATAGTAAATATCCCGCGTCAACCCCGGATTCGACCCGCGCACCCCTCATCACGAGACAGGACCTCTAACCACTAGACCACTGCGCCACACTGTACCGACTCCACTAACCCTACACCTGTGACCCGTGGGGTCACGGCCGGTATCGCAATCAAACGATGCCGTGATCGTGGCGCGGGTGTTGTGTTCGTACAGAAAAGGCATGGTTAAAGCTGCTTCTGAAGACGAACCAAAATTAGATTCGCCTGAATCACTTGTATGGCGACCCAGGACCTAGCTAGTTTATGCATTGCATCCACTCCATTGATTTTGAGGACTTGAAACCATGGTGAGAAGCAAACATGTTCCGAAATTTAGTCCTTGAAATACCCTTTCGGACGATTCTCGAAGCCGTTGGAGATAAGTGGGTAGTGTAAATGAATTGAATGACTGCATTAATTTTCCTATTCAGCCATGTCAATTTGTGCTTGTTAATGACATGTGCTCTGAACCAAAGCTGCAAATAAAGGTTTTCTACTAAATTATATTTATGCATATAAGACAGGAATTTTATTATCACGATATCCATCTCCGAATATTATCAGGCGGAAGCAATGTTCTTTCATTATTTGAAATGAAAAGTCAAATCGGTGCATTAGATCGCGAGAGATTAAGATTTAAATGAAATGAGCAAAATGTACTCCTCCGGCAAATGGCAAAACTGGTCAATTTTACGTTTTCCATTGGAAACTATGCTAAGCACAGAAATTGTGTGCTGCCTCCACGTGGTGTCTTTAAACTAACTGAAGCGTGCCTTCTGACATTTCGAGCTTACAAGTCGGCTGTAATTTCATATCTTTTTGTTGTACTGAAATACTGCGTTTTGGCGTAATAAATATTGTCGGACCAGTTCGAACTTTTTTTTAGGTGGCCCTGTTGCTTATTAAGGAGGCATTTCAGTTCGTCGCTTAAGAAATAAAAATGATAAAATGCAAAATTGAAAACATTTGTTCCAAATTTCTCAAAAATTATTTTTATTTAAATTCGGGGCCTTGTTTGGGCGTCTGCGTAAAGGGCAATCACCTACACATTGCGAGCCCTGGTATCAACTGTGAAGCGCCAAACGGCCGATAGGCCTCTTGAAATCTCATCGCTTGTATTTTGTCTGACGCTTCAAGGGCTTCGATTGGCTGATGTTCACCATGACCATGACGTCAGCATATTTCGTCACATGAGCAGCCATGCCAACTGTGGCCTGCTGCTGTGGGTACATGAGGGGTACATTGCAGGTAGGTTCTAGCTTTTTTCTTCGGAAATCTTGAGTTCCAAGACAAATGATATGTTGAGTACCGGGTTTTCCGACTTGTTTTACAACTTGGCTATCTCAGTTAAAATCACGTTATAAAGGTGCCACATTCCCTTTAACCCGCTCCCCACCGGGGTCCGGCGCCACCTTCGCCCCACCACACTATGCACCCGCGGGCTCCAAAATACGGTCATTAATCGGAAAATGATTTTGTCAAATGGGGCCAGCGAACAATGTAATCTGGTACAGAATTGTCCCCTGAATTCGAATCTGGCTTTTATTGCTCCGCACATATCACCGGTTGGGCTGTATTGCTTACTAAAGTGAGAGGTTGTAATGGGTCACGTTAAACCGGAGATTTCATATATTTGAAGCTCGGTTTTGCATCCTTTTGAGACAAGAATTTTGATAAGAAACTTGTAATATAAACCAATTTTCGAAACTTTGAAACCTGCTTCTCATAGTGATGTTGTTTAATGTCAAAATCCTGCTTTTTTTCTTAGCAGGCAATGAACTATAACAATTTATACGGAAAAAATTAACTTGAACAAACATTTCATAGGAAGATTTTTCGATGGGATCCGCTTGGATCCGCGCCGAAATTTATTGGAGCTTAACCACCACACATTCTTTTACCATTCACCATACGTGCGCGAAACTTTTCTAGACCGATTTAAGTGGGACCTCTCACCTCCCGGCGGCGTCCGCGGACAGCGGCGGTGAGCGTCGGGCGCAGGCTTGAGGGCGGTACGAAGGGGAGGTAAGGCACACACACCAACAGACTTAATGACTATATGAACCGAACAGTTCTGGTGTCACCATTGATGTTATTTGAGAAGGAAATAATGTTGAAACGTGGGAGGAGGCTATGGGGCCTTAACAGCTTTTCGTTGTTCAGTCTGTGATTTGCACTGGGTGAAGTCAGTTGAGTGAACCGCTCGGAGGAGCGGGACGCAGCTATCAGTTTCGATTGTTTATTATGGTGGATGGGAAAGTGATCAGTGCTGTCAGAGACACCAGCTCCACTCAACGCCGCCACTTGTGCGGAGCCATTCCCAAAGGCCTGAGCGATCTCGCGGAAGTGCGGCAACGAACAGTGCAGAACCAGTTTTTGAAGCTGGGACTGAGCACCATGCAAGCATGGATACGCTTATTTGAGTGTGTTGAGCGCATCGGCTACCATTTAAAAACTCGCAAGTGGGAGGCAAGGACCGGAATGGGAAAAGGACAGTCTGTCCCGCCGAAAGCAAACGATGCAGGCGCTCATGTTGGAAAAGCTACACCTGCGAGTGGACCAGCCAAGAGAGGGGGAGCAGGTTACGACGGCAACACGGCTCGACGTGCATTCGCGAGTGAGCCAGTGTTTGCCGACGTAACTGGTGTGGATCCTGCCCTTATCCATCGTTTGCATGTTATATTGCAGACCACATGCACCTCTGAAATCGACCTCAGTCGTTTCGAGGCTTACTGCAGTGAGGTTGCAGACCTGTACGTCAGCCTATATCCTTGGTACCTCACGCATGTCTCACTGCATAAGAACCCTGCTGCACAGTGCATTTGTAGTGGACTGCCTGCCTCTACCATTGGGAATGATGAGCGAAGAAGCTCAAGTGGCACGGAACAATGATGTTCGCGCACTTCGTCTCCGGCACGCAAGCAAAGAATCTCGCCCCCACACGATTTCTGATCAGTTCGGCATTTTGCTCGTCACGACTAATCCGAAAATTAGCTCTGTAAACTTGAAAACCCTCTACGAGAGAGCAGTCCTGGATCGAAAGGCTGTGCCAACAGAGGTACAATATTTGCTTCGTGAGACTTCTGAGGACACATGCGGACCGAGAGCAATGCTATCCGGCTCCAGTAATGATTCCGAGTAAATAGAGCCAAGGGTGGATACAGTGCAGTGTAGTGGACTAGGGTGAAATTACGTAGTCAATGAGCACTCCCAGCTTTCCAGAGATCGTTAACTCCTCGCGTCAGGCTAGTCCTACCATTTCTAAAAACGGTTGTCTTCTCTCTGAACTGTCTGTCCTGTTTGTTTCGGGATGACCTCCATATGCCCAAAAACCCAAAGACACATATTTTCTACATCTGGACTCATCACTGATCAATAAAACAGTAACGGGGTGGTTAGACACAGAGTAGAGGTAAAAAATTGATATATGTACAAAAAAACCTGACGGTGCCATCATATATCTGAGTGCATATAACGTTATCCAGTGTATGCTTCTATGGCATATTTAGCGTAATGTGTTAGCACGCGCCCCGCTGGGTTCCCTGGTATGACGCGCCCCGCTGGGGGCGTTTTCGCCCCCCCCTCCGTACCTCCGTATTTCATTTCCCAGGAAAGCTAAAGAAAAATTACGGACGTTGTCCTAAAGCTCTTGACGAGGCGAGAAGAAATTATAAAACCATTGTTACGTCAAGTCAATATTGAGGTCAGCATTGGTCAAAGAAGGTTCCATAGGCTTACGACAGGGCAGTGTACATACGTTTCCACCTCTAGATATTTACACAGCAAAGCTAGAGCAAATTTGTATGCATCATTGGATTCCTCTCATCGTGGGGAACCGAATGATGCATAATATGGCATTGATAGGTCAAATTGTGACAATAGCCGAGCTGGGTCAGGGTAACTGGGTGACCTGGTGTAGTCATGTTGCATATCAATCGACTCCCTGTGACAATATAAGCACAATGCAAGCAAAATAAGAGCTTTATCTCAATTCAGTGAGAAGCTTTGGCAAAACAATCACTGTATGCTCCCGTGACCTGGCATGACTTTTGTGAGGTCAGATGGTCAAAAACTCAACTTTATCGTTAAGATCGTGGTAAAAATACACGGTCTGAGCATTTTTAGCTTTATCTATTCGGTATTTAGTGACAACGAGCCCTTCCATTTTTTCACCATAGACTTATAACGGGGTGACCAAAAAATTGGCCCCATCTTAGGTCAACAATATGAAAATTCCGAGATAGCAGATTTGTAGACCCTTATGACCTCATCATATTGTGAAAGTTTCAAACTGATCGGTTGGCAGATGCTCCTTAGGGGCCGCTTCTAACTCGTGATTTTAGGTTTTGAGGTCGGGTCACTTGACCTCGGATAACTCCTTGACCTGACATGACCTGACCTAAAAAATTTGGTCAGATGCGTAAAATTGATCACGAATAAGGTACTGTAAGTTTCGTTGCTCTGCGTCTCTTCGTTTTTTCGTTATTTGGGGAAAATCAGGAGGGGAAAATTTCGCCCCCCCCATCGGGTTTAGATTGTTATTGTGAGTCGATTGATCTGCATATTGACCATGCTAGATCAGATAGTGACCTTGACCTGACCTCAGATCAGTTTATTTTTGTGTTTTGACCTAGTATAGTCATATTATGCGTAATTAGATTCACCGTAACGAGAGGAAGCAAAAGATGGCTTAAAATGTTTCTAGTTGATTTCTGCCACACTCTAGAATCCAAAACTCTTCTGTAACATGCCACCTTCTTTGGCATATTGTGACCTCAATATTGACCTGAGCCAAACAGTGACTGATGTACTTTCTTCATGAATAAGCTATCAATCAGCGTTCGCGTTTTTCGCTATCCCGTATACAAGCCGAGTTCGAGGGGGAGGTGTTTGAACACTCCCCCCACCATGGTGAAGGCTGCCCGCAGGCCCAATGGGGCGGGTGTTAAGTAAGTAAGCAAGTCTTCGCCTTACTCTGATTATTCTCAAAAGCACAGTTAGAGTGGTGAAATTAGCAACATGAGACAAACATCGAATGTCCGATGTGACTCGGAAGGTGACCTGATGACCTCAGGTCACACGAATGTGCCTCAATTCTGAGGGGGGGGGGGGGGGGGGACTTTCCCGGGGGGGCTAAAAAAAAAAAAAAAGCCCAACATATTTTAAAAAAAACCCCCCCCCAAAAAAAAAAAAAATACCTTCACGAACGACATACTGATTTCTCCACTTCGCTTCAGGTCTGCTGGGGGCGTAACTCCAGGTGGTTCCAACAATTCAATCGCAAAGGCGAAGGCTGTAATAATTTAAACAAGCTCAGGGGCTAACTAGATCCGAATCAGATCCATTTATGTGCAAATAAATCGACCATCTATTCTACAGATCTGAATCTATTGACACCCAGCGATCCCGGGCTTAATCGAACTGATGCAATTAGTTCCAAATGAGGTCGTCGCTCTGACGGTTAAGATACGCCATAGATCTCCCCATTGATCGGATCGGGTCCGTATATGGTGGGACTCGTATCAGGGGGTGGGATGTACTGCAGTAGAATGGTCCTGACAACCAGAGATGAGAAAAAACTAGTCGGTTTTTCCCAACTCAGGCCAATTTTAACCCAAGATAAAAGGAGCTTATCCAGAAGAAAATACATTGTATATTGTGTAGATAGTATTGCCTTTTCTATAACGAGAGACGACGATACTGTCCCAAATGATCAGGTCTTTTTTGCACGTCAATGGAAAATAGTCTCAGTTTTGAATGTGATGAATAGTCCAGAAATAAGGAAAAATCCCCTGATTTCCCCTGATTTCCCCGACTATGTCGGGGGTCCGGACTTTTCTGGTAATTCCCAGCACTAAACAAGGCTCTGTGATGGAATTAGCCAAGTACGGATCTGTTCAATGGGAAGATTTTAATCAAGTGTGACGTCTGATCTACGTGTATGACTGCACAGCTCCTTGGCGTGCAATTTCGCAGCTAGCATTTTTATTCAGGCCAAGGTCTAAGCCAATGTTGTTATCACTGACTCTCAAACAGAAGAGAGGAGGAGCACACTTAACCGATTGAAATTTCTATCAAATTGTCTACCATTTACTATGGGGTAATATAATGATTAATTATTATCAAAAAGTGCTGCATACTCACAATAAAGTTCATAAAGACCATTTTCACTCAGATATAGTCATTTTCAACAATTTCAGTGCAAAAAACGTTCGAAACCTACTCTCAGCTAATAGTGGAAACATGAATCAATATCCCTCGAGTCGACCCCCCCCTGCTGAAAAGTTGAAAATATCCACGATAGCAATAGTTCGTAGCATTCTGGCAATATGCATAAACGACAGGTTTAAATTGAAGTCCACACTGCAAAACAGTTAGCTATTTTCCATCACCATAAGCTCTCTGAGAGTAAACAAGGAGTCCCTTGCAGAGAAGCGATCCCCTTCCTCTGAGTGTCCCTGCACTTGCTGACTGAATGCGGTAGTTTTAGACACATCTACACTGCATTTTCACACCTGGATCATGTTTTGCCTTTGAATGGAAGCGAGCGACGTATCCGGCGAAGAATGCTTACGTTTTCATTTACACTATGGGCGTTAAGTAGATATAGCTGTGGCATCATCTCTGAAATTCGCCAAGTCAGAGTGAACGACCCTGGCGTAACTAGTATGACCATAATTGACAGGGATCCAATGTTATCCCGACGTGGTATCGTTGCGACCCGACGTATGTACATACACTGTGTCAGGCATGGAATAAGCTTTCATAGATAGGATCCAAGGTTAGAATATTTGCTCTTAAGTCAGACCAGGAGGGAGTCTAGACCAAATGTTGATGTGGGAAAACCGAAAAAATAATACAATGCTTAGTGTTTTCCAGGCAAATCGACAAAAATCGGCCAAAATTGAGTAAAACTGGTCGCTTTGCGGAGGTGATAAGTGACAGGCACTGGCATAGAGCCAGTGACCAGCGGTAAGTGACAGGCACTGGCATAGAGCCAGTGACCAGTGATAAATGACAGGCACTGGCATAGAGCCTGTGACCAGCGGTAAGTGATAGGCACTGGCATAGAGTCAGTGACCAGAGGTAAGTGACAGGCACTGGCATAGAGCCTGTGACCAGCGGTTAGTGACAGGCACTGGCATAGAGCCAGCGACCAGCAGTAGGCACTGACATAGAGTCAGTGACCAGCAGTAGGCACTGGCATAGAGTCAGTGACCAGCGGTTAGTGCAGAGCTGCAAAAGTCGGGCTCTCTGGTGATAAAGTGCCCGACAGATTTTAGGGCACGGTATGGTCTTGCGACAGATCTTACAATCTGTGAGAAAAAATCTTGAAAGGAAGCAGAAAATATTTTTGTTCTAAAAAACCCAATATTAGAATTGTCACCTCTTTCACTCAACAAGTTTTTCATGAATTTGCACCTCTCCTATATCAAGCCAGTGTGCGGCAAGAACCGATGGAAAATCGAGGGACTTATGAATCGAGGGACCTTTGAATAGAGGGCCTTATGCACAGAGGGTCTTTTCGAGGGACTTATGAATCGAGGAATCTTTGAATAGAGGGCCTTATGCACAGAGGGCCTTTTAAACGTCACCCAGAAAATCCTCTGCTGGAAAAATTCCTTCACCGGCCTGTCGGGCCCGATTTGTATTCCATAGCACGCGACAGCTTGGCCCGACAGGCCGCCGTAAAGGTAAAGGCGACAGGCAAAACAGTATTTTTTCCTTCGTTTCCTTCGTTTGGAAGTACGCTCAACGCTGCCGCAAGGGCGCTGTTTGAACAGCGCCCTTGCGGCAAAGCCGGTGTAAAAGGTATCTTTGGTTTGAAGAAAACAGCCCTGCGGTTTGGTGTGTTGCCTTGTGGATATGGCGGAGGCCAAGGCCCTAGAATCCCGTGGTGTGGTGGAGGCAATACGTTGCAAGGTTGTGTTTTTGATTATTTTTCTCTTGCATTACTTTGGTATACATCTTGGGTAAACTGGTTGAGCCTGGATTTCATCGTCCATAGTTGAATAGCTGATAAATGGCTCCGATTAAGCTGAAGCCCCTTCCACCGTCCCTTGTCAAGCTTAAATGTGCATTTGAGGGATGTGGGTATTTTGGCGAGAAACGTTTTTTAAGGAGCATCAGCGAATCAAGCATTCTGGGCTGCCCTGCAAGTTCAGGAACAGTGGTTTTGGCCAAGGAGGTCGTTTTGAAGCATGGATCAAACAGCGGGTAGATCAGAACAGTGTGGGAGAAAACAAAGAAGTAAGTGATGTGGTGTTCGTTGTAATTTCGGCAGCTTACATTTATTTCCACACAGTATGTTATGCTCACTGTTGATCAATAATTTTAAATGATATTAATAAGGGAAAAATGAATTTTACCAGCAGACTGGTCAAATTAGACTAAAACATTTGATTTTCCCTTCCATCTTCTTTTAAATCCAATGCCTGTTTGTCCAGAATTAACCACAAAAGTTGCATACCTTCATCAGTGGATTTGTAGATGCCAAAGAAACAAAACTCTTCACCTTTCCACATTAATTTGAGTTTTAAGTACCAAACTATTTCTCCTATTTCATTTTATTCACTTACCTAAATATGCCTATGATCTATGTCAAGGGGACAAAGATATAACAAAAACTCAGCCTAGTGCAACCTTTACTCATTCCTTTTACTCTTAACTTCCTTGGAAACATGATATTTATTTGACATTTACTATCTAACTGACTTAAGGTTATTTATTAGCCTCATGAACTTCAGATCCTAAACCACGTACCCTCATGGAAATGAGCACGGCAATGCATGAAAAACTTTGAGATAGCCAACAGCTTCAAAATTTAGGATTTTTCATGTAAACATGCATTTAAAGTCATGGAAAGCTAATATTACATGTTTGTATTCAACTACAAGTAGCCATGATCCTTAAAAACACTTTCCAATATCAAAAAAGTACTCCTCCAATCTTGTTTGTCTGGCCATCAGAGCAAAATCCATATATAAATTTTGGGGGTTCCTTCCAAATTACCCCCTCCCACCTCCAAAAAACTGAAATCATGAAAATCTGCAGAAGCTGGCATAAGTAACCGCATGGTATGGGAATGAGGTCAGCTTTCTTCCATTGCAAACTATATTTTTTAAGTATTCTGGGCTGGACTATGTAACATAATAACAAAATATCACTTATTCTCATTCTAGTGCAGCATTTTTTGTCAATGGCGGCTGCAGAGGACTGAAAAAGGGGGGCTGCTTTTCATGTTATTGTATCTTTCCACCTGTGACCTAAATCATCTGAATTCAAGACTGAGTCTTGTTCAAGACCCAGTCGAGCTGACTTTGACACACACTATTTGTATGCTGTACGTCCACAAATCTCAAATTACATCCAATAATAAATTTCCTTTACCAATGGTGACTCCAGAAAATGGGAATTGGTGGTTCGGTATTCAATTTGTTATAGGTTTCTGCCGATAACCTTAATTTCCTGAGCGTGTCTGATAGTTGAAAACCCGAAGAACAGTCTCAGTTCTAGAGTTTTGAAAATTAATAGACTTGTGTCATTCCACTTAGATTTTCCATAGGCGGCTTCAGAGCACGAAAAATAAGGATATCACACATATAAGGATCAGAGCACAAAAATAAGGATAATGATATCCATTGGTGCCAAACTTGAAGTTTTTTATGCTAATTTTAGTATTTTCTATTAAGAATGTGGAAAAAGAGTAGGAACATTTTACCAATTGAATGGGTTTTAGACAATTTTAATAGTCCTATCCTAACCACCCGACAGAGTTGGGGGTTTTTTCGAAAGTGCCCGACAGATTTGAGATTTTTGCAGCTCTGGGTTAGTGACAGGCACTGGCATAGAGCCAGTGACCAGTGATAAATGACAGGTACTGGCATGGAGTCAGTGACCAGCGGTAAATGAAGGCACTGGCATAGGGCCAGGGACCAGTGGTAAGGCACTGGCTTGTTATAGAGTCAGTGACCAGCGGTAAGTGACAGGCACTGGCATAGAGCCAGTGACCAGCGGTAAGTGACATGTACTGGCATAGATTCAGTGACCAGCGGTAAGTGACAGGAACTGGCATAGAGTCAGTGACCAGCAGTAAGTGACAGGCACTGGCATAGAGCCAGTGACAAACGGTAAGTGACAGGCACTGGCATAGAGCCAGTGACAAACGGTAAGTGACAGGTAACGGTCAGTGCGTGGGGAACAAGTGTATTGGTGTGATGCTTGTATAAAGGATTGGACCATGTAAAAATCACTGATTTTATACACCATTTTATATTGTTCTTGGTAGAAGAAACCCTGTCCTTTAAACATCCTTCAGTCAAGTCGATGAATGTTTACAAATAAATCAAATGTCTTAAAATGTTTTCGAGCCAATGCAGCAGGCCCCAGGCCAGAGCTGCTACTTCCCCTGTGGGGGCTTTGTCGAAGTTTTGCAATATATCCGGTATTTATTATTGGCAGCCGTTCTGGGGCTGCCAGTTCCGTCAACATCACCCTGTCAGAATCTTTCTCATCTGATACATCTTCAGAAGTTGATCGGCGATTTGTGAGGTCATACTCGCGTCTGAAGACCACTGCTAATAAAAATGGTCTTAGAATGAACCAAAGCCGATACTTATACAAAGCGATACTTTTGGATATTTTTTCCTGAACACTGAAAGCTATAAATCTGTAACAAAACTTAAATGTGGTTTGTGTTGGTCATGCTGAAATGTATATATTCCCTCGATGCCCTGCATCCTGAAGGCAGCAGTGAATCCAGGACTTTATTTTGGGGAGGGGGCTTGAGCATCCCTCGCGATTGCCTCGAAACAGCCTCTGGTTATACCTTAACCTTCGCCCGGGTGGGGGAGGGCCTTTTAGACCCCCTCGGGTTTTTCCGAAGTGACCAAAAAACGGCAGCGCGTAGCGCCGCCAAACTTGGTCTAGCTGTTCCTTCATCATTTTTACATCTTTTCCTGAAAATTTTGGCTCAAGGTCATATCAGGTCAGGTCACCAGGCCAGGTGAAGTGACCTCACCTCAAAAAATACTTAGGACCGCATAACTAGAAGAAGGGTTAATCGATCAAGTTGAAACTCATACCACATATTGGGCCCACCAGGAGCTACAACATTTATTCCGGGATTTTTTGATATTGGTGACCTAAGGTCATGTGCAGAGCATGACCTCCCCATTGTAAATACATGGGGAAAATCACGAAATGAGCTTTTCACAGTAAGTATGGATGGAATCAACTTCAAACATCGGTTGCGACTTGCTCTTAGCCCATTTCTGAAGCTGATGCCAAAAATTTTGACTTGTGACCTTTAAAAGGTCACCTTAGGTCAAATAAGCATTTTGTGGTGTTTTTCTCTATAAATTTTGAATAAACTAAGATAGAGCTTTTATTTTGTCACCAAAGTGTTTCTATAGTCACTGGGAATCAAATGATATACATCATGACTATACCAGGTCAAGTTGGGTCAGACCGTTGACCTGGGTCAGGTCAAAGTCTTAAATTTGACCTGGCATAGCAATATCATATATCATTCTATTCGTATTGACGAGAGGATTGCAATGGTGCATAAACTATGGCTGTATCTTGTTTGGTTTGGAAGCTATTAGCGAAAAAGTAAACTCCCTTATGCATGGGTGGCTATGGACATTCCCAAGAGTATGCCCAATATTTAGTGACCTGTAGCTCCCTAGGCTTTGACCTGACACGAAAATGAATGCCACTGTAATGAAAGCGCAACTCAAGAGCTTGCAAATGGTGTTAGAAAAATTTTTCTAGCTATCATAGTTTCTGAGATATATGAGGTTTTCTTAGTACACCTCATATTAGCGATTTTGACCTATTTTGACCTCTGTTGACCTTGATATTGACCTGACAAGAAAAATGACCGAAGTATTTTCGATATCATTTTCGAAGAGCTTTCGATCACCGTTTTGCGCTTTTTTCTAGCTCTCTTAGTTTTTGAGATCGTGGGGGGGTCTTTTTTAGCCCCCCACCAGGGCGAAGGTGGCTCGTACCCGCCACCGGGGCAAGGGTTAACTATAGGCACTATGATATTTCGGGAGGGGATTGAGGCCCTTAGCTCCATCCCTTTTATTTGCCACTGTCTGAAGGCATCATATAGATATTGTCCGATTTCTAAAAAAACAGCTGCAGCTGCTTTGCAGTACCGAAGCTCGATTATGTGTAAATTGTATCACCAAACCACTGATAAGCAGCTATGGCCTACGCTAAGTTACGTTGCCGAATTACGCTACGTTACGGCTCGATTTTGACCAAAACTACGCTACGCAATTACGCTACGTTATATTTCATAGACTACTGAATTACTGTACTTAAGCTACGGCTACGGTAGAAATATATCGTACTACGATATCAACATTTTGTTCACACATTCATACTGTAACCTTCGCCCCGGTGGAGAGTGTTTAAAGTCCTCCCTTGGGTTTTACCGGCGGCATAAAAAAACGGTGGCGCGAAGCGCCACTGTACTTGGCATACCTAATCTTTGATCGGTTCTGCAGCTTTCCCCAACATTTTAAGGTTGGATCATCTCAGGTCAGGTCACCAGTGCAGGTTAAGTGACTTCGCTTCCAAATTTAAGGTGTCATCAGTAAGAAAGGGGTGAATCTACCGAGTACTACAACATATATTCCGGGATTTTTAATATCGATGACCTAAGGTCAGGTACGGAGCATGACCTCTCCGTTGGAAGTACAGGTGGAAAACAGAAATTCCTAGATATTTATTCAGATACACAGAATAATATATTGCTGTATCAAGACAGAAATTGAAAGAGAAATCAACGTCAACAGAAATTGTGTTGTATTTGTGTAGATAAAACTGAGAATACCTTCATTGTCCCAAAATCGTAGTATCCTGGGCTCCTTTCTAGGTTCCTGTTGCAATGTATTACCCGTGACCTCTGAGAGGTCATCTGGGCTACTTCAATAGATTTTCAGACTTGGGTCAATACATTTCAGGAAATGGCGATAAAACTTTTATGTTGATACCATTTCGTTGAGATTGCTACTACGAGTCGATTATTGTGCATATTGACTTTGCTAGATTAGATAGTGACCTTGACCTGCACTGATATGTGACCTGATGACCTGATTGTGACCTGATGTGTGTGATCAATGGTCGGGAATTCTTGTCACCAGTTGAAAAAATTATGGATCGAAATCAACCGACTTCTAAATTTTACAGGCCCAAAAATGTTTCCATAATTTACACTATCCATCTTAAGGTCCCGATCGTAATTGACAGCGATTTGATGCATTTCTCGTGAAATTGTTTTAAGTTTGTGATTTTAAAGTAATGGTTTGGTCGTTACTTTTTCAGATGTTATCACTGGGGCATTCCAGGACAAAACGACCAAAAATATTTCAATTTGACACCACCATGTCTAGAAAAAATCTGAAACTTTGTCTCTGGTTTTTTTGGGCCAGGAACACGCCTGTGAGAATCTTAGCTCCCTCCGACCAACGGTGACCAAGATATAGCTCGAGGCATTTTCGGGAGGTCACCTTGTAGACTCATCTTTGATGCTTCATAACTCCAAAATGCATTGCCTGATTAACAAGTTTTGTATATCATTGAACTCGTCTTGAACTATACAATATTTCAAAAATTCAAAATTTTAAAACTTTGACTTTTAATTCGTTTGACCTTTTCTTTTTGACCTAGCTTGACCTTTTCGCAGTTGAAATTGCCCTTTTAGACACCTCAAAAATTTTGTTTCATAAAATATCGTTCGATAAAAAAATACGAAAATGCGTTCTTGCTATAAATTTCAACTTTTTAGCACCTAAGGTAGGTATGCAGACGGTTTTTTGCCACTGCGGTAGTACAGCCTTATGTTTAACACCGCAAACAAAGCGATTGCTTTTGTAATCGTATGCTTACAATCATATTCCATTGTCTTTACGAAATTTTCATCGTGCAAGTGTCAGATTTATGAAAATTAACACGCACCCACACGAGGGGTGGGCAACCGGTCTTCTCAGGTTTCTACAGGTAGTAAAAAACACCTTCGCGCAGCGCCACCGTACTTCATGTACCTCTAACTCGACATTTTTTCAACTTTTGGCAAAATAATTTAGGCAAACTGGCAGGTGGTAGGTACCGTAAATACCGTAGGTTAGCTGGCAATTGACTGGTAAGTGGGGGACCTGAGGTAGATGACCGTCGTTATGCCTTGTGGGGCGTTCAACTTTGGTTCCTTAATCAAACCTTCATCGTGGGAGTTACTCGTTTGGATGGTGTGGTCGGGGTCTCCGTAAAAAGTCCCTTGATGACTCTAGTGAGACTCCGACTCCTAAAACTGAACTGGCAACAACTTGGACAAGATTTGTAGAAGAAAAATAGCAGCAATGAAAAGTGATAGAAAGGGATCCATTGTTTCTATGGGGGCGAGGGCAAAGGAACTTATTAGTAATGGGCCTTGCAGCCTTAAACGAAAATTTGCATGGATGTCGCGACTTCATCAATAATTTAAACAAGTATAACTTATCCTATAAGCACCACTAACTCACACATTTACATCGTTCCCGGAGATGGAAAAATGTATCAATACTAGGTGACCCAGTGCAACACAGCATACGTTTGAGAGGATTCATACAATGTAAAAAAACGTCTGAAAGGCTTTCATTCTCAGAAAGCAATTTCAATCGGCTCATATATGCAAAAAATGTTCTGAAATCATAACGCATTCGACTTGGTCACTTGAACAGGTTGCCTCACATGATATTTTTAAAATGTGATCGTTTCATAGCCGATACGGATCCCAGTTCAAACGCTACTTCGAAAGGCTTTTGTTTGGTGTTTTTTATTAGGGGTGGACAAATTTGAAGCAATATCGAGAACCACTACGTGAAAATAAATAGCAAAATGTATCTTGTGTTTTGCCCTCTCGCAGGTCGTTTGAACTACATTGCACCAATAAGTAGAATTTGAAATAAAAAGAAAACATTCAGAGGATGTTTTACCACTTTTACCACTGTTTCCCACGGTTCATTGGAGGTGGTCGGGCACCCACAAACAGATATAATTCCACACTCCTGGTGCCTTGTATAATCATTGAAGAATAAGGGAATACATTGAGATGGCTTCAATACTGACACTGACTTTGTCAGTTTGGGAGTGACACCGCTAAATAGCCAGTTTTAATCACTACCGACAATGTTACATAAGAGCGTTTGGTCGTGTCACCTTTGAGGTTGCTCGAGGTCAAAGTATTCCTTACAGGAAATAAGTGGAAACCTAAATATTGTGGCATAAAGCTGACAGAGGAGAGACGTAGAAAAAAATGTTCAGCACCATTGGAATGCTCTTGTCGAGCCCAATCGGATTATATATCTTATAATCTCGTCTAGTCTAATTTCAAAATAAACCTGCTTTGACCGGGAGCCGGGCTTAGGTCTGTATTACAAAATAATTTTAATTAAACTGCAGTGGCAAGTCAGACACGACAACGTAAAAATAAAACCTCCACCGCAATTCTCGACAATTCTCAATTCTCGCATGTTATCAAAATTTACTAATTGTCCCATGCATTTCTAATGGAAAGATAGTGACCCTGACCTTGTCCCAGGCTATCAATATAGAAATCCTGCAAGGCTAAATTATCTTGCTCAGTGACCTTACTATGTGATGTGAATCTAAGCACGATAGGTTAGATTTGATCTTACTGATGTACCTCCAAAGTTTTTTTCGAAGTTAGGTCTCTTGACCTGGGTTGGCAGTCTGACCTGGTATGACCCAGACCTAAAATTTTGCCAGAAGCTGTAAAAATTTTGAGTTATCGGTAGATGAAGTACGGTGGCGCTGCGCGAGGGTGTTTTTTTTTACTACCTGTAGAAACCTGAGGAGACCGGTTGCCCACCCCCTCGTGTGGGTGCGTGTTAATTTTCATAAATCTGACACTTGCACGATGAAAATTTCGTAAAGACAATGGAATATGATTGCAAGCAACCGATGACAAAACAATGGCTTTGTTTGCGGTGTTAAACATAAGGCTGTACTACTGCAGTGGTCAAAAACCGTCTGAATACCTACCTTAGGTGCTAAAAATTTGAAATTTATAGCAAGAACGCATTTTTTAATTTTTTATCGAAAGATATTTTATGAAGCAAAATTTTTGAGGTGTCTAAAAGGGCAATTTCAACTGCGAAAAGGTCAAGCTAGGTCAAAAAGAAAAGGTCAAACGAATTAAAAGTCAAAATTTTTAAAATTTTAAAATTGTCTTTTTCAAAATAATGTAGAATTCCGGACGAGTTCAATGATACATAAAACTTGTTAATCAGGCAATGCGTTTCGCAGTTATGAAGCATCAAAGATGAGTCTACAAGGTGACCTCCCAAAAATGCCTCGGGCTATATCTCGGTCACCGTTGGTCGGAGAGGAGCTAAGACTCTCACAGGCGTGTTCCTGGCCCAAAACTACCCCGGAGACAAAGTTTCAGATTTTTTTCTAGACATGGTGGTGTCAAGCCTTGGTCGATCTGGCCTGGAATCCCTCCCTACTTCTATTTCAAATTTCGAATTAAAGCAAATCGTTACCAAGAATCCTTAGTATCGTGATCGAGATCATGAAGAAGGTATATACATATATGGCGTAACCTTTTTTCGCATTACGCTACGATACGCTAAATTTTGGCGTAGTACGCTACAGAATTCGCCCAGCTACGCTATGTTTCATTTCCAGAGCTACGGCTACGGAAAAGTAATTTCGTAACGTAGCGTAGGCCATGTATGCTGATAAGCCCATTTCTTCTGTACAGAACCTATGTTTTCTATCTAAATATATTTAGCATTAAGCCATAGGTGAAGCATAACAGGACATGAAACCCAAAAACCATATTTTAAAGATTTTAGGATGGGTCCCATCACTGTTTGTGCGTTAAGAAGCGCAGTGGGAAGGGATCTATGGTAAACGCGCAGTGGAGAGGGTCCTAAAGTGCCCCTCCTCCCCGAGATCTTGGAACCAATAGCGATAGAAAATGCCCTTTGGGGGGTTTGTGGAGGTAATGTTGATTTACATTATGATCAATTTTTATTGATCTAGGTTAAATATTTAACGTCAAATAAGGTGGTAAATTTCGAGTCTTGGTTCAGCAGGGGACTCAGTGGGAAGTGCCGTAATTATATTGAAAAGCCGGGAATACACTGAAAGCAGACTATGTTCATGAAACAAAGGTCGCACGAAATGTCATCTGGACTTTACCCCCACGTCAACGCAGGTGCACTAAGCTTGACCCTCATCACACTAGATGACCTTGAAAGGATCCTATTTTCGCTGCCGAACAAGAATTCTCGCGTAACTGGCGACATACCACTCAAAATTGTAAAATTTTGTTTTGGTATCGTTGGGCGCTCATTATTGTAAATAATAAAATGTAAAATAGTTACCGAAACAGTACCCTCCAGCTGGAAGCGGGCAGAAGTCATAGCACTTCATAAAAAGAATAGCCCTACAGATCACGTGAATTTTAAAGCGCGCCCCACCGGGGGTCGGCGCCACCTTCGCCCCACCGGGGGCCATCGATGGCCCCCTCTAACTCCGAAAATATGGGGGTTAGCGCAAATCTGCGAAGTGTATTTTAAAGCTCGCATAAATTCGGTAAGAAATTACTCTGTATGTTTAAGCGCTCAGGTCTATGGTTTTACTTCCAGAGGTCAAGTTAGGTCACGATGGGCTATTTTCACTAAAATATTCAATGCTTAAGAAAACTGGGCATAGCTCTTATGTCATTAGAGCTATTGGGATCTGGTAAAGTACATTTGATAGAAAATATCAGGCCTTATTCCACTAGGTGAAACGTAATGACCCCCGCCAGTGGTTTGACCTCCAGAGGTCACGTCATGACCCAATATCACCTGAGGTCACGAAAGGTCAGAAAGTGACATTGCCGTATATCAAATGAAAGCCAGTGACAGACCTACACGATGGTGTTTGACTCAGCGCTCTAGCTTTATCAGGTCAAAAGTAATTTTCAAAATCTGTTTTTGAAACCTAGTGACCTTGGATGACCTTGGAGAGGTCAAAGGGCATATATGGCGCCTAGCGTTCGTGAAAGGATGTCCAAGAATGCTTTTCCGGGCAAGCTGAGCATTTGCAATCGTTTTTGTCGCTTTTAGATCATAAGACAGTTTTTACCCATGCTTTGTTAATGGGAGAGGTCACTTCATGACCGGACCTCAGGTCACGAAAACCGAAAATTCCGGATATACATCTTGTAGACCCTGGAGGGGTCATTAATTCTAGGAAGTTGAAATTGATCTACTAAGAAATGTAGCCCTTATAGAGTTCAAAAGTTGAAGTGAGGTGTCCTTGGTTGACCTCGCCTGGTGACCTGACCTTGGGTGACCCGGGGCAAAATATTTCAGGGGTGGTTGGAAAATGTTGGGGGAAGATAGAGCCCTCAACTGCGGTGCTGCGCCTTGTCGTTTTTCTGCTATCCCGAAAAAAACCTTAGAGGGCCATCGATTCCCCCGGTGGGGCGAGTTTTAAGCTAATAATAGTACTACCTGCAATTTTCAAACTCATCTAGAAAGTAGTACATATTCAGCTCACAACCTACCTAAAAATTATGTCAGTTTTCAATCCGGATCAGCAAGGCTTTATGTCAGGGCATTCAACAATTACAGCTTTGTTAACTGTAGCTGACGAAATTTTAAATGGAATGTATAGACCAGAAATATCACTCATTGCACTGATTGATTCAAGTCGCTGCTTTGAATTGGTAGGTCACAAAACAATCCTCTCAAAACTTGAACTTCTGCAGGTTGCTCCGGGCTTGTTCAACAGTTACTTATGCGGTCACACACAACAAGTATGAATAGGATGAAATGTCATCGAAACCCCTTCGATTACTATAGGCACTTTCCAAGGTACCGTTTTAGGAGCGTTGTTGTTGAACATTAATGGCATCTCATCGCACATACCGTCTTTTATAAACGGATTTCGGATCACTTTCGTGCGCTACGCCGATGACACTCGGCGGGCCATTACGGGACCACGCAGACGGGTAGCCGAAACGCAGGAACCTATGGATATCGTTTAAGAAGAACTAAACACCTGGTTTTTGCAACATGGAATGATGGCGAATGCAGCCAAAACTGAGTTATTACCGTGTAGTGATCAGCGGCAACATGACCGACTGCCAGAACGTCCGAAAAACACAGTTTATGGGGAAACCACTAGAATGCGTAGACAAAGTAAAACATTACGAGTTATTATGGACTCGAATCTTACATGGAACCAGCACGTGAACCATTTCGCAGGCCGATGTTTTGGGATATTTTTAGGACTACTTCATGCCAAACATGTTTTTCCAATAAATGTGTTACCCCGTCTCATTGACGCTCTTGTATTTTCACTTGTTCGTTACTGCGTGCAAGTTTATGGAAGTGCAAACGTGAGTGGTTTGATTCAGCTACAGAACGTTTTCAATTTTGCTGCACGTTTAATTTCCGGCCGAAGACAATTCCAGCATAAATCAGACGTTATTGAACAGCTCGTATGGTCTACGGTGCCTCAGTGAGTTGCATATCTTGATCTTTGTTTGACTCACAAAATTATAAAATCAGACTTACATCTATCCCTGCGGTGTAAGCTTTCGTACAATCACCAAAACGTATCTCAAGAAACCTCTCCCCGGATCGCCCCAGAAATAACCAATGGTAAGTAACCATTGGCTTGTCATGGTTATTAGCCATAAAAAGCGGCTCTTTTCACATCGAGCTGCGATATTGTACAAACGAAACGCAGTTCCGAACGGATTCACCTGTTTTAGTGTACCTGCTTTTAGAAATGAAATCTGGAACAGACTGAAGCGCATGTACTCTGACTGTTTTATGACTCTTTTATGTTATATTGTGTGCTTGTGTATGATTTTTTATTGCCCGTACAAACATGTATGATGATGGTTCATGAATAGCCCTTTTTAGTGGAAAAACCAGATACCGTGCAAATAAATAATTTTTTGGGCCAAGGTCATCTAAATTCATTGACCTCTGACGTCACAATGCTTTATATTCCCAATAATTTACACTAAAACTGAAACTACAGCAACCGTTGGGCGAGAAATAAAGATTTTACATCGACCAGTGTCCTTGGCCCTGAAATTGAGTAACCTTAACTATGATGTCATAGACACATACTGAGTAACGTCATCTGGCTGAAGGCACTGTGGACAATGACCTTCAAATGCTGTTACGACCTTGGTCTAAGACCTTGTGTTTTGATCTTAACCTTTATGCGAAGTGAACTCGACACTGGTGCGTCCACGCGATTGTGGGGATCCCAGATTAAAGGTCTGATTTTGCAGGCCTATAGTTAAAAAATTATCTAGCGATTTAAAAATACCGATTTAATGCAGCCATCAATTAACCCAAATCTACCAAGTAACACCTTCTTGCTGGGAACGGTTTTTTCGTCATCTTGGAAAAATAGATGGCAACACTTCAGGACTCCCTCCAATGCGTGTGGTAATTGTAAATGCCAGTTCAGCGATTTTCATACAGGAAAGCATAGCCTGGATCCATTTCGTTTGCCAATAATTGGCGTAAGAGTTTTTTTGTGCCCGGCAGTAGAGCCTGTCGTCCAGAAATTGCCGGCTCCCCATTTACTTTAAATCCAGAATTCCACTCGTGTAACCGAATTCCTTTCCTGCAATATGTAGCATATCGATCGTCGAATCAGTGACGCAAAATCAGTACAATCCGGAAGGAGCACTGAACGAGGGGCGGGGGTGGATTCTAGATTACTTTCAATTTGTGTCGTTAAATAACAGGACGAACACAACGATCCCAGGCATGTATTTACCAGAAGTGTAATACATGTTTCACAAACAACGGTGCACCCTACGGTTTCAAAAACAACGGTGCAGAGCTAGTTGCACTCTATGCATATGTGTGTCAATGCGGGTTGCCTGAATTAATGGTGAAAATCTTTAGATGAATGTCGTGAAGCAAACCGTTACACTGCCGTCACCCCGACCAATGCTCTTGCTGTCACTCGTCTACATATGTTCGCACAGCAAGCGGATCAACCTCTCCTTATCGCAGCAAACAGAGCTGTTTGCTGTTACTTTGAGTTTAGCTCTACACTAACTTTTGTGTCGCCTCAGGGAACGGCTCTGGGGCATAGGCAGATTCAGAGTGCGTGAGACGCACGCTTCCACCGATCGATTGTTGGTGCCCTTCCTTCCATTGCTTCCTCCAACTACCATTCCTCTACCTCCCACTGCCATTCCTCTGCCTACCCCTATGCCCTCCTTCTCCTCCTCCTCCTCCTCCTCCTCCTCCTCCTCCTCCTCCTCCTCCTCCTCCTCCTCCTCCTCCTCCTCCTCCTCCTCCTCCTCCTCCTCCTCCTCCTCCTCCTCCTCCTCCTCCTCCTCCTCCTCCTCCTCCTCCTCCTCCTCCTCCTCCTCCTTCTCCTCCTCCTCCTCCTCCTCCTCCTCCTCCCAGCAATCCAGAATCCTGGAGTCGCCTGTGCTTTCAACCAGGGCTACGGCCCGTTGAAATGCGTCGGTGCTTTGAGCGGACTGAGAGCATGCCCCGAGGCAGTGATCGAACTGCGCCCGTGGTCGGTGGACGTCTCTGAAAACGTGTCCGGCTCGTCGGGAAGTTTTCCAGTCTGGTCTGGGGTTGTGCTTATGGAAGCTTGCTAGCCAATACGAGTCCCTCTTAAGTTAATTTGTGAGTTGAAAAGCCTATGTTGATAAACGCTGTAGCTGTTTGTTGACCAGGGTGACCGTAGTTAAAAATAGTTTTCAGAGCCATATTACGTGGCACAACTGCTAAAGCGTACAGTCGAGAAATAATCCTGCGATAGAAGAAATAACAAAAGCGTAAGAAATAATCCACGTGATAGCCGTTTCAGCTTTGAAAGCGAGTGAAGCTCATTTTCTTCAGCTGAAGAGAGCTTTTCTTGTCCAAGCAGCCCCAAATGTTTGCATGATTGAATGGGTCAGCATGGTTGACATCAAGAGCACAGTGTCGGTTGTGGTTGCACTGATGGTTGGAGCACTGGCTGGAGGACTTGTCGGTCACTTTGCCGTGCCTTCCAGAGAAAAGGTGAGCTCGGGGGTTGTGAGTGGTGCGCCATGTTCGACATAACGTTTGCGACAGGTTTAAATGACTTTCAAAACAGCTCTAAACTGCCTCACCTCTAGGATTTACTGTGAACAACTTACTTAACTTACTTCTCCCCTCTCTAATGTTTAAGTCCAGACTTCTGATTTTGCATGAATGCTTGTAATTTTCCGAACCTGATGTCGCTTGAAGTTTCTCTTCCTTTCCCACTGTCTGTCAGGGAGGGGGTGGTTACGGTAGGTAATCGGGGTATGGTACGTATGTTTAATAGGAATTTATGTTTCTTTAAGAAAAACATCACTTTTGGGGGAGCTTGCGATGGATTCTAAAATTTGTATGATCGTGCATAAATTAGCTGTAATATTCAGGATCCTTTGATTTTATATGACGAAGCCGCCCCGGAAGCTCAGTTGGTAGAGCTTTGGGCCCTGACTCGCCCAGAAAACCGTGCAGTGGCAGTCTAACGGTGATAGCTCGGTTCCTTTGGGACGCTCCGGCGCTCAATATTTCCCCGACGTAGGTTGAATGTCAACTGACTGGTGAAAGGGTGGCCTGAGCAGGGCAGCCGTCCGTGTCCTTTGTGTGACGTTAAACCTTTGGCTTATAAACGAGCCCGTCAGTGCGGGAGTTGCTCTCTCGTATGCTGGGGCCGGAGGTTTTGCTACAAATCCCTTGATGACGTTAGTGAGCCGTTGACCCCAAAAACCGAATCTGTAATAACCTTTACAAATGTACTTAGAATGCCTGGCAAGCCCTATTTTTAATGTAAATATTTCTTTTCACCCATGATTATATATATATATATATATATATATATATATATATATATATATATATATTCACGTCCCTGCACCATTTCGGCATATTCCTAGGGGCACCTCTCCCGTTCCACCCCCGTCCCGGGGGCCTCCGAGTCACCTTGGCCCTGGTGGGGGGGGGTTTCAAACACCCCTCGAACTCGGCTCTGATGCGGAATAGCGAAAAAACTCGAACGCTGTTGGATAGCTCATACAAATTCATGACGAATAACTTTTGGGCAAAGTTGCGGAATTGATCAAGGATAAGGTGTGCCAAGTACGGCGGTGCTTCGCGCCGCCGTTTTTTCAGCCAACCAGAAAAATCTGAGAGGGGTGTTCAAACACCCCCCACCGGAGCGAGGGTTAACTGTAGCATGACATTAGGTGTATCATATTTTAATATAATTGCATTGTATTGCTACAACAAACAGGGGTAACCCGAAGGAGGGAGGGAAGATCCCCAAGCTTGAACAAGTCTATGCACTTTCACAGCGAACCCAGAAATTCCAAAGGAATGTCTGTGCTCCAGCCGTATATCCGCCACTGAATGAAACCCCAACAACAGAAGCCCCCACCCCCGGCACTCGGCTCTCCATCCCCTGAACTTGTTTCCCTCTCCCTGAACTTGTCTTCCCTCCCACGAAACTTGTCTCCCCTGCACTTGTCTCCCCTCCTCTGAACTGTGTCCACTCCTCCTCTTGTCTCCCTGCACTTGTCTCCTTCCTCTGAACTAATGGCTTCTCCCCCTGCACTTGTCTCCCTGCACTTGTCTCCCTGAACTTGTCTCCCCTCCCACGAAACTTGTCTCCCCTGCATTTGTCTCCCCTCCCTCTGAACTAGTGTCCACTCCCCTTCACTTGTCTCCCCTGCACTTGTCTCCCCTGCACTTGTCTTCCCTCCCACGAAACTTGTCTCCCCTGCATTTGTCTCCCCTCCCTCTGAACTAGTGTCCACTCCCCCTTCACTTGTCTCCCCTGCACTTGTCTCCCTTCCTCTGAACTAATGGCTTCTCCCCCTGCACTTGTCTCCCCTGCACTTGTCTCCCCTGCACTTGTCTTCCTCCCACGAAACTTGTCTCCCTGCATTTGTCTCCCCTCCCTCTGAACTAGTGTCCACTCCCCCTTCACTTGTCTCCCCTGCACTTGTCTCCCTTCCTCTGAACTAATGGCTTCTCCCCCTGCACTTGTCTCCCCTGCACTTGTCTCCCCTGCACTTCCTTTCACTCTGAATTAGTCTCCACTCCCCCTGCACTTGTCTCCCCTTCCTCTGAATTAGTCTCCACTCCCCCTGAACTTATCCCCACTCTCAAACGCGCTGGGCCCTTGGCGGAGCTCCTGAGTGAACGGGCGCCATATTTTGTATTAATTAATTTTGTCCAAGTTATTTTCAGTTCGACTGTTGGAGTCGGAGTCTCACTGAAGTCATCAAGGGACTTGTCATGGAGGGTTGATTTATGGTTGATTTAGAAGCCAAAGTGTAACGTCCCACAAAGCACAGGGACGGCCGCCCCGCTCAGGTCACCGGGGACCTATGTGACCGGGGAAGGCGGTGCGCCCCTAAACCCCGATGATGTTGATAAACCCCAACGGTGTTGATAAACCCCGATGGTGTTGATGATACCCTGGAGTGATCTGAGAGATTCTGCCGCTGTGGTGGAGGTCGGAGCCTGTTGAATGACGTGGTGGTGCCGATGGTTTCAACTAAAAGGACGACGTTGACTAGAGTTATCAGATAGCACCGATACTTCGTCTTAAATGTAAGCCCACATCTGATCAACCTCTTCATTAAAAAAATGTATCTGATAGAACAATAATTTTTTGGAAGCTGCCCATAAAAATAGAATGGCTAAAAGGCCTAAAAATGACCAAGCTATGATGCTAATGCAGCTTCTTTGCCTTTCAAAACTCCCCCATATTCAAAATCTTGCCGAATGATGCCAAATTCACGTATGTATTCGCTTGCTCAAACCTGTCGCTGTGAAGGTAGTCAGGTTCCCAGCCTCCGGTTTTAATAAAGGAAGTTAACAGAGCTTTGGCCGTAGTTTTTCGGTTTTAGAATAATTAATTATTCATCTTATTATTCAAAGGCAGCTCTACAACATTTACCTTCTTCTAGACTTGTTGAAACTTTCCTGTGTTCCATGCAACTTCGCCAGGATTTCGCCACTTTTTCCCAACGGGCTGAAATTTCTTAACCCGTTGAGATTTGGTTCGGGTCGGAACCATGGCGACGCTGCTTAAGGTCAGTTGCTGGAGTTAACCACGCACCAGCGGCCAAATATATTAGGCGTCATCAACTCCACCATGCAGACGGGAGGGGGATTGTACATCAGGTTGTTATTAGGAAACCCCCCGGGTCTTGAACCTGGGACCTCTGGCTCAGGAGACAAGCGCTCTACCACCGAGCCACTTTTATTCGGCGACGCCGCCTCTAAATTGCTGAGGGGTCTTTGATATTCTCAAGTATTTTATTTGTATAATGGCCACTTCCAACAGGCACACTTGCACATTTACAGGGAGTATTGGCGTGGGTGTTAAAGGATCCTCTCTACCGGGTCAGATCGGACATGGAAGGTGGTTTTCCGCCGTGAGAATTGAACCTACGTTAATCCATGTTCTCCGATCTGAAAACGAGCAATGAAGCGACTAGGCGCCGTCCCGGCCCCCGTACTCCTATAGTATAGTCGTATTTGCGGTTGGACTATATTTAACCTGCTGGTGGAGTAAAGCAATATTGCCAAATTCAGATAACCCGGTCTCTACTGCTGTTTGATCTACATGAAAAGCACTGTGTGCCCACCTCCTTTGTATCGCCGTCTCATCCGATTACAGTATTATGCATCTCCGCCTTCTTCCTGAAAAAAAAACACTCTCTACCATATCAAAGTGAGTTTGAACCTTATAGAATGGGCATTGCATTTCAACGGGGACAGAGTACTGGTAGCTAGTTTATAGCTATTTTCTATGCATGTTTGAAGTGCAGTCATTTGAAAACTGTTTACCTAGGCGTTTAATGTGTTGCATTTGTTACAGAAGGGCTACACGCCAGTGGCAAAATAAAGAACTGGAATAGACATACACTGACACTTTTTCTGAAAAAGAACTTATACCGGAACATGACAAAGCCACCCCAAAAATCGTTCCAAATGTGTAGGAGTGTCCAGTAGCGCACCCAAGAGGGGGAGGCTCGGGCACCCAAACACTTCGACTCCAAAGTGCTGTCCCCTGCCCATATCGGGCGACTTCGGCGCCCGGCATGGGTTTTGGTAATAAATTGACGACCGCCACCGTCCATCGAGGGCAGAAATGAGCATCTGTCGTTTACTACCAGTTCTACTCTCACCTTGCCACCCATGCCCAAAGCGTGCCGCCCCTGTGTTGAAGCATTCACCCAATATGTAACCAAGCCGCCCCTGTTCCGAAACGAGAGAGAGATAGAGAGAGAGAGAGAGAGAGAGGGAGAGAGAGAGAAAAAAATTACATGTTATCTTTTAACATCGAAATGCCAGACCTAGAGCAATAATGTTGTCCATGGAACATGCCCGGCTTTTAAGCACAATTCCTCCTTTCAGCGAGGGTACAAAACGATACTTGCCTGAGCCCTCTTGAGCTTTCTTTGCTCCGGATACCGCATGAGGTCCGCCACGGCAGAGGATTTCTATGTGCCAAAGTAATTATTTGGCAAAAACGAAATTAAAACCTTGGAATGTTTCGGAAACGGTTAACAGTTGTACAATAGAGCTAGAGTAAAGTCATATACAACAAGTGAAAGCCCTGAAACACACCTATGCCATGTGATCTAACGTGCATTGCTCTGACGTCACTGCAATCTGCCGTCTCCTATTGGCCGGATAACACCGTTTTTCCTGCGTGCATCCGCCCATTGAGTCACCGAGAAGGTGTTAAGGAAAACCTACCGTTGTAAACAATGGTTTTTTAACCATAAGGGATGGTGACTATCTCCACCACAGTGCACCTGGAGCAGCTAATGAGACAGAAGAAACGCCACTTTGCCCCCGGTGACGCGCAGTACCCTTCTCCCGCCGCCTGCCCCATATGGCCGGTAGTGCAATGCGGTAAGCCGATTATGTGCATCTTAGAGACTTATTAGCCGCGATTTTTCGACCCGTTCTTTTTATTGATAAATTCCCCTGGACTAGTCGGTACATCACCCCGGTGAAATGTAATAATAATGATTTTGGAGCTTATTGACACACCAACTGCGAGCACTCCATGTTTTTTCTCCAACTTTTCCTGCTTGGCTTCTCGGGAGCCGCATTGCTCCTTGCTCAGGGAATACGCCAGGCTATGAGCCCGGGTCGGCCGCGAGGAAAGCGAGCTTGCTGACCACTACACCGCCATCGCGCCACATACAAAAAGCATGGGGGGGATTCGGGGGATCAGAAAGCGCCGGCGTTGATGAGCATTAGGTGATGAGTAATGAAAATGAAGCGGCGGCACCGATGGACGCGAGACCAACCGATGCATCCATGTGCGGAGAATTTAGCAACAGCTCAGTGTTTTGACTTTTGTCACCCAACTGCGTTTCACGCTGATGTTGGCCTCACTGGCCCGTTATATCTTGCAGACTAATCATCGAGCCCTCGCTAGGAGCAGCAATAAAATTGAAGTCCCCATTTATATGACTTTGATCTGTAATACAGGCTTTTCGTGACACAAATGGCACTGGTAATGCACACCCGATATCGACACAAATGTTTGAAAATATTGAGCGAGTGTCTTCTAAGAACGTAATCATAATTACATAATCACGTTTCAGCCCATTCAGCCTTGTAGGAAGTTAAGACCACGCTTCCTCAATTTCGTCGGCATAGCCATCAACAAAGAGAATCGAAGACCTCGCACGTACTGCGCGAAAGGACACTTTATGCCAGCCACGATAAGGTTGATGTATTTGTTGCCATACTGGCAACAAAGAAAAAAGAAAGTACGCAGGAGTGCGATACACCCACAAAGTTATACTTTCTTTTCACTGAAGCTATCCTCATCATGGGTGAACCTCGTGTAGATTCACCCTGTGTAGATATCCTGTGATGTGCTGATGTGCTATCTGCACATCAGGCAGCGGCGGATCTAGCCGGCCAGTTTGGGAGGGGCAAACCGAAGTCAAAAGTCGAAAAAAGGGGCGCGGACGAAGCTGCGCGCTGCAATATCAGTTCCAGGTAGAATTCTGACTTTTTGAGGCGAAAAGAAAAAAACGTCACGGGGTCCAAAAATGTGGACTCAGTTACTTCTTTCCTATCCGAGGCCCAATATTTAACCTGAACTTCACTGTTCTGTTTGAAGTTGAGAGTTGAAGCACCAAAATCTTGCTTATAAACTAAAAAGGAGTCGGGAGAGGTCGATCGCTTGGGGGCCAAACATAGTTTTGCCCCGAGCTTTTCCGTTGGGGGGGGCAAATGCCTTCCCCCTCCCACATGACCCTTGGATCCGCCACTGACATCAAAATATGTTTCAATGTCTCAAATGCGTTCGCTGCAGTATCTACTGTTTCTAACTATTGGTAAAATGTGATAAATGCACTGCATTTCATTGTCTGATGCGTTGCATAGCACATTTCTTGACTTGAAGCTCAAACAGAGTATTTATTAGATTTCAGTATCCCATAATACAAAATGATGTATTTCGTAGATGCATTCATATTTTGCTACTTTGATTGAATGATGAAACAATTACACAAAAAATGTAAACACTTGCAACTTAGATATCGAGAAAAACTATAAATCAAGGAAAATAGACATTTGTAGGGAATAAGTATGCAAAATAACTGTATACCATCAAATCGATTAAATTTTTGTAGCCGGTGGGAGGAAATTGAAATTCGCCTGCGCTTGAAACTCCCTGCTTCTCGATACGACAGTTTTCATTAACCACCATCCCTTATTCCCGGTAAACGCCTTGAATGAAAGAATAATAAAAACCTATTGTGGCAGCACACAAAAAAATAAAACTATAAAAGCGATACAAACCCTAATAGCGATAAAGATCCATAAACCATCCACAACATAAGATGCAATCACTGGCTCATACACAACTACAATGAGACGACATAGGTTTTCACTTTTCCACGAAACGATTGCCAGGTATTTGAAAATACATCTGCGGCCGGGCACATGCGTAAAAACATATTCAGCTGCCTCGGAAGCCTTGTAAATAGACCTTCCTTTACAGTGCCAACCCTTGCATAAGGTACACTTAGCAGGGTCCGTGGTTGCTGACGGGTGACACGATTCGGAACATGCAAGTGGAAGGACCTGAGAAGAGAGGAAGATGAGATTCGTCCTTGAAAAATATTTTGGATGAACATGAGATCGTGTTTCTGTCGCCTAGCACTTACTGAAACAAGGTCAAAGTGCCTCAACAGGTCTGTGTAGGCCAGTGATGGGGATCGCTGGTGACTGTGCGCATTGAGCCACACTAAAAACTTACGTTCCGCGCGGCTCAGTGGGTTAAGTTTAGGATGCAACCGCTTCATTCCACACAACGCTACAGTACTCCAAGTTCGACTGCACATAGGCAAATTATGAAGTTAAGACAGACGAAACGCTGAGGTCATTCATTTGGTCATTTTTTTTTAAAATGACCAAATTAATGAAACTTGATCACTTACAAAATTCAAAACTCATTGGCGCTAATTTCGTGGCTACCCTAACAAAAAGTTCATTTTTGTAAGGTTGAATAGCTGAGGGATGACGCATTAATGTGCAATAAATTGGAAGTTTTCATAAAAAATTGGGCGACTACAGGTTCAAGATATTTACATACTTGGGTCCGGATCTTTCCCTTACAAAATTTTCAGGTTGGTAGTGCAAATTCAATTTTGGAGCTTGAAAAACTGGTACTCCAGAAGTCGTAGTGCCTCGTCAACAGCTTCAGACAGAGTTCCATCCTAGAGAGCGTGCCAGAGGTGGAAAACCTTGTCTTTCTGGACGTATAGTAGGAGACCGATTCTGAGCATTGGAGGAGACAGCTGGACAATATAAAGTATATGAAATGTCCAGGTAATTGGAGGAACACTGTCCACAGGTCACTCTTTGTTTCTCTGCCTACTTTCTTCCCTCAAACTACAACACCATCTTAATTAGTAACGTAGCACCTAATATTTGCACTTTTAATGGGCTCCAGTGGACCATAGATTTGCACCTCGAAATACCGGGAGAGGTTTCCTTAAAAAACCCTCCGGTAGGGGAAGGTTTCCCGCGCAGGAAAATCTTGTCTTCGCTGGCTGCGCCACTCCAGCCCCATTGCTTCAAGCTTGACTCGTGCGGTTACGTCTGTCTCCTGAACTGTCTCTTTTTGACAGGGAAGGAAAACCCCTACCAGCCCTTTCTCGGTGAAGTTTCTCTGGAATCTGGCAGGAGGGTCTGAAATGTGTGGATTCCAGTTTGAAGTTTGTTATTTTATGGCGGTGGCGCAGGATTGTGTTTGTCAAAGATGAGAGGAAGGGAAGAAGAAAAGCATTAGTAGCAAGAGGAAAAGAAATCGATTTTATTGTTTTTTAGATAAAGTTCGTTTTATTTTGGACGTGGGTCCATTCATGAGTGCCGACCACTGGAAAGGGTCGTGACACCTCCATCGAGGAAACGTGCCAGATGAGGTTATGGAGATTGCAAGTTTAATGGTGAGCTTCAAAATTTCAAGAGACATCAGTGGACCAAGCACAGCAGCCCTCCCATCCAGCTTGCTAATGTTTAGTTGTTTTTCCCTTTGTAGTCTGTCTGCTTAGGTATTAAGTGAATTTGTATAATCTAGGCCTTTAGTGCACAAACACCATCATCAGACAGTTTATTGTAATTAATCTAACAAGCTACACAATTATGAGTATTTTGCTGAAATGGAAGGCAAACATTTTCCTGTAAAACTTGCCAATGCTGCTTGTGGTTCTGGTGGTCATTGGGAATCCTGGATTGCTGCCTATAAGCAAGCTGAGCAAGATTGAAAAATAGAAAACAACTTGTAGGTGCTGGCTAGTTCTTCAAAATAGCATATGGAAGATTACCTAGGTATGTAGGTTAGATACCTGAGTGAAAATGTAGGTATGTGCTGTGCTGCTGTAATAAGTAAATTATTAATTGCACGAAGAAGCAACTTTCATCAGCAAAAGAAGCACATTCATCTACTTCATGCTGCTTGCCTTGCTTTTGTTCTGGAATCCACTTGATTTTATGTAAGAGCAGAGTAAGTACATTCTCCTGATTCAGGTGATGTATCATTTCTATGAAATACATTTCAATAAAATGGACATCTAACTATTCACTTATGTAATGCCATCTAATTCTGGAGAAGGCGTGATTGGTATTTGTTTTTTATTCCATAAACCAGTTCTCTTCTACAGCTTGAATAGCCCCAAAGTAATCATCCAGTTTGAAGTTTGGCACCGTTAACCAGACCCTGTGTATGTGTGTATGTGCCAAGACCAGTGTGAGTTGTGAAATTTTTGGAATATAAATTGGTCACTGGTGCAGGTTTGGGGAAAAGGGTGATAAGAGAGAGCCAATACAAAACAACGAAATTTTAGAAAAGGGAAAATTCAGGGAAGATCAAAATATTAGTTCTGTTTTTTTCCTTAAGGGAAGGGTCAGTGCATTTCACTTCCTAGATTGTTGTGTGGTGGTACAATTTTTCTGCAAGCTAGTGTGACTTGTCTAGCCTACTGTATCTACTAGGCAAGGATCTAGAAGGCAAGCATAATTAGCCATGACCTCCCAGAGGCACTCCTTTATCCCCCAACTAAAGCTGTAACTTCATGTTTGATCAGTAGGTATAGGAGTAAAACTGTCTAGAAATAAATCATATCCTTGTCTGTTCAGAAGGGGTATTTATAAAGATGATATTTACCTGGATTGGGATGAAAAATTGAAGGCATCTCAGTTGGGAGCATTAATGTTCAGTATTCAGCACAAATATTTTGTTGAGACATGTTTGACATATTTGATGGGCACTTCTATTTAGAATAAATTCGATATAGCTGATGTGAAGAATGAATTCACTGCACCAGCTTAATTCTGGCAGTCAGTGCCTCTGCCAATCAATATTTTTCTGCTCAACAAGATAAATTCTTCACCATAGATCAACCAGGGGCCACATTGATGAAAAAGTGAAGCTTCTTTTACAGTTTGAACCCACTGCTTTTCAAGGTCATGTTGCACCCAAATATTGTGTCATACCATGTTTGTATACTTGGAGGGGCTGTTTGGATTTAGATTATATGAAAGATTGATTCAATGCACCTGTTTAATTCTAGAAAAGAGATTCACTGCACCAGTTTAATTCTGAAGTCACTGCCTCTGCCACTAAACATTTTTCTACTCACCAACATAAGTTAGGCACACACAAAACCAGTCAAGGACACAAACAGCAATTTTTAAGCTGCATTGCTGCCATTGTTTGTGGTGCAATGGGCTTAGTCTGCAGTCGCTGTCCCTTGTAGCAACACAGTACGGTTTTGTGGTAAGTGTCTGAAGAGTTCAGAACACTGTGTGATATTTTGAAAGCAAATTTGACCGTAGTATCAAATTTCATGCCTGAAGAATTAACATGTTCTCTGCCGTCTTATGATCGCTAATTTTGATGTAAATGTGCAGGATATTTACAAAAATGTCGAGGAGACAGATCGTGCCTGCAAAAAGTTGGTAGGAGACGTGGACTTTTTCTCTGGAGCGTGCATTTGTTGCCGTCCACTCTGGAGACTCTACACGCAATACATCCAAAGCAATCGATTTCTGAGAATCCCCTGGCATATCTGGCATATCACTGTAAATATGACCGAGTCGTCAGAAACCTGATATTAACACGTGCGTTGTCGTGGGGCGGATACCCCCGGCCTCCTCGGTTTTTTTGGGAATAAAATAAAAACGGCAGCACGTAGCCCCGCTGTACTTGTACATTTCTCTTCTTATTTTCACAAATTAACCCACGCCCCACCGGGGGTCCGGCGCCACCGTCGCCCCACCGGGGGCCATCGATGGCCCCCTCTAACTCCGAAAATATGGGGTTAGCGCAAATCTGCAAAGTGCACTAGAAAGTTTGCGCGAATTCAGTAAGAAATTACTTCACATTTTTTAGTGCTCAGGTCAATGGTTTGACCTCCAGAGGTCAAATTAGGTCAAGATCGGCTATTTTCACTCAAATATGCAATGCTTAAGCAAACTGGGCATAACTCTTATGTCATTAGAGCTATTGTGGTCTGGTAAAGTATATTTGATAGGCAATTGGCAGTCCTTTTTCCGCTATGTGGAACGTAAAGACCTTCTGCCAGTGGTTTGACCTCCAGAGGTCACCTCGTGACCTAATATGGCCTGAGGTCATGAAAGGTCACAAAGTGACCTTGCCGTATATCGAATGAAAGCCAGTAACGAGACCAACACGATGGTGTTTGTTTCAGCGCTCTAGCTTAATTAGGTCAAAAGTTATAGTCAAAATACTGTTTTTGACCCCTGGTGACCTTGGATGACCTTGGAAAAGTCAAAGGGTAAATATGACCCCTGGGATCCGTGAAAGGGTGTCCAAAAACGCTGTTCTGAGCAGTCTGAGTATTTGCAACCATTTTTGTGGCTTTTATATCATGAAACAGCTTTTCCCTATGGTTTTCCAATGGGAGAGGTCGCCTCGTGACCTGACTTCAGGGCACGAAATCGAAAAATCCCGGATATACACCTTGTAGACCCTGGAGGGGTCATGAAGTGTAGGAAGTTTCAAATTGATGGACTTTGAAATGTAGCTCTTACAGAGCTCTAAAATTGAAGTGAGGTGACCTTGGTTGACCTCGTCTGGTGACCTGACCTTGGGTGACCCGGGGTAAAAAATTTCAGGGATGATGGGAAAATGATGCAGTAAGAGGTAGAGCCCTCAACCACGGTGCTGCGCCTCGTCGTTTTTCTGCTATCCCGGAAAAAACCTTAGGGGGGCCATCGATGCCCCTCGGTGGGGCGAGGGTTAACTCAAAATGTTATAGTTGGGTCATCTCCAGGTCAGGCATCAATGCAGGCCAAGTGACCTCACCTCAAAACAGTTTAAGATACCATTAGCCAGTACAGGGCGAACCTATCCGATTGAAACTCATGTTACATAATGGGCCCACTGAGTTCTACAAATATATTTCGGTATTTTTGATATCACTGACCCTAAGGAGTCAACGAACTATTGGTGGTACATTCGATCTAAACATTGCACCTTCTGCTGTACGCAAAGTGTCTAGCTCCGTTCCAATCACAGCACGAGCCAAGAACTCTCACTTAGAAATACTTTGAAAAATTGTTTAAACTGAATAACTTAGTAATGAATGGTGGTAAAGCGTTTATTTTAACGGAGTTATGCTCGCATCATCCTTGCGGTTCTAATGATATGCATTTTGACCTAAACTGACCCTGACCTGACCTTAGGTAAGGTCAAATCCTATATTCGACCTGATTTGACCTAGGAAGTTAATATTGTATATCATTCGATTCGTCCTGCTGCGAGGATTACAATGGGTTAGATATTTTTGTTTTATCTTCACTAGTTCAGATCAATAGACGGAAAACCTTCATTTACATGTTATCCTTATGGTAGCATGCCTTGACCTCAAGTAACCTAAAATGTTACCTGACAAAAAATAATCTAAATATTTTCTGTAGAGACTTGGATGGGCTATCCAACACCATTTACCGTTTTCCACTTTCTAGCGTTGTTCTCGAGATCTTAGGGGGTACCTGCCCCTCCTCCGTCGAAGCGAAGGTGGCTCAGACCCCCGTCAATGCGCCTCGTAAATTATAGGAGCTGAACACAAGGACGGACAAACCGTCGATATTGCTGTGACGTATCTATTCTTTTATGCTATCCAAGCCTTTTCCATAAGCAGGTATTCCCAAAAGTCAGAATTGCTGTTTGTTTGGCATTGTAAAGAAAATATGAACATGGAACAAAAAGTCGTTGCCTGTTTTTTGTTTTTGTTTGATATGTATCGTAATCAGCTATAAATCGCCTGTGAAGGGGAGGGCCATTTCATATGGCCACTCATCATCGGGGTGACACCGCCCCCTGAATGGATCTGTTGTTGTCGGGTGCCTTGAAGCGAGAACGTTTTAACATTATTTCATCTTCTCTGTGCGACTCATCCCAAACTCAGATTGCTCGAGGGCACGTTTCTGCATGACCTTTATGGGATTAACATGACCCCTGCGGTGTCACTTGCTGATATCTTACGCAATGATATTGGCCATGCAATTAGCGATTTCCACTCTCGGCTGTAGACGGCCGAAATGCGCGTTGCCAGGGCCTCACATTTTTGGGACGGGGGGTGGTGGGGCAGGCTGCAAGTTTGGTCCAAAACACCAATAGCTATTTCTTTCTTCTGGACTCAACTTCCATCTTTGTAGAACATGAAATCGATAGGTATTCTTGTACCCGCACATCGCAAAGCTGAGCTTGCGCTTTGCTCCCTATAAAGGAAACTGCAAACCGCACGGGAGAATACCTTCAGAGCGGCGGGTCAGTGACCGATTGAGTGCTGCCACTCGTCCGGCCCTGCCATCACACCTGAGAACAGACGAGATGTACAAGTATCGAGTGTGGCTATTAACAAGAAGTTGGTAATGCTATTGGGTGTAAACAGGATTTTTTAGAAATTCATAAAATAATTGTGTGCGGTTACGTAGGTTTGGAAATCAAGAAATCACATTTGTTCCACCTAAAGTCGCTCAGAACAGAAAAACAGCCTTTTTCTTACAATCTAAATTGTGATCAAAACAGATTATGACTCAATTTGGGTTAACCTAAACATCGCGTGTAATTACGAGGCTAGCCACTAAGGATGTTGCATGTAGCGTGTCAACGTTGCGAAAGCGATGCCATTGTTAACATATATCGCGTGACATGCGTGGCAGTCATATACCAATCAAATATTTGCAATCAGATTGAGAGTGGCTTGAATGGTTTGGTTTGAGTTCAGGTTATGGTTCGTGATTCAGGTTATTTTGTGACCTGAAGTCAGGTCACGAGGTGACCTCTCCCGTTGAAAAAAACTGTCTCATGATCTAAAAGTCACAAAAATGATTGCAAGTGCTCAGACTGCTCAGAAAAGCGTAAAGGATTGGTATGATATAGTATATCATACTAATCGTAAAAATGGCAAGTCGTATATCATTGATATACGACTTGCCATTCTTACGTCATATAGGGACATTCACCGCTCAAATAAATAGTTTTCAATGTCATTTGAATGTTATTTGAACATTTACATTATGCTCATCACTATGTCAAATTTATTGTTGTATAGTGTTTCGTTCCTAAGTAAGAGACAAAACCAAATGATGAAATCGTGACATCCGGGGATCTCTGGTGAACTCTTTTTTTACATTCCTCAAATCGATTGACATTCTGGCATTTTTTTCTTCTCAAGAACCTCCGCGCCATGTCTAGAAACCTGCTCAAGCTCTTCTAGAAACCGAGTTGCCAATTTACGCCCTTTTTTAGAAAAAAACTAATTCCCTAACAAGGTTTTAACACGCGCTTTGAAGGGGGTCTGAGCCACATTCGCCTTGACAGGGGGCGGGTAACCGCCCCCTCCCCTAAGCTCTCGAGAACCGCTCTGGGTAGCGAAAAACGGTAAACGGCGTTGGATATTCCATCCACTTCTCAATCAAAAATATTTCAACCATGTTTTTTCCAGGTCACATTTAAGGTTACTAGAGGTCAAAACATGCCGTAAAAGGGATAACATGGAAATGAAGGTTTTCGGTCATTACATCTGAACAAGTAAAGATAGAGCAAAATTTTTAAACTATATGAACCCTCGCAGCAAGCCGAATTGAATGATATATAATATGGCCTTGCTATGTCAAGTCAACGATTTGACCTGACCTGAGGTCAGGACACGGTCAAATTGGGCAAAATTCATATTATTAGAACTGCAATGACGAGGCAAATATAATGCAGTTAAAATAAACGTTCTATCCCTAATCATTACTAGGTTATTCAGTTAAAACCCTTTTTCCGATGTATTTCCAATGGACAGGTCATAGCTTGTACCTGACCTTAGGTAATCGATATAAAAATTCAGGAACATATTTTAGAGAACTCGGTAGGGCCATTGTGTGATATGAGTTTCTGTTGGATAGGTTCACCCTGTTTCGACTTATGCTATCTTAAACTTTTTTTAGGTCAGGTCACTTGACCTCTACTGGTGACCTGACCTGAGATGACCTGACCTTTAAATTTTTACAAAAGTTGTAAAAATGATGACGGAAAAGGTACGCCAAGTACGGCGGCGTTGCACGCCGTCGTTATGTTATGTGCGAAAAACCCGAGGGAGGCGGGTAGCCGCCCCACCCCGTCAATGCGCCATTTAACACGCGCATTGCGCGTGTTAAAGATACCATGATAACTTGGTGAAATACCCTAACCTTATATTAGCTTTCGGTCATAGGTTGTCAAACTGAGCACCTGACAGCAGGAGCGTCGCCAGGGAATTTTACTGTGGGGAGGGTGAACCCTAGACTGGCGAAGACTGGAGGGGCGGGTGGTGAGAGGACAAGTCTGATAATTTTGACTGCATATTTGTGAGGAAACTCGAGCATTATGTCTTTGGCGTAACGATAGGCGGAGTGGATAAGGCTACTTTTTCTTCATAGCAATCTTCCTGCAGTAACGAGGGGAGTTCGCTTCGTTCGGTCTATTTTGCAGTTCGTTCGGTCTATTTTGCGGTGGTGTTCGTTCCATTTAATTTCACTGTGTCTGTTTTGCTGAGTTTGTAACTAAGGGATTCTCGTTGGGTAGGCGGCTGGAGATTGCCGGCGCAGAAAAGGACCGGGTTATCAGTAGTTTGTACCAGCAGAAATGGGCCGTAACTGAAAGTGGTTTCTCGCCTACCTTTCCTTCGGCCCTATGACGTTTTCCCCCAGAAGAGTTAAACGATTGTCTCCGTGTCTACCACAGAATAGTTTGGTAAATGAAGATACTCCAAGACACCATGTATGTGCAGTCCAATTTCCATCAGTCAAGGGAAGAAATTGAAATGAAACTTAAAAAAATTGAGCGGATCTATTTTGCAACACGAAGAAAATCAATGAAACGAGAATGTGGGAAATGCGAAGATAAAAATAGTTATGATGAATGAAAAGTGATTGGAAGATCGAAGAAGAGAATTCACATCATCCCAGCTTGATGATTTGAGTTCATTAATTGCCTTGTGACTCTTAGACAGCGAGAACCCATAACTCTCTCTCTCTCCTCTCTCTCTCTCTCTCTCTCTCTCTCTCTCTCTCTCTCTCTCGTTTGTTGAGCTGTACCCATTTACATTGCGTTGTCGTTGCTTTATAACGGGAATACAATCATTAGAAATGGGTTTGAAATTAAAATGATGTATATTACTGCATAGACAATAAAGAAATCATAACAAAAAAACTGGGCACAGACTTACATTTTTACACAAAAAGCCCAAGGAGCCGCAGACCTACTGTAGAAACCTCCCGTAAACTTTGAAAGCTATTTTAGCGTACTGCCAGCAGCCTCGTCATGGTATAGATGTATGTACCTTTACATAGGATCACGGATAGGGTCATGGGACACAGGCATCTTTATTCCATGGCCCCATTCCAGGTTGGCCTGGACCAGGGTAGTGGAGCACTTGTGCACCAAGGTTAACACGCGCATGACGGGTCTGGCCACCTTGGATTGACGAGGGCGGGTACCGCCCCTAGATCTCGAGAACCACGGTAGGTAGCAAAAATGGTAACGGTGTTGGGTGCCATCCGCTTCTCCATCGAAAATATTTGAACCCTTTTTCGTCGGTCATTTAGGTCACCGAGGTAAAACATGCCGTATGCCGTATAGGAGAACATGTAATTAGTTTTGCCATTACATCTGAAAGTAGATGAGCAAACGACTTAAACTATTGAATCCTCGGCAAGCCGAATCAATGATATTTGATTTGACTTGCTAGGTCAAATCAAGATTTGACCTGACCTGGTGGTCGGGTAATTATATAAATGCATATATTGACTGAAAGCAAGGCGAGTCTAATGAAGCTAAAATAAACGCTCTATCACATCTGTTACTGAGTTATTCGTAAAACCGTATTCCATGTATTACCAATGGAGAGGTCATGTTGTACCTGACCTTGGTCATGGATATCAAAATACCGAACATATTTTAGAACCCGGTGAGTCCATAATGTGATATAGTTTATTGGATGTTCCCCTGCTCTGACTTATGTATCTTAAACTTTTTTGAGGTGGGTCACTGACCTGTACTGGTGACCTGACCTGAGATGACCTATCCTAAATTTTCATAAGTTGCAAAATGATGAGGAAAAGGTCACCGTACGGGTGGCCGCCGTTTTTCTGTCTCCAAACCCGGGGCCCTGTGTTAAGTATTGTGCACCATTGGTTTGTTTTTTAAGATGAAGCTAAATTGCTAAAGTAGCAGTATACTATTCCCCTTGTTTAAATAAACGTATAAATGAACCAAAATGAGGTCAAATATGGGATCCGCTCACTTTTTTCAATAAATTTTGTCCAAGTTCTTCCCAGTACGGCTGTTGTATTAGGAGTCTCACTAAAGTCATCAATAGACTTGTCACGGAGACCCCGACCCCACCATCCGAACGAGTAACTCCCGCAAAAAAGGGTTAGTTTAGAAGCCAAAGTCTAACGTCCCACAAAGCACAGGGAGGACCAACCTGCTCATGTTAACCTCTCACCAGTCAGTTGCCAGCTGACCTGTACGTCGAGTAAACTATTGAGCACCAGAGCATCTCAGGGGAACCGATCCCAAGCCTAGACAAGGACACGCACTGCCACTGCATGTTTCTGAGCAGCGGGCCGGAGTCCAACGCTCTACCAACTGAGCCATCGGGGCGGCCAAACCGGCAAACACTGCGTTTTCTTATGGTTTGCCGACAATACATGCATCTGGTTTTTCACTACCATCGGGTGCTAGGTATATGTGCGTTAATTGCTTTTGTGTTGGGCTTTTTTTTGTCTTGTGTGGTGGCTAAGTCATTGAAATGAGTGGTTAGTTTTTTAATATTCAGATGGAAGTTATGTTTAAATATGGGGCGGAAGGCAGCCCGAACTATGCATTTCTTATCTTGCCGTATTTGAATCCTCCCTCAAAAGGGAACTTGTTCATATCTGGCCGAATTAAGATCAAATGAAGATGCCCGTGTGAGGGGAACATAAGGATGGGATGAGACTCCAGGGTAGGTAATCAGATATTCTGGGAGCGCTGAATCATGGTGAAGTTTTGCTTTCTGCCATGCTCCCTTCAGCTCCTGGTTGTCCAGATTATACTATTGCCACAAGCAAACAGTGCATAAGTTAGAAATAATGCCAGAACACATAAAAAGAACCAGGTTAAACCACTATGCGCATCCATGGAGCATGGAAGCCATTGAACCATGAGCTGGTTCGGAGCTCGCAGGGTCAGCGGGTTGCGCCAGTCATCTGTTTGTCTCTGTCTATCGGTGCGGGTGAACCACAAACATTGGCAAGAGAATGGAAACAAACACTTTGCAGTGCATGGACTGTCTAAGAAGAAGACACATCTCAATCGCACATTTTCATGGTCTTAGAAAATTGGTATTGATATATTTCCGTGCATCTGACGAAAAAAATGACAACAAAACTTGGAAAAGAACTGAGAATAGACTTCCTAACAAAGTTCTGATTTTTTCTTACAACAATAGGCTAATAACAGCAAGCATCGGAAAGTGATCAATTTAACACGTAAACCCTATGGACTAGTCACGTTTTTCGACCATATAGTTAGTTTTAGTATATCGCTGCCAACTAACTTTGGAGGGAGCTGGTCGGGACCACCATAGGCAGGCATACTATCAATTATGGAGAATAATTCTGCTGCTCATACTGTTTCAGAGGTCGAACAGTCATCCTCCATCAGAGGCCCAGTGTGTTCTTCAAGGAGCCACCGCATCATCATCCGTTCGAGGAACCCTGGCTCTGGAAAGATCCCAGAATGTGATACAGATCACCGGTGTCGTTACCGGTAAGTAAATACAGCCGAGGGTGGGTCCGAGGTCTTGCCCGGCGTTGAGTGACTGCTGCGAGGGGAGGTTTCTGGGTATGAATACGGGCGACATAGTCCCGAGAGGATTCTATTCTCGTGTAAATATTTTCCTTGTACTTATGGACGATTTGCATTCAGCAATGTTTCATTTCAGATTCCACAGATGCCTGATATCATAATAGGGATATCAGTTGCTCATTTGATTACTCAGTGAGTGGCATTCTCATAAAAAATGAACTTTGTACTGGGCTAAAAGCACAAGTCTTGCACTTCTGCGATAAGAGTGACACCCTTTTACCCCGGAGAATAAAAAAGGTCACTCCCTTTATTCGTCCTTGTTTGGTTTGCCATGCGAATTATGATTACTCTATGCTGCAACTTTTGATATCGGAGAAGCATCGGGAGCAAAACCTATTAGGGTCATTTCATTCATTGTTTGTGTTGGTCTGCACGTTTTTCACGTGCATCATACGTTGATTGTTCGTGCTCGGGCTCCACAGTTATGTCAGTGGGCCACCACGGGTTTCACGTGCATGATATATTGATTGTTTGTGTTTTTGGACTCCACAGGTTTGCCAGTGGGCCACCACGGGTTTCACGTGCATACCGTCGGAAGTTTATTGGAAGGATGCAGAGCCGCGAAGGGGACACTTTAATCCATTCAGTAAGTAAATGGCAAATGCCTTCTGAAGACAGTTTCCTCTAATATATCAATCACAGAAAGGATTCATCCCTTATCAGCTGCTCACTGTACCAGTGCCCTTAGCTGTCGAATTTTGCGCTTTTTCTTGTCTTATCTTAGGGTTCTTAAGCTAGCCACTCTACCTTTAACACGAAGTACGAAGGGGAGGAATTAAGAGAGAGAGAGAGAGAGAGAGAGAGAGAGTCATTGTTTTGTGTGAATATGTGCATTCCCTTACACGAAGTTCACCGTTCATCAAAACAAGAAACGAGACCGGCCAAGCGGCCAGAACAGAGCCTCTTGAGAAATGTCAATCCGCTTCGCTCCAAGCATTTCGTCATTCGGCTCTGACGTCTAACGTACTTTTGGAGTGCCGGATGGCAAATGCAAATTCCTTCCCGGACGGGCCGTCGATACGTGGTGATTTCAGTGGTTTGATCTGGCAGCTCACGGAATGACAGTGAAGGTCTGGTGCTAGAGTCTTCAGTATAATTCAGATGATCTCGCAGCTAAAACGAAGGAACACGGCCATTATGAAAGCACCAAGGACGTATGTATTTTCATTTTTAGGACGTATATTCGGGACGATATTCAGAACGTATTAAATAGGAGGTGTGAACGTTCAAGGCTGGTGTCAGTTTTATTACGTGAAGATGAGGTGGTATTTGGGAAACTATGTATGTGTATTATTGCCTAAAGAATTGAACAATTTTATCTTCTCTCTACTTGAAGCCGGTACCCGCCGCTGGTCCGTTGAGCTCAATTTGGCACCAACTAAATTGTAAAAATTAATAAAAGGAGCTTATTTCCTATCCTGGGACGATATTCTTAACGTGATTCGTAAGTTTTCATGTTGGAAAACTTTCGGACATTTTAAATCGACCCTGGAAATTCTGTACTGGTAGCGTGAACTTCAGATCTGTATCCACGTCAGTGCTTATTAACGCTTGGCTGGTACAAACGTATGGTGACCGCAATTTGCATTAGCTCTAGACACGTGGAGTCGCGCGGTACTGCGCCGTTCTGACGTGGCACATTAATTAGTCACTGGGCCAGGCTGTGATGAGTTTCCTTAATTAAACACCGGCTGCCGCGTTAGATACCCGGACATCAGCGATCCTCCGTCCGTCTGGCTTCTCCGAGTGCATGCTGTTGTTTTAACGTTTTGCCGCCCTGGTTGGCACGAACTATGTTTTGCGTCGTAAGAAAGGATTGCGTAGCACGCGCATTGACAAGGTCGGGTACTCCCCCATCGTTTTTTTTGCAGATGGCCGGGAAAGAGCGGCGCGCAGTGTCACCGTACTGAATATACATTTTGTCAGTTAATGTGTTGTAACTTGTGTCTAAATTTTGACTGTGAGAGCCTGACCCCACCACAAAATATTACAGATAACATTAGTAAGAATATTATGATAAGATATGATCTAGCAATCTGCAACTAAACATAATCTAAACATCGAGGTCACATGATGTGCCCACCAGGTGCTACAAAATATGCGTCGTGATTTGCGATATCGACGGGCAAATCCACGGTCGGGTTCCATCGGCATGCGATGTCGACGGTCAGGCTCCAGTCATGACTTCTCCGGTGGGAATGTACGAGTAAAATAGTTCAAGTTTATTAACTTTTCCGAAAATGGATATACAGTGTTTATCTGCCCTGTAGCATTTCGCAAGCACTGTACTAATGATTCCGTTTTGACCCAGTTTGATTTTGACTTGATTTGATCTTCCGAATCCTAGATTTGGGTTCATAATTTTTTACCTCGTGCTTTTTGAAACTGGCCACTACCGTTCCTCAGCTGAGATAAGTTTTTACACTAACCATATCGTCAAAATTGATAAGATAATTTATGTCTCCGATACGATCTTGCTAGGTTAAATACTAACTCAACTTGACCGGGCAAGATCATGTCATGTATCATTCGACGCCGCTTGCTGAAAGGATTCCAGATGTTGGAAGATGTTGGATGTTGGATTCTAAATGGAATGCCGTAACGAATTAGCTCATCCATTGTTCATACTGTTTGTATTCATACTATTTGGCCTTCCAGAGCGTAAACCATAAACTTCTCCCCCAAAAATTAAAAAGATCCTGCAATATTTCTGGACAGGCTTTGAATTTGCTTAATACTTCTCTGTGTAATCGGAAAGAACGAGTCATTATCAATTGAAAATGTTCTGATTGGACCCAGGTTCCCTCTGGAACGCCGGAAGGTAGTCTGATATCTCCGTTGCTCTCTACACTCTTCATAAATGACCTCCCGGACAACATTCAGACAAATATGCTTCTCTTTGCTGACGATGTAAAACTCACAAAATCACCTAGTCAAAGGACTCGGAACTTCTTCAAAAGGACCTTGATTGGCTTGCAGTTTGGTCCAACGATTGGAAACTCCACATCAACCCATCAAAATTCTGTTCTTTTAGATAACTGAAAAGAAATCCAATTCTGGCCCGGTGCAAAATTCAAAGCATTTATCTGGACCACGTAGAAGAGGTTCGACATCTGGGTGTTTGGCTTGACACGAAATTAAGCTTTAAAAACCACATCGAATACACCGTCAGCAAGGCAAGTAGGACGGTGGGTGTACTCAAACGATCGCTCCAGACCGGCCGAGCTGCGGGAAGCCTGAAAACAGACCCCATTCTAGGAGCATATTTAGACAAGTTTTGATCCATTCTTGAATACGGTTGGGTCATTTGGGAAGGGGCTGCTCAAACTAATTCATTTGGAAAGGTTAGACATAATTCAGCACAAATTTATTATGTGGTTAGCTACCCACGTTCGTACATCTCGGCCTTATATAACGCTTCTTATCATGACTTATTAATTTTTTTCAAAATAGACAGCCTCTCGCAAAGAAGGTATCAGTATGGTTTATGTTTCATTCAAAACATAATCATGGCAAGATCGATTCCGCCTTCCTGTTTGGGAGCCTCTGCTTTCACGTCCCTCAGCGTCGAACCACAGGGGGCACAACTACAAATTTTTCAGGCTCCCTTTGGCCTCGTCGAAACTATAAAGCAAAGTGTTTTTATTTGTGCTTTATTTTGTTTCAATGATTTCACAGTCAAGTGCCCCACAATTGATCCGTTTATCACCACATGGTATATTTTTAAAGGTGCTGTAGTTATTTACTTTGGGGTGTCCCATTTTGTACCGACTTTTTAAAATTGTAGGTGGATATGTCTAATTCCGTGCATTCGGATCTGCTGAGTTCAATGGAGCCAAAATTTTTGAAATCCAAAAATTTCTAGGGCTTGCAAATTCGATTTGAAAATTGATTTTTTTCTTAAAATGACCGATTGTTCAGCCATTTACGCTTCTATCTTTGTTCATAATTGGTTTAGAGCAACAAAGTAAAGAAAATCGCCTTTTTGTCACCAGTTTTAGCTATCATTTGATACCCAATTTGATACCTTTTTAGCACTTGGTCAGATTAGCGGTTCGGTAATTGTTCCAAATGGGTCAAAAATTGCGATTTCCGGCGAAGATCAATCTTTTAACCGTACTTGACACGAACACATCACAAAAGTGAATGTGTTTTTCTTTTTCATCATCTAGATATCAAAACTACCCGTTATCATTTTCATTCCATACACAATTGCTCATTTAATCAAGTTTCCACAACATTTTTTACCAAATTACGGCCTGAGGTATACCTCACCATGCGTCAGAAATCAGGCCTACATACATGCTATGTCGGGTCCGTTTAGATTCGACCGGAGATTGAGTGTGCTCAAGCGAAGTTTGTCGATGTCAAACATGAGTACATATGAAAAGACATAAAACTGGTTTGAAGACTAAATATCCAAAATACTAAAGACGGATATCTAGATGATTAACACGCGCATTGACGGGGGCGGGTACCCGCCCCCTCGGGTTTTTCGGAGATAGTAGAAAAACGGGGCGCGTAGCGCCGCCGTATTTGGCTTTAAACCTTTTCCCTCATCATTTTTACAACTTCTGTGAAAATGTTAAGGCTAGGTCATCTCAGGTCAGGTCACCAGTATAGGGCAAGTGACCCAACCTCAAAAAAGTTTAAGATAGCATAAGTCGGAGCAGGGTGAACTTATCCGATTGAAACTCATATCACATAATGGCCCCACCAAGGTCTCTAAAACATGTTCCGGTACTTTTGATATCGATGACCTAAGGTCAGGTACGAGGCATGACCTCTCCATTCGAAATACATGGGAAAAATGGTCTTTATGACATAACTCACTAACGGATAGTGATAGAGCATTTATTTTAGCTGCATTAGACTCGCCTGGGCTTTGCAGTTCTAATGATATGCATTTTATATAATTTGACCCTGACCTGACCTCAGGTCAGGTCAAATACTTGATTTGACCTAGCAAGGTCAAATTATATATCATTCGATTTGGCTTGCTGAGAGGATTCGTATAGTTTAAGTCGCTTTGCTCTATCTTTACTTGTTCAGATGTAATGGCCGAAAAACTGAATTTACATGTTATCCCTATGACGGCATGTTTTGACCTCTCGTGACCTTAAATGTAACCTGACAAAAAATGGTTCAAATGTTTTCGATGGAGAAGTGGATGGGCAGCCCAACGCCGTTTACTGTTTTTCGCTACCTACCGTGGTTCTCGAGATCTTAGGGGAGGGCGGGTACCCCCCCCGTCAATGCGAAGGTGGCTCAGACTCCCGTCAATGCGCGTGTTAAAAAGTTTACCACATTCACGTTTGTGATGTGTTTGTGCCAAGTACGGTTAAAAGATTGATCCTTGCCGGAAATTGCAATTTTTGACCCATTTGGAACAATTACCGAACCCCTAATCTGACCAAGTGCGAAAAAGGTATGAAATTGGGCATCAAATGATGGCTCTGTTGACAAAAAAACGATGTTTCTTATTGCATTACTCTAACCCAATTATGAACAAAGATAGAAGCGTTAATAGCTGAAAAATCGGCCATTTTAAGAAAAACTCCAAATTTCAAATCAAATTCGCGACCCCTAGAAATTTTCGGATTTCGACAATTTTGGTGTCACTGGAGTCAGCAGGTTCGAATGCACGGGATTAGACATACCCACATACAATTTTCAAAAGTCGATACAAAATGGGGCTCCCTAATATACATGCATCAATCAGTACCTGCTTTGATTATTGTCTGGCTTATTGTTTTAGTCTGTGTTTTAACGGTAGTTTTTACCTTTCATCGTGTGTGTTTTTTCATTTTTTTCTACGCATATGTATTCTCACTTTTATTATTGGAGACTCTTATCGTCATTATCATGTCTTATTTATACAAAGTTGTTAATGACACCAAGGCTTAGGGCGAGCGTGTGACTTTGTTTCCTATATTGGAATGCCACGGGTATCATTTTATAATTTCATTGTAAATATCAAGCTTTGTTTTGCTTATTTAACTTGAGCTATAAGTGGGTTATACATGCTGCTTATTTACATGAACGAATAAAAATACAGAACCTATGACTGAAAAATATTGATATATTTGATACTGTCGGAAAAATGATACAGTCGGAAAATATAAACAATATTGATACAGTCGGATGTAATATCCGACTGTATTACTATCCTGAAATATTTGGTCTTTGGTCATTGGCGACCTCGATTTTTACCTAAAAACGTTCATAGAACTCTCTCTCACTCACTCACTCACTCACTCACTCACTCACTCACCTACTCACTCACTCACTCACCTACTCACTCACCTACTCACTCACCCACCCACTCACTCACTCACTCACTCACTCACTCACTCACTCACTCACTCACTCACTCACTCACTCACTCACTCACTCACTCACTCACTCACTCACTCACTCACTCACTCTCTCTCTCTCTCTCTCTTTCTTTTTCTTTCTCTTCTCTCTCTCTCTCTCTCTCTCTCTCTCTCTCTCTCTCTCTCTCTCTCTCTCTCTCTCTCTCTCTCTCTCTCTCTCTCTCTCTCTCCAGAAATGCCACACGGAGCTCCCACCGCCGCCTCCCGCCACGTCGGCGATCTGGGAAACGTCGCTGCCGACGCCAGCCGGATGGCGATTGTGAACATCACCGATGAAACTGTCGCTGTAAGTGAAGGGGTCGGTTTCATGCGTAAAAACACTGATTTAGGGACAGCTAAAGGGAGGCAATGCATTAATTTTTTTTTGCAAAGCTTTCCTTACAAATACTCGTTTTGTGTGTCTGCGGCCTATTTTGAAATCCATATCCTATCTGGACTGTTATGGGGTGTATTTACATTTCCGAACTAATAAGCATTAATGTTTGGGGACAATTTTATGTTTTCTTTACTTAAAACCTAAGTTAATGAATAAAATAACATTAATGACATACTAACTTACCAATAAACTTAACAAACATACAAAATACAAACAAACATATTAACAAACTTAACATAAATGAGCAATGATGCAAAATTACCGCATATCTGTTTTAGCTTCTATGTTTATCTTACAATTTCACCCTTCTGAGCTTGAATTTGAAATCTGGTTTACAAACCTCTTATTTAGGAGCAATAAACATGTTGACAGGGCCGAGGGTAAAACTCTATAAAGCCGATGCCCTGAAAACTGATCCCTGTTGCACTAAAAACTCCTTGTCTTGTCATCTGTGACCCCTGATCTCGTCCTTGTAGTAATTCCAGCGTAATTTTCCGGCAGTTCTCCGGCGCTGCCAACATCCTGGGACGCTCTATAGTGATCCATGCCGGCAAGGACGACTTCGGAAGCGGCGGAAATTCCAGTAGTCTGGAGACGGGCAACGCTGGAGTCGCCCTCGCCTGCTGCATCATCGGGATCGTGCGCTGAGCTGCTCGGGAGTGGTGGTGAATTTGGAGTAATCACACGTGTCATTTTGGCGAAATTTATCGTGATGTAGGTTTAACTTCTTCTCATGTTCCTTGTGTGACCTCTAGGTCTTGCGAGTTTGTCAAGAGTTGTGCTTTTGATTAGTTGCTAAGGCTCCTGAGCTCATTTCTGTTCTGCTTTGGTTGGAGATCATTATTTACATTTCTTGACATTAAATACTGTCGTTTTTTGCATGTTGCGTGTAACCGATTAGACTTTTAGACTTCTAAAGTCATCGATAGGCCAAAGTATGCCTATCCCGGTTTAAAGTTTAGGTAAGGATGAACTATCTATGAACTGTGTTGAACTATGATATCCAATTGTCCACTATTTTCTCGTCAATCTGATTTTATCCTAATTTTTTATCAGGGCTCTTTCTTAAAAGCAATGGGCCCCATTTCCAGAGAACAGTTTAAATGAGGTTCAGAGCTCAAGAAACAGCTCTCCTTCGTGGTTTTAAACAGGCTAAATATACCCTGGTAACTCAGAGCAAAATTTGATCAGTATTTTTACACGATAATTGCTTTCTATTTTATACGGGGGTACAAACACGAAAGATCATGCCAGTCATCTCTGTCTCATCTCCGGAGAGACCGTGTGAGAGTGTGTGGGTGCGAGTGTGTGTGTGTGTGTGTGTGTGTGTGTGTGTGTGTGTGTGTGTGTGTGTGTGTGTGTGTGTGTGTGTGTGTGTGTGTGTGTGTGTGTGTGTGTGTGTGTGTGTGTGTGTGTGTGTGTGTGTGTGTGTGTGTGTGTGTGTGTGTGTGTGTGTGTGTGTGTGTGTGTGTGTGTGTGTGTGTGTGTGTGTGTGCGTGAGTGCGAGTGCGTGTGCGTGTGCGTGTGTGTGTGTGTGTGTGTGTGTGTCGCACTTCAGCTCTACATTCAGATTCAGATTCAGATTTATTCAAACAAGATCCACTTCAAAGGGCTTTTCACTTGTCCACGTCCACGTAAATAAAGAGTAAAAAGGGATCACAACCTAAAATACACACATGCATGGCCATAAACATTCGATATCGATCGACACTTTCGCATCATTTGCCAACCAGAAATCAAGCGCACATTCGTCCCCATTCAGCACCACGGCGTATCAGTGCCGCCCTCAGATCTTGTCGAAAGTGGGGTGCACCAGGTCGTATTCCTATTTGGTTTAGCATAGATACGCCTCTGTAACACAAACGGCGGCGACCGACCTCAGAGCGTATCGGCGGCAGAGTCCACGCGCTGGCATTGCGGGTGTCGTGGCTGTGCACCTCACTCCCCCGCAGTCCAAAAGTCTGTCTGATGTGTGCAGGCAGTCCCGTCACCACAGTTCGGTTCACAGCGGTAGCAGTGTGGTATTGGATTAGAAGTTCGGCAGTGAGCCAGCCAAGCTGCTTAACAGCATCCGAAACATGATCATAACGCCGGCGCCCGGTCACAACACGCGCTGCGAAGTTGATAATTTTTTTACACGGTGGATCTGGACTTTTCCACACGAGCCGTATATAGATAAACAGTAACGCACAATGGAGAAAACAAGTGCCTCGACGATAGTCTTAAGGGCAGCTCGTGGTATAACATGTCTGGTATGACTCAGTGCTAACAAAACTCCGGTACACTTACGCGATAAAACATCAATGTGTGATTGATAATTTAGATTTCGATCGATGCTTAGGCCCAAGTTCTGAACGACTCAGGTATTGTGGTGCCGCAAAAATTTAAAGAACTTGGGGCATGTAACGCAGCATAGCTGGTGTGCCAAGCACTAACATCTTTGTTTTTTGGCGTTAAGTTTCATGCCGTTCTGACAAAACCACTGGTGCATGGAGCACATAGCAGCCTGGATGCGGGTAACGACCTGCTGGATATTACCATTCTTGCCGCTGACAAGAACCTGTGTGTCGTCAGCGTACTGCACGACTGTGACATCGCTGCCGACACACAAACTCAGGTCGTTAGCATACAGCATGTACATCAAACATGATAATGATCCTCCCTGGAAAACACCAATGTTATTATACCGAATTTTTTATTTGATACCACGCATCTGAACTTGCTGGGTGTGGCCCTCAAGGTAGCTGCGGAACCAGCTGGTTTCTATACCGTAAAGGTTAAGTTTATCAAGTAATTTTGAGTGCGGCACTACATCTAACATTTCGAAAGATCCAAGAGTACCAGAATTGAAATTTTACGTTCTTGCATAGCCTGAAGAGCTACGTCAGTGATCACGTGGAGAGCTGATTCGATAGAATGGTGTTTTCTATAGCCGTTTTGTGCATCGGAAAGTAATCTGTTGTCTTCCAGGTAATGAGAGAGTTGTTTTTGCACGACATGTTCTACCAATTTAGTAATAGCCGGGAGGATTGATATCGGCCGAGTGTCAGATGGCTCCGCAGCCACCTTGTCTTTTGGGATAGGAGTCACCAGGGCATGTTTCCAATCCTTTGGAACAGAACCGGTTGTCAAAGAAGAATTTATGATATCAAGCAGAGAAAAGCCAATCCCAAAGAAATATTTTTGAAGCAGTGAAATACTGACTCCATCAACACCTGTGGATTTCGAAGGCCGCATGAAAGCTAAAGTTATACAAAGCGTTTGAATGTCAACGGGTCGAACTTTAAAAGAGCAAGTCATAACACGAGGCAAAAACGTAGGCACGACAGTAATAGCTGGTGGGACACTGGCCGCTGTAGTTGGCCCGATCGAGACATAATAATCATTCAGTGCATCAGCTGTGATGCTCGGTATATTACACTGCTGTTGTTTGCGCCCTATGACCGGCTGAAGGACACGCCAAAAGCCACCGCGCCGTCCCTGACTGATCTCTCTGGTGTTCGCTGTCACACAGTCGCCACGGATGGCAGCTCGGCAGAGGCGGTTCAAGCGCGCATACTCGGCGCGGTCACCGCTACTGAGAGCGGTGCGTCTCTGTCGCAACAGGCACTGTGATTCCGCAGACACACGTGGCGCACTGGTTTAACGGGACCGAGTGGGTCTTAGTGGTGCTACTTGATCTAGTTAGTGGATGAATTCAGAGCAAAAAACATTCCACTTGTCGGTCGGAGTATCATAATTGAAAACAAGTGACCAATCGGTGATGTAAAGCTGTTGGTGGAAAGCAGTGGCATCTACCTTATTGATGGCACGTCTATGCACATCAGAACCAGGGTTGGTGCGAACATTTGTTCAATGTGCTAAAACAATACGACTGAAATCATGAGGCCCACCAAAGTAATGTTGTTGTGGTCTCCCCTGCTGTATGAATGAATGGTCAACGCGCCCATTGGCCGAAATACCTAAGTTTATTGTAATACATTGTTCTGGAATATGCTACACAGGATTGTAATCACACTCGTTTTCATCTGAATGTCCTGTAAATGTGTTTGAGGTGTATGTTCGTGCTAATGAGTGTTTTGTACGTACATAGGTTTCCATAACTGTCTGTAAAAATACGTTTTAATGTCAGCCGGTAAATAGGTAAGCTAATAAAAGTTATTGGATTGCAATGAAGCTGTGTACTGTATCCCACGATTCATCAGCTGAATTGAGTGTCTGATCAATTATGCCGATTTGCGGCTAAATGTTACCTTCGCGCCGACAGTTATGAGTGATTATGCACAGGTATCTGTGGCGTATTAACACTGGTTCCGAACTGCGGGGATCTCTAGAAGATTGTACATACTTTTATCAGAATGTCAGATCACATGTGTATCTAAATCGCAATATGTTTGAAGCCTGCTTCACATTGTGATAGTGGTCTTGAAGATGGTGTCAAATATTATATTGAAAGAAGATGACTTGAGGTTTATTTTGTCACATCTCAGTCAGTTCATTGTACCCTGATTAGTGATCAGTATCCGCTGCGGATTTTTTTCTTACGGGTAGGACCATGGTCGGGCGATGATTTAAGTGATATGATTTGGCTTACCGCTGAACGATTTAGCCACCATCATGGATCCCTGGGAAAGCCTAATCACAATGGGCTTCGTGTGTGATAAAATATGATCCTTTGTCAAAAAGGCGGATACCGGCCCCTATAAAAGAGGCCGTAAGTCAACTGAAAAAACATATTTGTGACCAAGGAGTGTGGCTTCTATGAATGTGTTCCACTATTCCCCTTCTCCACCTCTAACTCCTAACTCCAAAGTCTCGTGGGTTCAAGTCCCGGCAGAACCTCTCAATAAGTCGATCTGATCCCCAAATTCCTCCTCCCCCGCCTACAATGGGCGAGAGTTAGTGGCGCTCTACAGCCCTGGCAGTTGGCGCGTGATTAAACCTCAACAACTATTATGATCACCTCGCAACGCAATGTGCTTTTCAGGGATATGTTCAAACGCGCAGCAGTTATGCCCCAATCTGAGCCTACCCCGGTGCCCCCCCCACCCAGTTCAGCCGCCAGTGGCCTACGAGTGCTGGAGAGCGCAGCAAGACGGATGTGGGCGAAGCGTTTCGGGTAATGGAATTAAGGCAGAGATGTGCAAAAGTTTGTTTCTTAATTTGAAAATCGGCCCACAATAATTGTTAAATTGGATCGCATGAGCAATGCCACAAGCCGGGTATCTGTGGCGGTATTGTTGCCGTCTAGATCCAGGTGGCAGCAATCTTGTCCGAAATTGACAGGTGGCAGCAGTATGGAGAGAGAGAGAGGTAGAGAGAGAGAGAGAGAGAGAGAGAGAGAGAGAGTAGGTGAGTGAATTTGTGAGTGATTGAGCGAGTGAGAATGTCAGAAAGAGTTAAAATACAGGAGCCACACAATAGCCCCTGGCCTGTGCAACTTATCTGTGCAATTGCAATTGGAAGTGCTGACGTCACATGCCGTCAGCAGCAGGCGGCCATGTTGGGAGGTTATCATGGGGATCGGAAATATTGTACTCAGTGTTCCCACCCGGGAGCACCGTGGACCCCCAACGCACTACTACTGCACTACTGCATCCCTAGCCACAACATGGGGCCTTTGTTAGCGTGCATGTTCCCATCTTCCTAGCTTGTCTGTGATGGAATGTTCCATGACCAGTATAGCACGGGGAAATTCGTCGAAATCTAGGTCTTAATGCATAGGGGGCTCGGGGCTGCTCAGTCTCTTTGAGAGGGCATTGCAGAGGAGCTCACTGGCTTGGTCTCGGGGCTAAAGCTGGTTTGGGGTCCTTGAGCTGGAGTGGGGGGGCCCTGAAGTGGAATTTGAAAGGAAGCGCTGAGCCCCTGAGAGGAATATGTAAGAGGTTGTTGACAAGGTCCTAGGGCCCCTAGCTTGATTGGTGTCCCTTGAAGTGGCAAGGGCGGCTGACTTGGTATTTGGTCCGTTTAACTGGTATGGACCCAAATGGCTTATCAGGGCCCGCCGTGTTGATCTTGGGATCCCTGAGCTCCTCGGGGACTTAGCTCATCTGGCATGCTGGGCTGGTGCTGGGCCCATTCAGCCGGCCTGGGGCCCACTGAAAATTGTTTTTCAGTGGATTTCTGATTTGATCTCGGGGCCCCTGAGCTTGTGAAGGGCCCCTCTTGAAAGACCAAAGTGGGCGTCTGTATCCACAGTCAGGTTTTTCCAAAAAAATTAGGTTGTAATTGGTGTGTTTGCGGGAGGCAGCTCATCGTTATTCGCTACTTTGATTTCAGTCTTCGGGACAAGCCGGACGGTTTTTGCCTATTTTTGTAAACTAAAATCGTATTTATCGTGTGTAAGACACCAACCCATGTATCATTTCCTCCCCAAATGGCATATGTCCCGTCATCTGTGAGCTTTGTGTACTGCATTCATTACTTTTATCACATGATTGGTTACGAATACGTGGAAAGCTTACTCCCAGGTCAGAAGAATGCTTTGTTCTTCTTACTCCGAGTATTTTTACAGGGAGGGTTCACTGTCATGGTGAAGCTTAACTTCAAAACAGTTGCGCTTCATGAAGTTTTACACCCTAGGAAAATACTGAATTTTGGTTGGTAAGGGTCCTTTGCGGCAAATTTTGTTCCGTCCATGCCGCCCCCTCCATCAGCCTGCCATCTCCTTCGTCAGCCGCCCCCCTGCCCTCCCCCGTATGGAAATACTGGGTGCATGCCTGTTATTTTCAGCTTTTTACCCATATTCGCGTGGAGAATATCTAACAGGGAAGAATGAGCGCACTGAACAGCGATATTGACTTCAAAATGTGTTCACGAGTAAAAGTTGAAAGGTGGTTCTGCGGATACGAAGGAATGCTGATAGGATAAAATGAAAATACGAAGAAGTGCGGATAACGTACGAAGAAATACACGCACGAAGAAATGCGGACAAGAAGAAATGCAGATACGAAGAAATTCAGATACGAAGTAATTCGGATACGAAGAAACACGGATACGAAGAAATGCACAGAAAAAGAAATGCGACACGAAGAATTGTCCGGACGAAAAAATTCGATACGAAGATTTGCGCATACGAAGAAATGCGATACGAAGATTTGCGTATACGAAATTTTGCGGATACGAAAAAATGCGCGACGAATATTTGCAGATACGAAGAAATGCGAGACGAAGATTTGCGAGACGAAGAAATGCGGATACGAAGATTTGTGTGCGAGAAAGAGCGTTACAATAAATGCGGTACGAATAAATGTCCGGGAACCCAATAAGTTTGATTTTTTAAAGGCTCTTCAAGGGTGAAAAATAAACCTCTGCCTGTGGATGACGTCATGATCTGACAACTACTACCATATTCAATAGGCTTTAAGGGCTTCAATCGGCTGACAACTCACCGAGACGTCAGCGCTGTTGTCGCACCAACAGCTGACAACTGTGGCCGCCTGGCTGGGGTACATTTCAGGTAGGTGTTTAGCTTTTCTCGATTGAAATTTTGACTTTCAATACAAATGATATGTTGAGTACCGCGTTTTCCGGCATGCTTAACAACTTAGCACTTAACAACTTAGCTCAGTTAAAATCACGTTATAAAGGTTTCATATTCCCTTTAGGTCTCGATTTAAAAATGTTCGCCACTGGATTTCGTGAGGCCCGGTTCTCTGATCAGGTCAATAATGTCTTCTTGGTCTGGGCAGTAAGGGTTTTCTCAGTTGGGTCCCTGAAACTACTAAATCAATTGCTTCATCGTCTTCCGAACTTCTTTCTGTCGGTTCGGCTGCTCTCTCTTTGGAGGTGTAGGCACAAGGAGATCAGAGCAATGCGCCACCGGTACAATGGATGACGCAAGGCCTGGATATTGATCTGATAATCTCTAGCGTGTTTGTTCATTTTGGTGCGTGTGTATGTAGTTATTTATGCACCTATGTCTTACCTTCAAGAGTCCTTTCGCACCGAGCGCAAGCAGAAATAAGGTGCTCAAGTTTTTGTCCTAATTCCCAAACAAGCATGCCAAAATATGCCGCATGAGCTTCACACAATTTTGGAGATCTTCCCATGGAGTACGTTTTAGCTATTGTCATGAATAATTCACCACGGACGTGACAAAACGTAACTGCCAGATGATAACAACCTCTTAATGTCATGCCTGGCGAATGCAGATACCAGCGAAGTGACGACTGTCCTGTCAGCACCGAGACGGATGGAAGTGCACAGCTACGAGTACCTACTACCTAAACTGATTTCGGATCAGAAGTAACCTGTATTTATGCTATCCTCTACGGTGCCAGAATCTTCTACACTTTCTTGAAAACTTAAATACACGTCTACATTTCCGAAGGCCTTTAGAAATGTATTAATTTGTCCCGTTTTAGTGCACAAACTGCGCCGAATAGAATGGGAATTGAACTTGTTTTAGTATTTTAAAGGGAGATACGCGAAAAAATGACATTGGCTATATCAAAAGGTCACTACAAGATTTTTCAGAAGTCCTATTTTCATTTTTGTGAATTCGGCCTGCAAATGCCTTAAAATTGCTCTCAAAGGCAACATTTCTAGACGACTTTACCGGTACACCTCTTATCGGTGTATATGACGTACACACGGCTAAGGCTATCAATTTCTCTAAGCATTAGATCATATCTATCCTAAACAGTGATGTAGAACTTTGGACTACTACAGAAAAAATTACTTTAGAAAAACAACATTCCAAAACTATTTTGAAACAGAAATATAGGGCTTAAAATAAATCACAATTAACCAATCAGAAGCCTAGGAATTCTCATACCGGGGTCACGTGATCTATCTGACGCAAAAGTTTTGTCATCCTGGGGCTGAAGCAGAAAATGACTCTAGACCCGAGGTACGAAACCGCTGAAGACTTGAGTAATTATGTTTTTTTCCATTTCTAGGGCAAACTAATTCATTTTGTAGTTTTTAAAAGCTTTTTAAAATTAATTCAAATACAAATACAGGAGAACAGACATTTGTATTACAAAAAACATTGCTTTTTAACTTAAAATAGTTTTCGAAAAGTAAGTGATGGGTGAAGGTTCTAGCATTTTCTCGGAACTGTTAACCTATTTCGATAATGAGTGAGTGGCCTCCCAAAATTTTGCCGAAGATACAAAAATAATTGATCGTCTCGCAACCAGGATTTTTCAAATAGCAGGAAACCACAATCATAATTTTTTCGCGTATCTCCCTTTAAATGTAGATGTACTGAGCTCGGTGAACTCCTCCATGGCAGGTCCGCTAATGTTTATATCCTGTTGTTAGGCATAACGCCAGGACACATCATCCCGTGGAATCACACAGTATTTATATGAAACGATGAAATAATTTACTGATGCAACATTCCACTCATGCTGAAGGAATATGACACTAAGCTTTAAAAATTAGCTCTCAGTGTCGGAAAAGCAAAGTTTAAAAGGAATCATAATTTTCTTCGTTTTCTAGATGAAAGCAAATAGAAAATCACATTTACAAACCGAGCACAATAAAAATTGGAAAATTTGTTACCTAGTGTAACGCTTTTCAGAAGCCGGATGTAGACTCATTCGACGCTAACGTTGGACCAGAAGTGCAGGCTGGAGAAAGGGGCTTATCAATGATTAACCGGATCAACTAATCTTATGCGATATATTGAGTTTAGGGATGACTTGACCCTGAACACTCAGTACAATTTTAATCAGATAATTTGAGTGAATCATATCTATTAAAACAAAGCATCAGCCTTGAATAAATAAGAAATTTTCCATTCATTGTAGTCATCAAGCATTACATGTACTAGTGCTTAAGAAGTAGTTATTTTAGCATTTTAGCTGCAATTCAGCAACAAAAATGAAATAGATAATAATGATCTATAAATAACAGATAAATATATGAAAGCAAATTTGTTATTTTTGACAATAGATGACGTTTGGCTAAAATAAATGAAAAAGTCTGTTTCATAACCACTTGATTAGTTTTCTTGCAATGTATTTCTGCTCTTACTCCGTGGTGATGCTGCTGTTATATTGCTGTTGTGTGTATGTGTGTGTGGTTTGTTTTGCTGACTTCTTTGAGCATCCTGCACACCCAAAAAGTGCACCGTTACGATTTAGACAACTAAAATGGTACATTTGCATTTGCGTATTTCTCAGGTGGAGGATCAATCAAAACCAAAACACCGTGCATTATATAACAAATTGTTCCTCTTAGTTGTCTTTTTGTGACCTGGAAGCGATCGTTTGATGACCGTATTTGCCCTTTTTAATCAAGTGCCCTCCAGCCCCAATCTCGTAGAACATGCCCTATTGTAGATGTAGAAGAGGCCAGTGATTCACATGATTCACATGCCAGAGAAGGTGCATTAAATCATACTGAGGGCATCGAATACAGTTGCTCTAATGAAGATTTTAACGTAGAATCTAGCATTTACACTGGAATCCGACAATTTATTCAAAGCATGCAAAAAAATATAACTAGACAGCCAAGACTTAACAGACTTTGGTACTGCACTACCTGTATTTTACAGCGAAATTAGCACAATGGCCCAATTGATGGCGCCACAAATCGCATAAGACAGTTGTACATGCATGTTACCTGGCACTGCACTTCTACAGAATTTGTGTGAAGGGAAAAAGGGTGCCTTATGAAAGAAAACTTGATATTAAATTTGTGGTTGTAGACCGGAAGAGGTCATATGATTAATACTGCTCTAAGCCTTAGTTTTGAATGATCGAATAAATTTTCAAGTTGGTAAGGAAACAAATTTGTCAGATTCTAATTTCAGATCCTAAGCCAGCAGAAGTAAGATACTCAAAATTTACCCTTACCAAAACTGCATGGGCTCACCATGCATGTTAGGCGCACTAGAGGTTGTATGGAAGTTTCCAAATTGGCCTTATTCTCATATCTGCTGACGCATAAGGAACATATCTGTCAGATGCATCCCGCCAGCACACTTTTTTTCTTTCCAGCAAGCGTCTGGTCCTGAATTAGTTGTATTTGCAGGGATGCCGGTGAGAAGTCCACGCATGCAGGAGTTAAACCACCATCCAGTGTGATATTGATTTGCACAATCACGTTTTCTGCTCATATCATTATCTCGATCCGGTGTGCTGAACTTCATTCCTGCGTGATAAGCTAGTGCATCGTTCAAAGTTCCACTGAACCTTCCTATTATCAGCCTGTAGCCATCTTTTTCGCTCTTTAACTTGAAATTCTGGTAAGTTGCATACTTGTGGTTTCCACGAAAGTCGTACATGTCGATGCGCAGTTCGTACACGCGGTCGAGAGATGAGGTTAGCCTCCAGACGTGCTCCAGACCCCACCAGAACTCGTTGTACAGGGAGCCAAAGCCCCATTTGTAATCCTCCCAGTTGTTGTTGAAGTCTACTGCATGTTGTTCGGAAATCGACTTTCGCCTTAGGATGACAGTCCACTTTTTCCATCCGTGGTCATGTCGCAAACGGTTGGTATATTTCTTTCCCCAGTGGTTGTTAAATAAAGGCCGCTTGAACCCTGATGATCGCTGCAGTCACGTCGTGTATGTATGCACGAACAGTTTTTATTTGATGTCGTTGCCCCAGAGCATGACAAGATTATTACACAGATTATGGTAGCTTTTGCAAATATGATGTCGGGTTTTACACTCATGTTCAATCTTCTGCTCAGAACCGGAATTTTGGTCTCAAAACTTCCTTGATCCCAGTGGTCTTAGTTTCAAAGTTGATTGCTTAGTGCTCAGTCCACTTCCACAGGAACACACTTTTGTTATGCTGCACTTAAAAACTAGATATTAATGATTCATGGAGAGGATTAGCTGTAAATATATATTCTGTTTAACCGGAAATGAATTATAATGTTTCAACATACGTAACAATAAATAATGCCCGAAAAACTTAGATACAAACTAAAGCTTCAGCATTTTAGTGATTAGAAATTGTGACTTGAGAAGCAATTACGAAGGAAAGAAATGCGAAAATCATAGATATAGACTAAGAAGAGAACTGCCAATAAAAGCTATAGAGATGTCCAGTTAAAGAAAGTTGAAGCTGAGACCTGCTGGCTCTAATGAAGTAAAAATTGACATTTGGAGGTGCACGTGCACTCGATATAAGTCATCCTCGGCGGAGAGTTCCAGCGAAGTTTTGGGGTAAGATTAAAAGAAAATTATCAGGTTACTAGACGGCACGTCTCGCGCTGCGAGATTTACCCTATGGGCGCGTCACGAGATATAGAGGGTGAGCGTGAGAGGGAATTGATGACGGCATCGATTGATTCTAAAAGTTCCGAAATCGGTCCATAATTTTTTTGAGTTATGGGCCTTCAAAGTCAGACCTAAATTTTTAGCCCGACACAATCGCCTGGGCGCACCAGTGTGCCTCCAGTATCCTAACCTAACCATGTCTCGATTCAGCGAGCCGGCCTAACGCGCCCCTACCCTGCGGGGCAAAGTATCGCCTTCGTCGCCCGCGGCTTTGCCGCGCCCTCCTCAGCACTAAAGTATTCTCGCCTTGCTCGCAGGCTTTCACCGCTTCGCGGCGGCCTGTCACCGAATTGCTTATTCCTTCTTTTGACGGCCGGCCTGGCGCTGCCGGGTTCCTCAGTTTCCTAGCCCGGCACTGCTGGGTTTCCTTCCTTCCCTAGGCGTCCCATCCGTGCGCTGATTGGTACCCTCCCTCCCCTCTTGTGGTTTGCTTTGCTTACCCTTCGGCAGCCGTGCCAGAATTCCAGCAAAAGCTCCCGGCAACCACGAGTTGGCGTGCCGATTGTGCCTTTTGTTTCGATTGGGTAAGCAGCCCTGACATAAACGAACCTTACCTAACCATGTCTCGATTCAGCGGACCGGCCTGCGGCGCCCCTACCCTGCGGGGCAAGTATCGCCTTCGTCGGCCGCGGCTTCGCCGCGCCCTCTTCAGGACTCAAGGCTGCTCGCCTTGCTCGCAGACTTCCTCCGCCCATTTAACCTGAGCCCTGAACCTCATTTCAACAGTTCTGCGGAAATGGGGCCCATTGCTTTAAGTAAGAACCTTTATAAATTTTGGATAAAATCAGATTGACGACAAAATAGTGGACAATTGGATATCATGGTTCAACATAGTTCATAGATAGTTCTTCCTTACCAGATTTTCTTGGGAAACTTTGAACCGGGATAGACATACTTTGGCCTATTGATGACTTCTTACTGAGAAAAGCTCATTTCGTGATTTTCCCCATGTATTTACAATGAGGAGGTCATGCTCTGTACATGACCTTAGGTCACCAATATAAAAAATCCCGGAACAAATGTTGTAGCTCCTGGTGGGCCCAATATGTGGTATGAGTTTGAACTTGATCGATTAACCCTTCTTTTAGTTATGCGGTTCTAAGCATTTTTTGAGGTGAGGTCACTTCACCTGGCCTGGTGACCTGACCTGATACGACCTTGAGCTAAAATTTTCAGGAAAGATGTAAAAATGATGAAGGAATAGCTAGGCCGAGTTTGGCGGCGCTGCGTGCCGCCGTTTTTTTATCACTGCGGAAAACCCGGGGGGTCTAAAAAGACCCCCACCCGGGCGAAGGTTAATCAAGGTACAATAAAACTGAGCATCTTTGGTCCATGGGGGCAACTTTGGTCCACCACCAAAAAATGTTCCATTATTTTATGGAAATGTTTTATGGGGTGTTCTACCAAAACTTATGGTGCGACAGATGATTTACTATGTGTGCTGCATGTTAGTAAAGAGAGCTATAATTTTAGTGACTTCAGGAAGCAGGAGGTGCTTTATGGATAAATAGCTTCATTTTATTACAAAAATCTGAACTTGCTAGGACAATGTATGAGGCATTTCAAGCAAGAGGTGTAACCAAATGAATCATTAAAGAAAATGATTTGACTCACAACTTCTGTCGCACCTAGTCAAAGCTCACCAAATGAAAGCACAGCCACTGCTGTTTTATTATAACTGGAGTTTTGGAGAAAATGGAAACATGTGAAAAATAATAAATAATGAAACAGTGACCTAGCTTCCAAGCACAATAAGCCAATCCGAAAAGAGCTGAGTGTCGCAATACAGCAATCAGGGGTTCCATGATGATTAAGCTTGGATATGGATACAGCTCGAGGAGATGGAAGAGTCTTCAATCTCAATTTTGTCTACATTCCTGGCACACAATAGATGTTGTCTTACACAACCTGCACTTCTCTTCGCCCAAATTCACAATTTTGTTTGTCACCATCAATTTATTTCTTTTAATACAATAGGAAGACAGCAGAAACAAGGAACAAGAAGCAAACAAAGAAGAGCAGGCAAGACAAAATCATACAATAAGGCAATATAATGAGCATGACACAATTCAGAGCAAATCAGAATATCAGTCACATAAAGCAATGTGCATGCAGAAAAATTTTCATGAATAATAGTTTTGTTTAATGAATAGTATTGTCTAAAATTTGATACTGTTTCACTTATAGCAAAGAAATATTTACCCTCTGCAATCTACTCTCCTTCACCCCTGCACTGTAAGGAAAATCTTTACCATCATTGCACGAACCCCTGCCAAATCTGGTTGGATGTGAATTGACGGGTATCAGATGTTCACTGTTTTCATTGCCAAAAATTATCAGTACTGCAAATGCATCTGGAATCCTCATGTGATCCTGATTGGAATTGTCCATGGAAACTTGTCAGCCAGTCTCTTACTTTGCCCCCAGCCTCATTGTCAAATCATCATCAGCTTTTCTTATTTCATTTTTCACATAAACATGGAACAGAAGCAAAAGAAGACATAAACAGGGCAAAGAAAAATAAGCAACAGAACAGAACGTCACAGGCACAGCAGTAGAGAATAAGAGGAAGTAGGCGACCAGTTATCAGATTAGAGCAAATGATTATAATATAGGTAGACAGAACAAAACATAGCATGAGACGCCAGCAAAGAAGCAGCTGCAGTGGAACGAGAAAAAGAAAAAAACATACAAAACGGTGAGAGTAACAGGACACAACAAAACGAGACGAGCCCTAAATAACGAAAGTGAACAAAGATATAATGCAAAACACACCCAGAAGCAAAATAAAGTAAGAACAAACAAAACAGGAGACAAATCAAAAACTAATTTAAGTTAAAAGCACGGGGCCCACATATGTTCAGCAAATCAAATATACAAAAGAAACCATGTAAGTACCTATTAGAAGTAAGAAAAATAACATAGAAATAAGAACAAACACTTAAGCAGTGTACAAACCTATGAAACTCAAAAACATTTAATCAGAGCATGCGATCTGTGAGAACCAATGGAACCAAAACAAAACCAAAATCAACAAAAATTCATACAAAACAAAGCAAAGCCAGATCCAACAAATCTAAATGAACGAACAAAAAATACATGTTAGGCAAGGCCAAGTTATTACATTAATCCAATCAAACCAAAAAAACGAAAGAAAGAAAAGAACAAAACAATTAAACAGCAAGCATGCACAAAAATAGTACAGAAACGAGAAGATCATTACCTCACCAGTTTTTTCCTTTGTTCTGCTCCTTTGTTAACTTGGAAACTTAGTGCATAAGAGATAAGCAATAACTTAGTGCATAAGAGATAAGCAATTTTAAAGCATACTAAGAATTATATATACACAACACAGTAGTATCAGTTAGCATGAACGGAAATATATGCCCTACAAAGAATATTTTGCCATATTTTCCTCGATATTTACCTTGATAATACTACGGACACTTCAAAATAGGTACACAAAACAACAGAGACAAAAGCCCTGTTATTCTGCCGTGCAGAAAGCATACTTGTATGCCGCACACATGCGCAGTACGGTATCTTGTGGTCATGATACCCTACTGCGCATGCGTGCAGCACAATATTGTGCGTTCTGCCGGCAGAATAACACGACTTAAATCGCGTCGAAGGAATGTCACATATGCGCAGAAATCGGTTGACCTTCAATTTCGTTTCACAGCGAGTCTACGATCGAGCTGAATCAAGGTTTGGGATTTTGCTGACTATTTAAATTATTCTTTTGATGACGTCTTTAATTAGTAGAAAAGAAGATATATTTCTGTTTCTAGCGTATCAAAGTGAAGAAAAAATGTGGTTTCCTCATTTTTAGACCAATTTTGTTTATTAGCTATGCTTTCTGGAACTTCGACAAACTGGTCCATTCCCTTTAAGGCATATTGGAGTCTAAAATTCATTTGTTATGCCCACTGGTTTTGTCGTGACGAGTGAGCCCTGGCTGAACGCGGATTAAGTTCCTTGCCTCCCACAATAGGGTGTCCCAAAATTAAAAAAGTTTTAAAAGTTGGTGTTTACCTTTCTTTTTCCCGTTGATTGTGACCTGAAACGAAATTGTGCAAAAAATCAGGCATTTAAATTAATATTTGACCCCAGCGCAAATCGCTTGAAGTTTTACCCATAGCTCCCTATGGAGACTGCAACGCTTAAACACGAAGTATTCCGGTATTTCCATCGTAATGCGGGACTACAGCTTAGTGTGTCTTATATTTTCCTCTCTTTTTGGCTATGTTTTGTAAGAATTATCTTTTATCTATTGTTTACATGGCATTCCGACTTATTTCCACTACAATTAGGAACTTCACGTTCTTCGTTTTACATAGAACCATATTGTGTTATAAGGTACACAACCCTGATCCGAATAACTGGTTGTTTTTCCTTGTATGGTCAGGCAAAACACTGCTTTATAAACATTATCATTGATCCTTAGACTAGAAAGACACAGTTTCAAGAAATATACACGTTATTCAATATGGAACAAAAGTCAATTGCTACATATAAACATCCTTCTGGAGGGCCCCTGGCCAGAGGAGTACGCCAGAACTGATTTCCTAGTGTCGGGAAACGGCTTGTGGTAATGCTCTACAACTTGCAGTAGGTGCTGCTGGCGAGTGGTGGTTGGGGGGAATACATTCCCCAAAACAGAAAATCTAGGGGCAATACTATAGTTGCACCCCCCCCCCCTCCCCAAAGCTGTCGGCCTCGTTTTTGCCCGGACTCATTTTTAGTCTACAAGCAAGGTTTTGGTGCTTGAACTCTCAACTTTAAACACAGCCACCCAACTTCAGTGCAAAAATTGAGCCCTGGATAGCAAAACAAGCATCTTGTGGCTACAACTTTGACCCGGCGACGTTTTTTTATTCTGCTTATCGACTCTTCAGCTTACCCCCACAGCTTATCGTTTAGTTAAATTGTGGTATGCTATCACCGCGTGACGTTTTTTCCTCATCGACTTTGGCTTGTCCCCAAACCTGCCGGCTAAATCCGCCACTGCTGTCGGCTCTCCTCATTCTTAGTAAGGCAGCCGATATAGTAATTTATCAGCCTAGCCCCTCTCTCTGCAGGGTTGTTCACCAACTGCAGGTTTCGTATGAAAGCCTCCAGCCTATCGTAACCTGGGATACCGTCCCATTGCGGGCACTCAGCCAGAAATGACGTGTCAACCGACAGGCTTTTCAAACATGGGATGGGACTGCGCGCCCACAGACTTATCCAGCGACAGATCCTTCATGCTTTAAAGGGAATGTGGCACCTTCATAACGTGATTTTAACTGAGATAGCCAAGTTGTAAAGCAAGTCGGAAAACCCGGTACTCAATATATCATTTGTCCTGGAACTCAAAATTTCCGTTGAGAAAAGCTAAAAACTACCGGAAATGTACCCCTCAAGGACAATGTCTAGGTGATTTCCTTTGATACAACAGCGTCCAACACCGGGTGGCAGTACCAGGTTTTCCGACTTGCTTTACAACTTGGCTATCTCAGTTAAAATCACGTTATGAAGGTGCCACATTCCCTTTAAGGCATGGAGGATCTGACGCTGGATAAGTTTGTGGGCGCGCAGTCCCATCCCATGTTTGAAAGCCTGTCGGTTGACACGTCATTTCTGGCTGAGTGCCCGCCATGGGACGGTATCCCAGGTTACGATAGGCTGGAGGCCTTCATACGAAACCTGCAGTTGGCGAACAACGCAGCAGAGAGAGGGGCTAGGCTGATAAATTACTATATCGGCTGCCTTACTAAGAATGATGAGAGCCGACAGCAGTGGCGGATTTAGCCGGCAGGTTTGGGGACAAGCCAAAGTCGATGAGAAAAAAACGTCACGCGGTGATAGCATACCACAATTTGACTAAGCGGTAGTAAGCTGAAGAGTCGATAAGCAGAATAAAAAAAACGTCACCGGGTCAAAGCTGTAGCCACAAGATGCTTGTTTTGCTATCCAGGGCTCAATTTTTGCTCTGAAGTTGGGTGGCTGGGTTTAAAGTTGAGAGTTCAAGCACCAAAACCTTGCTTGTAGACTAAAAATGAGTCCGGGCAAAAACAAGGTCGACAGTTTTGGGGAGTGGGTGCAACCATAGTATTGCCCCTAGATTTTCTGTTTTGGGGGAATGTATTTTCCCCCCCCAACCACCACTGGCCAACAGCACCTACTGCAAGTTGTAGAGCATTGCCACCAGCCGTTTCCCGACACTAGGAAATCAGTTCTGGCGTACACCTCTGGGCAGGTACCCTCCAGACGGATGTTTATATGTAGCAATGAACTTTTGTTCCATATTGAATAGCGTGTATGTGTCTTGAAACTGTGTCTTTCTAGTCTAGGGATCAATAATAATGTTATAAAACAGTGTTTTGCCTGACCATACAAGGAAAAACAACCAGATATTCGGATCAGGGCTGTGTACCTTATAACACAATATGGTTCTATGTAAAGCGAAGAACGTGAAGTACCTAATTGTAGTGGAAATTAGTCGGAATGCCATGTAAACAATAGATAAAAGATAGTTCTTACAAAACATAGCCAAAAAGAGAAGAAAATATAAGACACACTACGCTGTAGTCCCGCATTACGATGGAAATACCGAAATAGTTCGTGTTCAAGCGTTGCAGTCTCCATAGGGAGCTATGGGTAAAACTTCAAGCGATTTGCGCTGGGGTCAAATATTAATTTAAATGCCTGATTTTTTGCACAATTTCGTTTCAGGTCACACTCAGCGGGAAAAGAAAGGTAAACACCAACTTTTAAAACTTTGTTAATTTTGGGACACCCTACTCCCACAATCACCGTTGGACGAGGAGTAGCATAGAGTCTTTGGAAGAACACATTTTTGCTGCCGGAAAAATTTGGGGGATACCTTTTGAACGCGTTTATTAAGTTCCATATTCTCAAGGATCGGTCAGAGCTGCAAAAATCTCAAATCTGTCGGGCACTTTCGAAAAACTCCAAATCTGTCGGGTGGTTAGGATAGGACTATTAAAATTGTCTAAAACCCATTCAATTGGTAAAATGTTCCTACTCTTTTCCACATTCTTAATAGAAAATACTAAAATTAGCATAAAAACTTCTAGTTTGGCACCAATGGATATCATTACCCTTATTTTTGTGCTCTGATCCTTATATGTGTGATATCCTTATTTTCGTGCTCTGAAGCCGCCTATGGCAAATCTAAGTGGAATGACACAAGTCTATTAATTTTAAACTCTTGAACTGAGACTGCTCTTCAGGTTTTCAATTATCAGACGCGCTCAGGAAATTAAGGTTATCGGCAGAACCTATAACAAATTGAATACCGAACCACCAATTCTCATTTTCTGGAGTCACCATTGGTAAAGGAAATTTATTATTGGATGTAATTTGAGATTTGTGGACGTACAGCATACAAATAGTGTGTGTCAGTTAGCTCTACTGGGTCTTGATAAGACTCGTCTTGAATTCAGATGATTTAGGTCACAGGTGGAAATATACAATAACATGAAAAGCAGCCCCCTTTTTCAGTCCTCTGCAGCTGCCACTGACAAAAATGCTGCACTGGAATGAGAATAAGTGATATTTTGTTATTAGGTTACATAGTCCAGCCCAGAATACTTAAAAATATAGTTTGCAATGGAAGAAAGCTGACCTGGTTCCCATACCATGCTGTTACTTTGCCAGCTTCTGCGATTTTCATGATTTCAGTTTTTTGGAGGTGGGAGGGGTAATTTGGAAGGAACCCCAAATTTATATATGAATTTTGCTCTGATGGCCAGACAAACAAGATTAGAGGGGTCTTTTTATATTTGAAAGTGTTTTTAAGGATCATGGCTACTTGTAGTTGAATACAAACATGTAATATTAGCTTTCCATGACTTATAAATACATGTTTACATGAAAATCCTAAATTTTGAAGCTGTTGGCTATTTCAAGTTTTTATACATTGCCGTGCTCATTTCATGAGGGTACGTAGTTTAGGATCTGAAGTTCATGTAGCTAATAAATAACCTTAAGTCAGTTAGATAGTAAATGTCAAATAAATATCATGTTTCCAAGGAAGTTATGAGTAAAGGAATGAGTAAAGGTTGCACTAGGCTGTGTTTTTGTTATATCTTTGTCCCCTTGACATAGATCATAGGCATATTTAGGTAAGTGAATTAAATGAAATGGGAGAAATAGTTTGGTACTTAAAACTCAAATTAATGTCGAAGGTGAAGAGTTTTGTTTCTTTGGCATCTACAAATCCACTGATGAGGTATGCAACTTTGTGGTTAATTCTGGACAAACAGGCATTGGATTAAAAAGAAGACGGAAGGGAAAATCAAATGTTTTAGTCTAATTTGACCAGTCTGCTGGTAAAATTCATTTGTCCCTTATCAATATCATTTAAATTATTGATCAACAGTGAGCATAACATACTGTGTGGAAATAAATGTAGCTGCCGAAATTACAACGAACCACATCCTTACTTGTTTGTTTTCTCCCACTGTTCTGATCTGCCCGCTGTTTGACCCATGCTTCAAAACGACCTCCTTGGCCAAACCACTGTTCCTGAACTTGCGGGCAGCCCAGAATGCTTGATTCGCTGATGCTCCTAAAAACGTTTTTCGCCAAAATACCCACATCCCTCAAATCCACATTTAAGCTTGACACGGGACGGTGGAAGGGGCTTCAGCTTAATCGAGCGCCCTTGCGCCCTTGCGGCAGCGTTGGCGTACTTCCAAACGAAGGAAACGAAGGAAAATACTGTTTTTCCTGTCGCCTTTACCTTTACGGCGGCCTGTCGGGCCAGCTGTCGCGTGCTATGGAATCAAATCGGGCCCGACAGGCCGGTGGAATTTTTCCGGCAGAGGATTTTCTGGGTGACGTTTAAAGGCCCTCTGTCATAGGCCCTCTATTAAGGTCCCTCGATTCTAGTCCCTGTTTTCCATCGGTTCTTGCCGCCACTGGCTTGATATGGGAGAGGTGCAATTCTGAAAACTTGTTGAGTGGAGAGGTGACAATTCTAATATTGGATTTCTTAGAACAAAAATATTTTCTGTTTCCTTTCATATTTTTTTTCGATTGTAAGATCTGTCGCGGACCATACCGCCTAAATCTTCGGGCACTTTTCCAGCCGTTTGCAGCTCTGGGATCGGTCCCAGTTAAGAGTAAATAAAAGGTGCACAGGCGGGTGGTTTGGATGGGGATGGTGTGACAGGGCTCAAAATTATGAAAACTAGTTCTTCATTTAAATTAATTAGTAGAAATCCTGGTTTAGGGGACTGTGCTCTGAGCTCAGGGGCACACGCCTTTTTATCATCCCTTCCCAGAAACCACCAGTATAATAAGCAATTTATATAACCAGGGGTGCCTAGGTATCACAAGCCGTTTTAGAAATTCCTCATTCCTCGTTAGCTCCGTTTTACAAGGGGAGTTTCCATTGTGTTTTTATTCCCCATCTATTCAAGACCAGTTTTGGGGCCCGTGACGAGTGAGCCCTGGCTGAACGCGGATTAAGTTCCTTGTCTCCCACAATCGCCGTGGGACGAGGAGTAGCATAGTGTCTTTGGAAGAACACATTTTTGCTGCCGGAAAAATTTGGGAGATACCTTTTGAACGCGTTTATTAACCTTCGCCCGGATGGAGGGTCTTTTTAGACCCCCTCGGGTTTTTCCAAGGTGACCAAAAAACAGCGGCGCGCAGCGCCGCCAAACCTGGTCTAGCTGTTCCTTTATAATTTTTACATCTTTCCTGAAAATTTTGGCTCAAGGTCATATCAGGTCAGGTCACCAGGCCAGGTGAAGTGACCTCACCTCAAAAAATAGTTAGGACCACATAACTAAAAGAAGATTTAATCGATCAAGTTGAAACTCACTCCAAATATTGGGCCCACCAGGAGCTACAACATTTGTTCCGGGATTTTTATATTGGTGACCTAAGGTCATGTGCAGAGCATGACCTCCCCATTGTCAATACATGGGGAAAATGACGAAATGAGCTTTTCTCAGTAAGTATTGATGGAATCAACTTCAAACATCGGTTGCGACTTGCTCTTAGCCCATTTCTGAAGCTGATGCCAAAAATTTTGACTTGTGACCTTTAAAAGGTCACCTTAGGTCAAATAAGCATTTTTTGGTGTTTTTCTCTATAAACTTTGAATAAACTAAGATAGAGCTTTTGTTTTGTCACCAAAGTGCTTGTATAGTCACTGTAAGTGAAATGATATACATCATGGCTATACCAGGTCAAGTTGGGTCTGACCGTTAGCCTGGGCCAGGTCAAATTCTTAAATTTGACCTGGCATAGCAATATCATATATCATTCGATTCGTATTGACGAGAGGATTGCAATGGTGCATTAACTATGGCTGTATCTTGTTTTGTTTGGAAGCTATGAGCGGAAAAGTAAACGCCCTTATGCATGGGTGGCTATGGACATTCCCAAGAATATGCCCAATATTTAATGACCTGTAGCTCCCTAGGCTTTGACCTGACACGAAAATGAATGCCACTGTAATGAAAGAACAACTCAAGAGCTTGCAAATGGTGTTAGAAAATGTTTTCTATCTACATAGTTCTGAGATATATGAGGTTTCCTTAGTACACCTCATATTAGCGATTTTGACCTATTTTGACCTCTGGTGACCTTGATATTGACCTGACAAGAAAAATAACCGAAGTATTTTCGATATAATTTTCGAAGAGCTTTCGATTGCCGTTTTGCGCTTTTTCTAGCTCTCTTAGTTTTTGAGATCGTGGGGGGTCTTTTTTAGCCCCCCCCACCAGGGCGAAGGTGGCTCGTACCCGCCACCGGGGCAAGGGTTAAGTTCCATATTCTCAAGGATCGGTCCCAGTTAAGAGTAAATAAAAGGTGCACAGGCCGGTGGTTTGGATGGGGATGGTGTGACAGGGCTCAAAATTATGAAAACTAGTTCTTCATTTAAATTAATTAGTAGAAATCCTGGTTTAGGGGACTGTGCTCTGAGCTCAGGGGCACATGCCTTTTTATCATCCCTTCCTAGAAACTACCAGTATAATAAGCAATTTATATAACCAGGGGTGCCTAGGTATTACAAGCCGTTTTAGAAATTCCTCATTCCTCGTTAGCTCCGTTTTACAAGGGGAGTTTCCATTGTGTTCTTATTCCCCATCTATTCAAGACCAGTTTTGGGGCCCCCAAGTGTGGATCAGAGGCCTCCAGAGCAGCTTCCCCCATCCCCCAGTTGTGCCTCCAGGGACTAGACTAGCTCAGTGACCCTGCCCCGAGATGATGGGAGTTGGCCTTGTGTTCTTATTATCTGTCTATTCAAGACCACCTCAGGGGCCCCTGATGTAGATCAGGGCCACAGAGCAGCTCATGCTTCACCCAGGGACTAGACTAGCTCATTGGTCCCAGAGATGAGGTCATCAGACTAGCTCAATGGGCCACAGATAGGCTCATAGGGCCTTAAACCAGTTCAAGAAGTTCCAGAACAGTTTAAGGCGCCAGATCACCTCAGGGGGCCTCAAACCAACATGGGGCTCTCACAAGCTCAGCGCCCAGACCAGCTCAGGGTACCCTCAGAACCTAGATCCACTATTGGGCCCCAGATCAGCTCTTGGGGCCCCAGATCAGTTCAGGGGCCTCAAGTCAGGTCAGGGGGCAAGATCAAGTCAGGGGCACTAATTCAGCTCAGGAATTCCTCATTAGCTTGGGGCCCAAGCAGTTCAAATGCCTCAGAGCTGCTCAAGGGACACCAGATCGGCCCAAAGGGCACCAGATCAGCCTCGGGGACAAACAATCAGATCAATGGTCCCCGACCAGCTCGGGGCCCAGATCAGCTTGGGAATACCAGATCAAGTCAGGAGGCACTTAATCGGCTCAGGAGCCCCATACCATCTCAGGGCCCTCACCAACCCCTGTGGGCCCAGCTCAGCTCAGGACCTGGGAGCTGCTCAGGAAATCACGTAATCAACCCAGGAGGCCCGGGTCACCTTAAAGGGCACCATATTAGCCATGGGGCACCCGACTAGCTCAGAGGGAATAAGATGGGCTCAGGAGACACACTGATGATTCAGCAGGCACCAGATCGACTCAGGAGGCATTAGTTAAGTTCAGGAGGCAGTATATTTGCTCAGGGTGCACCAGATCGATCAGCGCAGGGGGCAAGTTCAAGTTAGGGGCACTAAATCAGCTCAAGCATCCCTCACCAGCTCGGGGCCCAATCAGTTCAAAAGCCCCAGAGCTGCTCAGGGGACACCAGATGCCCATAAGGCACCAGATCAGCCTCGGGGACAAACAATCATATCAGTGGTCCCCAACCAGCTCGGGAATACCAGATCAAGTCAGGAGGCTCTTAATCAGCTCAGGAGCCCCATTCCATCTCAGGAGCCTTCATCAGCCTCTGTGAGCCCAGCTCAGCTCAGGGCTTTAGAGCTGCTCATGAAATCACGTAAGGAGGCCCAGATCAGCTTAAAGGGCACCAGATTAGCTCAGGGGGCACCAGACCATCTAAGGAGACATCAAATATCAGCTGAGGGGGCACCTAATCAGCTGAAGAGGCACCATGTTGACTTAGGAGACAGTAGATCAAATTGGGGAGGCATGAGATCAGCTCGGGGGCTCGAATCAGCTCAAGGGGCACTTAATCAGCTATTAGGGTACCAAGCAGGCTCGGAGGCATTAGACTAACTCAGAGGGCATTATAAAGGTTCAGGAGGCACAATTATTTCCTCAGTGGGGCACTCGATTGACTCAGGGGCACCAGATCAGCTAAGAGGGCAAGTAATCAGCTCAAGGGGCCAAGACCAGATGAGAGGCCACGAGATGAGCTCAAGGAGCACCAGATTAGCTTCACCCGTACGATTATTGGCGACGATGAGGCATTAGGTGGACACATACTAGGCGCCCATACTCTTCCCGGGTGCTTGAAAAGGCGACAGAATGCCCTAGCTGACCGAAAAAGGTATTAAGTTGTCCAACAATAGTTTCAATCACTACATGCGGGCCAGTTACATCTAGGTTCAACGGCGTAGGGCACTAAATTTCGAACGGCACGGCCCAAATTGGGTACTCCACCTGGCAATCAAAAGGGCACCCCGGCAGTGATGGGGGCACGTGCCCCCTGTGCCCCCCTGGCTGCACCCCTGGACAGTAGATAAACTCCGGGAGGCATTAAAGAAGCTCAGGGGGCCTGGATCAGCTCAAGGGGCACTAAAATAGCTAAAAGGACACCAGGCAAGCTCGGAGGCATCAAACTAACTCAGTATTATACAGGCACAGAAGGCACACTTATTTTCTCAGGGAGACACCAAATTGACTACGAGGGCACCAGATTAGCTCAGAGGGCACATGATCAGCTCCAGGGAACACCAGATGAGCTCCGCCCGTACGATTATTGGCGACGATGAGGCATCATCTGGAAACGGATTACGTGCCTATACTCTTCCCGGGTGCTTGAAAAGGCGACAGAGTGCCCTAGCTGACCAAAAAGGCACTTAATTGTTAAACAATAGTTGAAATCGCTAAATGCAGTCTGGTTCCATCTAGGTTCAACGGCGTTGGGCACTAAATTTCGAGCGGCACGGCCCAAAGAGGGTACACCACCTGGCAATCAAAAAGGGCACCTGGGCACCGATGGGAGGGGGGGCACGTGCCTCTGTGCCCCCCTGGACATTAGATAAACTCCGGGAGGAGTTCAATAAGTTCAGGGGACCCAGATCAGCTCAAGGGGCACTAAAACAGCTAATAGGGCACCAGGCAAGCTCGGAGGCATCAGACTAACTTAAAGCATTATATAGGTTCAGAAGGCATAATTTTTTTTCAGGGGGGGGGGCACCAAATTGACTACGAGGGAATCATATCAGCTCAGAAGGTACATAATCAGCTCCAGGGGGCACCAGATGAACCCCACCCGTACGATTATTGGCGACAATGAGGCATTATCTGGAAACAGATTACGTGCCTATACTCTTTCTGGGTGCTTGGAAAGGCGGCAGAATGTTTTTAGCTGTCCAAAAGGCACTTAATTGTCAAACAATAGTTGAAATCGCTAAATGCGGTCTAGTTCCATCTAGGTTCAACAGCGTAGGGCACTAAATTTCGAGCGGCACGGCCCAAACTGGGTACACCACCTGGCAATCAAAAGGGCACCCGGCACCGATGTGGGCACGTGTCCCTGTGCCCCCTGACAGTAGATAAACTCGGGAGACATTTAATAAGTTCAGGGGCCCGGATCTGCTCAAGAGGCACTAAAACAGCTAATAGGGCACCAGGTAAGCTCGGAGGCATCAGACTAACTCAGAGAGCATTATATAGGCTCAGAAGGCACAATTATTTTCTCAGGGGAGGGGGGCACCAGATTGACTACGAGGGCATCAGATCAGCTCAGGGGGCACATGATCAGCTCCAGGGGCCAAGAACAGCGCTCAGGGGGCACCAGATGAGCTCAAGGGGCACCAGATTAGCTCCGCCCGTACGATTATTGGCGATGGTGAGGCATTATCTGGAAACGGATTACGTGCCTATACTCTTCCCGGGTGCTTGGAAAAGCGACAGAATGCCCCAACTGTCCAAAAAGGCTCTTAATTGTCAAACAATAGTTTAAATCGCTAAATGCAGTCTAGTTCTATCTAGGCTCAATGGCGTAGGGCACTAAATTTCGAGCGGCACGGCCCAAAGAGGGTACACCACCTGGCAATCAAAAGGGCACCCCGGCACCGATGGGGGGCACGTGTCCCCTGTGCCCCCCTGGCTGCGCCTCTGCTTTTATCAGAATGTCAGATCACATGTGTATCTAAATCGCAATATATTTGAAGCCAGCTTTACATTTTGATAGTGGTGTTGAAGATGGTGTCAAATATAATATTGAAAGAAGATGACTTGGGGTTATTTTGTCACATCTCAGTCAGATCATTGTACCCTGATTAGTGATCAGCATCCGCTGTGGATATTTCTTACGGGTAGGGCCATGGTCGGGTGATGGTTTAACTAATGTGATTTGGCCTACCGTTGAACGATGTAGCCACCATCATGGATCCCTGGGAAAGCCTAATCACAATGGGCTTCGTGTGTGATGAAATGTAATCCTTTGTAAAAGGTGGATACCGACCCCTATAAAAGGGGCTGTAAGTCCACTGAAAAACATATTTGTGACGAAGGAGTGTGACTTCTATGAATGTGCTCCACTATTCACCTTATACACCTCTAACTCATAACTCTAAAGTCTCCTGAGCCACTGGTCCCGGGTTCAAGTCCCGGCAAAACCTCTCAATATGTCGACATGATAACCAAATCCCTCCCCCTCCCCCTCCAACGGGCGAGAGTTAGTGGAGCTCTACAGCCCTGGCATTTGGCGCGTTGTTAAGCCTCAACAATTAGTATTATCACCTCGCAATGCAATGTGTTTTTCAGGGATATGTTCTAACGCGCAGCAGACGGATTTCTGTGCCCCAAGGAGTGACGGCGGAACGTCCAAATTAAAGGCGGAGAGGCACCATGGACTTTTCAGCCTACTTATTTCAAGTCATCGCCATAGGGTTAGAGTTAAATTTATAATTTAAGGGGGGCACCCTACCCCGGTGCCTTCCCCCCGCCAACCACCCAGTTCAGCCGCCAGTGGCCTACGAGTGCTGGAGAGCGCAGCAAGACGGATATGGGCGAAGCGTTTCGGGTAATGGAACTAAGGCAGAGATGTCAAAAAGTTTTTTATTTGAAAATCTGTCCACAAAAATTGTCAAATTGGGTCGCATCGGCAGTGCCGCAAGCCAGGTATAAATGGCGGTATTGTCGGCGTCTAGATCCAGGTGGCAGCAATCTTGTCCGAAATTGACATAGGTGGCAGCAAATATGGAGAGAGAGAGAGAGGGGAGAGGGAGAGGGGTGAAAGGGAGAGGGGGAGAGGGAGAGGGGGAGAGGAGGGGGAGGGAGGGGGGGGGGGGGGGGGGGGAGGGGGGGAGAGAGAGAGAGAGAGAGAGAGAGAGAGAGAGAGGAGGAGAGAGAGAGAGAGAGAGAGAAAGAGAGAGGAGAGAGAAAGAGAGAGGGAGAGAGAGAGAGAGAGAGAGAGAGAGAGAGAGAGAGAGAGAGAAAGTAGGTGAGTGAATTTGTGAGTGATTGAGCGAGTAAGAATACCAGAGAGAGTTAAAACGACAGGAGCCACACAATAGCGCCTGGCCTGTGCAACTTATCTGTGCAATTGCAATTGGAAGTGCTGACGTCACATGCCGTCAGCAGCAGGCGGCCATGTTGGGAGGTTATTATGGGGATCAGAAATATTGTACTCAGTGTTCCCATCCGGGAGCACCGTGGACCCCCAACGCACTACTACTGCACTACTGCATCCCTAGCCACAACATGGGGCCTTTGTTAGCGTGCTTGATCCCATCTTCCTAGCTTGTCTGTGATGGAATGTTCCATGACCAGTATAGCACGGGGAAATTCGTCGAAATCTAGGTCTTAATACATAGGGGGCTCGGGGCTGTTTTGTATTTTTGCCTATTTTTGTAAATTAAAATCGTATTTTTACTGTGCCGGACACCAACCCATGTATCATTTCCTCCCCAAATATCATATGTCCCGTCAGCTGTGACGTTTGTGTACTGCATCCATTACTTTTATCACATGATTGGTTATGAATGCGTGGAAAGCTTACTCCCAGGTCAGAATATGCGTCGTTTTTCTTACTCCAAGTATTTTACAGGGAGGGCTTTCTCTGTCATGGTGAAGCTTGACTTCAAAATAGTTGCGCTTCATGAGTTTCACATCCTACGAAAATTCTCAATTTTCCATGGTAAGGGTCCTTTGCGGCCAATTTTGTTCCGTCCATGCCGCCCCCTCCATGCCTGCCATCCCCTTCGTCAGCCCACCCCCTGCCTTCTCCCGTATGGAAATACTGGGTGCATGCCTGTTATTGTCAGCTTTGTACCCATATTCGCATGGAGAATGTCTTACAGGGAAGAATGAGCGCACTGAACAGCGATATTAACTTCAAAATGTGTTCACGAGTAAAATTTGAAGGGTGGTTCTGCGGATACGAAGAAATGCTGATACTATGAAATTCAAATACGAATATGTGCAGATAACGTGCGCAGTAATGCACGTACGAAGAAGTTCACGTGTGAAGAAATGCGGATACGAATAAATGCAGACACGAAATTCTGTGTTACGAAGAATCATGGATAGGAATATTTGCGTGCGAGGAAATGCATTACGAAGAAAAGTGGTACGAAGAAATGTCCAGGAACCCAATATTTTGGTTTTTAAGATGATCCTCATCGGTGAAAAATAAACCTCTGCCTGTGGACGACGTCATGATCTGGCAACTACTTCCAGATTCAATAGGCTTCAAGGACTTCAATTGGCTGATGACTCACCATGACGTCAGCGCTGTTGTCACGTCAACAGCTGACAACTGTGGCCGCCGGGCTGGGGTAGATTTGAGGTAGGTGTTTAGGCTTTTTCCATGGAAATTTTGAGTTTCAATACAAATGATATATTAATTACCGCGTTTTCCGGCATGCTTAACAACTTGGCTATCTCAGTTAAAATCACGTTATAAAGGTTTCACATTCCCTTTAGGTCTCGATTTAAAAAGTTCGCCACTGGATTTCGTGAGGCCCGGCTCTCTGATCAGGTCAATAATGTCTTCATTGTCTGGGCAGTAGGGGTTTTTCTCAGTTAGGTCCCTGAAACTACTAAAGCAATTGCTTCATCGTCTTCCGAACTTCTTTCTGTCGGTTCAGCTGCTCTCTGTTTGGAGGTGTAGGCACAGGGAGATCAGAGCAATGCGCCACCGGTGCAATGGATGACGCAAGGCCTGGATATTGATCTGATAATCTCTAGCGTGTTTGTTCATTTTCGTGCGTGTGTATGTAGGTATGTATGTACCAATGTCTTACTTTCAAGAGTCCTTTCACACGTTTCACAAGCGAAATAAGGTGCTCAAGGTTTGTCCTAAACCCAAACAAGCATGCCAAAATATACCGCATAAATTTCACACAATTTGGGAGATCTTCTCATAAAGTACTTTTAAGCTCTTGGCATGATGAATTCACCACGTATGTACGTGACAAAATCCATCTGCCATTTGATTACAACATCTTAATGCCATGCTTGGCGAATATTCTAGCGAAGTGACGACTGTCCTGTCAGCACCGAGACGGTTAGATGTGCGCAGCTACCTACTACCTAAACTGATTTCGGATCGGAAGTATTTTGCTATCTGTATTTATCAGATAGCATTATCCATTTTATCTGTATTTTCCCACTGTATGTATGCTATCCTCTGCGGTGCCAGAGTGCTCTAGACTTTCATGGAAATTTTGAAATAACATCTAAATTTCCGAAGGCTTCTAGAAATGTCTCAATTTGTCCTGTTTTATTGCGAAAACTGCGCCAAATTGAATGCGAATTAAACTTGTTTAAGGCTTTCAAATTTAGCTGTACTGAGTTTGGTGAGCTCTTCCAAGGCAGGTCCGCTAATGTTTATATCCTGTTGTTAGGCATAACGTCAGGACACATAATGCCCCGGAATCACACCGCATTTATATGAAACAATGAAATGATTTACTTATGCAACCTTCCGCTCATGCTGAAGGAATATTACATTCACTAGGTTTTAAAAGTGAGCTCTCAGTGTCGGAAAAGCAAAGTTTGAAGGGAATCGTAATAACTCTTCGTTTTTTAGATTAAAGCAAATAGGAATTCACATTTACAAACCGAACACAAGAAAAGTTCAATGTTTGTTACCTAGTGCAATGTTTTTCAGAAACCAGATGTAGACTGATTCGACGCTTAACACGCGCATTGACCGGGGTCTCAGCCACCTTCGTTTTGACGAGGGGACGGGCACCCGCCCCCTAAGATCTCGAGAACCATGGTAGGTAGTGAAAACCGGTAAACGGCGTTGGGTACCTCATCCACTTCTCCATCGAAAATAATTGAACCATTTTTTGTCAGGTCACATTTAAGGTCACTTAAGGTCAAAACATGCCGTCATAGGTATAACATGTAAACCAAGTTTTTGGAAATTACATCTGAACAAGTAAAGATAGAGCAAAACGGCTTAAACTATAGGAATCCTCGCAGCAAGCCGAATCAAATGATGTATAATTTGACTTTGACAGGTCGAATCAAGGATTTGACCTGACCTGAGGTCAGGTCAAGGTCAAATTATATAAAATGCATATCATTAGAACTGCAAAGACAGGGGAGTATAATGCAGCTAAAATAATCGCTCTATCACCATCCGTTACTGAGTTATTCAGCCAAAACAATTTTTCCCATGTATTTCCAAGGGAGAAGCCATGGCTCGTACCTGACCTCAGGTCATTGATGTCAAAAATACCGGGACATATTTTACAGAACTCGGTAGGCATATCATGTGATATGAGTTTCAATCGGATAAGTTCACCCTGTTCCGACTTATGCTATCTTAAACTTTTTTGAGGTTAGGTCACTTCACCTGTACTGGTGACCTGACCTAAGATTACCCAACCTTAAAATTTTCCACAGAATTTTTAAAAATGATGAGAGAAAAGGTATGATAAGTACAGCGGCGCTACGCGCCGCTGTTTTTCTGCCACCTCCGAAAAACCCGAAGGGGGCGGGTACCCGCCCTCCCGTCAATGCGCGTGTTAACGTTAGACCAGAAGTACAGGATGGAGAAAGGGGCTTATCAATGACTAACAGACTCAACTAATCTTCTGCGATAGATTGAGTTTAGGGATGACTTGACCCTGACCACTCAGTACAATCTCAATCAAATAATTCGAACAAATCATATCTAATAAAACATTATTCATCAAGATTGAATAAATATGACATTTTGCAGTTATTGTAGTTATCAAGCATTACATGTACTAGTGCTAAAGAAGTAGTTATTGTAAGCAATTTAGCTGCATTCAGCAACAAAAATAGAATAAACAATAATGATCTATAAATAAAATGTAGATATATGAAAGCAAATTTGTTGTTATTGAACATAGATAAAGTTTGGCTGAAACAAATGAAAAGTCAGTTACGAAACCACTGGCTTAGTTTTTTTTTTTGCTTTGTGGGCATAATCCTGAGTTAAGGCTTACGCAGATCATTGTCACGTCATCCGATCTTAAGAATTCATTCTGAAAGCCTCACGCATGAAGCTCAATGCGAGGCCTGGCTTCACTGCGACTGAGAATCTGTGATTGTATCTACCTGATCCTGATGAAGGGCTGTGTCCAAACATAACATTTAAGCGTATTTTACATCCAGGATCCGAGGAAACGGCCAGTATACGCCTGGTTCTCACGATATTTAAAACAGTTTTGTAGTGAGTGGTCAGCCAAAAGCAAGCATCTTGTGGACATATCTCTTACTCCGTGGTGTTGCTGCTGTTGTTGTTGTTGTGTTCTTTGTATTGTTTTTTGCTGACTCTGTGCATCCCGCACACCCAAAATTTGCCCCGTGACGATGTAGACAACTAAAATGGTACATTTGCATTTGCGTGTTTCTCAGGTGCAGGATCAAATCAAACGAAAACTCCGTGCATGATGTAACAAATTGTTACTCTTAATTTTTTCGGTAACCTGGAAGTGATCATTTGATGACTGTATTTGCCCTTTTATCCAAGTGCCCTCCAATTTCGTATAATATGCCCTATGGTAGATGTGGAAGAGGCCAGTGATTCACATGATAGCCAGAGAAGGTGCGTTGGATCACACTGAGGGCCATCGAATACAGTTGCTCTAATGAAGATTTTAACGTATAATCTAGCATTTACACCGGAATCCGGCAATTTATTCAATACATATAGAACAAAGCTAGAGAACCATGCCTTAACAGACTTTGGTATTGCACTACCTGTATTTTACAGCTAAATTAGCACAACGGCCCTATTGATGGCGCCACAAATCGCATAAGACAGTTGTACCATGCATGTTACCTGGCACTGCACTTCTACAGAATGCGTGGGAACAGAAAAAGGGTGCCTTGTGAAAGAAAAACTTAATATTGAATTTGTGGTGGTACACAAGAAGAAGTCAAATAATTAGCATCGCTTTAAGCTCTAGTTTCAAATGATCGAATAATTTTCAAGTTGGTAAGGGAAAAAATTGTCAGATTCTAATTTCGGATTTTAAGCCAGCAAAAGTAAAATAATTAAACTTTACCCTTAGAAAAACTCCACGGGCTTTTTATGCGCATTAGGCACTTTAGGCGCATTAGAGCAATTAGGAGCCCTCAAGGTTGGCCTTATGAGCATAACTGCCTTTTTATATGGAACATATCTGCCAGATGCATCCCGCCAGCACATTTTCAATTCTTTCCAGCAAGCGTCTGGTCCTGAATTACTTGGATTTTCAGGCATGCCGGTAAGAAGTCCACGCATGCAGCAATTAAACCACCATCCAGTGTTGTATCGACTTGCACAATTTTGAGATTTGGTCATATCATTATCCCGATCCGGTGTGCTGAACTTCATTCCTGCGTGATAATCTAGCACATTGCGCACGTTTCCACTGAACCTTCCTATTATCAGCCTGTAGCCGTCTTTTTCGCTCTTTAACTTGAAATTCTGGTAAGTTGCATACTTGTGGTTTCCATCAAAGTCGTACATGTCGATGCGCATTTCGTACTCGCGGTCGAGAGATGAGGTTAGCCTCCAGACGTGCTCCAGACCCCACCAGAACTCGTTGTACAGGGAGCCAAAGCCCCATTTGTAATCCTCCCAGGTGTTGTTGAAGCTAATTGGAAGATGGTTGGGAAGCTGTTCCCGCCTTAGGATGACAGTCCATTTTTTTCCGTCCGTGGTCATATCGCAGTAGGTTGGAATATTTCTTTCGCCGGTGGTTGTCATATAAATTCCGCTTGAGCCCTGATGATCGCTGCAGTCACGTGGTCCATGTATGCACGCAAAATTTTCATTTGATGTCGTTTCCCCAGAACACGACAAGATTATTACGCAGATTATGGTAGATTTTGCAAATCTGATGCCGGGTTTTAGACTCATGTTTAATTGTCTGCTCAGAACCGGAATTTGGTCTCAAAACTGCTCTGATCCCTGTGGTCCTAGTGTTCAAAGTTGATTGCTCAGTGCTCAGTCCGCTTCGACAAGAGCACACTTTTGTTATGCTGCGCTTAAAAGCTAGATATTAATGATTCATGGACAGTCTTAGTTGTAAATTTATATTCTGTTTAACCGGAAATTAATTATAATTGTTTAAACATACTTAACAATAAATAATGCCCGATAAACTAAGGCACAAACTAAAGCTTCAGCATTTTAGCGATTAGAAACTGTGACTTGAGAAGAAAATACGAAGGAAAGAAATGCGAAAATCATAGTTATAGACTAAGAGGAGAACTGCCAATAAAAGCTACAGAGGTACCCCGTTGAAGACTGAAGAAAGTTAAAGCTGAGACTTAGCTTTTATGAAGTACAAATTGTCATTTGGAGGCGCTCGTGCACTTGATATAGGTCATCCTCGGCGGTAGGTTCTAGCCAAGTTTGGGGAAAGGTTCACAAAATATCAAGTAGATTCACAACGGATTAAAGTCTATTGCACCTTTTTAACCGCCTTGAGGGAAAGTGCTTAGTGGACCCCATTTGATAGGGTTGGGTCCATCCCTAAGAATATTGACTTGTGGCCTGATTTCCATAGTATGACCTTAATATGAGTGGAATATTAGTTTTCAAAGTCATTTTTATCAACGTTGATAGGTTTTGGAGTGATGCGGCAAGGAGCATGATGATAAATTGATAAGGTGTTCCCTGGCCTGTCTCCTCGAATCTGGATGTTAAAAACACTTAAGATTGTATGTTCGGTATTGTTAGGAGCTATTGCTAGCATTTTGACTGCAGTCAAGTGCAAAAATAAGATAAATAATATAAACAGAAATATACAAATACCCGATTAAGATACTTCTGCGAATTGTTCATTATTAATGAAAAGCTAGTGTTTGGCTGAAATAATAGAAAAGTCTGTCACACAAATACTGGTCTAGGTTTGTTGTATTGCCGGCATTACTCTTAGGTTACAGGTACCAAGATCGTTGTTGTCACGACATCCAATTTTATTTTTAAACAATTCATTTTAAAGGCATTTGTGTGAAGCTCAATTGGAGGTCTGACTACATTATGACTGAGAATTATTGATATTACTTACATGATTCTGATGAAGAGCTGTGCCCGAATATACAATCTTAAATGTTTTTTACATCCGGATTCGAGGGGACAGGCCGGTAAACACCTTATCAACTCATTTTTGCCAAGGTTGATAAATGTCAATTTGTACGCTTTTCGGGCTAGCACTGGGCGAAAAAAATATTGTTTATCAAAATAAATCATATGTGGGTCATTCCAAGGCAAATCATCCAGGTAAGCACCAAAAAATTTCACCACAACTCCTCAGATTTCCACCAAATTTTATACTCAAGTACCCTATACAAAAAATTAGGGCTCATTTTCAGGTCCCAAGGTCAAAGAGGTCACCAGACAGACGTCATCAAAATTTTGAGATCAACGCAATCATTGAAGCAGAAATAAGTTTGTGTCTTACAAGTGGCGGATTGAAATTAAGCAAAATGGATATTACTGGATAAAAGATACAGTGGCCCATATAGGAAAATAAAAACTTTGGCCTGAGGTCAGGTTTTGGTCTGTAACCATGTGAATTTTCCTTTAACTTAACATTTTTAAAGTCCTATTTTTCATTTTGCACTGGATGATCCTCAGGGTATAGGCTAACCAGTGGTGGATTATTTTTGTAACTCATATTTAGTAACTGTTCACAGAGGTCATCAACAAGGGCAAACGCTCATTGGAAGTACCCTTCGTGCGTTTACGCCGCAGCATGGCTAATATGGATTTCAAATGAAATTTGATCGTTTACCTACTACAGATTTTGTACCATTATTTGTGCCTTTGACCTCAAACGACTCTTGTAATCTGCTTAACCCTCGCCCCACCGGAGGCCATCGATGGCCCCCGGTGGCGCGAAGGTGGCGCCGGATCTCCGGTGGCGTGCGGGTTAATGACCTAGCTTGAACAGAAATTCGATTTACGTCGTTACCGATATTTTTCAAGGCTTGACAGGTCCATTGTGCTAAGATATGTTGGGAACAATACTTGAAGTCATACCGACCATGTGCGTTATGTATTTATTACCTTATTTGACCTGCTCTATGTTCTGCGTGATTTGGCTGGCGCAAATTTATTTCCAATTGATAGTGCATCCAAGGGATGAAGCCGACCATCCAATTAAGTAAATAGGTAGGGAGAGACCTCGTATAAGCTTTTCTTGAGTACAAGCAGAGTTCTGACAACCCCGTAGCAGACAGCCATATGTAGCTCAAGCTGACAGTGATAGGTAGCTCAGACTCAAGCTATAGTATAAGCGTTGTTTTTTATCAAATACGATATTCAGAATGCCCGAAGCATAAGCTACAGATTTGTCATTTAATGAGCCATAAGTAGCCCAAGTCCTAAAGTTAGTAAAAGTTCGTAACAGCCCATCCATTTTACGTGTTGTGAAGGCATGTAGGTACTTTAAGAGAATTTCTCAGTTGTGCTATGGTATCAGAAAGGCTTGGCGAGAGTGCACCGGGTGCTATGTGATACAAATACGTCATTGCAAAAAACAGTAAATACAAAACTTTTACATGTATCATGGCCTGGTTTTAGTGGGAAACAGATTGCTAGTGATTTTAGTGCTATCAAAAATATTGTGACTCGCTGCTAATGCCACATATCAACCAAGTATATATCATAGAAATACAAACCAACATTTTGGGCGCTATATAGCCTCGTTAAATGTTTTGCCGTGAAACTCCGATCATCAAAGCGGGTTCATTGTCTATAATGATATTTTCTGGAGCTTATCGACGCACCAACTGCCAGGGTCATATGGCGTCACCAACTCTTTCCCAGTTGGAAGGGTTCCTCGGGAGCCAGCTTGCTCCTTATTCAGGGAAGCCGCCGGGCCTTGAACCCGGGTCAGCTTCGTCGAAGCCAGCTATGCTAACCACTCCACTAACGCGCCCCCGGCTCCATTGTCCGCACCGAGACTAGGACCGTATAGATTTACGTGGGATCAATCCCCACGACCGGAAACCGCCCCCCCCCATCCAATTGGCCTGGTGGAAAGGAGAGAGTCCAGCACCCACGCCTACGTCCAATGGCAAATCCAAGGGGGGTCAATATGGCCGTGGCCCCCTCCAAAGCCTAAAATGATATCTTTTGCCTTCCCAAAGGCCAAATTTTAGCCGTTTTTCTTTAAAAGTTCTACGTTTTCGCATTTTTGTCTCAGTTTAGCCCCCAAACGATGGTTTGACCCCCTCTAAAAGCTGCTCCTGGATCAGCCAATGCCTACGTCCCCAGCAATTGGGCAGCCGTGCCTGCCAGGGATGGCCAGAATAAGATGAAGTGATCAGCTATTTAAAAATTCAATATTCCTTAAAGGGAGATACGCGAAAAAAATTTTATTGGCTAGATCAAAAGGTCACAAAAAGTTGTATCAGAAGTCATATTCTCATTTTTGCGAACTCGGCCTGCAAATGCCTTAAAATTGATCTCAAAGTCAACATTTCTAGACGACTTTATCGATACACTGCATATCGATGTATATGACGTACACACGGCTAAGGCTATCAATTTCTCTAATGAATTGGTCGTATTTTTCCTAAGCAGTGACTTGAAAGGTTTGAACTGTTAAAGAATAAATTATTTAAAAAAAGCCACAGCATAAAATAATATTATAAGAGAAAGATAGGATTTTTAAGAAAATCACAATTGACCAATCAGAAGGTATAGCCACCTCAAAGGGGGGTCACGTGACCTTCTGACGTAAAAGTTTTGTCATCCTGGGAATTTTGCAGAAAACGATTGGAAGACCCCAGGATCCAGTGAGACATATATGAACGAAAAGAGACGTATTTAACTGTATTGAATCAAAGGAAACGAAAGCATAGTTATATAGGGGATTTTGAAGATTTTAGTGAGAGTTGTCGTTCTTGTATTCATGTTATCTTCCACAGGTAATAGTACAAATAGTATTTTGCAGAGGTGATGCAGAAGAAATCTTCTGTTTTGTGCCTGTTTTTTTCTTTGTACCACCGAGTATATGTGAATGGCTTCAGAAAAATAAAGCCCATCGACCCATCCGCCGTGCCATCATAGTTAGCAAACCAATATGAATAGAGACACCATAGTTAGTTACAACAGTACTCTGAGCAAGTGCCATAAAACGTTGTTTTTAGTCAGAAAGCATAAGGGAAGGAGATTGTGGGATGTTGGTGTGCGATCATACATTTAGGTTCTGGAGAAACTATGATATTGTGCTAAGGTTGATGATGGATGAAATATTTTTGTACCAACTGTAAGTGAACTCTGTGAGTATGCTAACTTTTAAAGATAGATGTTCTTTAATATTTGTCATTCTTAAGAGATAAGCAAGACATTTTTTGGTTTTGGCAACCTATGTGGCCCTTGAACCATAGGCGTAGGAACCGGGGGGCCAGGGGGCCACTGCCCCCCCCCACTTTTCTGGGATAGGCCCCCTGCAACGGAGATAAGAATATCAACAACTGTAATATCAAGCAAGAAACTCAAACTGTCCCGATAGCTTGCCCCAGAACCCCGTTAAACTTACCTGTGCCCCTAAACTAAGTTGAGGTCCTATGAGTTGATTTTAAGGTCCCCTAAGCTTCTCGGGGCCCCTGAACTGGCCTCTGATGCCATACGAGCTAATCTGGGCCCTTTGAGCTGAACTGAGCGCCCCTGAGATGGTTTGGGCAGCATGAACTGTTCTAGGATGCCTAAACTGAGCTAGGAGCTGTAACCCCTGTAAACAGGGCCCCGTGAGTTGGCCAGAACCTATATCCACCGACCTGGGGGCCCCTGAGCTGAGCTGGGACCGTAAAGTTAATATTGCCCCTTGAGCTAATCTGGATCCCCTGTGATGCACAGAAGACCCTAAACTTACCTGAGGCCCCTGCACAGGAATAGGGCCCCTGCTCTGAAATTTGGTTATAAGCTTTAATTGAAACCCTGAACTGTTCTGAAGCCCCAAATATGCCGACAAGGTGCCCCTGGATGAGCCGGGCCCTGAAGTTTATCTGGTCATCAGAGCTAATATGGGCCTCTGTGTTGAACTGAGGGCCCCTGAGATGGTCTGGGACCCCTATAAGGCTTTACAGCCACTGACCGGGCGGCCGAGAGCTTGAATGGGCCCCTTGAGATGTTCTGACAGTGGTGTAGCCAGGGGAGGGGGGGTCTCAGGGGCCTGCGGACCCCCTTGGGCTGACCTTATGCACTAAAAACACAAAAATTGATTTCGGGGGCCCCTGAGCTTGGTCTCGGGGGGCCTCCCGAGCTTGGTCTCAGGAGGCCCCCGACAATCGGTATCGAGGGCTCCAGAGTACCGAATATTGATCTTGGGGGACCCCTGTGCTCAGTCTCAGGGGGTCCTGAGCTTGGCCTCAGGGCCCCCGAGCTCGGTCTCAGGGCCCCTCCCGCCGAGCTTGGTCTCACGGGCCTTTCGATCTTGGTCTCACGGGCCTTTCGATTTTGGTCTCAGGGGCCCCCGAGCCTGGTCTCAGAGGCCCCGAGCTTGGTGTCTGGGGGCCCTCCGAGCTTGGTCTCAGGGAGCTCCCGAGCTTAGTCTCAGGGGGCCCTTCGAGTTTGGAATCAGGGCCCCCGAGCTTGGTCTCAGGGGACCCCGAGCTTGGTGTCAGGGAACCCTCCGAGCTTGGTCTCAGATAACCCCCGAGCTTGGTCTCAGGACCCCCGAGCTTGGTCTCAGGGGCCCGAGTTTGGTCTCAGGGAGCTCCCGAGATTCGTCTCAGGGGGCCCTTCGAGTTTGGTCTCAGGGCCTCCGAGCTTGGTCTCAGGGGCCCCCGAGCTTGGTGTCAGGGAGCCCTCCGAGCTTGGTCTCAGATAACCCCGAGCTTGGTCTCAGGGCCCCCGAGCTTGGTCTCAGGGGACCCTGAGCTTGGTCTCAGGGATGCCCCCAAGCTTGGTCTCAGGCCCCCCTCTCCCCGGGCTTAGTGTCAGGGGCCCTCGAGCTTGGTCTCAGGGGAGGCATCCGAGGGCATCTGATGCATAAGGCTGACCGTATGCACTGGAAAACACGAGCATTGGTCTCGGGGGCCCTGATCTTGGTCTCAGGGGGCCACCGAGCTCGGTGTCAGGGGCCCTCCGAGCTCGGTGTCAGGGCCCCCCGAGCTTGGTCTCAGGAAACGCCCGAGCTTGGTCTCAGGGGACCCCTGAGCTTGGTCTCAGGGGCCCCTGATCATCGGTATCGAGGGTTCCAGAGTACCGAACATTGATCTCGGGGGCCCCCTGAGTTAGGAATCACGGACCTTTTGATGTTGGTCTCACGGGCCTTTCGATTTTGGTCTCAGGGTGCCCCAGAGCTTGGTCTCAGGGGCCCCACGAGCGTGGTCTCAGGCAATCCCTGAACTTGGACTCAGGGGCCCCGAGCTTGGTCTCACGGGCCTTCCGAGCTTGGTCGCAGGGGACCCCGATCATTGGTATCGAGGGCTCTGGAATACCGAATATTGATCTCGGGGGCCCGTGAGCCTGGTCTCAGGGGCCCCCGAGCTTGGTCTCAGGGGACAACCGAGCTTGGTCTTAGGAGGGGGGGCAAGCTTGGTCTCATGGACCTTTCGATGTTTGGTCTCATGGGCCTTTCGATCTTGGTCTCACGGGGTCTCGAGCATGGTCTCAGGGAACCCCCGAGCTTGGTGTCAGGGGGCCCTCGAGCTTGGTCTCAGGGAGCATCCAAGCTTGGCCTCAGGGTCCCCTCGAGCTTGGTCTCAGGGGCCCCAAGCTTGGTCTCAGGGGTTCAGGGCCCCCTCGGGGTGCCCCCGACTATTGATATCGAGGGACTCATAAGTGAGGCACGAGCATTGACCTCATGAGACCCAGAGTTTGGTCCCAGGGGCCCCCAGGCCTGGGTTCAGGACCCCCGAGCATCGGCATCGAGGGGCTCCAGAGCACCGAGCACTAGTCTTGGAGGGGGCTCGAAATATTGATCTTGAGGGCCCCGGAACATCGGTGTCGAGTTACTCCTGAGAAAAGCGCGAGCATGGGTCTAAGGGTGCCCCTGAGCCTGATCTAAGTGGGACCCCGAGCTTAGTCCTAGGACCCCCCGGGCATCAGCATCAAGGGGCTCCGGAGTATTGGTCTAGGGGGAGCAATTATTTTAGGGGCCTCCAAATGGTGATTTCGGAGGGCCCCTGAAAGTTTGGATGCAGTGGTGTAGCCAAGGGGGCCCTAGGCGTCCGCAGACCCCCACCCCTTGGGCCAATTTGAACCACTGCAAAGGATTCTCTGATCACGGGGCCCCCAGAGTCAGTCTCAGGGGCCCCTGAAGATTCGTTCTCAGGGCGTCCCAAGTCGGCCTCACGGCCCCCGCCCTGAGAGTTGGTCTCATGGCCCCCAAAAGTAAATTTCGGGGACCCCAGAGGGTTGGTCTTAGGGGCCCCAAAAGTCTGTATCAGGGGCCCCCCAGAGAGTGGTTCTCAGGGCCCTGCAACACAGTCTATTTCAGGGGGGCCTGAGAGTCAATCTCAGAGAACCCCAAGAGTCGGTCAAGGGGACCCTAAGAGTCTGTCTTAGGGGACCCCGAGATTCGGTCTCGGGGTCCCCCTAAAAGTCTGTCTCAGAGAACCCCAAGAGTCAGTCTCAGAGCACCCCAAGGGTCGGTCTCAGGGGGCCCTCATAGTCTCACGGGCTTCTCTCTCAGGAGTCAATATTTAGTTTCAGGTGGCCCCTAGAGTTAATCCGGGGGCCCGAGAGTTAGTCTAATTTGATCCGCAGAGTACTGGTTTCAGGGGTCCCCAGAGGGGTAATTTTGGGAGCCCTCGAGATTTAGCCTCAGGCTGTGCCCCCCACCGAGTTTTGGTATAGGCGGCCCCGAGAGTCAATCTCAGGGAGCACCCAAAAGTTAGTCTCAGAGGGCTCCCGGTTGTCAGTCTCAGAGACATCCGAGAGTTAATCTCGGGGTTCTGGGTGTAATTTCCAGATGTGCTTCCGAGTTTTGGTCTCACGGGCCCGGAGTTAGCCTTAGGCCCGCGAGAGCTAATCTGTAGCCTCCGAGTCAGTCTCAGGAACGCCAAAGTATCAGTCTCAGAGGTGATTCCACCCCCCCCCCGGATGTTTGTCTCAGGGGCGCCCTAGAGTAAGTCTCAGAGGGCTGTCGGAAGTCATTCCCAGCCTCCCTCCCCCACCCCAAAAACAGCCTCAGGGGACCCCAATAGCTAATCTGGATGACCACGATGCTCAGTCTCAGCCCCCCCCTCCAGAGCAAATCTGGGGGCTCAATAATTAGTCTCAGAGGTGCTGCCGATAACTAATCCCAGGAGCCCCAAGAGATTCTCAGGGGCCCCCAGTTTTGATCAAGAGGCGCCGTGAATCGGTCTCCGAGACCCACTGAGATCTAATCGGGAGAGCGGCCGAAAATTAGCTTTGTGAGCGCCGCCAAGTGTTGGTCTTAGGTGGCCCCAGAGCTCAAATAAAAAATTTCAAAATCATATGCGTCGGAAAAAATGTACCTACCCCTATTGCGTACTAAAAAAGCACAAATTGAAACATGTCGATCAGGCACCATTATCGAAGGAAAGGCAAAAATTAATCTAATTTTACCATAAGAGCAAATCGAACAGGGAATTGGGCACTTTAGTCAATTTTTAATATATTAGCTTAACACCAATAACTACATTCCTAAATATTCTGAGATAAACAACTTTCCAATATTTTCGTAGGAAACCAGACAAACAAGGGTAATGACAGAAATTGATGAGCATAATCCCAAAAAGAAAAATAGGTATAAAAGGTTGAAAATAACAATAACAGAGTGAGCCAAGGCGATAGATATCTTGGGCGCCTTTTGTGTTGGTAATTTGCTCGTTTACAAGATAGCAAGGGTAAGAAAGTAACTGGATCTCAACAGGATCTGTCGACGGAATAGAGGTTATGTAACGTTCGGGACACACTACCATATCCCTTGTATCTTTATTCTTTTTTCGTTTCTTTGGAAATTTCCCGATTAAGAGTCCATGGATTCGACACCGGGATATAATTGCTAATCATTTCCCGTAGAAGATCATTTCTTCGTACTCAAAACGACTGACCTCCAATACCTTCATGTCTGATTACCCGAGTGAATTGAGGTAGACTCAGGTTTAACATCATGCGCGCATCAACATTGAACTTCCCGAAATATGGCTCAAAGCTGTTATTATAGCCACGCTACCATATAAAGTATGGGTCATCCTTAATATTTGGTGACCTTAGTTTACCAACACTTGGTCGGATCGAAAAAACCAAGCTATAAACAAAATAAGAATGAATGCTTAAAAAGGCACAACAAAATTTCCTTCCTGTGAATGTTATAATGTTAAAATACTATACAAAAGATATAGGAGATGGGCCCAGTTACTAAGGGGACCCCCCGACCTGGGGCCCCCCGACGGTAGTCGGACCCCTCCTTGGCTGAATCCTGGCTACGCCACTGTGTTCTGAGACTCTATATCAGCCACCCTGGGACCCCCTAAGCCTAGCTGGGGCCCTGAGCTAATCTGGGTACCGCTGTTCTTAACTGGGGCCTCTGATCTGGTATGGGGGCCCTGAACTGTTCTAGCATCATTGAGCTAAGCTGGGCTCCGTGAGCTTGAACAAGTCCTTTGAGCTGTTTTGAGACCCTACATAAGTCGACCTGGGGGCCTCCGAGCTGAACCGGGCCCCTAAGCTAATCTGGCACCCTGTGCGAATCTGGAACTCCCCTGTGATGAGCTTCTAGGGCTCCTGTGCTTATGTAGGGTCCCTTGATAAGCTGGTCCCGAGGCTAATGCACTGGTCTAGGCCCTTGAGCTGACTGATCTGGGTTCCTGAGCCATGGTCTGGACCGTGGGGCCCTCCGAGATAATTTAGCGGTCCCTGGGTGGCATAGGCATAAGAACCGGGGGTCAGGGAGATACTGCCCCCCCTTTGAGGTGGGCCCCCGCAACGAATATACAACTATTAGCAACTGTAATATAGAACAAGAAACCCAAACGGGCCCGATAGCTTGTCAGGGAACGTTCAAGTTCGGTAGTACGCTGCCTGCAAGCCCCTGGAGGAGGAGCGCTTCGTAAAAAAGCCAAGCCACCTACTACCCGAGTGTTGCCAAATGAGTCCCGAGAACTGGGCCCAATCAAACTCCATCCCAATCCCAACACAAAATATGAATCGGACACAGACCCCGCACCAAATGCCGAGCAACAGTCGTCCCTGAGCCATCGAAAGGCGCGACGTCTTTCGATGCCAGGGTTATATGGCGTCGCCAACTCTTTCCCTGTTGGAGGGGTTTCTTGGGAGTCAAATCGCTCGTTGCACAAGGAATCTGCCGTGCCTTAAACCCGAGTTGGTCGCGTGGAAAGCAAGGCTGCTAACCACTATAACACCATGCCCACACCTCCTCGGCATCACAAAGCTGGCCATCAAGTACCTACATTGCACTTGCAGTCATGCTGGAACTCTGCATTTTAGGCATCGAAATATAGCTAGGCGTATTTATTGAGATCAGGCTTCACCTAAATCAACTCTAATGATGGCAAGAAGAGATCTGTAATAACATAAATACATGTTCCCATTTTCGTCATTGAATAAGAAAATACAAGTTGATTAGGCATAGCGAAGTGAGGCTATTTGGTATCAAAGCATTGTCTGTAGTTTTCTAAAAATTGAAGATCGATGGATGGAAAATTAATTAATCGGCTTTCAAATATTGGTTAACAATCACACAGCAGCTATGGGTAACGTTTTTAAATTCTGCAGACTGTCACTGCCAGATAAGTCTGCCACACCATGTTGCAATGATTTATACAGAGGATCCTTGCGTGTTTAGCTAGGTACATACATGGAATTAAAAGGAACCTAAAAGGGCTAACCCTCGCCCCACCGGGGGGCCATCGATGCACCCCCTAAGGTTTTTCCGGGATAGCAGAAAACAAAGAGGCGCAGCACCGCGGTTGAGAGCTCTACCTCTCACTGCATCATTTTTCCACCATCCCTTAAATTTTTTATCCCGGGTCACCCAATGTCAGGTCACCAGGCGAGGTAAACCAAGGTCACCTCACTTCAACTTTAGAGCTCTATAAGAGCTACATTTCGAAGTTGATCGATTTGAAACCTCCTACACTTCATGACCCCGCCGGGGTCTACAGGGTCTATATCCGGAATTTTTCGATTTCGTGACTTAAGGTCAGGTCACGAGGTAACCTCTCCCGTTGAAAAAGCATGAGAAAAGCTGTCTTAAGATCTAAAAGGGGGATTCCAGGACAGATCGACCAAGGCTTGACACCACCATGTCTAGAAAAATCTGAAACTTTGTCTCTGGGGTAGTTTTGGGTCAGGAACACGCCTGTGAGAATCTTAACTCCCTCCGACCAACGATCACCGAGATATAGCCCGAGGCATTTTCGGGAGGTCACTTTGTAGACTCATCTTTGATGCTTCATAACTCCAAAACGCATTGCCTGATTAACAAGTTTTGTATATCATTGAACTCGTCTTGAACCATACATTATTGTGGAAAAACAAAATTTCCAAATTTTAAAAATTTTGACTTTTAATTCGTTTGAACTTTTCTTCATTGACCTAGCTTGACCATTTTGCAGTTGAAATTGCCCTTTTAGACACCTCAAAAATTTGTCTTCATAAAATATCTTTCGATAAGAAAATTTAAAAAATGCGTTCTTGCTATAAATTCCAAATTTTTGGCACCTAAGGTAGGTAGGTAGACGGTTTTTGACCACTGCGGTAGTACAGCCTTATGTTTAACACCGCAAACAAAGCAATTGCTTTTGTAATCGGTTGCTTGCAATCATATTACATTGTCTTTACAAAATTTTCATCGTGCAGGTGTCAGAAGTTATGAAAATTAACACGCACCCACACGAGGGGTCGGGCAACCGGCCTCCTCAGGTTTCCACAGGTAGTAGAAAAAAATACCTTCGCGCAGCGCCACCGTACTTCATCTACCTCTAACTCAAAATTTTTACAGCTTCTGGCAAAATTTTAGGTCTGGGTCATACCAGGTCAGACTGCCAACCCAGGTCAAGAGACCTAACCTTGAAAAAAACTTTGGAGGTGCATCAGTAAGATAAAATTTAACCTATCGTGCATAGATTCACTTCACAAAGTATGGTCATCGAGCAAGATAATTTTGCCTTGCAGGATTTCTATATCGATAGCCTGGGACAAGGTCAGGATCACGATCTTTCCATTAGAAATGCATGGGGCAATCGGTAAATTTTGACAACTTGCGAAAATTGAGAATTGTCGAAAATTGCGACGGAGGTTTTATTTTACGTTGTGTTTGACTTGCCACTGCAGTTTGATTAATATTCTTTTAACCATACAGACCTAAGCCAGGCTCTAGGTCAAAGCAGGTTTATTTTGAAATTTGACTAGACAAGATTATCTACTAGACTAGACTGATAGAATTTGAATTAGAATTATAGAATTATAGAAATAGAATTAGAATTATAGAATTTGACTAGACTGATGAAAATCTAGGGGCAGATGGGACACCTGGACCTGAAGTGGGCAGGACAAACACCATTGACCCATCAGAAGCTGAGACGATCCCTATGAAGGTGTAACTCAACTAAGCAGCTTAAGTCAGTTTTTTTTAATCTATTTCTATGCTTTGATTTTTAGCATGAAACTTTGTTAGGCTTTCCCAGATGAGAGTGACTGACCTCAACTATTTTGCACATACTTGTTTCACTTGTCTTGTGCATTCTGCTGTTATACATATTCTTTCTTTTTGTTTTTCTGTATTCAACTAGCTTTGCTCTTCTTTGTGTATGCAAGTAAACCCAGCTCAGAATTCACAATTCACAAACTTAAAGCGAAATGGATTCATGGGGTAGATGACGGGGAGGATGAGTTAGAACCACATACTAATGAATTAATTGAACTCTCTAATAAATGTAAATATCATGAGTTAAACAGGGACTTTGACAATGTAATTTCCAACATGTTTTCAGTGATTCACCTGAATATTAGGTCTTTGTCAAAAAATTTTGACAAGCTTATCACATTTCTAAAATTATCCAAGGTTCAATATGATATTATATGCATGTCTGAAACATGGCTCAACAATCTTATGGATAACAATTTTGATTTCTCCCCATATAAACTAATTTGCTCAAGTTTAGACACCAACCACAGAGGAAAGGGGGCAGCAATTTATGTCAAGGAAAATCTAAACTACACTGTAATGGATGATATATCTATACAAACTATTGAGATTCAATCCTTGTTTATTGAACTGAAATTAGGCTCAGCTGAAAAAATAATAGTGGGAACAATCTATAGGTCCCCATCATTTTCCCCTGACATATTCTTTGAGTATGTAAATACTATCATTCCAAAATTATCCGGAAACACAAGAGGTGCTTCATACTTGGTGATTATAACATTGACCTAATGAACTCAGACTATGGTTTAGGCGGGGAATTTCTGTCTTGTATGGCAAGTGGCGGCTTCTTACCATGCAACTCAGTCCCAACAAGAATTACAAACCACTCGAGCACACTAATTGATAACATCTTTGTCAATCATCCCCAATCAATTGCCTCAGCTGGACCAATCATAGATGACTCCACAGACCACCTGCCAATATTTTGCTGTATTCAGAACTCAAATAATAAAACAATTAACAAGGAGTTCATAACATCTTCATTCGACATGAGGTTGGCAAATCAGCTGGGTGGAAAGGTGAAGTATGAACTTGATAATATTCCCCCTCCAAGTGATCCACACCACTGTGCAAACTTAATAATTTCAGTTATAAACAAAGAATTAGACCACTTATCCAAAAAAGAAAAGCCTTAGACGGGATCCTGTGCAACCTTGGATAACACCTGCAATAGTTAAAAGTATAAATAGGAAAAATAGATTACACAAAAGGTTTATCAGAGGAAAAAAGCAGCATTGACAAAGAAAACCAGTACAAACAATATAGGAATCGCCTTAACGCAGTTATTAAAAGAGCTCAGATTATATATATGAGGAATAGGCTTGAAGAGTTTCAACACGATCCAAAAAGGCTATGGAAGACATTAAATGAAATGATGCACAGAAAGAAGAGAGATGAATCTTTTCCAAAGGTTTTTGAGAATAAAGGAATTACTTTAGATGAACCCAAAACTATTGCAAATGAACTCAATAAATTTTTTGTACCATTGGTCCCTCACTAGAGGAACAGTTGCCCAGGACATCAACTGATCCTTTGATCTACCTTCAACAATTTGAAGCAGTAGAACAATACACCTCAACAGAAGTAACTCAAGAGTATGTAATGGATATAATAAAAAACCTGAAAAATACTGGTCCTGGAATAGATGGCATCTCAACCATGCTCCTTAAAAAAATAGCACCCTTCATCATTGAACATATTACCTACCTAATGAAGTTATCTATCTCAAAGAGAGCTTTTCCGGACTGTCTCAAAATAGCTCTTATTAAACCAATTTATAAAGCAGGCAGTAGGAAGCATTTCACAAATTATAGACCAGTATCGATTCTTCCTGTTCTATCGCAAATTCTTGAAAGAATAATGTACAATGATCTTTCCCGACTTTTGGAGAACAATAACGTACTATTTAACTATCAATTTGGCTTTAGAAAAAGGCATTCTACGTACATGCCCATCTCCCTTCTTTGTGATCGTATAACTGCTCAGCTCTCCCAAAATAAAACTGTTGTAGCTCTATTCTTGGACTTAAAAAGACCTTCGATACTGTGGACCACAAAATTCTTTTGCACAAGTTATGGAAATACGGGGTAAGAAGTAATGAATTTAAGCTATATGAGTCATATCTGAAAAAAGATGTCAAAAAACTAAAGTATTGGGCGGGAAATCTGACTTTGAAAGCGTAACAATGGGCATTCCACAAGGATCTATACTCGGCCCATTATTGTTCAACATCTATATCAACGACATCTTCAAAACTTCTAACCAAGCTCAATTCTATCTGTTTGCTGATGACGCCGCAATTCTCTTTGAAGCCCAATCAATGGTGGAGGTCAGTTGCCGCATACATGAAGTAATTCCTTTGATTTCTGACTGGCTGATAGGTAATCGATTAACTTTAAATGCAGGAAAAACTTTTTTATCAGATGTATTCAGTGTCCAGCGATAAGCCAAGTATAGATATTTGCTTTAACTCGACCTTGATAGAAAGAGCAAAAACTGTTAAGTATTTAGGCTTATATTTGGACGAAAATTTTTAATTCAAAACACACATATCAAAAACATGTAATACAATCTGTCGAAATATTAGCGTGATAGTCAGAGTAAAACATATACTTAATAAAAAGCAGTTGCTGATGTTATATAACGCTCTTGTGCTCCCGCCATCAATTATAATGCATTCATCTGGGCCAATAATTACAGGAGTAGCCTCACCAAACTATTCAACTTACAAAAACGAATAATACGAATCATTGAAGGTGCTCATCATAGAGCACCCAGCTCCTGCTTGTTTAAAACCTTAAAAATATTAAAAGTAGACGATATAGTAAAAAAACAGCAATTGTTTGTCCTGCACAACTTCTTGACTGGAAGCCTTCCAGAAATTTACAGTCAATGTTTTGAACTTCATGAGCGCAGTAGAAATACTAGGCAAATTCGACACTTTAAGCAGCCACCGGCTGAAGCACTATACAGAACGTTTTCTTCCTCTGTTTCCTGTCCAAGAATATGGAATGAAATTATTGCAGTCAAAATTCCCAATCTATCAGATATCCCCATGTCAAAGAAATTCTTCAAACAAATAATCAAAAAACTGTTCCTGGATGGCTACTAGGATGAAATCAAGGAAACTTTGAACAACAGAAACTTTACAACTATAGATAGGCAGCGAATAAGAAGAAACATCACAAATTCTCTGATTAGACCTTCTGCTTGTAGTCACTATGTCACACAGGTAAAAGTGGTGGGTTTTTTCAAGTTATCCTGGGTTTTTCATCTTATCTTAGGTTAGGTTTTTCTTCTTCGTTCTTCCTTCTTCACGAGGTATTAGGTATCTGGCTTTTAATAACCTTCTTAAATAAGGGGAATTCATGAATTAGTTAAGAGGCTAGAAAACTAAGCAAGGCAGATTATAATCAAAACTCATAGGGTAAGGAGTATTGACAAGGATCTGCTTCCTTTACGTTCCTCGCCCTGTCATCTGACTAACCCATCTCACTTTGTGCCTTGACGACCACCCTAACCCTGGATTCCCATTCCAGCTCGGAGAGCGGTACCGGGCACATAAACACGGAGATCGACGATGAAGTCTTCTGTAGGGCAGCACCAACGTTGAAGTCGGCCCATATGAGGGCACACACCCGGCAAGATGGGAAGGACTGTGCTGCTTCTGCTGACCTTGGGTGCTGAGGAATTGGAGGCCGTCATTGCCATCGCTTGCTTGCTGGGCTGAGGTGGCAGTGGTGATGACGTGTACAGCACCGACCCCGTGGGAGGCGGCCGCGGTGTGGTGGTAACGCCGGAGCGGTCGTTGGGGGAGGCAGCCCAAACCTCCTGCGATGCTGTCGTCGTGCCCGGTGGACTGGGTGGAGCACGGGACCTGGCCAAGAGTGCAGCGATTGGAGAGGTGCTGCGGCGGCGGGGCAGCCGGGCGCCAATGGCGCCGGTGGCCTATCGGTGTGCGCCGGTGGTGCTGCGAGCGCGCCATCACCTCCTACGCGGGCTTCGAAAATGAGCTGCCCGGCGGCATCTACCGCGAGGACGGGGTCGTTATGGAGGGTGGCCTGGTGACCGGTCGCGGCCCGGGGCCGGCGTTCGAGTTCAGACTGAGTTGTCGAACGGCTGCTGGAGTCTGGGCAAGGAGTCAAAAGGCTGCTGAAGTCAGGTACCCCATGTGGCGACAGTGGATACTTGGCGCCGCTCTCCTCGACACGCGTTGGATGCGGCGGGCCGGGATTGGACTCGAGGGCCGCTACATGCGTCTCTGGAACGGTTGGAGGATACCGAGTGGAGCAAACCCGCACTTCAAATCATCTGCGCGGGAGCAAGCGCGGTCCGCTGGACCGTGGCGGGACCGGCGGCTTCTGCCTGTGACTGTCGGTGACTGCTTCTAGCGCTGCGTCGACTGGCGTCGCCTGAGCGATGTCCAATCTTCGGTGTCACATCATGCGCCTGTACCTGTCTGACAATGGTGATCGGGCTAAGTGGCTCACCAGAAGGTGGCGCTGGGTGTCATAGTGATATGAGTGACTGGCTGAAGCCCGAAGAGCCAGATCGGTGATGACTGGCTGCGGCTGCGTTGGCGATTGGGTTGACTGGCTCCGTGGGATCGCAGCGGGACCGGCGCAGTCTGCCCGGCGGCGTATGTAGGCGGCTGCTGCTGGCGTTATGTCGCTTGACCGACCGAATCGTGGACGGTGGTTGAATGGAGTGGCTGATGTTGGCGGCGGTGTGTTGCGGGATCGCTGGTGCCGTCGGCGCGCTGCGGCCGACTGGTGAGGTCTTGTCGAATATCGGATGAGCTCTGTGGATCGGGAACCAGCGGACTTTCACTGTGCTATGATATGTATTCCTCCCATAAACTTGACATACTGTCTTGTCTCTTGCGTATCCCGACACGGCTAGTGAATGTTTCTGCCGAGGGTATGAGCAGTGGGTCGCTAACCCGTCTTTGCTCGGTTGAGGACGGGGACTGTGCCGGTGGAGGAATGGCTGATCGTGAGGTACCCACTCTCAGCCTTGCCCCTGCGGGGCAGCCGTGCGTCCCCGGCCGAGCATTGACTGCTCTTTTTCTGACGTTTGACGTGGTCTCGTTTGCGGGATGAGAACAGCTAATTTATTTGAATAATTTGTAGCTGTAACGAGCTTTAAAGCTGTGGAAATCACCTTGGCCTGTCACTTCGATTTTTCCGACGAAATATCGCAGACTTGATATCCATGTAGAGAGCCGTAACTGTGAGGATAAGACTGCGCACCCGTCCCAGATTATCCCTACCTATATTGCTGTTGCCGCTGTGCACTGTATGGGAGGCAGTACATAACTTGCAAAGCGCCGGATTTGTCACGTGAGAATTGTTCTGAGGTTTAATTGAATGCATGTGCTGTGTGTGTGTGTGCGCGGGGGGCTGGCTGGAAGGTGGAAATATATTAACCCCTTAAATGGGGACAAAAAAATATAATCCGATCGGGCTCGACAAGAGCATTCCAATGGTGCTGAACTTTTTTCTACGGCTCTCCTCTGTCAGCTATTATGCCACAAAATTTAGGTATCCACTTAGTTCCTGTAAGGAATACTTTGACCTCGAGCAGCCTCAAAGGTGACCCGACCAAACACTTGTATGTAACATTGTCGGTAGCGATTGAAACTGGCTATTTAGCTGCGTCGCTCCCAGTGCACTGTTCATTCTACATGGTTTATTCAACAGCAGAGATAATCCACAATTAGGTCATGGAGCCTGTATGATATAAAATTCCTCCAAACACAACACTACGATGGCTCGTGTTTTTTTCGAACTTACGCCTGGAGCATGAAAGTGAGAGAAATGACTGAAGAATGTACGTCGCCTGACGGAGAGCTGTACTTCACAATGCAAAAATATATTTAGCTTCATGAAATGGTGCTGCCATGCACACGTTTTGAAAGCAATGCAAAGTTTTAATTCCAGTGCAAAAGTTATATCGAAGCAAAATTCAATTATGTAAATGAAGTGTTTCCACTACGTCTCACAGTAAGGGCGCCTGCAACTATATCGAGAGCACTGCGAAACCGGCAACCTATCACGATGGTTTAAAAAGTCCAGTGAAAGATCAAATACGTGATGCCAAAGGTACGCATGCTTTTCTTACGCATACATTTTTCAGCACGATTAAGTTCTTGTAAATTCCACAATCAAGCATAGCCAATGTTGCCAGACAGCTCCAAAGTCTGTTCACCGATGTGATTATGCAAAAATGAAACAAATTTCAAATTATACCAGCGGTAAATAAGACTGTTCATGAAATCTTGAAATCTCTACAAACAAAGGAAGAGAGGTTTGGGTTTCGTACACCTATGTTTGAACCAAACAGTGTCGTGCTGTGCAAATATATTTTCTTTTATGGGTGCTGCGTGAATGGTCGCAAATTTAGTCATGGTGAATTTGCAATGCAAAGGGAACATTAAACATATTGGTATAGATTATTTGGCTTAAGTAATGAGTGATCTGACGGCCATCATTGCAGGTGAATGAATGCGTCTGTACAGGACAAAGTCAGTGTCGGTGTTGAAGTCATCTCAGTGTATTCTCTTATTCTTCAATGATTATACAAGGCACCAGGAGTGTGGAATTATATTTATTTGTGCGTGCCCGACCACCTCCAATGGACCGTGGAAACAGTGGTAGAAGTGGTAAAACATCCTTTGAATGCTCTCTTTTTCATTTCAAATACTACTTATTGGTGCAATGTAGTTAAACCGGCCTGGGGGAGGGCTAAACACATGATACATTTTGTTATTTATTTTCACGTAGTGGCTCTCGATATTGCTTCAAATTTTCCCACTCCTAATCATTAAAAAAACACCAATCAAAAGCCTTTCGAAGTGGCGTCTGAACTGGGATCCATGTCTTCTATGAAATGATCACCTTTTAAAAAAATTATGTGAGGCAACCTATTCAAGTGACCAAGTCGAATGCGCTTTGATTTCAGGACATTTTTCGCATATATGAGCAGGCTGGAATTACTTCCTGGGAATAAAATCCTTTCAGACGTTTTTTTACATTGTATGAATCCTCTCAAACGTATGCTCTGCTACACTGGGTCACCTTGTATTGATACTATTTTTCCATCTCCGGGAACGATGCAATTGTGTGAGTCAGTAGTTCTTATAGGATAAGTTATACTTGTTTCAATTATTGATAAAGTCGCGACATCTTTGTAGATTTACGTTTAAGGCTGCAAGGCCCATTACCAATAAGTTCATTTGCCTTCGTCTCCCTCGAAACAATGGATCCTTTCTAACACTTAATGGCTGCTATTTTTCTTTTTACAAATCTTGTCAAAATTGTTGCCAGTTCAGTTTTAGGAGTCGGAGTCTCACTAGAGTCATCAAGGGAATTTTTACGGAGACCCGACCCCACCACCCAAACGAGCAGCTCCCACGATGAAGGGTTGATTAAGGAACAAAAGTTGAACGTCCCACAAGGCATAACGACGGCCATCTACCTCAGGTCACCCCCTCACCAGTCAGTTGCCAGGTGACCTACGGTATTTACGGTACCTACCATCTGCCAGTTGTTCTAAATCATTTTGCCAGAAGTTGAAAAAATGTCGAGTTAGAGGTAGATGAAGTACGGTGGCGCTGCGCGAAGGTGTTTTTTTTCTACTACCTGTGGAAACCTGAGGAGGCCGGTTGCCCGCCCCCTCGTGTGGGCGCGTGTTAATTTTCAAAAATTCTGATACCTGCACGACGAAAATTTTGTAAAGACAATGCAATATGATTGCAAGCAACCGATTACAAAAGCAATCGCTTTGTTTGCGGTGTTAAACATACATAAGGCTGTTCTACCGCAGTGGTCAAAAACCGTCTACCTACCTACCTTAGGTGCCAAAAATTTGGAATTTATAGCAAGAACGCATTTTTTACATTTTTTTAATCGAAAGATATTTTATGAAGCAAAATTTGTGAGGTGTCTAAAAGGGCAATTTCAACTGCGAAAAGGTCAAGCTAGGTCAAAAAGTAAAAAGGTGAAACAAATATTATTTTTATTTGGAAATTTTCTTTTCTCAAAATAATGTATAGTTCAAGACAAGTTCAATGATATACAAAACTTGTTAATCAGGAAATGCGTTTTGGAGTTATGAAGCATCAAAGATGAGTCTACAAGGTGACCTCCCGAAAATGCCTCGGGCTATATCTCGGTCACCGTTGGTCGGAGGTGGCTACGATTTTCACATGCGTGTTCCTGACCCAAAACTACCCCGGAGTCAAAGTTTCAGATTTTTTCTAGACATGGTGGTGCCAAATTGAAATATTTTTGGTCGTTTTGTCCTGGAATGCCCCAAGTCACAAAAACGATTGAAAATGCTCGGCTTGGTCAGAAAAGCGTTCTTGGATACCCTTTCACGGATTCCAGGGGCCATATTTTCCGTTTGACCTCTCCGAGGTCATCCAAGGTCACCAGAGGTCAAAAACAGTATTTTGACAATAACTTTTGACCTAATAAAGCTAGAGCAATGAATCAAACGCCATCATGTATGTCTTGTCACTGGCTTTTGTTTGATATACAGAAAGGTCACTTTCTGACCTTTCGTGACCTCAGGTCATATTAGGTCACGGGGTGACCTCTGGAGGTAAAATCACTGACGGGAGGTCATTACGTTACAGATAGCGGAAAAAGTTCTGGAATTTTTCTATCCAATGTACTTTACCACATCTCAATAGCTCTAATGGCATAAGAGTTATGCCCAGTTTGCTTAAGCATTGCATATTTGAGTGAAAACAGCTGATCTTGACCTAATTTGACCTCTGGGGGTTAAACCATTGACCTGAGCGCTAAAACATCGAATTAATTTCTTACTGAATTCACGCGAGCTTTCTTATGCACTTTGCAAATTTGCGCTAACGCCCATACGTTCGGAGTTAGAGGGGGCCATCGATGGCCAACGGTGGGGCGAAGGTGGCGCCGGACCCCCGGTGGGGCGTGGGTTAAGGTTTACACCAAGCATAGGCAAATAATTGCCCCTCCATACTATCAGAAAAGGTCAAAGCTAAAAATCATTTTATCTAAACTGCATTTGAAGGGATGTTAAAGGTATTACTTTTATGTTCTGCTAAACAAGGACGCTACGTATTTTTTGTTTTGTTTAATGAAGCATTCCTATGCCATGAGCTTAATCGGTATTTAAACAAAAATCACCAAAATACCTAATTTGAGTTGTAATTGCAAATTCTAAGAACTACAGCAAAACCTAGAAGATAGTATACAATAAATGACAAAGGACAATGCAAATGGAAATTTGATCAACGTGTTGCATTCTTAACATATTCATATTTGAAAACCAATTCAATTTTACGCTTGAAATCATCCAATACAATACAATAAATACCTATCGCTCTTCAAAATGATAACACAGCACAATAGGAAAATTAGTAATGCATGGCTTTCCAAATCAGGCCACCAAGCAAAGGTCTCTGATCAGGCAAAAACAGTTGCAAAAACCTTTCTGTTTTTAATGTTTAGTGAAATTGAAGGTCAAACATTTCAATGCTAGTAACAATATCTGCTTTTAATAAGCTAAATTTTCCAAGCAAGTGCAGACGGCGCACTTAAGGCGAAAGAAACAATATCATATGTAGTAAACAAATGGATGCGTTTTTTGAATGAATAATCACATGGTTTTGTACATTTTTTGCCTTGGAGCTACTTGAGCTTACTTGAACTTGGTTGACTTTTTTCAAAGACAGCAATGGTGCACACTTGTTTGTGCGTATTGACGACGACTGACGACAACGAACGACGCGTGGTGGTGCGGTGGTTGAAGTGAAAGGGTACTATTAAATACTGTTCCTGAGTAGTTTTTTTTAGAGTTTTTCAACGTATTTTGCAGTCAATTTCACCACTTCAAATGTACAAGGCCAGAGGTAAGAGCCTGTTTCATTTTTCGAGCACATGTTTTTTTTGTTCCTAGGGATTTCTTCAGACCGGATGGGCCTTTAGAATAGTCATTTGAAACGTAGAATTAAATTTATAAATTGAAACAAATTGAAACTTTCTTTGAAATAATTGAAACACTGAAGGAAAAAAACATTTGAAGGAGGTTAAAGGAGGTTTGAAAAAGGGTAGGCAAATTCCAACACTTTTATTTAACATCATATTACCCTGTTCAGTCCACTTTTATCGTCGACTCATTTGACTCGCTGTCTTCACAACTCAGCTTAACTCATTGACGAGGTGTGAACCAACTTAATTTAACTTAACTCGCCTGTCTAATTTTTTCGACTCAAATCAACTGAACTCAGAGTCGAACGAGTTAAATTTTGAGTTAAGCTCCGACTCTGACTCGCGAGTTGCACAACTCTGGTGCATTGAAACAAAGATACCAGGCTATTACTCAGTCCGTGCTGAATTTCGATTCCTAGATAACGAGTGGCGAGGAAGATGGCTAAGAGTTCGTGGAAGCCTTTGAAAACAACCCTGTGTCTACGAGCCCTGATGTGTCTCCGGCTTATCATTTGTTCAGCATGTATGAAATTGGTCACATATTCCGGCGGCTTTACGCTAAATCGCCGAGCCGTTTTTCTGCAATACAAGGATGTGGGGAGGGGCACAAATCAAACCCCGTTAGGGCGAAGTTTAATGGTTCTTGGTGCATCAGAGCTTCTGCCCCACCCCTTACCCCACTCCAAAATAAACACGCCTCAGCCAGATCCGGCTCTGTTTCCTGCTTAAAATATAACCCACGGAGAATACGGAGCGATGTTTGCTTTGCACGGTACAGACAAAATGTACTTACAGCCTGGACGTACCCAGTGGAAGTATCCTAAGGCACTCCCCACCCCCCCATCACTCCTACTTTGCGAAGTAGCCGACAAACCGTTCACACTTAGAAAACGGTACTGCTTTAGAGAAAATTGATGGGCACGTTGATTCTTGAAATTATTTTGAAATCCGGTCAAAAGTTGTTTTCCTTGTCGCTTTTCAAAACCAGGCCAATGTTTTGATATTTTCACCACTCTGTGACCGCACCAGTTTACCGGCATTTCTTCAGACCGAGAGATGGTGTCATCAGGAAATAATGAGGATTATATGCCACGATCATCTCACATGAAGGCCAAGGTCAAGAACAGCGCCCACAGCTCAAGGTCATACCATCATTTTCAAGGTCATTGATCCCAGTAATTTCGGTCTGATGACGTCGCCCAGTATGGTGTATTTTTATTTCATGGCTTTGTGGTAAAAGCCAGGGTCATAGGTCAAGGTCAAAGGTAATATGTCAATTCAAACCGTCATCTCCCGTTCAACACCTGTTATGGTGCTAGTTATGGTGTAGGTTATGGTGAAAATATCATATCGAGACGGCATGGGTCAGTGACTTGAACTACATTGACTAAAAATTGTATGCAACATTTTAAAAGGTATCCATGGTCTTAGTCTGGTGTTAGAGTATTCGTGACTTCTTTTGACTAATGACGATACATATCGACAGGTACTCAGCACGGCCCAGCTTTGACCCTTATGACCTCGTTTTACCATGTAGATATTAGTCTAGGTCAATGAAATTTGCTATGATGTGGATGACCATAGGCCCACAGACCCCCAACGTGTGTTCTCCTAACCATCTTGGATTTATATATACCAGGGGAAGAGGTACTTTGGGATCTCTTTCCACTGCGCGTTGATGCCAGACGCCTCTCAATCGTGTAATTTCACATATCCAATTTTAGCTAGCCGATATAAAACATCTGCATGCATATTTATATATAACCTTTCAACCCTCTGGGCGAGTTTGTTTAGCCATCATAGGAAGACAAATAGCCGCATAGAATTGTAACACAAGTAATTTTCTTGAGGGTAGATCATCGGTTTACCGCTTATTTGCAGACCTGGCGAAGGCGCATACGTATACTTATAGGTAGGTGGAGCTAGCGACGTCGTCATATGCTGCCACTATAACCTTGCCATCAGTGGCTGATCCAGAGGGGGGAGGCATTTGTCCCCCAAACAGAAAAACTTTGGGCAGAACCATGTTTTGCCCCCTCCCGCCCCAAGCACTCGACCTCCTTTTTCCCTGACTCCTTTTTAGTTTATAAGCAAGATCGTTGTGCTTCAACTCTCAGCTTCAAGCAGAATCATTCAACTTCAGTGTTAACATTGGGCCTTGGATAGCAACAACAGGCATATCTTGTCCATATCGTGCACCCCGTGACGTTGTTTCGGCTTGTCATTCCCAAAACCTGCTGTCAAGTTATACTGTGGCAAAATAGCTTACCGCGTGACGTTTTTTTTTTGCCCTTCGACTTTGCCCCCCCAACCGACCGCCTAGATCCGCCACTGCTTGCCATATAGGTACATATATAATGAGGTAATTTTGAATACTTAATGTCCAGGTAGTCCAGCATAAAAACATTAAAACAGTATTTGAGCGGAAGATAACCATTCGCTGCTCATCATTATCTCCGAGTTGAAGGAACCAACCACTTGTCACTCTCAATCGCAAGTGTTGGCGCATGCGCGCAGCAGCGGCCCCGTCGTTCGGCCGTGCGCCAGAAATACCTGGGCCGATGCCGTTGGGGCGGACGATGGGACGGAGCCACAGTGCCTCCCACGGTGTACCGCCACCAGCACCGGAACACGTGCTCGGTCTACCGCCGGAGCTGCACTGAGCGGCACTGAACCCCCCCTACAACGACCAGACTCTGCCTGGCCGTCCTCGCTGCTTTCGAACCGTGTTCTTCCAATCGCTGCCTCCGCCTCAGAGTGCTAGCTAGCTATCTTGCCGGACGCTTGAAGGGCGTGCTCGACAAGCGAGTGGGTTCGCGGGGGTTCAGTGACCAGCGGGAGCGAGCGTGCGGTACAATCAGCTGAGGGTAGGACACAATCAGCTGAGCCCGACAGACAGCTGAAGAGGCAGCTGCCCGGTGCGGATAACGGCTAAACGGTAACGACCAGATGGTGTGCTCGGACCAGCAGTGGGGACAAAATGGCGCCGCTGGCTGCTGGACAACACACTCGAAGCTCTGCTAAGGCCTTGCCACCATCCAGCAACGTTGAAACTGCTCTTGGACTAGGCATTCCACAGGGGAAGCAGTCGGACATTTTACGGCAGGCATGACGCCGCGACTTCTGTCACCGCTGCCCGTTGTGTAGCTCCCACCGTTGTGTGGTTCGTGCCTTCAGCCTTTCGTCCGCTCACTCAGCGTATTCTGTGCGACAAAGACACCCTCTGCCTTCCCGCCAGTGGCGTTTCCTTACCGGAGGCGGCGTCTGAGGCGACAGCAGCGACTCTGCACGTGCGCGGGTCAGCGGGTCAGTTGCCGCAGGCGGGCCACGTGACTAGCCGGCGGGGGCTCACGCCATGCGGGTTAAGGATGCCTATCGGAACTGTAGATGAGCTGCCGCCCTCGCCACCCCTGCCGCCGCCCCACAGAAGCAAGGTCCACTGCGCACACTGCAAAGGTAACGGTCCACTCTTTGTTTTGTTTGTCTGTGGGTTTTAGACTGTATGTACTTACTAAAACTGACACATAGCATCCAGGGGAGGAATTTGGACTTGAGCTTGGGTAGGAGCCGATTCCATATCCGAGTGGTTTTTGGGGGATGGGGCTTTACTGTCGCACCAACTTTTTTTTACATGCAATTATATTGCTAGAAAAGGTCCGCCACCCATTTAATCGGGTAGCCAGGCGTGCCCCCTCCGCGATCCCAACGACAACAGTACCCTTACGTTAACACCACCAGAACATAAAATATTACAAGTCGCGGCACGCCCTGCTAGGAAAAAGAAAGTAACTTAGAGAAAGCATAATAAATATCAATACTATTAGTAAAAACTGCCAGTAGTAGCTCCCTGTAAATATACAGGAAGCAGGAATACAGGTCTATTTAGGTTAAATGCACAATAATTTAGCTCATTACCGGTTAGATTGTTAGTCTTTTTCCAAACGGGACTACCCAAAACTGGAGATTCGTGTTAGCCCCTCCGAGATTCTGGCAAAAAGATAGAGGCCTAGTAACATTCGCCAGAGAACTCGGAAGACAGTAAGCAAATTAGGGCAGACATGCAGGCATAGGCAAGCAAGCAAGCAGGCAAACTAGCAAGCAAGCGCAGCAGGGAGTCAGACGCACGCACGAGGCCATATGGCGATGAAGGGGAAGGGGTACGAAATAGGCTAGATCTAAGACAGTGAGCCTAAATTGGCCTCTGAGCAGGCTCGATCCCACGACCCTTTGCTTACTTTAAATATCACTGGATATGACCGAACACACGCGCTAGCCGACTGCGCCACCCAAACCCTTCTTGCTTCGTTTCAACAAGTGCGAAATGCAGAACATTTATCTGGCTCTCGTATTTTCTGAATGATATTTTGTTTGAATTTCACGAGTCTTTTGCTGTGTTTTATCATCTCAGTTTCCCTGCACTATTCACCTTTTTATGTTGATTATTATTGAGCAGGCTATTGGGGATTTAATTATAATACTTTTAGAGTAGACCAGAACATGAACTGGCTGATATGTTTTCAGTGAGGCTTCACTAATTTTCAAGAAAACGGTAGTTCTACCATTTTATAAATGTATATTTTTGTGTACTAGCCCAAGTGCACCATGTTATAGGGAACAGATATCTCGTGTTTTTAATCTCTACTCAAGAGTGGCAGATTTACAGCCTTCCGTTTCCCCCGCCCCTCCTCCTTGGATGTTCTCTGCAGCAATTCGTTCGAAATTTTAGCTCTATAAAAATCGGAACTGTAACTGTTGTTTTCTTTGCACATTTTCCCCATTTCCATTTTGCTGTTTGAAATTTTTCCCATCCGCTAGGAAGACACAGTAAATACCATTTTACTCCCCGAACTTGTTCAAGCCTGGGCACTGAATGCTAGAGGTCGGTGTAAAACGGGAGACGAGATCGGAAAATGGGGACTGATTGGAATGGGGATACGAGATCGAAACCGAGAGACTGGATCGAATGGAGTGGAATGGGAGACAATTATTCAGGCTTGTTTCGGTGTGGGATAAAATATAATGATTATTTCGCAACAGAAAACATAAAAGGGGAAATGGAAACACATTTTGGGTATATTTTCCGGGAACGGCAAGGTCGGGACAGACATGATTAGTACGGAAAGGGACTTATAATCTTGCGCGATACCGGTCACTACTGAGAAGGCGCCAAATGATCCCCCCTCCCCCCCATATAGCTTGAACCAACAAACGTTTGACGCTTACAATTTATTTTCAGCCAGGGGAGGTAGCACTAAGGAAAGAGACAATACAAACTGTGGTGTAAACTTCTGTGACGTTTACGGTTACATTCACGGTGTTTCCGAAAAGACATGGTGTGTATTTGAACGTGTCATTGGTAGCACAATCGGGAGGGCTACCTAATACCCTTGAAAAATATGTGCAAGAGTCAACTTGATTTATAGGCGCCCGGCAGTGAGAAAACAGAAGAAAAAGAAAGAAAAAATGAAGAACATTTTAACACGTCAGATAAGGTATTTTAATCTACTATTCAATGCCAGTCTATGCTTAAACCATCCAATTATCTGTAAAATATCGGAAATTATGTCCATCATCATACTCTTGAAGTCTTCATCTATGGGAAAAAAGGTCTATATACTTTAAGTTGCTTAGCTTGATACTTATTAGTTTTTTCAACTCGCGGTAGACAATTTCAAACAAAGAAACATCTTGAATTGCTAGGTCGGCAGTGGGATCACCATTCTTCAGAGAGCCGCTTCCTGTCAGAAAATAACATTTTTTCTCGGGGCGGACACAAAAGGTGGCTCTGATTGACGTTGGGCGTATCCGCGACCTGGGGGCGTGTCTCAGAATGACGGACCAATCAGAACGCTCGCCAAGTGTGTAACCATATCCACGGACACTGATAAATGGTCAAAAAGATTTTGTTTTCAGCTATAACTGACACAAAGCATCCAGGGGAGGAATTTGGACTTGAGCTTGGATAGGAGCCGATTCCATATCCGAGTGACCTTTGTGTCAGCTGGGTATATTTCAGCTGGGTGTATGTCAGCTGGGTATGTGTCCCATTATATTTCAGCTGGGTGTATGTCAGCTGGGTATGTTTCAGCTGGGTATATTTGCCGGGAACGGCAAGGTCGGGACAGACATGATTAGTACGGAAAGGGATTTATAATCTTGCGCGATACCGGTCACTACTGAGAAGGCGCCAAATGATCCTCCTCCCCTCCCCACTAGCTGGGTCAGCTAGTTACCTCAGCATACTCTTTAAGCTTTTTTAAGTAATGCTGTTTAAAGAAGCTACCGATTTTGCAGCCTCTATGATACCTTGTGGTACACCATGTCGGAAAATGATTTTATTTTCAGAAGCTTGGAAATGAGTTTTACTCTGATGAACTAAGGCATTTAAAGGCTTGATTATCCAAAAGCTGACAACATTTCAGAGCAGAGGCGCAGCCGGAAAGTCCTCCACATTTGTTGATTCTTCTACACTATCCGAACCTCCCCAAGTGTCGGTGGAAACAATCATTCGGCTGCCTTGTCTTATCAGTGGTGTCGTCGACCCAGGAATTTTGCAAATTTATTTTTGTGGTATTAGCCCATAGCCGAGGAAAATCAAGCAGTCGGCAGGTAACGAACAGACAATTTCTTCTCTACACGCAAAAAGGATGACTTAATGCGACTGCAATACTATTCCATGTTTTGTGTTTTCTTCTTAAAGGAGACCTTCATAATCCTACTTGAACTGAGATTCAAAGCAGGATAGCAGAAGAAAGAGCAAGGGGTGTAGAACTGTCACAAAAGCTAGAGGTGTCGTACCGAAATAAGCAATGAGAGTTTCTTTGAGCAGGGAGGAGGACTTGAAATTTTGAAAAAAACTATGCCTGTGAAATTGGTAAAGTTTACAAGCATCACTGGTCTTAGATGTCCTCAAACAACAACAAGAACAAGTAGTCAGTACTGTCTGCGTCGCCCTAGATATTCTCCTGGTGGGAAGGGGGCAGACTTTGCATAGTAAATCACCTAAGTGGCTGGGGCGCTGGGAAAAAACCTGAGCTATATAGCTGTCTGGAAGAGTGGGATCAAGATATTTAAAGAAAACTGAGCGTGGAAACATTAACATAGGTCCATGCTGGTAAGGGGGCGAAAAGGCTAGACACTTAGGTTGAGCCTAAACATTTTGGTGGATGTCCTCCCGGTTCAGGATTTGGAAGGCGCTTCCCCCCTCCCTCCCTCTCGCTGTCGATGCCCATAATCTTGCACATGCAATCGTTTTGCTTAGGCCTCTATATGTGTGGGCTGGTTTCAGCTAGCTAATTTCGTGCCCGTACATTTCTCTGCTAGACTTGAAATAGGGTGAAATAGCTGTCTATTCTCTTCTAGTGAAATTTCTGTAACCCCTTTCCAATGCCGTGCTTGGCTCTGAAAGCAAGCACGTACCAATAGCCAAGGGTGTGAAAACCTTTTTGTCAAAGGTGGGGTCAAAGGCGGGGGAGGAGGCATCCTTATCCCCAATTTCACACACCCATCCTCACTCCGGTTTTGGGCCGCTCTCAGCCGTCCTAGCACGGATATCAGGACCAGTCGCACGCAATCGGTTTTTTTTGTTAGTGCACTCCAATAACGTTCTATTCACGATCTTAGCAGCGCTGTGATGTTATTATGCAGTCTTAAAAATGACTATATGATGTTTGCACAGTGTTTTGAAAGCGATTGATAACATTTTTCCTGTTCTCTCGGTGTCATAGCACCATTGCTGTGAGAAAACGTCTTAATTTTCCGGAAGCTCTTCAGCTGTAGCAATCGTGATTAAACCAAGAAACTATGGTTTTATTCAGCAATTCAACACAGGGAAATTAATGCAATCACATTTAATTGTATATTTTTAGTGATTAGGACCCATGACAATGTTAAAGTTGCCCTAGTGGGCCACTTATGGAAACGCGTCCCCCCTCTCCCTGTTTTCGACACTCGTGGTACTGACATCGGCTTTTTAGTGATACACACTTGTGAGCCGGACTCAAGTATGGCTTGTATGTGTACGAGCTTCCTCCACCAGTGTGCTTGGTTTTAGACACGTTTTTGCGTGAGTGAAAAGGACTAGTTTTAATCACTTTTAGTTAAACTTAGTATTGTTCCAACGATCAAGTTTACATTACCAATATTTGTTTCTAAAAAAGTGGATTGATACATATTTATTGGCGGGTTAAATATTTTATGACATTCCCTGACCCGTAGATCTGTTAACACTCATTAAAGATCGGAGTTCAATTTCGAATTTCTTAGACTTTCCCCTGTTGAGCCAGCTGGAGCTGGTTTGTCTACATCGACCCTTTCGTTACTTCTTGTCTAGTGCTCTCACGTCACCCACCCTCCCTGACGTTGCGTCACTCCTGACGTCATTCTTCTCCGCCACATCAAAGCACTGGTGACTTCTGTGCGAGATCAGTTCAACACTGCTCACTGCAGTGCCGCAGCAAGGCCTTCACCAAGGGGGGCAGTGGCGGATACCAGGGGAGCTAGGGGCTCAAGCTCCCCAAAAATTGTCAGAGTGAGCATAGATAATGCATTGCCGGAGGCTGTTCCGAGGCGATGACGGGGAGGGCCTGAGCCTCCTAGCATCCCCTCCCCTTAAACTGAAGTCCGGGATCCGCCCCTGCGAGAGGGGGGCGGGCAAACATGATCCACCTCAATCTAACACCGTGATGGCCGAACATCTGTGCATGAAATATGTCGAACTGCGGAAGCCACAACAGTGCTCCTGCCTGACTTCGCCTCTGGTTTGCAATCATGAGTCGGCCTCTTGCATCATCCTCCGGCGGTTTCGAACACGGCGTGCGTTGAGCTCTACAACCAGGTGGTCTGGTCGAGCAGGAGCAGCTTGGCTTATCCAGCAGGCTTAACAACATGGGACCTAGACATCCTGATTGAGCACGCAGTTGTTTGACACGCTAGGCTTTGATCTGAGAGCGCCCCTCGGCTTAGTGCCATCTGACCCTTTGCAAGGTGCTGGGTGCGCTGTTGGATTATGTCGGGAATTAAAGTGTTTTGGTATGGGTCGTACTCTTTGTAATGTTTGTCCTGCGTGGGAGCATCACAATGAGTTTTGACACCATTTGCGTAACCATAAACATATTTGATATCCGTCATACGTTGGCGAAGGCATGTAGACAACTTTGGGAAGTGTTTTGAGCTCTTTTTTAGATAATAATGCGGCGAAATGATTCAACATGAGAGCATGATTTGGGATTCCTATTCCGTTACCCCGTCAGACCAGCAAGCGAGATAACGCCTACTGCTCACTGGTTCTCAGAAGTGGGAAACTGAAGCCTTAGATTTAAATCTACCTCACAGGTTATTGTCTCGTCAAGCTGTGGCAAATATCAAGTTAAAAAGTGTCACGGATGGTCAGGTGCAAAGTCTGTGTCAGATGTGCAAAGTGTTACGGCTGTGACAGGTGCAGTATCTGTGTCAGATGTGCAAAATGTCACGACTGTGTCAGGAGCAGCATCTGTGTGCCGTCTGTGCCAGGTGCAACATCTGTGTGCCGTCTGTGTCAGGTGCAGCATCTGTGTGCCGTCTGCGTCAGGTGCAGCATCTGTGTGCCGTCTGTGTCAGGTTCAGCATCTGTGTGCCGTCTGTGCCAGGTGCAGCATCTCTGTGCCGTCTATGTCAGGTGCAGCATCTGTGTGCCGTCTGTGTCAGGTGTAGCATCTGTGTGCCGTCTGTGTCAGGTGCAGCATCTGTGTGCCGTCTGTGCCAGGTGCAGCATCTGTGTGCCGTCTGTGTCAGGTGCAGCATCTGTGTGCCGTCTGTGTCGGTGCAGCATCTGTGTACCGTCTGTGTCAGGTGCAGCATTGTGTGCCGTCTGTGTCAGGTGCAGCATCTGTGTGCCGTCTGTGTAGGTGCAGCATTGTGTGCCGTCTGTGGCAGGTGCAGCATCTGTGTGCCGTCTGTGTCAGGTGCAGCATTGTGTGCCGTCTGTGTCAGGTGCAGCATTGTGTGCCGTCTGTGTCAGGTGCAGCATCTGTGTGCCGTTGTGTTGGGTGCAGATCTGTGTGCCGTCTGTGTGGTGCAGCATCTGTGTCAGGTGCAGCATCTGTGTCAGGTGCAGCATCTGTGTGCCGTCTGTGGCAGGTGCAGCATCTGTGTCAGGTGCAGCATCTGTGTGCCGTCTGTGGCAGGTGCAGCATCTGTGTGCCGTCTGTGTCAGGTGCAGCATCTGTCGGTGCGATTGTGTGGTTGTGGCAGGTGCAGCATCTGTGTGCCGTCTGTGGCAGGTGCAGCATCTGTGTGCCGTCTGTGTCAGATGCAGCATCTGTGTGCCGTCTGTGCCAGGTGCAGCATCTGTGTGCCGTCTGTGTCAGGTGCAGCATCTGTGTGCCGTCTGTGTCAGGTGCAGCATCTGTGTGCCGTCTGTGTCAGGTGCAGCATCTGTGTCAGGTGCGTCAGGCAGCACGCCGCGCGGTATTTGGCAACAGTACCTTCCCATCCCGCTCCCGCGTCTGCACCGGGACTTATGGGGAGGCAAAATAGCACGCTAGTTTGTTTTCTGAGTCAGCCTCTGCTCCCACTCTCTCCTCCCTCCCCTCTCTCTCTCTCTCCCTCTCTCTCTCGTCTTCTCTATCCCGGATTGGTGGCCCCCATGTCAGTAATCAGCCGAGGCATGTGAATGAACCGGTGCTCTCTGGATATATTTAGCCGCCAATATGCTGACAGATGGAGAAAAGTGCAAACAACGTTCCTGTTTGGTGATTTTTTCTCTTTTCAGCTATAGCTGGGGCAGGAAAATCTGAATATTAACTGTTTGCAACAAGTGGGCATGTTTTTTTCATATTGCAAGTACAACTATTATACTAGGATTAGTAGGAGGCTTAGTGTTAGGTGCAGGTCAAAAAGCTATGACGCTATGACGTGAATACATGATGTATAGTGGATAATGTATATTTTCAATCCATCCATAGTCTCACAACTATGTAAAAGGCAAATACAATTGTATTTAGCCAGTGCAGAGAAGCGAGACCACGTTATCCTTGATCTGGTGATCCCTGATTACTATCTTTGCTGGCGAATGCCTATGTGGAAATAAGGGACCGCATTTCTTTGCAAGCTAGCGTGAACCATCTGTTTAATGCGAATCTTTTAGGAATATACCTTTCTTTTATGAGAAGAAATTTAATGTCCGATGTCCATGAACCTGGATAGAAGATATCGCAGTGAGACAACTATCTCAAGTTCGTTGTGTCAGCAGACATTTGGCTGCTATCGAATTATCGTATCGGTGTATTTGACCTTTGTCACTTTCCCCCTGTGGAGCCTCAGATCTCCGCCCGAGTGCTGCACCTCTCCAACTCGGCGGCAGCAGCAGTCAGAAGCGTTCAACAGCCAATCAACTGTTTGGAACGATGTTTGTTTGCTGTATCAGCTGTCACACGTGTTTTCGCACGGCTGGGGTGCAGAAGTAGAGATTATGCTAGCGAAACTGTTTTTGTCACGTGACTTGTGACCTTCTCACACCTGCTTGGCAGTGAAGCTAGAGGAGAAACTTCAGCCGTGAAGTTCAGCTTGAACTTCAGCCGTCTACTGAATATCATCTCATTGAAACTCGTCCACAGTTTTTCGATATTTTTGTTAAGTTTAGATCTGAACGATGTATTTTTTCCCTTCAATACAAAAAGCAGAGGATATTTCTAAGAGAACGAGAGAAAAAGACATACGGAGAAACAGAGAAGAGAGAGAGAGAGAGAGAGGGAGAGAGAGAGAGCGAGGAGAGAGAGAGAGAGACAAAGAGAGACGTAAGAAAGGTATCAATGTGAAGGAGAGGAAAGAGTAAAAGATAGACTATGAATGAGACAGGGATTATTTTCAATGCATCTTGCATTTGTTCTGACAAAACATCGGACTTGCTCTTTCTGCATTGCTGTTCTGATAAGAGGTCTCTGTGTACGTTGGTCATACCTATATTTATATCAATTAATCGGGTATTTTCATTATTCCCTTGCAGAAACTCTTGGCTCAAAACCAGAAAACATATAACTGAGCGGTGTGTGGTATGAGCCACTGGTTTCGAGGCTCGAGGAGGGACAACGGGGCTTAAAATCGTTAAAAACATAGTGTAGCTTAAGAAAATCAGCAAAAATAAGTGAATTTGGGAGAGAAAGTGTATTTCCTCTCCCCCGCTCCTGGATCTGCCCCTGCAGTTGAGCACCATGAATCCATCCCATTCCTATTCTTAAACCTGCCTGAAAGGCTGTGCCCTCCCATTTTAAGCGTGTTACGACACGTCGAATTAGTGATTCCGCCAGTGTCCTCGTTATATCTGGGCCAGTGGACATGTCACGCCGTGTCACGAGCGGCTGCCAGCACCAGTGACGTCATCACTGACAGCCATGGCTGATAGCAACCCAAAAAACAGCGTTGGGCGGCTATGCTGGCAGACGTGAACATGTCAGCAGAGTTTGTGTTAGTAGACGATGTCATGCTTAATCACAATAAATACCTGCGGGCTATTAGAGCAATCAGAGGGAGAAATGATGGGTGAAGTGACCTTGGTGCACGCTGGAAAGATGAATGTTGTTCTAGCACAGCTTCTGTGTTTTTCGATCTTGAGTTTTTACTTTCTTGTATGCCCACAGCGGCAGATGTGACAACAAGCCTAAGCAAAGAAGGAAAATGTGAGTCAGCAGTAACCTTTAGTATTAGGTATATTAGCTGACCGGGGGATGGGTGGCTTAGTGGATAACATCCCTGTCTTCTAAGCCACCGGTTCCGGGTTCAAGTCCCGGTAAAAGCCTCTAAATAAGTTTATCTGATCCCCAAAATCCCTCCCAACAGAATGGGAGTTGCAACACCGTATGACCTTGGCAGTTGGTGCGTCGTTAAACCCCAACAATTATTATATCAGCTGACCTCTTGGTTTTGTTGAAAACATATGGACCATCCGGTGTCAAAATAATAAAAAACAGTGATAAGGATGATTAAATTCTTACCTGAGCGGCAAGTGCGCTATGGAAGTTTGAGCCAAAATTTGTGGACGACTCAGGAAGATAGAAATGGATCACACCTGCAAGCGTGTTTTATAATTAGTATCTTGGAAGCCAATCATACGTCAAGTGCTTTAATTGAAACTCAGACGTCATTTCGTCGAAATGGGCATGGAACACTGGGTATAAAATTATTGACAGCTGCTTCAGCGACATGGGCCGGTCAGGTCACGTGATTTGCCCCGGGCAGTGACCGGCCAACGGGCGCGGGCGGGGCGGGCAGTTGAGCTATGGACGTTGGTCGACAGATGTCAGTGTGGGGATTCGAGGTGTTTCATTGGCACGGCTGATGGAACAGGTAACCACTGCTGGAAGCGCGGACATCGTCTGCCGACTAAGCAGCCGTACCGTCCAGGGGGCTTCCGGCGCCAGTGGCGAATCAAAGACTTGACTTTTTGGGTGGTGAGGGGCTTGATTAAGCCAAGATTTTGATGAACAGGGGAGAGGTTGGGACATGAAAACTCCAGCACTGGGTAATTAGTACGATACTGTGTGTAATGTATGAGTATTCATATAACTGGACACGCCCGCAATTTTCATGATTCTCCGCGGACAGGAAAGTTATCACAACGGACTGGCCATGCAGATAGCTACTGGCGGCTGTTTAAGGGTCTCTCTGAAGATTCACCTGCCTTGAAATCGTGCAGCAGAAGTCACACAGGTCATTTATTTTATTAAATTTCCTCAACTTATCTAATGTTAACCCCAAGATGAGGAAATTGTCCCAAAAGAAAAGGTGTTATGGAGATGTACACGAAAGCTCTACGAGATTTTTCCCAAGCAAACTTGATAAGCAAGAGCGGGATTTCCTGCCCTTTACCCTGCAGTTGACTTCGAAGATTGGCTATACCTAATATACTGTCTTTTCGGTTTACTGTTAAAAAATATTACTATTACACCAAGTGCGCTTATCGACCTGCTCTTCAGCTTCTATGGTCCTATTCCTCCCCTCTCAAGAATTTGTCATTTGTTTTAAGACAGAAGCATCCGTGTGGACCGGAATTGTATTCCGTTTTAGAAAGCTCCTTGAGACCTGGATGCGCGTAGCCCGCAGTTCCCAGTCGTTCCCACCGATAGTGTCCCTCCATCCCTCAGCTCCTAAACTGTCGTCAACATCATGGGCTTTCCGAGAGACTGCGGTTTCCACGAAAGCGTCAGTACAGCCATTTCCGGTTGCGTTTTTAGTCACGTGTCTGACTCAGACCCTAATGACGCTCTCTCGTGAGTCACATGGCAAACTACAAAGTGCTGGGCCGCACGCCGTTTGGTGTGAGAGGCCAGGGCAGCATGCATGGAACAAAGGAGACCGAAATATTACATAGTGACAGCAGCCGCCTGAGTCTGTGTACTGTTCCGCCGAACACTTCCCAGCAGTCTCCTCCTGGGGAGTGCTGCTGTACCGCAGGACTGGCAGGCGTGCAGCCGCCGCCTGAACAATTCTGCTGTGCCGCAGTTGTGCTTTACGTTACAGTCTACCCGTCAGTAGCCAGGCCTTGGGCCCGCGCGTCAGTTTCTAGATCCTTATATTCAGCGTGGTTTCCTCCCGTTCCCCGGCCCGCCAGGGTGCATCCATTGGATTCCTCTAAGGCCTGGCTCCGATACGCTCACTCACTTTTTGATATTATTACATTTGATATTATGTTACCAATGCGTCTGTCAAAATGCAAAAACTTTACGAAAAATGCATTCCTGAAGAGCAAAGAAATGGGAAACCATTTCACACCTAGCATGGTTGCTGACGTCAAATAAATTTAACATGGATGTAAATGCAATTTATCGCACAATATTTCTATGTCAATTTCTTATGAAAATGTTGCTTTCTGTTACAGAAAAAAATGAGAACAGAGATGCAAAGTATATTTTGATCAAAAACTTCCAATTTCTGACCTCACTGTGACGTAGTGGGATTCACAATTCGTGTTTGGTTGCCTTTAATATAAGCTCACTGCAATCATTTCTTGACAGGTACAGAAAGTTTCCTTCCTCTATAAAAACTAAGGAGATATGAATGCGTGAAGAAGGGCCGGGTATAAAGTATGGCGGCATTCATTGTTTTTCACAGAGTGCACAGTGTCGCTCGCTAAGTAGCGGTGGTTTTGCCTGGCAGGTGAGTAGAGCTGCCAGGCAGCCCAAATGTGCTCTCGGCTTGTGCAAAGGTATGTATTTAGTCTTCGCGTGCCAGAGTCGGCGTCCTTGGGACGAGGCAGCTTCAGCCAAAGTAAATCTGTCTGTCTTTAAGCGAACCGTTTTGTTCCGGCTATGCCTCATGCTGAGGAAAACAAGCCGGTTCTAAATGCTTCAGTTATTTTCACAGTTTCCATGGTGATACATGAGTGCCACTGGCATCCACTACCCGGTTATTTGCTGATATTTTTAACAAGTATTCTTAACCCGCGCCCCACCGGGGGTCCGGCGCCACCTTCGCCCCACCGGGGGGCCATCGATGGCCCCCTCTAACTCCGAAAATATGGGCGTTAGCGCAAATCTGCAAAGTGCAATAGAAAGCTCGCGTGAATTCAGTAAGAAATTACTTCGCATGTTTTAGTGCTCGGGTCAATGGTTTGATCTCCAGAGGTCAAATTAGGTCAAGATCGGCTATTTTTACTCAAATATGCAATGATTAAGCAAACTGGGCATAACTCTTATGCCATTAGAGCTATTGAGGCCTGGTAAAGTAAATTTGATAGCAAATTGCCAGTCCTTTTTCCGCTATGTGGAACGTAAAGACCTCCCGCCAGTGGTTTGACCGCCAGAGGTCACCTCGTGATCTAATATGACCTGAGGTCACGAAAGGTCAAAAAGTGACCTTGCTGTATATCAAATGAAAGCCAGTGACAAGACAAACACGATGGTGTTTGTTTCACCGCTCTAGCTCAATTAGGTCAAAGTTATTGTCCAAATACTGTTTTTGACCTCCGGTGACCTTGGATGACCTTGGAAAAGTCAAGGGCAAATATGACCCCTGGGATCCGTGAAAGGGTGTCCAAAACGTTGTTCTGAGCAGTCTGAGTATTTGCAATCATTTTTGTGGCTTTTATATCATGAAATAGCTTTTCCATGCTTTTCCAATGGGAGAGGTCGCCTCGTGACCTGACCTCAGGGCACGAAATCGAAAAATCCCGGATATACACCTTGTAGAACCTGGAGGGGTCATGAAGTGTAGGAAGTTTCAAATCGATCGACTTTGAAATGTAGCTCTTACAGAGCTCTAAAGGTGAAGTGAGGTGACCTTGGTTGACCTCGTCTGGTGACCTGACCTTGGGTGACCCGGGGTAAAAATTTCAGGGATGATATGAAAATGATGCAGTGAGAGGTAAAGCCCTCAACCGTGGTGCTGCGCCTGTCGTTTTTCTGCTATCCCGGAAAAACCTTGGGGGGCCATCATGGCCCCCGGTGGGCGGGGTTAACTGAGAGCAATGAAATGTTTACTATTCGAATAGTAGTGCAGCTCCTCACAATCGTAACAAGATCAAGCTAGTTGTAGAGAATATCCTATGGTTCAATTATTGGAGTTAATGTAACAAAACTGTTCCCTTTGTTTGTTTTTCGTAAATCTCGTCATGGAATTCCCTTTTACTTCAGTTTATTTTGGAAATTTTGATTAGTCATGTTTAACGTAGTTTTTTTCTCATATCCACTTCTATCCTTATTTGTACCTTTCTCTATTAATTGTGATCTGAATCTCTGTGCCAGAGGTTCCCTGCTGGTGTTAATCAAACTGATCGTAACTTTCGTTTCTGGCTGAATAATCCGTTTTTCTGTTCAGGATGTGGTGCTTTAAGACCTTATGACATTAAATGAAACAAACCTATATACTATACCCACTTCTAATATCCACTCCCCAAAAATTCCCACCCCTACGCCCGGCTCCTGCTTGTATGGGTAAACTGAAATCCCCTCACCACATGGTGGCTTAAAATTGCCTTTCAATCGCATATATGAGCCGGGCACTATCCGCAGAGTTCGCGGAGTTCAGGCTTAGGTCATGGTGAAGTCATTTTGGAGCTCACCTGTTCTATGTTTTTGGGGAGGTCTAGATCTAGCGTTTCTTTACTTCTGAGCGGAGTCTGCCCGAGCGATACGAAGTGTCAACTGGAGGTGGGGGGAGTCAAAAAACGCAAATAGTGTGCGTTTGGTAATTTGTGGACAGTCCCTTACGCACCACACCGACAGACCTCTCTCGCATAGTTAGCACCTCTTTTGCAGGGTAGTAATTCAATCCACATCTTGCCGAAGTTCGGCTCTGAACTCTGCAGCTTGTCTCACCTTCGCTGCTAGCCTAGGGCGTGAATATCCGTGTCACATGGATTACAACCATCAAAGGTGGGGGTAAGACGCACGGTGGAGAGGTGCAAAAGTGGCCCGCCTATTTTTCAAAAGCAGCCGGGGAACCGTATGGAGCCGGAAAACACCACTTGGATACGTTTGGAAAATTCATGAGTGCGTCGACTAATGCAAGAAATCTTTAAAAAATGAAATTTTTTACTTACGTCTCCCTTTACTTAGGGGAAGTCCGTCAAGAGTACGTTTCATGTTTCAACTTGATGTCTCTGAAAGGAACTCGCCACGACCCCATCAAAAATAAAGTCATGTGCGTACTCTTGCCGGAGTGGGTCGTTAAGAGTACGCACAAGAGGGGGCTGGAGTACGCACTGATGCCCCGCTGTGCTTTAGGTGCATAAGCCATGTTGCGAAGTTTTTTGTCGCCAAACCAGGCGATTGTATGATTTTATATCGTTCTGAATATACAAGAACTATGTTGTAACCTTTGATTTTCCAAATACGCATTACGGACTCTGTCCCGAGCGAAAATGAGGTTTTCCTATCTCTTAAGCATGCGCACTCTTGCACAATGGTCTACTGCGTTCTCTTGCTAGACATGCATCCTTGGGAAGAAAATCTTCATAGACGTGTTGGCAGGCGTTTTAGCGTGAGCTCCAGTCCTGCAGCTCATCCCCACTTCAGCTTTCTTAATGATGACAGACTGTAGTACGATACTTTTGATAATAGAGGCATGGTTTAAAAATTTACCTAGTTCAGAAATATTACATCAAGGGTGCTCAAAAACTTATTTTGCTCTGTACTCTCGCGGAAAGAACAGGATCACGTTTAATTTTTTGTGCAGCCTGGGCACTGACCTTGCTTTTTTATACCAGGGTATCCACCATCTCAGTGGTTGCTAAGTAACCAAAACAGCTGCTGCGTACTCTTATCTCCTGCGTACTCTTACCTGCCCTTACCTTTCAAAGTCAGACTTATATTTTGAAACCGTTGAAATTACGTGGTAGCACCATTTCGCCTGCACTGCAGAACGAGTGTCGACGTAATAATGCCATATAACCGGAATTATATGTCAAGGTCGCCTCAGATGAAGTTAAATTTCAAATGCCAAAGTTCAAGGCCATACAAGTATTTTCAAAGTCCAGCGTTCAAGAACCCAGCGTTTTAGTCAAATAACATTACTCGGTGTACTGTAGTTATGCCAAGACTTCATACCTAAGGTTACTCAATTTCAAGGTCACAGTTCAAGGTCAAAGGCTTTTTTCCAGGTTAAACACCCATTTTCCGCCAAAAGGCTAGTAATGTTATTGTATATTGGAAATATATTATACTGTTACGCCATATGTCGGTCACCTTGAATGCTCGTGTAATCTAACTTTCAGAGGTCATTGTATGGGGCCTTCCCGCTGCGACTTCAGACCTCTTTTAGTGTATTCCCGTTTTATAAATAATCTCAGCATTTCCCAATTCGTCTCCATCATGGTCCAGCTTTGACTCTTACGACCTCGTTTGCCCTTGAGGATATTAAACAAGGCCAATCAAAGTTGGCTATAATGTGGATCAACATAGCCGCCACATACCCCCAAACGGATGTCTTTCTAACCCTCTTGATTTTTTAAAAACCTTCTGGGATCCCCCTACGCGCTGACGCCAGACCTTTCTCCGCTGCACGTGTTAACTGTCTTTATAGCCGATAGGTACAAAATCACTTCTTGGAAAATCTTATATAATATATATATATATTATATATATAGTATCTATACTATATATATAACATATATATATGTAAATATAAAATTAAATGCCGCATGGAAACAATTCCAAAGTCAGAAGAAGCGATGTCGTTGTTTCTGCGCTGTCACCATGCGTTTCCCTCTACCCACCTACACCTGCAACTGGAAAGTCAGCATGCTGGTCTTCTCTGTCCCTTACGTCACCGAACTCTAGGTAACGGGGGTGGGCCTAGAGCACCTTATGTGTGATGGGCATTAATGCCCACCACAAATCATACATTTCTAGACGCTATAAATGACATAGAATCGAAAAGGCAACTTCTTTTAAGCATTGGACATAGATCATGTTTCACAATTTGATTTTTATTGATTTTTCCTATGGAAAACATTATGCAATGTTTTGAGGGAAACGTCGTATGCAGCAATGTTCTGTCAGGTACGCTTCTTTCATAACAGTACATCTTAAGTCATGGCTATCATTTAGCCTTGGAATTCGAACGATCTTGCTTTTCAGCTCTAGCAGTATGGTCAGAACCAATCGATAACGAGAAATACTATGTTCAAAACAGCCATTATTTTTTAGAACCTCGTTTAGAACAACAGAAATCCTGTTAGTATGTTTTATCGAAGTTAATGTGACTTATGACCCTCACAGAAAACAAGATATTCACAAATTTAGCGGCGTAAGCTTAAACACGTATAGCTTTATTTTCCAGTCGACACAATATTTCCCCAATAATTAGTAACTGTTTCCCAAATCATTTAACATGTGCGGACTTCATCTAAAAGTTAGACTTGCATACCTGCGAAACAGCTTCAGCCAGCCAATGCCATACCAAAAATCAACGTTTCACATTCTTAGGGACTTGCCGCAAGAAAGCTGTGTCCATGATGCTTTTTAATTTCTATTTTTGACAGCAGGCGTCGAGTTCGCTATCGGCCTCACACTGTACAGCCAAGGGCGGATCTAGGGGGAGTAAAAGTAATTAGCTCTCAAACCCCCGGTTCGTCGATATTGTACAAACACCATATGTTTGTCACTGTTTAAGGCCACGTTGCCCCCCCTTCCCCACCCCTTCGGCCAGCCGACTTCCAGCTGGTCGGCCGGAAAAAGGGAGGCCCCGTGTTTTTTGCATTTTCTAAATCATTTTTTAGCACTTAACCTCATGTCAGTGTAGTCAAAATGTACCTTATCATGCATGTTGTTCATCTTGCAAATATGACGGCTATCATTGAATCCGCTGGCGAAAAAGAAGACTAAGAAAAACTGGAGAGAAGAAGATTCTTCTGAGAGACAAATCTTAAAACAGGTGCGACAAACTCGACAATTGAATCAAAACTGACCTCAGTTCCTCCATTTTCATTGGAATAAAAACGTGACGTCTTTAGCAAGACTCCACCGGCAAAAGATGTTGTATAATATTCCCATCAGGAAGCCTCCTTGAAGCTGATTTCTAACGATAACGTTATTATTGGTATTTATGCATACCTTGTGCATACCGTGCGGAGGTAACTTATTTATCCCGCAATATGTAGAAAAATATCAGGCTACAAGATTATAAGAAGATAATGATAGCTTAACTAACTCATACCCACAAGATCTAGTTACTTGTATAAAAAACAGGACCAACAAACTCGCGAATGCATCTCTACTTAGCCAACCCAACCGACCACCGAAAAGACTGGGCCAACGGCCAACGACTATGCCTTCATCACTCAAGGCGGCAATTCGGGTATCCCAGCCCGGGTAAGCACCACAAAAACGGTCCCGAAGACAGCCACCTCCGGTCCCGAGAGGGGGCCAGGTGGGACCTGGACGGCGGGGACGGCGCCACGGTGCGAGTCCTCGCCACAAATCGGCTGTCATCCAAACCGGAATCGCCGAATCTTCGTTCGGCGATTGGGGCGACTTAGACGAGGCGCCCCCCATATGGATATCCTTATTCGACGGCCGGAACCATCATCATCGTCACCCCTCCCTACACACCAATCCATTTGTATGGACCCAGGCTTATTTGATACAGATAAATAACTCGAGATGCAAGAGTGGCGTTATGCCTCTCTGTCACGTGCTTGGATAAGATACCACAATATTTTAAAATTATGCACAACTTTAAAATCTGGTAGGTTTTGAAGTGCTGCGGCGAGGAGCATGATGATAAGATGATAAGGTGTTCACTGGCCTGTCCCCTCGAATCAGGAAATGTAAAGAACACTGAAGATTATATATTCGGGTACAGCCCTTCATCAGAATCATGTAGTAAATATAAACAATGGTCAGTCATAGTGTAGCCAGACCTCGAATTATTGGAGGTTTGGCTACACTTTGACTGATAATTTTAGATATTTGCTACATGATTCTGATAAAGGGCTGTGCCCGAATATTTAATCTTCAGTGTTCTTTACATTTCCGGATTCGAGGGGACAGGCCAGTGGACACCTTACCAACTTTAAAATCTGTTTCAACTCAAGATTCCTTAACTTTATAAGGTTAGTCAATTAGAGAGTTTTAGGTGCCCCAATCACGTGACGTCATCACGTGGCAGCAAATATGACATCCTTTTTATCGCGACATATTAACCGCAAACAATACTTTTAGAAATGTATAAAATCAATCACTCAATGCAGGAAAAGAAGGACGGTGATCGTTAATGGATATATGAATCGTGTATTTGTTTATATTTGTTACAAATTTAAATTGAGGCAAAACAGGTGTAGGTACGGTAAAATGTGAAGCAGTTGACAATTCCATTTATACAGCGATATCAGTAAATTTATCCGCGTGTCCACTGGTGGGTAGTGCTGGATTCAGAAATGGTACAGGTTCTGTATGCAATAAGATTATTATCCATTTACGGTACAAATCATCAGTGAATAAGGACCTGAATGACCTGCAGGACTGTCTAGGGACCGTCACCTACATTCTATCAAGGCGTCTGTCCCAGAACCGCCTTGAGGATTTCTTCAGCCTACTGCCTAGTCGAGGCGGTGCTAACACCAACCCCACTCCTACCGAAGCCAAGAATCGCCTCCGACTCCTGATTCTCCTAATGATGACCCGCCGTAGCAGCCATCTGCTCGGGGGATCACAGGGGCTAACAACGACAAGGAAGAAGGCGAAGTCGAGCTGGAGCTCCAGGCCCTAGAAATCCTGGAGACCGACCTGTGCAAAAGCGAGTCAGACGTCAGCAGTGAAGATGCTGGCATCTCTGAACTTGCTGCTAGCCTGTTAAAAGTGCAGGCAGGAAATCCAGTGCGCTGCAGATAGAGAAACCAACGTATCCAGCAACGGAGAGGGCCTTGGGCTAACTGGCCGTGTACGTAGCCCAGAAGGGTGACTCTAACTTGGGCACACTGAGCACGCTGAGGACGTTCCACTGGCGGCGCTTTGAACACCGCTGAAAAGCCTGGGTGGCCTCATCCTCCCAACTTCGACCTTCCTCTCCAAGTTCAAGCAGCTCGAGCAGAACTTCTACACCCACCATGTCATTCACCTTGCTACCCCGAGACACCAACCGGGGGTCGTGTCTGGATTTATACAAGTGCTGAAGAGCAAGCAACCCGACCTCCCCGAGCTTGTACTTCGGTACTTCGCTCCTATACGAACATTTACCCACCTTAGGCATATGAAGACCTCTAGACAGCTGGAAACGACTCAGTGCGGAGAACCGCAAAAGCACAAGTCATTCGCACAGTGAGTGTTCTTTGTTCACAGAATGTCATTCACGCAGCAACACACCTATAGGGGATTGTGTGCCGTAAGCAAGCGGTCGAAATTGTTTTCCAAGGCCGCACCTTTCTCCGCCAGGTTCAGTGTATTGCTTTTTTAGGGGCTACGAGGTGTATTGTTGGGTTTTCATTATGTTATGTTATTGTTGCTGTGATTGTTGTACCAAAACTCAAAGTGAAATAGGAAAATATTACCTGCTTTCATATTTCTCTTTATAGCTTGACAAAGAATCGTCTTTGAAATATTTTTATTGTATTGGCCGTTTTCTTCAATATATAGAATGAATGTAGGTCGGCTATTTTTAGAATTACTGACAACGACAACATTCAACCTTTTTATCTCCAATCTCAGAATAATGTTGTACAATCAGTTGCTATATATTTCATACGCTGACCAGAGCCATTGGTGCTGTAAATCTCTGCATGCAGCAGACAATCAAAATATATTATTTAATACATGCTTAGTAGCTACGACGTAAGGGCAACCCATTTCTTCGCCCTGGGCGCGATATCTTCCATACTAAACTTAAATAACAGTTCCTATGTATCTCACCCCTGCCTTCTCGGGTAAGGCTTACCCCACCTTAAAGGCTGGTAAGTACAAGCTGCGTCGGGGTCATCGAGGTGGAGAAAATAATGCTCGTCAGAAATCTGAATAATGGATTTAGAGCGGTGATTTCATAATGCATTGATTCACTTATTAATTTATTGACCTATCCATTCATTCATTAACTTTCAGTCAATTTATTTGGCTTAGATTTGATTCACTTAATTGAAGAGGTTGGTCGGACACATGCCAACTTTTTTGGTTATATCTTAGCATTATATCAAAATGAGACAAAATTTATAAGCACATCGTTGTCATGATGGGTTTGCCACAAACGACGATCCGGAAAAATCAAATATTTGAATAAGTAGTGCAAGCTGAAGAATATGATAGGTGAGATCACACAATCTGGACCACCATGTCTGTGTTGTTGTTTTTTTTAATAAATCGGTTACTACGTAGGTTTGTAGGTAGGCTATACAGGCTATGCAATGCTATGTAGATATAAAGGAATATCAAAGAATCTGCTCTATTCGAAATCATCCATTCCAGAATTGAGTTAATTTTTGTACCTATTCAGAATTGATACGGAAGCATGTTTCAAATGTTTGCGAAAAACCGAACCTTCCTTCAAATCCCAATCCTAAGGAGCACCGGCAAAGCGTACGGCGTAACCATGACAACGCTTGTTTAGACCAGGTGACGTCATCGGCAGAGAGACCCAGGAGTCGTTGATTCCCCTGGCTTCAACTCACAATATACAATATTATTTCCTTGAGGTCTGGCCACGGGTCAGACATTATGTGCCATATGTGTTCGCTGAGCTTGAGCTGAGCTTTAATTTCAAACACCTTTGCTTAGAGTCAGTGGTGATTTAATGATTGTAGGTATATAATGAAGTACATATTTGATTATGTGATGTCAGAGTTGGCACTCATCCATAGGTTGAAATGTTCCAAAACAGATACCTCAAACCCAAACAGAGGGGATCCAGTATTTAAATATTGTAGATAAACTAAGTGCAAGCAGAGAAAAGAAATTGATATTATTCAACAGAAAAAGCACCTGAAGGTGATATCAACAAACTTTTGTGTCCATCAATGTCTGAGGGAAATATTTCTTCGAAAGAATCTATGAACAACTCACTTTCAAGACAAATTGTTAATAGTGCTACTGATAGAAAGAACATGAGCTCGGAACAGGAAAATCGAGTCGATTACAAACCTGGCCCATCGGAGGGAGTGTGGCCCTCTTACTTCAGTAGCATCTGCATCTTGATTGTGATGAATGTAGGAACCAGTGTGTTTGTCACGGTGCCCAAGATGGCCTGGAATTACCGTGGATTTGCAAGCTTCCTGCCTAGACTTTTTGCGATGCTTTTTCTCAGTTTTCCGATCCATGTAATGGAGAGTATCGTCGGGCAGTATACCAGCAAAAGTTTCTGTGCTGCTCTGTCAAAACTGGGTCCGATTTTCGGCTGTATGGCAGCATATATTGCTCTTAACGCCATAGTTGATAGTGTGTTTTACCTTGATACAGCTGTCTGGAATATGTACTATGCATATCTGTCGGCTAGTGCTACAGTTATGAGATGGGACACCTGTACTCCACGTTTGAGCTCTCCAAGCTGTTTCTCAAAGGAACTCCAAGAAAGCTGCACAAAGCAAAACAATGCTTCCGTCTACTACGACTTGAAATGCATCCCTGCCAGCGTATTCTGTACTAGGCACAATTACATGCCATGGAACAGCTCCCACTGCTTAAACTCAACGGTCCAGCAGCACAATATTACTGAAAATCGCTCCGATGATGAAGTAAACCAGCCGTTTGTGTCCATCTATATTGTCGGGCATCGACAAATTGCTCCTCTCGATTTCTATAATCAGTACCAAAACGGACACCATTCTAAATACAAAACTCCCGAACTAAAACGAGAGCGCCGCAACGTGTTCGTCCTTGGAACGTTCATATGCATGCTGATGGTCTTTCCTCCCGTCCTCAACTTATGGGTTTTGTCTTGGTTGTGTATGCTGGTGGCAGTCGGCAGTCCAACAATAACGCTGCTCTTGCTATTTCGCGTCCTAACTTTAGACGGTGCTCTTGATGGCATACGGAAGTTCTTTGACACGGACGCTATAACAAGCATCGTTTTGAACAAGCAATGCTGGCGTGACTGCATCACCAACGCGATATACTGCGTTGACTTGGGGGTAGGCATTGTCCCCTCAGTCCGCTCCCGAAACCCACTGCGGAGCAAGCTTATTCACAGCTCTGCCACGATAATACTCTGGAATCTGATGTACATGTTTCTTAACTCGATACTTTTGTTTGCTATACGCGGAACACTGAATAACGAGTCGTCGGACCTCCAAAAGCAGTTGAAAGAACTGGACAACGACGCCGGTGTTCTTGTGTTCGTGGTCTACACGAAAATAGTGAAAGATATGCCGGATCCACAGATCTGGGGTACACTTTACTTCAGCACCATCATGGTAAATGTTATCGGTACACTTACTATCAAGGCTGTAGCTTGCGGATTTCAGCTTTGCGACATCCTGCCTTTCTTTAATCGCCGTTCGTTTCACTGGTGTGCCCTGGTGACAATGATCCCAGGACTGTGTTTAAGCAGCTTGCGGTGCTTGGCTATGGCGCAAGGTGTTGAGTATACGAAGGAGCAATACTTTTCTCTGCAGAACACTATAGGTGTTTTGCTATCAACTGTGGTGATAGGTTTGAAGCTGCGAAGTGATGAGAGGTGGTCCGATATTTGTGATAAGCTAAGGCTTCCCATCAGCAAAATATTCCGTGGCTGGTTACACTTCTCCTGCCTGATAGTAGGCCCGCTTGTTCTTGTTGCAAACCTGGCTATAATATTCTTGGAGTGGATGCCGGACACAGATACTTCGTGGCTTTGTGTTGTGAGCATTATGGCTCAGTTTTCTCCGTTGCTAGTGCTCGTGTTCCTTCTGGTTCGTCTCTGGGTAAGAGGTGTCCGTGGTAAGGCGTTCTGGACCACCTCAGAAGAATTTGGTCCGGATCCGCGAGCCTTGCTGGAGCTCGAGGACTTGCCCAGTGACCCTTCAGACAAGCCCTCTGCATCTGAACACCAAAAAGAAAGCAAGCTGGAGCTGCCTCCTGCCTGGGTCATTCACTAGTGATTGTGTTTGAAGAGCAGGAGGGATGTTCAGTGTCAGTAGAAGATGGCTTGTTCGTTAATGTGTTGATAGTTTGTTAGTGCTTGTGGTTGATGGCTGCTGTTTGTTCTTGAGGCCGTCCTAGTTTACGTAACTAAAGGGGGAGTTCATTCACAGAGCTTGCATACGTTACACATGAGTGTTAAACAACGGTGTGATGGGGTAAAAGTCACTTATTATACGTTTGGTGATTTACGGGCGGGCCCTTTCCTTTGGGAAATCAGAGCGGATGCAAAGTAGCTGTGTTTTAAGACGTTTAATAAACTGTTCTGGTGTGTTTGCCTAATCGTGATCTTGATGCCCCTGAGCCTGGGCCACTCCCCTGAATCGTTTGGATCGGACCGCCTGGTAGGTCACGTAGGTGCCTTTGGACCGCGACGCTGCCAGCTGCTTTCAGCGGATGTTGAAGGGCATGACGTCCACGTCTCCTCCACGGTCACCGTCGGGGTCGACCTCGAGCGCAAAGACTATTCTTTATACTGCCTTCCCTGCAGACACTGTCGGTAGTTCGCCCGATGAACGCCACATGCCGGCCGCCAAATGCAGACTCATAGGCACGGCAACTTACGTAAAAACGCACTTTTGCCATGGAGCAGATTTTGATTCTACTTAAGACCTTTAGATTTGACTGCTCATATCAGATCATGACGTTTGGAGCTTGAATTTGTGATTGGCGAAGCTTGCGTACTCTTCTTGATACAAAACCCATCCATTCTTTATTAGGCATAACACAGCTGTGGTTTCATTTGCCGCAAAAATGTTTATTGGCACATCGTACACCGACATTATCGAACAAATTAGCCTCCTGGGGGGGGGTAAGCAGGTCGGACGCCTCACTGCGTCGCAGTGAAACGGTAGGCCATGGCACACAGCAATAGCAAGCGGACATTATAAAATAGCAATTGCATTTCAGCGGCTGCACTGTGATGTTGACGTTCATTTGTACGGTTCGTGCCCGGCCTGGCTGATGCTGACACCGCCACTGAATTGTCACCCCGGGCGACCATGTGACTGGCCGGTACAGGTCGGAGCGCCAGTGTGTTCCTCACTGACATAGCATGAAGGTCGGAAGCAAGGGCAAGTCGAGTTAATGGCAGGTCCAGATGCAACGTTTGGGGGGCAACATTTGGAGGGTGAGGTTATATCGAGAAAAAATCGCAAAAACATAGTATTCTAAAGAAAGCGGCCAAATTTTTGTCCTTTGAGGGGGCTAAAAGATAATATCTAGGCTTTGGTCGGGGGCTCGGCCCCTTTGCCCACCAGACCTTCCCCTTTGAAGACACCAGTGAGTTGTGGTATAAATTTTTGTCGCAATATCACTAATCCAAGGCGCTTTAAAAGCGTTGCTGGCGGCAGCAATCAATCCGGTTGCTATCCTTTACATATGTGATAGTTTTGCCCGCCTTTCGCTCTCCCTTCCACTATCTTTTTTTACCTGGTCGGGGAATATGCGATGGCATTTTCCGTGCTGAGAGTGGCAGCGTTCGACAGATCTGGGATGGTACCGTAGTTACAGCCTTGGCTGTAATCCTCACCGCTCCCTCCATGGAGTGTGTGCGTGTCGGCACTTCGGTTCTCAGAGGCTTGTCTCTCAGGCTCTTCAGGTCGGCTTTGCTCATAATCTTCGTAAGTGGAGGCTCGACACCCTTGCCAGAAAGCACCAGGCTCCTCACTTTCGTCAACGCTGCGTAACTTTTCATGTTGGTGTGCACTTCTGGAGGACAGAGCGGTGGGATCCGATCCTTCAGCCGTCTGAGCTGCCTCGCTGCTGGCTGCTGACCATCATGTCGACCGTCTTAGCTCGTACTCCTCAGCTTCAGCCGCCGAGCTTGGCGACCAGCACAGCCTCTGGATGCGCCAACACATTTAAGGTGTGGGGTAGAATAGAGAAGTGAAATTCAAATGTAAATTTTAACACCCCTGTCTTATGTGGGGAATGTACTGTACCAAAATAATTATTTAATTTGTTTAACAAGGCGCACCTACCTGGAACATATACTTTATTATAGGCTGGTTCTAGTCAATTCACTCTACTGCCACCGGCTTCTGCATAAACTGCATAAATTTTCAATGTCTTTTATTGGTCACCATAGGGCTATAATGGAAAAATCCAGAGCTGCATTTTGCATTCAGAGCACAAATGGATCTGCAAGCAGCTCTGTTCGAAATGGTTTAAATGCACAAATATCTAGCCGATTTATTATAAGCATTATTTTGCCGGTTTTTTTCAGCAGCTGCTGCAGATATTCCATTGTTTACGTTCTCTTCGTTTCTACAGTTTGTAATTGCAAAAGAAAAACTGATTGAAGTGCAATATACTTCAGATTGTTCTCTTCGATGTCGCTTCACTTACCTTAAAATAAGTTTGCTGGATGTATGTACATTGGCTCACTGATCACAATCAGGTGCATGCGCCAGTCAACTTTTAAGCGGAGACTTTTCTTTGTGTCCTTACTTTGCATACAATACACAGACATAGACTAGTAAGTAGTCGTGTTTAATATACGTAGTCAGCCGCGGATGCAGAATTTCGGTCCAGGCGTGCTCCTTTGGTCTGTGGGTGGGGCGCCCACTAATCTCGCCCTAGTGCTTTCACCCTCTTGCGCACTTCGGGCGTGCCTGGTTGGCCCAGGGGGAGGGGGCGCCCCCGCACTCTCGCCTGAATCCGCGCCTGTTAATGTGTTTCAATGTTTTTTTTTGTATTTTGGGAGCTAGTGTTATAAGCAGTTTGATTAATTCTATCAGTACCCTGCGTGTTCAGTAGAGGTTGTTCTAATCAGGGACAGATTTAAGGGAAGGCAAGGAAGAGGTCGCCCCCCTTAGACTCTATGGATGCCGAACATCCATATGGTGCGCTAAAAACACTTTAACACGCGCATTGACGGGGGGGGGGCCCCCCCCCCCCGGGTTTTTAAAAAAAAAAAAAAAAACGGCGGGGGCGCCCCCCCCCAAACTTACCAACCCCTTTTCCCCCCTTTTTTTAAAATTTTATAAAAAATTTTAAATTAATCCACACCTCAAAACAACACTAAAAAAAAAAAACCCCACCACCAAAAAAAAAAAAAAAAAAAAAAAAAAAGGAAGAAAAAATAAAATAAAAAAAAAAAAAAAAAAAAAAAAAACCCCCCCAAAAAAATATAAATAAAATATTTTTTTTTTTAATTTAAAAAAAAAAAAAAAAAGGAAAAGAAAAAACCCTTAAATAAAAAAAAAAAAAAAAAGTAAAAATAAATAAAAAAAAAAAAAAAAAAAAAAAAAAATAATATATATTTTTAATAAAAAAAAATTTAGCTGTCCTTTTTTTAAATAATATATATAATTTATATTTAAATTTAACACCACCCCAAAAAAAAAAAAAAAATAAAAAAAAAAAAAAAAAAAAAAAAAAAAATAAAATTTATAAATAAAAAAAAAAAAAAAAATAAAAAAATTCTTAATTTATTTTATTTAATTTATTTATTTAAAAAAAAAAAAAAAAAAAAAAAAAAATTATAATAAACAAATAAAAATTTTTTAATATTTTTAAACAAAAAAAAAAAAAAAAAAAAAAAAATTAAAAAAAATTAAGAAAGAAAAAAAAAAAAAAACAAACACAAATAAAATTTTTTTTAACATACCCAAAAACTTTAAAAAAAAAGGGGGGGGGGGCCCCCCCCCAACAACAAAAAAAAGGCCGAAAAAAACCGCAAATTAAATGCTATAGTTGTTCGGTACATGCAGTGGCGGATCCAGGACTTCATTTTGGGGGCTAGGGGCTCGAGCCTCCACCGCCATTATCTTGGAGCAGCCGCCAGCTATGCACTTACGGTAGGCACTCTGATATTTCAATGGGAAGGGGCTTGAAGGAGTGTCGATCCCGTCATCCTGTCAATGGTCATATATTTTTTCAAAGTTTTAAAAACCTGAGACACTCAAAGAGGTGCTATGCCACCAATATAGTTGATGCGTCCCTAAACTCAAATAACAACACTGAAAGTACATGTATCTGACATGCTATGAGGCATCGTCTGCTTCGCAGAATAAACCCGCAAAATAACATCGGCACTGGATTCATAGCTTGGTGTAGCTAAGAGGAATGTCCAATATATCTATTTTGTTAAAAATTATGGAGAACTTCGCGTTCGTTCTTTTTGAGTTAAGAGACTCAAGCTTGCAAATTAAGCGTCTATCGTCTTGGCCAAATTGATGCAGAATTGAACTAAAGGTCACTGCATGCGACGTTTCATTGTTACGAACAACATCTTCAGGCATAAGTGATACATATAACAATAAAGTGGTATACATATATATATATATATATATATATATATATATATATAGTGATAATAATAGCAAAATACAGTTCAAAACACTCATCGTCTCGGATCGATAATGGTTAAGACTTCTTTGAATCAGTAGTTTAGAAATTTGCATTGAATCACACAAATCCAAACGATGGGCGCTTACCATTAGAAGATCAATGATTATCAATCAAAATTATCCAGTGCGGCATAATTATCGATAGATCAGAACATTAAATACTAGCCTAAAGTCCTTACCCATAAAACTTCCCTCCCCCAACACTATGAAATTATAACCTAGGCCCAAGAGGGCACTGTCAAACACTGATAGCACAGAGGCGATGTCCATCTGCCTATTGATTGTGGGATTGATGTCCCTGATGTACACTGCCTCCAGCACTTGGAGCCTTTTCTTATCATGGCATCTCGCTAGGATGTCCGTGTTTTGGACCAGCATGTCTCTGGTTAGTCGTTCACCGTGTGAGCGGCGCATGTGCTTTTCTGGAGCATCATCTTGCAGCTGCATGGTCAATCTTCTTGAAAGCGTGGTGGTCGTGAATCCAACGTAGCTACAATCAGAGCGGTGTGCGCAGTCACCAGCAGGGCAGTTGAACTTGTAGACTACGTTAGTGGCTTTCAAGTCAGATTGGTTTTGAGACAGGTTATTCTTCATTATAAGGCTGGATACTCGTGGGCTTTTGTAGTATATATCCAGATGGAGACGGTCACTTGGTTGGCTCGGTTTACAGTTGTTGTGGATCTTAAGGGGCCGGGTACCGGCCCCCGTCAAAGCGAAGGTGGCTCTACCCCGTCAATGCACCTGTTAAAAGCATATGCACACACTCATACGATTTCCAACACACTTGCTAAGAGTCACTTGAGATATCTAAACTTAACTCATATGGACATGAAAATGATCGGTGCTTCGGTGCATAAGATACCTCTGGATAAATATGCATACTATCTTCTGTAGCGGGAAACTTTTTCTTAGGCAAGAGCTCGTGCACAAACATTTGCACACAGCAAAAATCAAGTCTGGACCACGGCTCCTATAGATACGGTTCGGACATGACAGCCAGCTGACTGCCTGACTTGTATTGTATTGTATTGTATTAGCTGCACACACTTCCACACAGTTAGTGGCTTTTCAAGTGCTGTTGCAATGAACATGAAACAATGAAAACTATGGCAGGAGACGGGAAGGATAAGGATGGATGAGGGCAAGGACAGTGGAATACTACCTAGAGGGGTCGCATGTTGGCGGCATGTTAAGGGTATGGTAGCATTCTGGAGGTTTCTGGTAGCATATGGTAGCATTCAACGTTCTGATTGGTTGAGCGAAACCGTTTGAAACGGGATTCTGAAGGAATTATCATGAAATTCATCGTGGATTTTCCTTGTTATAAAAGCATGTCAGGGACTAAAAACTACACTTAGAAGATAGCCTGATCAATTGTACATACTAAACATAAAAATATACTCTTAACCCGCGCACCACCGGGGGTCCAGCGCCACCTTCCCCCCCACTGCACATAGGCCCTAAATGCCTCCGTCCGTGGCCAATATTACGAAAATGCAACTTTTTCTAAATCATTTCCTGAGTACATATACTGATAGAGAATTCTTTACTGCACTTGAAACAGGCATGAAAAACACAAACCGTGCTCTGGAAGTCTTTGTAGAGTTGCTTGAAGTAACCACTCGGGTGCGCCACCCGCGGACCAGAGATCTGCAGCGAAAACTACGTACATTTCATTATGCTTAAAATCGACCATGAAAGCAAGAACAGGTCAAAGTATGGCAATACCACGGTTTTTTTAGCCCTTTGCAATGGGTTTTGGTATAAAATAATGCAAAAGTAGTTTTGACAACTATCTTATAGACCATTCTCTCAGTATACTGCATATCTCAAAAACTGTTCGATTTACAAATACAAAGATTTACAAAATGCCGCCCCGGTAGCTCAGTTGGTAGAGCGTTGGGCTCCGGCTCGCTGCTCAGAAGCATGCAGTGGCAGTGCATGTCCAGGCTTGGGATCGGTTCCCCTGAGACGCTCCGGCGCTCAATAGTTTACCCGACGTACAGGTCGGCTGGCAACTGACTGGTGAGAGGGTGACCTGAGCGGGGCGGCCGTCCCTGTGCTTTGTGGGACGTTAAACTTTGGCTTCTAAATTAACCCTCCATTGAGTGAGTTGCTCGTTCGGGTGGTGGGGTCGGGGTCTCCGTGACGAGTCCCTTGATGACTTTAGTGAGACTCCGACTCCACCAGTCGTACTAGGAACAACTTGAACAAAATTTATAAAAAGAGGGATTTAAAACTTGGCCAGCATCGGCCCAGCATAAGACTACCATCAAACGATTCCCCAGGATGTGCTCTACTAGGGCAAGTCAAAATATCTTGCGTCCACTTGCAGCCCCGTGCTCCAGATGACATATAATAACTCAGGTTGTGGCTCCAACCAGGCCGCTGCGGTGCTAACGCAACGCCGTGGGTTACCGAATAGAGGCATGGACCGGCCAAGAATGAGCAATATGAGTGGACTATCAGAGAACGATGCTATAAGAAATGCCGAGAAGTGCTGAAATTAGTTTATACAATTTCAAAGCACTATAACCGTCTAAATTTGTGTATTGACTGCTGTGTTGACTGTTATCCAAATACCCGGAGGGACTGCCGACAACGAACTATTTATTGCATGAGAAATGTTCCTGCTAGGTATGTCAATCCCGGGATTGGGATCCGGCTATTTTCAAAATGCCACAATCACGGGATTAAGCCTCTCGTGATCCCGGGATTCAGACATTTATTATAACACCTTCAAGCAATGCCGGGACAGCAAAAACGATACCTAAGAATCCTGTTTTGCTGCATATCACACGTTAAACCACATATGGTGAATACCAATCATACTTTTTCATCCAAATGAACGGTCGCCGTAAACATCGGAGTTCCGAGGTGTCCTAGGGATCCAATCGGGAATCGAATTTCCTTGCCGTTCCCACTGTCACGAGCTGACGCAAGATGACGCTCGCGCTGCTCAGGTGACCAACGTCCCATAGTTGGCGATACCGCGATATCATATGTAGCGGAGAGTGGGCGTAGGGAGGGGGAGAGAAACGTACTGACCTTCACGGAATGATATTTTGATATGCCTTGTTGAGGAAACACAAAGTAGGGATATATTTTACCCCTTTCTTCTACTCTGCGTGTTAACACGCGCACTGGAGGGGCCTCGGATACTCTCCCAACTTTTTTTCCGGGATGACCGGAGAACCGCTCGTAGCTTAAACACGGGAATCGGTCGCATTTGAGAAAATTTAACAGCGCGTCGAATAGTGAAATAATTTTGAAATTTTTTAAAATTGTTTGATTTATAGGCTTCTAAAGTCAGACCTACATTTTGAAATCGCCGCGACCGCGCAGTCGAACCGGTTTGCTTGCATTGGAGACCAAGTGGTGATGTCACAGTGTCATATAGACGGGATGATATGTCAAAGTCACCTCATGTGAAGGTCAAGGTCAAATTTCAAAGTCATACCAGCAATTTCAAGGTCATTGACCCCGGTGCTTTACGTGTCCCAGTCTGACGTATATTATGCTATGACGTCATAGTAAAGGTAACCCAGTTGTAAGTTCAAGGTCAAAGGTCAAGGTTAAAGATCATGGGTAAAGGTCAATCCTCATTTCCAGCACAAGGTTTGCTATATTGCTACTTTAAATGTGCATAATAGGGAATATACCATATTGTGACGTCATAGGTCGATGACCTTGAACGAACTAGGCCTAAAAAATGAAGGAAAGATTCTTTGTGACACAACCTCTATGACCGTGGTCCGGCTTTAGCTTAATCCCGGCTTTTTCCACGCATTACCAGGGCATTTCCCAACAGGTCCCAAGCATGGCCAAAATTTGACCTTTATGACCTCGTTTGACCATGACAATATAGACCTAGGTCAATGAAAATTAGTTATGATGTAGATCACCATAGTCCCCACCCACTCCCCAATCGGCATTTCTTAAGGAGAAGTTTCCGATATCTCAGGGGGCTTACCAGCCCCCCATCCTGTGCGCGTTAATGTCGGACCCCTCTCCAGTGTGGTTGTTAATAATCACTCGAATACCGGTTATAATAGAACATTCCCATGCAGAAAAGGTGTTACAATTATACCTAAAAGCTGGTTTAGAAAGAAAAACCAAGCTCAAATACACATTTATGATGCCTCCCGTTTTATTGTTCGTGGTGACGCTTATGAATTTATGGCAGAGCAAGATTGCTGTATCGTTGTTCATGGATTACATGTTTATTGTTTGCAGTGTTTCAAACCACAATTCGGTCACAATTCATGGCGCCACGACAACATCTGCAAAATATTTCACGGACACCTTGGGCTGGATTAAGTTGCTCCAAATGCCCCTCTTTTCACTGTCCTGATTACGCCCATGTAAAATAAAACCTATATTTCGAATGCAAGTTTTATGCACTGTTCAATTATCTGTCAAATGAGCTCCTTTTTCCAAAAATCGTGGGGAATTTGCGGTATTACGAAGGAATTTTCCACGAAAAGTAATATTGGCCACGGACGGAGGCATTTAGGGCCTATGTGCACCGGGGGCATCGATGGCCTCCCCTCTAACTCTGAAAATATGCGTGTTAGCGCAAATCTGCAAACTGCATTAGAAAGTTCGCGTGAATTCAGTAAGAAATTACGTTACATGTTTTAGCGCTCGGGTCCATGGTTTGACCTCCAGAGGTCAAATTAGGTCAAGATCGGCTATTTTCACTCAAATATGCAATGCTTAAGCAAACTAGGCATAACTGTTATGATATTGAAGCTATTGAGATGTGGTAAAGTCCATTGGATAGGAAAGGCCAGACCTTTATCCGCTATGTGAAACGTAATGACCTCCCGTCAGTGATTTGACCTCCAGAGGTCACTCCGTGACCTGATATGACCTGAGGTCACAAAAGGTCATAAGGTGACCTTGTTGTATATCAAACGAAAGCCAGTGACAAGAGAGACACGATGGTGTTTGATTCAGCGCTCTAGCTTATATAGGTCAAAAGTTATTGTCAAAATACTGTGTTTGACCCTTGGTGACCTTGGATGACCTTGGAGAAATTAAAGGGAAAATATGATCCCTGGAATCCGTGAAAGAGTGTCAAAGAACGCTTTTCTAATCAAACCGAGCATTTTCAATAGTTTTTGTGGCTTTAAGATCACAAGACAGCTTTTCCCCATGCTTTTTCAATGGGAGAAGTCACCTCGTGACCTGACCCCAGGTCACGAAATCGAAAGATCCCGGATATAAAACTTGTAGACCCTGGCAGGGTCATGAAGTGTAGAGTGTTTCAAATTGATCGACTTTGAAATGTAGCTCTTACAGAGCTCTAAATTTAAAGTGAGGTGACCTTGGTTGACCTCGTCTGGTGACCTGACCTTGGGTGACCTGGGGTAAAAAAATTCAGGGGGATGATGCAGTGAGAGGTAGAGCCCTCAACCGCGGTGCTGCGCCTCGTCGTTTTTCTGTTATCCCGGAAAAACCTTAGGGGCATCGATGGCCCCCGGTGGGGCGAGGGTTAAGCACCACTTAAATTTTCCCACTGGCCCGTGACCCAAACCCCTGCAAAAGTCTTATTGGAATTACATGTTCAATTTTGCTGGAAAAACTCCAAGACCTAGAAATGAACCTTCAAAACTCCCCAGAATTCTAGAAAAGTAGCTCATGTCCACCCCCTGGTCTGGACTCGGTTTCTATTCAAATATCCAAAGACCAAATCAAGGCCTTACAACTTAAAATATTTCAAAAGTTTGTCCTAGAAGGGCTGTAATTCGAAACCATCAAAAGCTTGATGAACTGTTTCCGGCTGTTTCTTGGCCAATATTCATCCGATCATATCCACTGTTAGATTTTGCGAAAGGAAATTTCTCACAGAACGTAGCGATATTGTTCATATCCTCATGAGATAAGCAATTGCTCCAAAAAGTTTGTCTTTTCACCACCATCTATTTGACTAACTGGTTTCGGCGCCTAGATGCCTATCTCACTCCCCAGTTGACACGATATGATGGTTCAGCATCTCTCCTCCGAAGCTAGCTGCCTCAGGAACTTCACCTATGCCGGCTACGGGCCGGGCTATTTCTATATCTGGGGCGACGGACGAAGCGCCATCTTACCGCTGCCTCAGGGGACGATGTAGGCACCAGCAGCAGGTACATGTGACGTCACTGGGTACAAATGACGTCACGAAGATGATGACTGCCATGAAGGCGCTGAATGTTGTCGACCGTTCGTTGGCTGTGCGGGGCGGATATGACTTCCCGCTGATGTAGCGTGGAGATGACACACCCTGAACAGGAGGGGAAAGTTCCGTAGACGACGCCGACTCGTGCTATAGTAGAAAAGAAAGTGTTATATTGGAGCGAAGGTTGTGTGCCTCGCGTAAGATGCATAAGACCTGATTTGTATTCGTGTGGCTTGCAAGCACCTTTTGTATTTACAAGTAGGGGAGAGGGTGGTAAGACGGGCATAGTTGTGTTAGAGACTGTGTGCCTCGCTCGCTTTTCATTGGACAGCGATGAAATTTTGTTTTAAGCTTCAGTAAACATTTATTTGTCCCTGCGCTTAAACATACTAGGATCTGTGCATATTTCTAGGAGCATTAACGTTTACCGTAGAATTCTGCAAAAGACCATCTTACCCCAACAGGCGGGGTAAGACGGGTTTTATGAAAGTAGTTTATCATATGCAAGAACTGTTTGACAAAAACCTTACCACGTTGAGCAAAAATGAGTTCTGAAACACTTTGCAATTCATTTTTTCGATTAAATAGTTAAGAGAAAATTATTTTGCTGAATTTCTATAAAATCATAATTTTTCATTGGAATCTAACAATCAATCATTAAAAGTTCCTCAGCCAGTTTGCAGTAAACCCTCAGACTGATTCCTTTCAACCATGCAAAAACGCAGCGATACAGATTATAATTTGTTTGGTATTTCTCCAGTATTTCACTCCGTGCCCGTCTTGCCCCATGTTAATATGTTAGAAAATCTCATTCTTGGGGTCACCGTGCTGGGGTAATATAAAACCCAAATCACGTAATGTGTCACGCTCTACCGAGACATGTTTTCCATATTTGGCCTTCAAAATAGGACCAGACACTGCCAGAATGTTACACTGAAAACTACTAATAATGGTAGGGTGAACCATTAATTTCGGTTTTCTAAAATTTTGACAAAACAATAAAGGTTAGAACCTTGTGTTTTTGGCTCATGATAGGACATTCCAAGACGCATTAATGCAAGTAATGGGACATTGATACTATAACTGGTCTGGTCCACAGAGCCTTTGCCCGTCTTTGCTAACATGCCCGTCTCACCACCCTCTCCCCTAAGCATACCCAGCAAACGCTAAACCAAAAATTACAACGACGTTTTTTTCACTAGAAGGCCCTTTGTTGGAATAAGAATGGTGCTATGAGGATGAGGCATTGCATTCCAATCATTACTTTTCCTTCGTATATTTTTATTTCAGTTTTTTCCAGTGCTTGTGTTGAAACTACCCGCAACGTTTTATTTTTAACGATGACCCCATTGTCAAAATTTTTCTTGGCCCAAGTTTCACACTGTAGCCACGCTGGTGCTTATCCTGAAATATTGTTTCCTTGCATGTACTCTCAAAAGTGGAAAGAGAATACAACAGAACAGCTTGTAGCCTGTTGAAATCCCTTCTTGAGAGACTGTAAGTGGCATGCAAATCAGGTCATTTCAACAGTAAGTCAGAATTCTGAAAGGGCTTAACCCGCGCCCCACCGGGGGTCCGGCGCCACCTTCGCCCCACCGGGGGCCATCGATGGCCCCCCTCTAACTCCGAAAATATGGGCGTTAGCGCAAATCTGCAAAGTGCAATAGAAAGCTCGCGTGAATTCAGTAAGAAATTACTTCGCATGTTTTAGTGCTCAGGTCAATGGTTTGACCTCAGAGGTCAAATTAGGTCAAGATTGGCTATTTTCACTCAAATATGCAATGATTAAGCAAACTGGGCATAACTCTTATGTCATTAGAGCTATTGAGGCCTGGTAAAGTACATTTGATAGCAAATTGTCTGTACTTTTTCCGCTATGTGGAACGTAAAGAGCTCCCGCCAGTGGTTTGACCGCCAGAGGTCACCTCGTGACCTAATATGACCTGAGGTCACGAAAGGTCAAAAGTTACCTTGCCGTATATCAAATGAACGCCAGTGACAAGACAAACACGATGGTGTTTGTTTCATCGCTCTAGCTCAATTAGGTCAAAAGTTATTGTCAAAATACTGTTTTTGACCTCCGGTGACCTTGGATGACCTTGGAAAAGTCAAAGGGAAAATATGACCCCTGGGATCCGTGAAAAGGTGTCCAAAAACGTTGTTCTGAGCAGTCTGAGTATTTGCAATCATTTTTGTGGCTTTTATATCATGAAATAGCTTTTCCCCATGCTTTTCCAATGGGAGAGGTCGCCTCGTGACCTGACCTCAGGGCACGAAATCGAAAAATCCCGGATATACACCTTGTAGACCCTGGAGGGGTCATGAAGTGTAGGAAGTTTCAAATCGATCGACTTTGAAATGTAGCTCTTACAGAGCTCTAAAGTGAAGTGAGGTGACCTTGGTTGACCTCGTCTGGTGACCTGACCTTGGGTGACCCGGGGTAAAAAATTTCAGGGATGATGGGAAAATGATGCAGTGAGAGGTAGAGCCCTGAACCGCGGTGCTGCGCCTCGTCGTTTTTCTGCTATCCCGGAAAAACCTTAGGGGGCCATCGATGGCCCCCGGTGGGGCGAGGGTTAAAACAAGCAGCCTAAAGCCTCTCCTAAGCTAAACCAAATTCTTGAACAACCAATGTCTTACATTAAAACTCCACAACAAGCTTTCTCGTTGCGGAGCCAGCTAATGGCTAGAGAGCAGGCATTATCCACACTTCACGCCGCTCTCGAATTCCGGGATTCCACCCCAGGCGTTTTGCCAGGCCATTCGTCTCCCCCGGCATTTAGCTTTCTTATTTAATTTTCCTAGTCATTCCTATGTGTGTTTTGCTGCTTGAAGCAGCTGCGAACTAAAGGTCGCACCGTGAATCACTAGCATAAGCGTCGCCACCGGCAAAAAGTGGGGGGGGGGCAGCCAAACTTCAAACTGACGCTAACAAAAAACTTTCCACGTTAGGACCAAATACTGTTCGAATTTGGGCTCCTCGTTGCCTTCTGCAGCAGCTGGTTATACCAAAGTCCGGTTTTCTCCCATTTTGACTGAGATCAGGAAATTTTGGCCGAAAAGTGGGGGCCCGGCCCCGCCCCCTGGCCCCCGGTGGCGACACCCCTGATCGCTAGGTTGCGGAGGTGATCCTGTGGAGGCCGATCTGCTCACACTGTCCCTAAACAGAGCCAGCAGTTAGTCACTCTTGGTTGATTTTGGAAAATAGTGCATTAGGAAGCTATGCTTTTCACGCTTTTAGCCGGGTTGCTACCCCCACCCCCACCCCCCGTCCCCCTCCCCAAAGGCTGATGTGAGGCGCCGAGGTGGCTCGTCCGTCCTCGTTAGGATGGAAAGCCGGGTAGTGAGGGTAAGTTGATTCGATAGTTTTGAAGCGTGCTGAATGCCGTTTTTGGAGGTTACCCCAACAATATGCTACTGAATGGTATAGAAGTGTTAAGATAAGCCGTTGCTATAGCCATTACAGGGCATAAAGCCATTACAGGGCATGACTATTTCTAGATACATCGATCTTTATTAATTGTCTGCAAAGCGACCATCAATACGATTGTCTGCTAATTGTAAAGGCTGGGGTCACGTTACTGAGCCCATGGTCTTTCATTTTAAATTTCCGGAATGATCTGCAGTCGACAGGCTTTGCATGTTGGTCAGGGGCGGACGCAGGAGCGTCGTTTAGGGGACCAACTCGGGAGAAATCGTAAAAACATAGCGTTTTTTTAAAGAAAACCGGTCAAAATTTTGCCATTTGGTGGCCATGGCCGCCTCCCCCCCCTGCCTCCGCCAGTGATGTTGGCACAGCCACTGGAATGAAGTGAAACCAAGTACAATACATGAGTAGTCTGCTGCAAACTCAAACAGCATTACTGCTTGAGTTGCAGTGTCCCTACATGCTTGTAATGTACAACCTCATAGCATCACATGTGCTAAACATCTGGTGAGATTGCTTTCTCACGAAGCATATGATTAGAGAAGTCAGAAGAGCCAATATATCAAAACTAGATCCAGGCTCCTGGAGATATACTGGGTAGCAAATATGGTGAACAGATAATGAAATATGATAGCATATTTATTATGATATTATTTGTTTTACGTTCAATTTGCAAGGATTGAAACTGTAAAACGTGGGCTGCTTTGCCGAGCTGCGACAAACACAAGCATATTTTTTCACTCCCAGAATCAATCTGACCTCTTTCACGATTTTCCTCCTGTTTTTAAATCTCAAATAAAAAGCATGCTAAACAGCTGAGGAGTTTGAGCATATGCTGTGTTATGTATGTACGTACTTGTATGTTCGACAGCGTAACGAAACGAGATGGGCTATAGTTGGGAAGCACATGAGATGCGTTGTTGCTGCACCCCCTGCTGCTCATCAGCCACATATATATAGCAAAATAAATAATGGAAGATATAATCAAACATATAAGATATACTTGGTGACAGAATTTGCATTCAGATGGTAGATGATGCCTGACTTTATAATCTAAATAAAAGTGACATCAGTGTCAACGACGTCTTTGTACCAGATGATTGATATGGGTTTTCTTTGATGCTATAAATTGCCGTTGATTGCATTATCGTACCCAAAGAACCCTCTTGACACAATTATTCTCTTCATCTTCACTGAGAGACAGCTGGTGTCCGCGCTGCCGCTGCCTTGCCCACCTGTCAGACGTTCAAACCTTTAGGGTCACTGGGGTCCTGACCAGAGGCGACTGCATGTCCTAGCCTAGGGGCATAATGTAAATTGACAGACGCCGACGCAAAGAGTAGAGAAGAGCTCGTCTAAACAGCTCTTACGTATTTTCATTCTATAGAACCGCTTTCAAGCTTGCTCGGAATCATTTCTGAGTGATAACTTAGTCTTGGGTTAGCCAGCTGAATTACCTGTATGTAATGATGTGTTGGGATAACTTTCACATTGTCTCGATGCTTAGGCTTCAACAAATGTGTACTTTATCATGTAGCGAATTTAAGTGTTCATAGAAGGAAAAACTGGTGTCTCATAAGCTACAGCTTGTTTTTTCATAACCATACGGAACTATTTTTACAAAGCAAATTTTCCCATAATTTAAAGCAGCAGACACTAGTATTCTGGGGTTTTGGCTACTGTAAGTTACAGCAAAGGAAATCCAGCTTAATCCAGCGCATCTCCAACATGCATCCTGGCTTCTCCATTTCCACAGCATGTGTATAAATATAAATCTAATCCGCATAAAAACAATTAACCGACCAGGATTGGAATCAAAATCCAGACCCGTCACTATCAGACTCTGTGACCAATACAATCCAACCAATGAACGGTTCAGAGATCTATTTGAATAACCAACCACACTCTTATCTATGCTAACGGTGCATAACGAGAGAATTCAGACTACACACTTGTCTGGTTTGCCGGTGTGAGGCGCTTCAGGGTGAGCCCGTATGTCAGCATTCACGGGGTGTTTTTTGGCCTTTAGCCAAAGACCGGAAACTGATGAAGGCTCGGGAATTGACTTGCTGAAACATTATGTTCAAACCGAGACTCGACGTGGGCACAGCAGTCTGAAGAGATTTGGACTCGTAAACTAGGTGTGGTTATATAGCCTTTGTGTAAAGGTAGATGTTATAATTTTTTATATATGTTTTATGTTATTTCATTTGGTTTAAAGGGAGATACGCAAAAAATTATTGTTGTGGTTTCTTGCTATTTGAAAAATCCTGATTATGAAACTGTCAATTATTTTTGTTCTTCGGCAAAATTTTTGGAGGCCGCTCACTTATTATCGAAATAGTTTAACAGTTCCGATAAAATGCTGAAACCTTCACCCATCACTTACTTTTCGAAAACTATTTAAACTTTAAAAGTAATGTTTTTTTGTAATAAGAATGTTTGTTCTCCGGTACTTGTATTTGAATGAATTTTACAAAGCCTTTAAAAAATACAAAATGAATTAGTTTGCCGTAGAAACGGGAAAAAGAATAATTACTCAAGTCTTCAGCCGTTTCGTACCTCGGGTCTTGAGTCGTTTTCTGCTTCAACCCCAGAATAACGAAACTCTTGCGTCAGAAAGGTCACGTGACCCCCTAAGAGGTGGCTTTACGTTCTGATTGGCCAATTGTGATTTCTTTTAAAAGTCCTTTATTTTTGTTTTAATATTATTTTTGGCTGTAGCTTTTTAAAATAACTTTTTATTTAATAGTCTTAAGTTTTCAACTTACTGCTTAGGAAAAATGGGACCGGTTTCTTAGAGAATTTGATAGCCTCGGCCGGGGGTACGTCATTTACATCGATAAGAGATGTACCGGTAAAGTCGTCTAGAAATGTTGACTTTGAGAGCAATTTTAAGGCATTTGCAGGCCAAATTCGCAAAAATGAGAATAGGACTACTGAAACAACTTTTTGTGACCTTTTGATCTAGCCAATACATTTTTCGCGTATCTCCCTTTAAAATGAATGTATGAGAAGGAAAAATTGTGGACCAACACTACAGACAGGGTCTGGATTTATGTCCTTGGGGTTACCCGTGCACCCTCCATGAAACGCCAGAGTAATGTTAAAATATTCTTTTGATTCTCGTCTTTTCAGTTCTAGTTCTAGTTCTACCGTGTATTGACCACAATCATCAAGTTGATTATTTTGTCAATGCGAGTGTCCGTAGTTAATACATCTCAAAAAGAAGAATAAAAAATTTACATATGAGGTTACCATGCATGGATGGCAGATGATTAATGTTTACACAAAAGAGTCACAAATGAGTCGAGTGAAGCAGCTTCCACAGTTGCATGGGGCAAGTTGTTCCAATCTCGGATGGTTTTCGGGAGAAAAGCGTGAAGGTCATAGTCCGCTCTGCATCGTGGTGCCAGAAACTGCTGATTGTGTCCCCGTCGTGATCTTGGCGGGAGCGGTATAAGTTTACTCTTTATGCCTTCTGCATCCATCATGCCATGTCTTATCTTATAAAGCATCGTAAGCCGAGCTTTTTTCCGTCGCTCTTCAAGAGATGGCCATTTGAGCTCTTTTAGCATTGATGTTACGCTGGTCGTTCTCCGGTAGTCCCTCATAACGAACCTTGCCGCCCTACGTTGAATATTTTCTATTCTATTGATGCTCTGTTGATGGTGAGGGTCCCAGACGGCACTCGCATATTCTAAAATGGGACGTACATATGCCTTGTACGCAGCTTCTTTGATCTTCCGGGAGCTGATTTTCAAATTCCTCTGCAAGAAACCAAGAGATTTGTTGGCTTTGGAACAAGTGTTATTGATGTGCTCATTCCAGCTGCAGTCTTTGCTGAGGGTGACTCCTAAGTATTTCGCATTCCGGACAGTCTCCAACGTGTGACCGTGCAAAACATATTGGTATGGTAGGAGTTCTTTTCCTCGGGTTGCCTGAAGTGAGGTACACTTCTGTGGATGAAACTTCATTTCCCACTTGGTCTCCCAGAGTGCAAGCTCGTTGAGGTCTCGTTGGAGGCTTTGCTGATCTGCGACACTCGTTACAACATTGTAGACTGCAGTGTCGTCAGCAAACAAACGTACACGTGCCCTTAAGTTGTCCGGAAGGTCATTTATATAGACCAAGAAAAGGCACGGGCCGAGAACACTTCCCTGTGGGACTCCAGACTTGACATGAATGAATTCAGACCTGACACCGTTGACAACCACTGCTTGCCTCCTATCGCGAAGGAAGTCGGAAATCCATGTGCTGAATTTTCCCCCCACGCCATAGTGTTCGAGCTTGTGTAGTAATAGGCTGTGATTCACCTTGTCAAATGCCTTGGCAAAATCCATTATTAGAATGTCTGTTTGGAACCCTTTGGCAGCGTTTTCGGTAAGCTCCTCGGTGAATTCAAGAAGCTGTGACTCGCACGATCGTCTCCTCCTGAATCCATGTTGATAGCTGCACATGATATTATTATCTTCCATATGGGTCATGATAGCACTGGCAAGTATATGCTCCAGTAACTTGCAGCATACACTCGTAAGTGAAACCGGGCGATAGTTTGCTGGATCTTGTTGCTGTCCTTTTTTGAACACTGGTGTTACGAGTGCATCCTTCCAGTCAACAGGAACCAGGCCGGTGTCCACCGAGGACTGAAAAATGATCGTGAGAATAGGTGCTACCTCATTCGCAAGTTCCTTCAAGACGCGTGTGCTCAGGTTGTCGGGTCCCGTAGCTTTACTCGGGTTTAGGTTTGATAGGAGCTTCCGAACGCCTTGCGCCGTTATAGTGATATCTCCGATGACAGGATAGTTGTCCAAAGGCATGTCGCATTTACGCCTGAATTCGTTTTTCGTGTAGCTCTTACCTTCACTGAAAACAGAATGAAACTGTCGGTTGAGCACTTCTGCCTGTTGTTTAGGGTCTGATACCAGACGACCACCTTCCTTCAGAGGCGCCACTCCAACATTTGAGGACTTAAGGTGTTTTATATAAGTCCAAAAACGTTTATCATTGGTTTCTTGTTCTGAGTCCGTACCTTCAAAGATGGAGTTCAGGTACTCCCAGTAAGCACGTCTTAGCTGTCGTTGGACTTCTCTGCGGAGCTGTTTATACTCTTCCTTCAAGTCTTCAGTCCCTCTCTTGCGCATCTTTTTGAAGAGACGGTTTTTACGCCTTATTAATCGGCAAAGACTAGTAGGTATCCAGGGTTTGTTTTCTCTTGGCCTTGCTCTCTTGTGCGGAATAAATGCAGTGATGGCATTAGAAATGGTGTCTTTAAACATGGACCAAAGGTCTTCAGCACTAGCCGTGTGTTGGACGAGTTCCACTCTGACAGAAAGATCGGCACAGGTCTGCTTTAATCCGAGCCAGTTCGCCTTTTTGTAGAGTGGTATAGACCTTGGTGTTTGTTTGCGTTTCTTAGGATTTATGTTAAATTCGCAGTAAACGGCGTCGTGGTCAGATAAGCCTGGCAGGATTTCTACTCTCGAAAAGAGTTCCGGACTATTCGTTATGATTAGATCCAGGGTATTATCTAGTCTCGTAGGGGACGAGACAAGCTGCTCCAGCCCATGGTCGCTCAGCATGTTGATGAAGTCATGATGCAGTCGTGGGTAAGCGGGATGGGGCTTCATTGACATGTTTTCCCAGTTCCAACTCGGAAAATTCATGTCACCACCAATCAAGATGTGAGCGTTTGGTATAGCAGAGGCCCGGGTAACAGAGTTGCTAAATAGCTGCAAACTCTCCTCGTCACCTACGTTTGGTCGGTAGTAAACACAAATGTATAATGTTCTTTTTCCCTTTAGCTTTACTTTGGCCCAGGCCAGCTCACAGTCCTCTTGCAACTCGGTTACCTCATGGCTCTCCAATGTGTTTCTTACTGCTATCAATACTCCACCCCCATGGCGATTTCGGTCCTTACGGAACACTTTGAAAGTGTTGGGGAGTATTTCAGCATCTGACTGCGATGGATCGAGCCAGGTCTCAGTAGCAGTGATGATGTCTGGCTTTACGCCATCCAGTAAATTCAGGATCTCCGCTCTTTTACCAGTCGCTGACTGCAGGTTTATATTTAGGATTCGAAGTGGACGGTGTTCCCACTTATTTTGTTGGCTTGAGCGGAGGGGAGTAGAGGCATGAATAGGTCTGCCGATCGAATTCCGTGATGGTGTGAGGCAGGAGTCGTAGACTTGGGATAGTGTGTCATTATCTCCCAGGAAATTGAAAAGCGTCTGGCTATTTTGATTATCACAAATGGCACAACGCCAGAGATCGTCTTGATGCAAATAACTCGCATTAAAACACTGACAGTGTGCATGGTACCATTGCCCACATGCATTACAGCACAAACCTCCAGTACCCCACTGTACAGTATTGTCGCACGTTCCACACAACCACGCAGAAGCATTATCGGCAAGAATAAGTTCTTGGTGGGAACTTAGTGGGCCTGGATTTGGCTCAGGTGCGAACGAGTTGGCTAACAACAGGGATATGAGGTACAGGTTGACTTGCTTGCAGCGTTGGTTTTTCCTCTGCATGTTTTTCAAGGCCTCCGAAAAAATGCAGTATCCAGAGCCAACTGTTCTTACTATATATTTTTTCTGCAGTTCTATAGACCTGTGAGAAGGCCTGAAGATACTTAATGTTATTTTTTAATTTTAATATTGTAATTTTGACATTTCTTTAAATCTATACACCACCGATCACTAAAAAGTAACAAAATATTATTTCGGCCTTGGCGATGGATCAATAATTTTAAGCTTGCGGATGTCATTACATGGCTATTTTTGCTACTTCCATGCTTTTTTCATAAAAACAGGAGAAAATGATCTTGCGGTATTGATCAAGCCAAGAATTAATAAATTCGAACGGTCACGTATTGCATATGCCCAAAAATAAATACAATGGTCCGATGTTAATACAAAATAATTGAAACCCATTAATGTCATATCAATGTCTGCGGTCATGCACCCAGTGTCACACCGCACTGTTGGTGTTTCTACATAAGATAAACATTATAAAAAAATCATGTTGCGACCATCAAACTGAACGAAGTGTCCTTTTTTGTGGCAGCCTGGCCTTTACCGATTTAATCAAAAGTTTTGGTGATCTGATCTGTAGTTGAAACAATTTCAAACCCTTAAGTTCTCTGTGCACTACTGAGCCTTCATTGACGCGTCTTTCCTTTTCAGACCTATTTAACAATTTTCATTTCTTCTTTTCAATTTCATTCACAAAGCACAGGCTACATTTGTGTAACACCTTGAGAATGTTCATCAAGAAAAACTATTCGTGAGGCCATGTCAACATCATCACTTGGCCTCTCGTTGTTGGGTCTGTCAGTGTTTCTATCTCATTAGTCAGACACCTTACAATGAGTCTTCGTCCTTCCCTCTGGAGAGATACCAGAGATCGCAGAGTGGGCGGAGGCGGATACTGCTGAATTCGTCGACTGGACTGGCGGATCCAGGGGGGGGCAAAGGGGCCGTGGCCCCCTCAAAAGCCTAAAATAGTATCGTTTGGGTCTACAAAGGACCAAACTTAGCCGTTTTTTATTTGAAAATACTATGGTTCACGATTTTTCTCAGTTGAGCCGCCTCCCCTCCCCAGACGTTGGTTTAGCCTCCTCCAAAAATTTGCTCCTGGACCCGCCAATGGTCGACTGCAGAGACTTCTCGAGGTGGTGCCCAAACAAAAAGGACCAACAGCTCTACAATAAGTTGTAAAGAGCGAACGCTGCTTAGCTACCAACCTACTCACAAGTCACATTTGTTCCGCCTCCTATACCAAACGTGATCTCAAGTACCCTTCGGGAATGTTGATTCTAGTTCCCGTTAAGCACATACCTCTTCTCCAGGTTTTGAAGCAGCTAGATGTGCGTTCAGACTGGGTGAGTTCGCAAGTGACGCGGACAGTGTAGTCACAAGTGAGAAATTCAGACCTCATGCTGAGCACTTATGTGTTTGTATGTACGTTACCAAGAATAATCGCGACTTCATTGGATCATTTGGACTTGATTACGACGAAAAGCCAGTCAGCAGACTCGTCATTTTTATCATTGTTGCATAGGCATAGCGTTTAATCGGTCTGAGTCGGGCACAGTTTCTGCACGCCAACACGTATTGTTTTTGTCCTAAATCAGAGCGCAGACAAAGTACCACGGTACGCACCATCATCAGAATTTGAATTTTTAATCGTGATGATACGTCGGTCGGAGTTTGAATTTCAAACTCAGGCGGAAATCTATAAAAGGCCGCAAAGTTCTGGAGTCCTAATCTGATTCAGGGGCTTGAGATGGAGCCTATTCGCGTCCAAACCGTCAATAAATAAGGTAGTCATATGTATATCCAATTTTCCCTAGGATTGGGAGACATTGCCTAGCTGCGCTTGTATGTGTTCAAAATATATATATTGAAAATTGTCTTTTTCAAGCGTCTCTAGCGGACACTTTTAACCCAGACACCAGGCTCTAACCGCTGTGTGTAGTTTTTTTTTTGCTCATTCGGTCTGGTCTTGCATGCTTTACCAGCTAAGACATATTTCTTGGCTATGATGAAGTAAATTTGAAACAGCACTCCTCCCTCCAATCTTATCCAAAATGGTTTATCACCTCCATGTGGCAAATTGATTTTACCATCAAAGTAAGTGCTATGTTTTTTCACGGACAATTACCTTCCCAACCGTATCCAGGCCTTCTTTGTAGGTCTGCTTAGTTTGTGTCTTATTCAATTTGTTCCCAGCTAACGACATGGCAAAATGCATTATACAAATATTAGCACACACTGCTTGAAACAATCAACAGGGGTTCTGACAGACGCAAAAAACATATTTTGATTTTTTATGACAATCATTGAGCTTGAAGAACCACCCCAGTTTTTAAGACTCGGTCAATCTTGCATGACAGTGGAACACGTACAACTATCACCCTTCATGGCATACCTCATTGGGGATGGGTAGCTTAGTGGATAGCATCCTTGTCTTCTAGGCCACCGGTCCCGGGTTCAAGTCCCGGCGGAGCCTCTGAACAAGTTGATCTGATCCCGCAAATCCCTCCCATCAGGGTGAGAGCTGGCGACGCCGTGTGACCTTGCCAGCAGGTGCGTCGTTAAACGCCGACAATTATTATTGACATACCTCAGTGGCTTTCAAACTCAGTGGCTTTCAATCGGTGAGCATGCCAAGCGACACAGGCCATCATAATTAGACACAGTTTGATGGTGTCCAGACAAACAGCGTCAGTCACAAGTGTGCGTTGCAGCTGTGCACAAAAACTTCAGGTGACGTGGTCTTGTTTGCTTTGATGTTGTTCGTCCTTCAAGGTGACAGCCATGGCTTCCGTCCAGGATATTTACAAGCTGCAGATGCTGAGAAAAGAAGATTGGAAAATGGAATGAGAGAGAGAGAGAGAGAGAGAGAGAGAGAGGAAGAGAGAGACAGAGAGGGAGAGAGAGTGAGAGAGAGGGAAAGTGAGATTTGCGAATGCTAACATTCCATAGCTGGATCTACAAAGAAACCTAAGGACTTGATATGTCCCAGCAGTCCAGTATATTTATGTATATATATATATATATATATATATATATATATATATATATATATATATATATATGAGGGAGATTTAGGGAGGAAAGTATAGAGGAAGAGAAGGGGATATAGAGAACAAGTGAGAAAGAAAGAAAGAGAGAGACAGAGGAAGAGAAGAGCGCATGCGCGTGGCCTTTTCTAAGCACGTGAGCTGCAGTGGCGCCGCCTGGCGGACACCTGTCGCGCTCAAGGCCCGCGGTAATGCATGACTCTGGGCCGTCTGCCAGAACGAAGCCTGATGGAAGAGAGCCGCAGAGGACGTCTTAACACGGCGCGGGAGATGTCCGAGCGCGCGCGGCGGAATTCCAGCTCCTGGGAGGACGCCTCGGCAGAAAGGGACGTTCTAGAGGCTGAAGCAGGCTGCGAGGGAACTTCCGAGACATGCGTGGAGATTTGGAGAGAAAGCGTGTCTTGGCCTGAAGATGCCCCGGAGAGCCTGTGTCCAGGAAGGGATCAGTGGTGGATATAGCCGCTCGGTTTGAGAGGGGCAAACCAAAGTCGACAAAACGTCACGGGGCGATAAATTGCGCTACAGTAATATGAATTGACGGTAGAATTTGGGATATTTGAGGATGGAAAGCAAAAAAACGTCACGGGGTGAAAAATATGGTTTTAAGATACTTTTTTCTATCCAAGACCCAATATTTACACAGAGCTTAACTGGTTCTATTTGAAGTTGGGAGTTGGAGCACCAAAATCCTGTTTATAAACTAAAAAGGAGTCGGAGTATAAAGAAGGTCGACCACTTGGGGGAACATAGTTTTGACCCGAGTTTTTCCGTTCGAGGGGCAAATGCCTTTTTTGCTCCCCTCATAGATCCGCCACTGGTAAGGATGGAGGTGGAGCCAGGGAGGAGCTCACCGACAGCTCCTTTCGTAAGCACATAAATAGCATTCAATTTAAGGGAAATTCTTACACATAGATGTCATAGCATTGGAGCTTGTGGTTGAAAAGGAAGCGTTGTCATCTCTGAGAAATTTTTGTCAGATTTGATGGTGTCGTTAAGGTCATGCATAGACAGTGCTGCACTTCGTACCGAGGGACGATAAGTTTTGGAACACTGAAATCTAAGTTCAGGCTTTCTTTAATGGATTCGTGATACATCTCCTTCAGCCCACAGAAGTACTGCAAAGTTCAGAAATTAGGTACTCACGTTGCTGCAAATTCATTTCAAAGCCCTTTTGGAAGAATGAATACAGTCAAAGTCCGTTCGATTGTTTTATCTCATTGTCTTGAATTTGCTCCCGACGCATTCGTTTTTTCAGGGGTTTGTGTGGTGTGTTTTCACATTATTTGGTGCATGCTGAAATCCTATTGTCAAAAAGCAACATTTGCTGGCACAAAAGTGCGAATGATATGTAAAACATGTTGTAAATATGGATCGGACGTTTTAGAACGTTTTCTTACGTACAAAAACGTTTTATTGGTCTGGAATAAGTTTTGCGTATAAGCTTGATTGACCAATAAATACTGTTTGGGGAAGATAATAAAAATGAAAGCCTTTCTCCTCTTGGTGAAAAATTCGTGCCGGACCTTGCTTATTCTGCAAACCTTTGTCACAATATTCGAGCTTTTAAGAATAAACCTAACGTGTTCTGACCAGCACTTTTCACCAAGTGGAGAAAGTCCTTTATTTTCATTGAATTCATGCTCCACTGATCATGTCATTCCAATTATTTGTCGAAGAGAGCCACATGCGTGTTACATCCTTTTTGTGACAGTCGCTTAACCCGCGCCCCACCGGGGGTCCGGCGCCACCTTCGCCCCACCGGGGGCCATCGATGGCCCCCTCTAACTCCGAAAATATGGGGGTTAGCGCAAATCAGCAAAGTGCAACTCCGGTCTGCGACCTGGGCTAACGCCCCACCGGCGCAGGAGAGCCGCATGACAATGTGCTGAAAGTAAACCATATTTCGTTCTTAATGCATCTCTTCTAAGCCTGCAAGTCAGTTTTATCATTCTTTTCTTTAAAATAACCAATAAAGAGTACTTGGTACCCCGGATTCGAGCCGGACCTACGTGATCAACAGACAGGGCCTCTAACCACTAGACCACCGTGCCACACTACGCACACTCCCACTAGCTGAACACCTGTGACCCGTCAGGAGGTCACTGGCTGGTACAACTCCGCCGAATATGCCGGGCCGCTGGCTGGGTGCTGTGCTTGTCCCGAAAAGGCACGATATAAAGGTGCTTCTAGAAGACGAACCAAGCATTCTTTTGGGCTGAAATTACTTGTATCATCGAGCTAGGATCCTAAGCTAGCTTCATGTCAAATTTCGTCCACTTCCATCCATTTTAAAGACTTGAAACCATGGTGGAAGCAGAGGTGGTCCGAGAAATTTAGCATCTTGTAATACATTCTTGACTAATTACTCGAAAGCCTTTAGAGATAGGTGGGTAGTATAAGTGAGCGAAATGACGGCAAGTAACTTTCCTATTCAGCCATGTCAGTTCTGAGTTTGTGAGTGACATGAGCTTGGAACCAGGAAGATGCAAATAAAAGTTTGTTTACTCAATTTCTATTAATGCCTATAAAACAAAGAATTTCACATTCACAATTTCCATCTTCAAATATTATCAGGTGGAAGCAATGCTCTTTCATTATTTGAAATGAAAACTCAAATCAGTCAATTCGATTGTGAGATATTAACGTTGAAGTGAAATGAACCAAAATTCAGTCTTCCGGAAGAACTGTAAAAGTAGGTCAAAATTTTACGTTTTGCACTCAAAACTATGCCTAAGCACAACAAAATTGGCCTAGCTACCCCTAGGTAACTGCCTTTCAGCTAACTGAGGCATGCCTTCTGACATTTCGAGCGCACAAGTCGGCCATCAACTTTTGCGGTTTTTTGCTGACGTGACAAATACGCGTTTTCACGCAATAAATATTGTCGGATCAGCTCAATTTTTCCCTAGCTGGCCCTTGTTATCTTTTGAAAAGGACATAAAATTTAAGTTCGTAGCTTCAGAAGAAAAATTAGAAAATATAAAACAGAAAAGTTTGAGCCAAAATTTCTCAAAACTATTTTGGATTTCGACTCGGGGCTTCAGTTTGAGTGTCTGGAGCAGAAGGGCTATCACCCTACAAAATTCCAGAGCTCTGACATAATTCTCAGGACTGACAGACGCCAACAACAGACCCGACGAGACCCGTCTGAGCGGCCAGAATAGAGCCGCTTGAGAAATCTCAATGCGCTTCGCTCCATGGATTTCGTATGCGGCTCTGATAGAAAGCTTGCGTGAACTCAGTAAGAAATTACTTCGCATGTTTTAGTGCTCAGGTCAATGGTTTGACCTCCAGAGGTCAAATTAGGTCAGATCGGCTATTTTCACTCAAATATGCAATGATTAAGCAAACTGGGCATAACTCTTATGTCATTAGAGCTATTGAGGCCTGGTAAAGTACATTTGATAGCAAATTGCCAGTACTTTTCCGCTATGTGGAACGTAAAGACCTCCCGCCAGTAGTTTGACCGCCAGAGGTCACCTCGTGACCTAATATGACCTGAGGTCACGAAAGGTAAAAAGTGACCTTGCCGTATATCAAATGAAAGCCAGTGACAAGACAAACACGATGGTGTTTCTTTCACCGCTCTAGCTCAATTAGGTCAAAGTTATTGTCAAAATACTGTTTTTGACCTCGGGTGACTTGGATGACCTTGGAAAGTGAAAGGGCAAATATGACCCCTGGGATCCGTGAAAGGGTGTCCAAAACGTTGTTCTGAGCAGTCTGAGTATTTGCAATCATTTTTGTGGCTTTTATATCATGAAATAGCTTTTCCCCTGCTTTTCCAATGGGGAGGTCGCCCGTGACCTAACCTCAGGGCACGAAATCGAAAATCCCGGATATACACCTTGTAGACCCTAGAGGGGTCATGAAGTGTGGAAGTTTCAAATCGATCGACTTTGAAATGTAACTCTTACAGAGCTCTAAAGGTGAAGTGAGGTGACCTTGGTTGCCTCGTCTGGTGACCTGACCTTGGGTGACCCGGGGTAAAAATTTCAGGGATGATGGGAAAATGATGCAGTGAGAGGTAGAGCTCTCAACCGCGGTGCTGCGCCTCGTTGTTTTTCTGCTATCCTGAAAACCTTAGGGGCCATGATGGCCCCCGGTGGCGGGGTTAAAACATGCGGCCGGGTACTTGCTTTCTATTGAATCCAGCCTCACGAGTACGAGCATGGGTGTGTCCCCAAATTAATAAACCAGGGGTGTGTCCCCTCCAAAAATTGAGCCACACCTACTCCCTTTTACCCGGGTGGATCTTCGTAAGTGTTTCCAATTCTAAAGTTGTTGGTGAAGTACTTTGAAAATATTTGCAAAGACAGCCACTATATCAAAACCTCGCATTCGACCCCCTCTCCTTTCACTCAACCATCGCCAGTTTGGGGTTCCGTGCCCTCTCCCAGTAAAGATATCGTGGCGACGCCCCTGGAGACGAACGTCAAGCCACTCCACGTCTAGCGGCTGCCTTGGATACTGTGCCGCCCATCTCTATTTTACACACCTCTGTTGTTTAAAAGTCCTCGGTCTTCTGCTTGGGGTGGCAATAAAGCTGACGCCACCGTCTGATAACTGTTCACTGCTGATGTATGTGTTAGTGTTTAAGCACTCTCCTCCCCGTTCTGTTTAGTCGTGCTCTATGACATGGACTGCGATAGCATAAAGGTGGAAGAAATTTGTGACTGCGGTGCCAGATTGGGAACACTTGTTTGTGATTTGATAGTGAAAAAAACTTTGAATTTCACTGGTCTCAGGGAACAGGGCTAGATGAATGAATCCTAGCCTTGTCTGGAAGGGCGGACTGCCATTTTTCCCAGACTATCTCCAAAAAAGTTTATGTTTTATAATCTTTTTTTTCCTAGAACAAAATTTGGCAATTTCTCTGAAAGTTATGGGATAACTTCTTAACGAGGGGCGGACCTATGGCTCGGTATTGAGGGAGGATCTATTCGCAATCCGAGTATTTTTCATGTACAGTGCGTTCATCGTACAAGGAAGCCGTCCCTAGCAATGTTGAGAGCAGTAAAATTTTTGAATAGCATAAATCATCTGTCAAGTGATAGTTCATTTACATTTCGATATCATTTTGTTTAGACAAAGCCGATTCCAACAACTCAGAACAGGGGTTTTCAAATGTGATTGGATTATGATCTTGCACACTGAATTGGCTTTTTGCTACTCGGACTGGTCTTGCATGCTTTACCAGCTAAGACCTATTTCTTGGCCATGATGAATCACTGCTCTAATCTCATTCAAAATGTTTTATCACCTCCATGTGGTAAATATTTAATCCTACGTACTAGTGTAGTGTGCTTGTGTTTAACTCTCAATACGTACTTGTGTAGTTAAGATCAACCAACGGGTCCCAGATTTATCCTACCTAGGTACAGTTAAAATGTATATTTTGTACACCCCTGCCCAAAATTTTCAAAATGTTGAGTTCCATGTTTGGAAATGGAGTTCAGCGTGAAGAAAATTGTTCTCACTTTTAATTTTCAAATCGGAGAGGTGGACTTGGACTTGGTCTTATGAGGGAGCTGATCCCTTTCTTCATAAGAGTAGGTGTAGCCAGAAGCCTGAGAGCAATAGGGTTAAACTTGATATTTGAATTGAACTTTATGATTGTTCCATCGCAACAAATGTCGCTTAACATATGTTAAAATCATGGTTCGAAAGCATTATACAATTTATTTTTAAAACAGAAGATATGTTCCAAGAAATCATTCAAGGCTCTTAGAAAGGTTGAGTTCAGGAAACGACTACAAAAGACAGAAGACTATGTCGGTGGCTTTTTTGCTACATTCACAATAGGTGTATTGTTTCTAGCCTTCATTCACAACGTGCCTGCTGCACAACGTACCATTTCATAAAAATGCTTCAAGTTCACAGCAGCACCGTGAGAACAGCACTACAAGTCCTCTTCCTCGGGTCAGATGCGCGCCGGCTGGTCTACGTTTGTCCTCTACGTCTGCTTAGTGGTTCAATTAACAAGCACAGGATTTCTTTTTCCTGACCAAAAGACAGAGTGACTTTTTATTTAGATTCATCACGACATCGCCACGAATTTTTGACTAGCAGGTAGATTCTGACATAGCAGTGAACCTGGGGAAGGGGGGGACTGGAATCAAGGCTTGGGATTATGAACTGCCTTTAAGAGCCGGCAAAGGCAGTTCACTAACCCTAAAATTGGCAAAATTGATATAGATTCACAGTGGTAAGGGGACGAAATGACAAAAGGCCCAGGGTGAGTTTAAAAATGTATAGTCCTCTGTACCTGCTTTCATCCCCCATAGTCATCAAGTCAATTTCAAGTTTAATTCACCATTCGAAAACCATCCCCAGGCCCGATGCCGCATTTTCTTGAATTAAAATTCATGTGATGCCTGTGGGCTGAGCATCAGGGCTGACACTCCCCCCACATTCCAGTTTGCGGGCCCCTGACGCAACGATAACTTCCGTCAATACCATTTCTCTGTCTAAAGTCAGTCTCCGACAGAGTTGGTGGCTTGCATGGCAGATCTCACCAAAGCAAAGGGCGGAACATGCATAGATTAGTATGGATCAGTAGAGGCTTCTTATGAGACTTGTGATAGTGTTTCTGATCTTTGATCTACGTGATCTGCGCTTTGTGATTTACGTTGACATGCATTCTTTCGGAGCAAAGGTATAGGTTGATACAGATTAATATTATTATATATATATATATATGTATAGGTACAGATTAAGAAGTGTTAGCCAATTACTTCAATTTTATCTGTTTCATCATCCATAATTTTCCCAAATAGCAATTCAGAACTCTGTCGGACAGATTTGAGGCAGTCTCAGGCTCTCCAGCAGGACTTTGTTCCCAAGTCTAGTGAACCCAAATGACAAATAGTGTGTAACAAATGTCACATCCACATACCAATACGACAAAATCCTGCTTTTGAGCAGAGCCTGGGCTCAAGCTTACCCAGTGAGATCAGAGTTGCCATTTTTCACCTCCAACTCCGGACCGAGCCAAATGACTAAGACGGCGGCGGCTGGCCGACTATCTCCGCTGGCAGCGCCGACGCTATTTGGATTTAGCCCCCGGCGGCAGACTGGGGCAGAGAATGCATGGCAGCGCCCGCCATTTGGCGCGAACAATCGGGACGCGCGCTTTCTCCCCGCCTGGCTGAAGGTCAGAGCTCGTGCCAAATTCCGCGCGCGCGGGCCACCGGCGCGCGCGCGGAAATGGCTCCCGCCAGTGCGTTGTGGTCAGAAGGACGACGTTAGCCGCGGCGAGGAGGAAGCTCGCTGTCATGTCCATTTTGTCAAAGGTGACACTGATTATTCTGGCTATCCTCGGCGATCTGCTTCCCTGTTTCTGCTCCTGGGGGTCGAGCTTGGCGAAAGTTTTATGATCAGTGTGAACAGTAACAGAGCTCAGTTTTTCAGGCGATATGGTAGAGTGCAGTGGCGAATCCAGCCACCCTTCATTTCTGGGGGCCGGGGCAGGGTTGGGGGCTCGAGCCTCTCCACCAATGCATCTGATCGGCCTCCGTCTATGCATTCACTTTAGGCACTCAGACATTTTGGACGGGGCTGGAGCCTCCTAGACCCCTTGCATCCGCCACTGGTGGAGTGGATTGAATGATGATGAGTTGGAGGACTTCTCTGCAGAAGTAAAAGCTTCAGGAGTAGTAAAAGCTTCAGGAGTTTCGATTTTATTTTGTATTCTTTATCACCAACTCACACAATTTGTAGATGAAAACTAGCATCGATATTTGAATACGCCATTAAAGATAAGTCTCATTCCTGTGGAGAAAGCTTCCAAAATTTATTTTAGTATTCTGTTCTTACTTTTAGATATTTGTTTGTCAGTATTTGTGGTCTGCTTCAACAGAAACTATAAAGGCCTAAGCCCCTAGCAGCCAGGCTGGTGAAAATTGCATGCAATGTTCAAAAATCTTAAAGATGGAACTGATTTGGCACTGCAGCGAACAAAAATATAATTTCTGTAACAAAGTCGCCTTCTTCAAGGAGCATAAAATAGGAGTTGTGCTTCGCTGCCTTCGCCAAAATTCACTGGACGCTCCTATAGCTCAAGCTTTGAAATATTTAAGTCATAAGAATATTGAGGTGAGTTGTTCAATGCACCAGATAGCTTAGCATTGATTTTCTCTACTCGCCCTGAAACTTGAATAGATTGTGTTGTGACCATATCTCTGTTCTTGTCCTAAAAACAAGACATTTTATCTTAAAAATAAAAATCCTTCCTTTATCCTCATCCATCCTTATCCTTACCGTCTCCTTCCGTAGTTTCCATGAGCTCATCTTCATTACGATGGCGCTTGAAAAGTCACGTCGTTTGTAGAAGTGTATGCAGCTAATAAGAAAAATAAGTATGTGTCCCAATTTTTCGCTGATAGGGAAAAACCAGTGGGACTTGTAACCATTTTTCTGACTTGGAAAAACGCTGGACATTTAGCATTTATTCTGCCATCTCTGAATATTTAAAATTAAATAGCAGATATGACATGGGAGATAACTTTTCTCCCAAATGCCCCAAAAAGGGGTCAGACACGTGATGTACACTTTTGGTGAGAGAGACAAACATGGACGTGAGTTTAATGTTAATAATCGAGTTTTGTTAATGCTGCAATGCCAACCTCCGATATAAATGTGTGGTCCATCTACATAATACTAGCTACAGCTGAATCAGGATTAAATTCTTGGATACGGGGTCTCACTCTTTCTTATTCTTCCTGTGCTGGGGTCTCGGGTTGCAGTCCCGATGGGTCTCTGAATAAAACATGATCTGGTCCGTGCAGTCTTTCCAACTGGCTAGAAGCTGATGATGGCCCTAGCAATTAGAACGCCGACGAATACTTGTCTTTAAGGATTGCGGAGACCAGCTCATGTGCTAGCCAGGGGATCCGCTGTAGCCTAAACCCAGAGTTCTCACTCCAGCAAGGGGGCGCTCGAAACCAATAAGCTAACTCAGGCCATTGCAGCTCAAGGATAATGCGTGCGTTTTTTAGCTAAGGGTCTCGGGTTCAAATCCTGAGAGTTGCTGGGTGCGGGATGAGCTTTCGCTCTTGACCGTAGCCTTGTCCCAGCAATGACCGTCAACCGCCTTGTGCGGCATGGTGGGACATGGGAAAACAGTCATCAATGCCCCCGGATTTCTTCCGCACAATGCGGGAATTGGGCAGTGACCCCTGATGTTGGCGAGGGCCAGGAGCCGCAAAAAGGGCTAACTGTTCGGTATTGTTTTGTTATTAGCTTTTATCGTTGAAGTTACGAGGATTGACTCCGTTTATCTCTGGAAAACTTTTCTCTGCCCTAATAAAGTTCCCAGCAACATAAGCCCGAGAGACCCATATCTGATTGTTTTCACTGCGCCCTGAATCACTTGTTTGGTCCGTTTTGGCCGTTTTGGTCCGTTTTGGGGCGTTTTGGGGTATATTTTCTCACCCAGCCATTTCCACGTCGTATCCAGTATTACAAAGTTGGAGGCCCCACACAAAATGGTCATATTTAACTATGCCAGAAAGCTGGCTAAAGCATACAGTGATGTATTTTACGCACAGTCGTTAAGACATTTGGCAGTCATTTATAAAGACTCGGTCTACACTGCTTTTGACGTCTTCAACATATCACTAGACCTCCTAATTACTTTGTGAGTGGGGACATAACATTTCAAATTTGTATGTGTTAGTCCACACTTTTTCAATCCGTGCTGGTGTTCTACTTAGGCCGGCCCGCAGAACACTTCCTTGTGACTAGGCAAACCCGCATTACATAGCTGTCGTGCGGTACTCGGGGTGATGGATAGTGCAAGGAGTCATGGCAGCTTGGTTTTTTTCTCGAGGAGTCGGAAAACACGGACTTGGATCACAGTAATGGAAAAACGTGGTCCTGGAAAATGTCAAACCTGACTTTGAATAATGTAGAATACAATGTGCTATGACACCCATGAAAGAAAGATGCTCTTCCTAGATGTCTAATTTTTAACTGGGGATCACTCCACGGCATGACTGGAGATCTCTTCTCCATCTAGGGGGCCCTGGGTGGGTTAAACGTTAGCACTTAAATACAAGCCTTATAAAAATCCTATGGGAGGCCCAAAATCCAGGGGGCCTGACTCCCAACCCCCAGGATTTCCACCCAAACTCCATAGAGTTGAAGGTGGTGAGGTAAGTACCCAGCCAAATTTGTGTTTAGTACAATGGGATAGACGAATCCTTGAAAACAAATCTTCAGTGCAAAATATACACATGAAACTCGGGCAGGGAGACTGCAAGACTAGTTCTTCTGTATTAGTGTCCTCGCCATTTTCATAACAAGAACAAAATGTCATAGTTGAACGTTTGATCGAACTTCCAGAAGTCAGTGTGGTGGCCGGCCTGGGCGCTGCATTGGTGTTCTACCAGTGCGCACAAATCGTACACATGGCCGCCAGGTGGCTACGGAGGCCTAATGGTCATCCAAGTGAGGTCGAGGCTGCTAAAAGGGAAGGAGACACGACCATGTGCCTTGCGCAATATGCTACAGCTGTAGGGAAGACGCTTAAGGTGCATTATGAACACACCAGATGAACACTAGATGCTAAAGACATTATACACAACACGTTATAAGATATTTCCCAGCAACATTTATTACTGTTCCGGATGAAATTTTACCAGATTCTTACAAAACATTCCTTGTTCCACATTTGTATCCGTGTTTCATTACGTAGGGCCCCATCCTTAATTTCTACTTAAAATGAGGAAGAAAACAGTTACATGCCGGTCACTGGTTGCTATAGACTGGATGTTATTGGATGCAATGGTTCACTGGTCTATCGGTTTAGCTCTCCTCATTTTTTGTTCAGGAATCTAAAAGATATAGCTGGTATGAACTGGTCAAGTCATTTACCACGTAATGAGCCCACTTATGGCGGTCGGACATTATTGGCTGGAGAAAACTATTCAAGGTAGTTACTGGTTCCCTCCAAAAACAATTTTCAACTGTTGGGGAAAATGTTTAAAGCGTGTTATGTGCGACTGGCTGATTTTTTTAATAGCAGTTGGATGTTTTTTTCTGACCTGGACCGTTTTTGTGGGTTCCATGGTCACAAGCCAATTTCTACACCAAAAGCACCGGTGCAAATTTATCTTTCCGCATTGCTGAATGAATGGTTATCAACATGAAAAGCATTCTCCCACCTTCTCTCGGACATATATTTAAGACAACATGCCAAGCGTTGCTGTAATGATGCAATGTTATGACGGATCAAACACTTTGCCTGGTACTTTTGTGCCATTTCGCCGTGGAGAATGCGCCCGGTTTACACAGCCGCTTCGTTCCACAACAGTTGGCAGCCCCGGATGGGCGCGCCAGCCGGTGGGTGCCTCCAGATTTAGATTTGACATTTGCTGTCGGCGATTGTTTCTCCGGCGTGGATCGGCGCCGCCGCGTGCTCTCCGGGGATGGGCGTACCGTGTTGTGCCTCCGAGTCTGAGTCACTCGCCTTGGGGAGGGTGGAGGAGGGGGAGAGGTGTTTTCGAAGGATGAAGAGTCGCGGCTGAGATTTGAGTGTGCTGAGAGCGAGGGTGACAACACCGAGCAGCGGGGGTCTGCTGTTCCACGTTTTATCGGAACCAATTCAAATTGGGCTACATTGATTGACAAAACATAAAACAATGCCTGGGAGCAGGAGCAGAAGAATATTGCGAGACTAGACCCAAGAAGTCTTAGGTTTTAGTAAGGATTTAAAGTATTGCTGACATCCTCTCCTGCTTCGTAGGGAATTCACGTTATTGGCTCTAAGATTGTTAAGACTTGTTTGACATATTATACTGCGAATAATGGGCTAGTGGTCGCACTGGAGTTGGCAAGGATGGAGCAGAAGATGACGCAGGAGATGACGCAATCCCACCAGATTAAATGCCGATGACACTGAAATCCCGATGTTGACGCGACTGTCGAATGAGTCAGTGACACCGCCGGCCCACGAGATAAGTAAGACTAGAGATGAAAGAGGTGAATGGTTAAACATGAACAAAAACTTGACCGTAAAAACACAGTGGAAGGGAAAAACATAGGCAAATCAAGGCATTTTATCAGAGGGGCACATGGTCGGGGGTGCCATCTGTACTAGAGGGTGCCACTTTCGGGCTGCAAAAGCTATCAGTTGGGCGCCCAAGTCTATGGTGGGGGTGTCGATACTCGGATATTTGGGTGAGGGGTGGTAGGTAACGTTTCAGGGGGTGCCATCGACCTTTCAAGGGCTCCGTGACCGTTTCAGGGGGTACCTAGGGTCGATCGCGAGAAGTACCTCCACTTGGCCACCACCTCTTCCCCCTGGATCCGCCTATGGGAAAGAGTGCGCAGCAGGGCACTTCTATGTGAAGAGAAGATAAAAACAAGGGAAAGAATTGTGCTTCAAGCTCTAAGATTAGTGATATTGAATAAGGCATCACTTGCGAGCAGTCATGAATTTAATTAAACATTCATTCATTTAGAATCTTAGTATACCTTCACCTCTTTGGCTTTTATTGTATTTATTCCCCTAACATTAAAAAATTGTCATGGAGCTAATATGTTGCCACTCCTCTTCCCTAAATTCCCTGAAAACTTTTTTCTGAATAATTCAGTATATAGTAAAACAGCCTCACTAGTGGCCTTCATATAAGCGCCCACTTTTTGTTTTGCTGTTAGCGACGTTTCTTGGAGATTACTATAAAAGTAGTCACCTCATGCATTTTATTTGAAAAAAGTCCCAGGGAAACAACATCTATACTGTGTTTGGCAAATAAGCAGCTTGCCAGAAAACTCTCTTTCAGGTTAGTCTATGGCTGTTTTGTGTACAGAGATGGTTGTGCTCAGGCCAAATCATCGTGCAACTCCGCCGCCTGCGGTAGTAAGAACTCGCTGGAACGCCTCTTTTCTTGAGCTGGCACGAGTTTTGGAGCAGCTCGACAGGACGTCTGACAGGGACGGCAGTTGTTCGTAAACGCTGACTATGCCAGCAGTTGTTCTTGCAGAGGCGGATCCAGGAGGCGAAGCGGGGGTCAGGTGCCCCTCCATTGACCCTCGGCGCCCCCTAAAATGGTCACGGCGCTCCTCTGAAGGGTCAGTTGTCCCCCTGGGATGTCGTCTCCCAGCATGTAAAAATCGACGCCCCCAGATAAGATTTGGCACCCAACTGATTTTCCGGTTTTGCTGGCCAAAAGTGGCTCCCCTTGATCCGGATGGCGCCCCCGGCAAGGTACTCTCTGCCCCCTCCCCTCCCCGATCTGTGATTCTGGATCCACCTATGTGTTCTTGAGGCTGATGAGGATAAGAAACGTGTCCTGCAGCTGATGGGAACAACGCTCATCCCGATATCTGGTGGGAGAGTAAACAAAATCGATTCTTGCGACAGTTGCTCAAAGCTGCTCAACAGCTGCTTTTAGGGTTAGAAGTCTCTTCCACTGTTTTAGTGCGACAGAGGCTGTTCCTAAATGCTGGCAAATCGAGATGTTTTAGGATGTTGACGAGAGTAAATTGTGTATTTCTGCATGCTGGTTAGGTATGTCTTGTAAAATAGTTGGTATTCTGAATCACTGGTAATAACAATTGTTGTCCCTAAAATCCAAAGGGGTCATGTTTATCCTTAGAAGGGGCCAAAATTAGGTCTGATTTCCGCTCCTCACGGCAGCAGCTATGTTTTAGAGCGCTGGTGTCTTGCGCTTTTGCGCTGATCGTGTACGTCATTTTTTTGTAATGATCCATGATTTTTTAGACAGTAAATGAGTACGCGTATGAATACGAGTATCACAGCAGCACGGCCGACAATGTCGCTTGACCTGAAGCTTTGACCAGGGGTTATGTCGATACCCTTCTCAAGATGGTTGCATGTTTCAATCACATTGGTTTTGAAGGGTTCAGAATCAAGTCAATGTTCGTCTAAACCTGCAAAGTGCTATCAAGTGACTCACCTATCACTATGTAAAATTTTATCATGAACATTTTGCTACCTACATTTCGCAAAGGGGAATATTTGGCCATCTCCGCACGCTGTTCTGAGCCGAGGTACGTCACCCTAGGGTTCACTGCGTCCCTTGCGAATGGAATGCTCCAGCTGCTTTATTAAGCCCTCGATGAGCTTGTTTGCTGCTATTTTGCCTCGGGTGTATAGATTTACGAGCGGCTTCAGGGTCCGCCTGCTAGTGTTACTACTCATCACTTTCACCAGGTGACACCTTCAGCTATGAATCATACTTCTTCCGCAAGCTATGGAAGGAATGGTGAAAGCTCTCAGTTAGGGGAGGATGGAACCAAGATATTAGAGAAAATTCCTAGAATAAGCGTGTATAGGAGCTTGAGCAAGGTTTCCGAACAATCAAAATTATTGTATTTGTCCATTTTCTTTCCCAATGCACAAAACATTACTTCGAAGATATTACTTCGAAACCTAAATTTTCCTCCTCTAGCGATCTTCAATACATGGGCAGATCTAGCGGGCAAGGGATCACGTGCCCCCCTTTCCCTCCCAATAGGCTCGCCTGGAGCCCCATGGAATAGCACAGAGCCCCTGAAACGTTACGTCTTACTCCCCATCCCAGGGTACAAGCATAAGCGCCCCTGCGATGCAATTTGGCACCCCTTTGATTGACCACACCTTAAGAATTGACCCAAGAAGGCCCAGATGGCGCTCCCTTCGAACCGAATTGGCGCCCATGGACCCACTTCCCATCCCGTTGAAAATTCTGGATCCGCCTCGATGTGGAATGTTGTAGTATTTTTCTGACAAGTAATGCACCAACTAGCAGGCTTACAAATGCATTCTAACATCTGCCAACAGGCGGGAAGTTCTCCAACGTTGGATGCTCTGAAAAACACACAACTAGCGAGGTCACCGGCAGTAATATTCACAATCCTTGCTTTACACATCGCACTGAAACATACTGATGGATGTATTGCGTATCGGTGTAGATGCACCCTTGTAGGTGTGTTTGGAAGGTCCATATGGCTTGTGCATAATAGTAAAGCCGGTGGTCTCCTTGTAAGCTTTATGTCTCTCCTTGCCATGCCGTTTCCCAGAACGCACCGAAGCAGTGACGGATACAAGGGGGGGGGCTAAAGGGGCTCAAGCCCCCCGAAATTTCAGAGCCTATAGTTAACATGAATGCCAATAGTTAGTGCATAACCGGAGGCGGTTCTGAGGCAAGGCAAGGGAGGCTTGAATCCCCTAGCCCCGGAAATGAAGTCCTGGATCCATCACTGCACCGAAGGGCATCACGAAGTGCGCGGTGAGCTGGGCCTTATCAGATTAATGGTCAGAGAAGTCTTCGCCCATTTCTATTTAGTGGATCTTTAGTTACCTCCAGATGCGTCCGCCATTTGTCTCGCCTCCTGACGTTTGGTGTTTTTCTTGGCGGGTGTTGCCGCATTACCAGCCTTACAGCCGCCGGCAATCGATGAACTAACTGAACTGGATCGCAAGCTAAGCTATAGATCTAAACACCATCGCACGGTAGGACACTTCCTCTACTTTGAGGTAGCTGACTTGTTTGGCGGAAGTTTGTGTCTACACTGCTGGGGATGCAACTCCCAGAACAGAGACTCACTCTGTTGATACAATGATTCATCTCAGCGTTGGCAACTTGGCATCAAATTAAATACATTCCAGAAATGTTGCCCAGGTCAGCAGCTCCAGCAGCGCAGGCAGCTGGAAGCTGTCAGCTTCTCCGGCGTTACGCACCCGTGAAATGCGCGGCTGAGCCGGCGTTGTCGGTAGCGCTAAGCGTTCGCATATTTACACACGCGCTTGCTAACGGCCTGTTGGTCTTGCCCAGGGGCAGCGCAAGAAGGTCTGGAGGTGAAACTTTGCACCCAGTCAATCACCGTTACTGCGACCGACGCATCGCGCCAGAGAGATGCTTCCACTTTTTTACTGAGAGGCGACAGATGCAGTTTGTCTTGTACTGAAATCGGATATTCGTGCGTGTTCGACTAAAAACACCTGGAGTATCTGATGGCTAGCCCAGAATTCACATTTCAGGCGACAAGTCACGCATTCATTAAGTAAAATATAAAATATTTAGCTTATTCACCTACTGAGCTCGGATTTTTTGGTGAAGGCTTGTAAATAAACTGCCCATCTCACCTGTGTCGACATCATCTTCATTATCACTACACCATGCATAACTTTCACGTGTTGCGTCCGTCACCTTACGCACTTGCCGCCTTTCTTGACGCTTGTCCAGGCCATTATTCTCGTCTGTCTCTCAGTCATGGCTAACTAATCTCCCAGAAGACGAACTAGCAGCCGACACAAACGCATCCGCAAACACACTGGACTAAAACTTTCCGACAAAAACGCACGCACGCATCTCTTACAGCGCAGACGGGCGCAACAGACACGCACGCGTGTACGCAAGCTTAGATCTCTGGGCTTTTTAAATGAGCTTTCTTCTCTCACTGCCATTTTGTCTGCAGGATTTTCGGAATCGTATACACTGCACACTTTTGCTTGCTGGGTGCATGCACGTATTTTAGGGTCAAACGTTATATTTTCAACAAAGCTGTATAAAATGTTACACGCGGTGAAACTGACGCTGTCTTGTGTTGTTATATAGGTGCAAGCTTCAGTATGCTGCAGTCTCGTTCATAGGCATCTAAGGTAAGCATCAGTTCTGGTATTTTTTCTACGATTTGGGGCAAACGGAACAAGTAGTCGAAGCGCCTTAAAATCCCAAAGATCCCAAACAACAACGATAGAGAGAAGATCATTTTTCTCGTCAAATACCTCAGTCACAGTCTTATATGCAGAAGTTGGGTGCATTTCATCTGCTTAAGGATAATCACTTGCTGCAAATGATTTACATTTGGTGGCACCGAAACTTGGAAAAGAGGCACTTGTATAGTTTATTGTTTCCGTTTCTTAAGAAAAAAATCCAACTTAGTGAAACCTTATTCAGGGATTCTGCGTCTAACTTGTCTGGGTAATTTCATCAGTGAAGAGGGCAGAGTTGTGCTTTTAAGAATTTTCTTGAGTCGACTCAACTCAACTCATGTGCTGAGAGTGGTCGACTCAACTCTGACTCAACTCATTGTCAAGAGTTCAGTGAGCCGACTCAACTCTGACTCAATTCTAAATCATCCCGACTCAACTCCGACTCAACTCACGACTCAACTCAACTCAAACGTCGACTCAGTTTCAAAATATATAAATAAATGATAAATAAATGATGAATAATATAAATAAATAATAACAAATTAATACACCACTACAAGACAAGTTGCACAGAAAGTCATACAGGAAAATGAAGATTAATAGATGGTAGATAAATTAATCGAAACATTAAAAATTAATTATAACCAAGAGCCATGGATATCTTTTTTTTCCAGACTGTCACTGCCAGATAAAGCTGCCACACTATGTTGCAATGATTTCTGAAAAAAGCCTTGCATGTTTAACCAGGTGGATGGAATGGAAAGGAGCTTAAATGGGTTAAGGTTACACCAAAATAGGGAAATAATTGCACCTCGATACTATCAGAAAAAGGTCCAGCTAAAAATGCATGGTCTAAACTATATTTTCAGGAATGATAAGGGTAATGCTTTTTGTTTCTGTTAAAGAACGATGCTAGATAATTTTTCTAAATGAAACATTCCTATGCCATGAGCTGAACCAAATATATAAGCTATAATTACAAGAGTACCTTACCTTACCTTACCTAAAAATTTTGGATTTTGAGGGCTACTATGGCCCGCTGGCTCCGGAGTCACCCACGAGCTCAGATAGAGGGCATCACAACATGGTCTTGCCCGGGAAAAGGAACCCGGGGGTGGCAAAGAGGCGTACCTCTCAGCTGAGAGGATAGCTAGGATGCATCACTCTAGCTCCGGAACATGGTACATTGAGGTGGCCCAATGGCTGTCCAGTCGAGATTTCAAGACGTTTCAGAGATGGAGCAGTTACAACCGACATTGGCAAGTTGTTCCAGTCGTTAACCGTCCTGATACCAAAGAAATTACGCCTGGCTCTGGAGACTGCACTTGGTTTTACTATCTTCCAGGGGTGACCCCGAGTACGGCTTTAGGTGTCGAGTGTAAAGAAACAAACCATAATCCTGATCGATTCCTACGTGCATGAGCTGATATATGCGAATCATGTCACCACGTCTCCTTCGGTAATACAGCGATGGCAGCCTGAGAGCATGTAACCTGTCTATATAACCAACGCCCAGGAGAGAACTCACCATGCGAGTGGCACGTCGTTGGACCTTTTCTATGAGAATTTGATCAGACCTATTGAATGGGCCCCAAATCGCATTTCCGTATTCAAGGAGTGGACGAACAAGTGCCTTATAAAGGAGCGGAAGAGTTTATGTGTCAAGATGTGCCATGGATTTCTTAATAACAGCAAGTACTTTTGTCGCTTTTAGAACAGCTGAAGCTGCCTGCTCCTTGAACTTAAGTTCGGTGTCGATCAGTACACCAAGATCCATTTCCACATCTACCCTCCGGAGCAAGGTGTCACTCATGGTGTAGGTGTGTTCTTCGTTCAAGTTGCCTATATGGAGTGTAACACATTTGCTGTTGTTGAAAGGCATTTGCCACTTCTGCGACCAGTGAACCACACTCCGGATGTCTGATTGAAGACCATCGACGGATAGCTGGGAGTTTGAGCTGGCAAACAACTTTGTATCGTCCGCAAACATACTGATCCCGCAAGAGACACAATCAGGCAAATCGTTAATGTACACTAAAAACAGGAGTGGCCCAAGAACCGAACCCTGCGGTACACCACTCGTGACACAGACCCAACCCGAGAACGACGATTGTACAATGACGCGCTGCGATCGTTGGGACAAGAAGTCTTTGATCCATTTGAGTAACTTCCCACGGACTCCATACGCTCTGAGCTTCCTAATAAGCCGTTGGTGAGGAACCGAATCAAAAGCTTTGCGCAGGTCAAGGTAGATGGCGTCAACCGGGTTGTTGTCCTCGAGCAGCCTGGTCCAGTTGTTCAAAACTTCAAGAAGCTGTGATTCACAGGACCGTTTGGGACGAAAGCCATATTGATGAGGGGACAAGAGATTCTGGGAAACTAGATGGTCTAGTACGGCATCCTTGACCACCGACTCCAGAACTTTGCAGGTAATGGAGGTTAGACTAATCGGTCGGTAGTTCCCAGGATCTTGCCTGTTTCCTTTCTTGAAGATGGGTACAACTGTTGCCAGTTTCCACTCTTTAGGCACCTCACCTTCATCCAGGGACTTTCTGAAGAGCATTGCAAGAGGAACACAGAGTGAAACAGCAACATCATGGAGGATCCGCGAGTGAACCTGGTCCGGGCCTGGAGAGCTTGTAACCTTGATCGATTTAAGCTTCTGTCTTATAACGTCCGGAGAGATGACAATGTCTTCCAGGAATGGCCCAGTACATCGTGTTTCAAATGATGGGAAACTTGATGTGTCTTCACAGGTAAAGACACTAGCAAAGTAGTTGTTCAGTAAATTTGCCTTGTCACAGTCTTCAGTTACCATAATATTGCTACTACTTCGGAGGTCGTCGATCGAGCCTCTTGTTTTTAATCTCGATCCTGTGTATTTCCAAAATGCTTTCAGATTTGATTTGATTTCAGTCGCCAGGTTACGCTCAAATTCCAGGTGCAGTTTCCGAGTCAAACTTCTCAGCTGGTTTGCACATAGTGAAAGCCTTGCAAAGTCAATAACATCCTGAGTACGGAAGAATGTTCTAGCCTTCTGGTTTTTCTTATCTTTAAGTTTCAAGGCGGCACAAGTCATGTAGGGATTCTTGGTGTTCCTCTTGACAACCACCTTTGGTATACAGATGTTGGTGGCCTCAGATAACTTGTCCATAGAGAGCTTGTAGAACAGCTCAACTGTCAGATGCTCGCCTCTTGTACCTAGTTGCAATTGCAAATTCTAAGAACTACAGCAAAACCTAGGAATAGTATACCATATCAATACCATAGGACAAATGAAATGGAAATTTTATCATCGTGTTGCATTAAATACATTCATATTTTAACCCAATATAATTTTCAGCTTGAAAACCTTCAATACAGCAGGCACATACCTACTACACTTCAAAATGGGAGGAGCAGTTTGATAATTGCCAATGTATACGGCTTTCCAATACGGACGACGATCAGACCCAACCAGTAGCAAGAAATAATTCATCTGATTCGCGCAATAATAGCATTTCAATATTTTGTCAAATCAGAGTCCAAACTGTTCTGTGCTAACAGTAAGAACTGATTTTAATAGGTTAAAGCAGTAGCTGGAGACGGCGCAATTAAGACAAAAGAAACAATTTCATATGTAGTTTATAAATATTCACATAACTTTGTTAATTATCACGTGACTTCTACAATGTTTTGCCCTGAATCTACTTTGGCTTGAACCTAATCTTGACTAAATTTGTTCTTCAAAGACAGCAATGGCGCACTATCTTGCCTGTGGTTATTCTTTTATATTGGAGTGGTGGTGGAACGTTTGAGTGTATAACTGTGAGTGGTGGTTGAGAAGAAGTATATTGATGATGAGGATTTTTTCGAGATATTTTAAATGCATTTCGCAGTGCATTTTACCTCCTAAAATGTTTAAGACAAGGTCAGAGATAGGAGCCTATTTAATTTTTTGAGTACATGTATTATTTGTGCATAGGGATTTCTTCAGACCAAATGGGCCTTTAAAATAAGTAATTGAACCGTATAATTAATTTGATATATTGGAAGAAATTAAAACTTTGATGGAAACAATTAAAACACTGTAGGAAAAGGTATTCGTACAAAGCCCATTTTAGAAACGTACCACATAGGCAACTCGGAGATTGAGAGAGTGAGTGAGATGCGCGATCTTGGGTGATCATAGACTCGAAATTAACGTTTCAGTCCCACATCGATGACATGGTGCGAAAGGCCAACAGGGCTCTAGGGCTTTTAATAAGGTCTTTCCAGACAGGGAAGAATGGTCCATCACTGCGGGGATGGATCATAAAAGTATGATTGTGACTTTTTGGCCAACGTTCGGGTATTTTGGAATATGGCTGTGTGATATGGGGGGAGCTGCCGACACACATCTGAAACGTGCGGACAAAATTCGACATTTTCTTATTTGGCTCTGCGCAAGGTGTCGTGTTCAAACGTTTCACTGGGTATGCTGACCTTCTCCGTATTTTGGGTTGGCATCCTTATCCGCGGAAGGTTACAGTATGATATTATGTTCATCAGAAACATTCATAATCACAAAATTGATTCACATTTTTTTTGGAATGCTTCCCATTGGCAGCGCCTCGTGCCTTCGAAACTGGTTGCTTTTCAACGTTCCTACGCCAGAACTAACACTGTAGGTCGAGCATGTTTACCAGAATTCCCCGTGTCTGTAACGGTTTTAAATGCAAATAGGGACGTTGATATCTGGCCGAGCTTAGGGATTTTGAAGGAGTGATCGCCTTTTTTTCTGTCTAAGGTGTTCAGTGTGCTCGACGGTGGATGTTTTTAGCGTTACTATTTTATCGTTTTGTTTGTTTGTCAGTGTACTGCTTTTATCTTATCGACTTCTCTATAAGTGGGTTTTACTGCCTGTTGGTGATATGTTTAATAAACTAACACTAAACTAAACTAAACTATTCAAAGGAGGTTTCCAAAAGGTAAGCAAATTCAAACTTATTAAACATATTTGCATACTGAGTCAACTTTTGTTGTCAACTCATTTGACTCGCTGTCTTCGCAACTCAACTCAACTCAACTCATTGACGTGGTGTGAACTGACTCAACTCAACTTAACTCACCTGTCTAATTTTTTCGACTCAACTCAACTCAACTCTGAGTCGAACGAGTCGGAATTTGAGTTAAACTCCGACTCCGACTCATGAGTCGCACAACTCTGGAAGAGGGTGCACTAAGCCTCAATTTCACTCTCTTCCATCCAGTGTTAAAGAAATTATAGATAAAAAATATGTGTTAGTCATTGTGCAAATGTGATGAGGTGCCCTTCAGAATTTTCTGTCTGCAGTGCCTGTGAATTTTTTGACGTGATTTTTGAGCGCTCAAATTGACATGGCATAATAACGTCAAACTCATTTGGCAACGTTAAAGATTTAGTATTTCTTACGTAAATATGCATAGGGCGCGTTTATCAGGTCACAGTTAGCAGGTTTATCTCCCTTTGCATCAGCAGGAATATGTGTTGACCTTAGGAATCCGCCACCAGACAGAATGTATTGTGGCTGATCCAGAGTGTGCGGATGAACATGTTGCTTTCCCCACTGGAGGGGTTAGCGTATTTACCCGCTCCTCCCCCTTGTCGCGCACTCAACCCCTCCGCTATCCTCAGCATAAATTACCTCAAAGCATAAAGTTTTTTTCTGAACTAGAAAACTGGTAGGTTATCCCATGATCTAGATCTTCCAGTAAAGAGGACGCTGAGCATTAGAGGTCTGGGATTATTTTCATATATTTCTATATATTTTTGTGATATGCATGAATAAAACCTTATTTTTAGTCTTACGCATCATAAATCTTATTTTAGGACCCCATTAACTACTACCGTCTGGACTCATTCAGCAGCCACAAACGCCTGGGGGAGAACATTTCTGACCCCATCTCCCTGCAATCTCAGAAAAATGGTGATAAGGAAAAATTTGAATTACATTAAAATACTCTCTGTTATTTACTCCTGCTCCCAGTTATAGTCATATCAGTCGATCTATGACGCGCGAGGGGGCCAAAATGTGTTCATCTTAGCTCAATTTAGCAAATATACTATAACGATGTCAGTATGTATGCTTAAGTTCCGAAGCCTAGACCTGGGGACTAGCATTAGACACGTGGTCAGTGCTGAGAGGCACTGGCGGACGCAGAGGAGAGCCAAGGAGCCATGATCCCACAAATGTCGAAATACTGGCTGATTTTCTTAAAACAAACACTATGTTTTTCGATTTCTCCCGAGTTTCCCCCCCAATGGTGCTCCTGCGTCCGCCCCTGCTGAGAGGCAGCCCCTCCCCCAGCTCGGGTGATGTCATGAGGCCCTGCGTTCACGCGTCACCTGCCTCGGAAGTGGGTGAACACGTGCGCGCGGAGCCGACCCGCGGGTGATGGAATGGTGATTCGTGGAATTCGCTCTGCTAATGATGTAGCGCGAGGACTAGGCGTGGCGCGAATATTGCGCTGGCGAAGCTTGGCGGGAAGAATGAAATCATGTCAGTGGAGGTTCACCATTGGCGGATCCAGGAATAGTTTTACGAGGGGCAAAACCAGCGTTTGGGGGGGGCTAAATCGAGAAAAAAATCGTGAAAACATCATTTTTAGAGACCAAAATTTGGACCCTTTAGGAGGGTCAAAAGCTACTATTTTAGGCTTTGGTAGGGGCCACCACCCCTTTGCCCCCTTGCATCTGCCAGGGAGGACCACTCTTCGAACTTCTTTACTAGATAGGAGCACTCCAGCTAAATTGTAATCACCTAGATGATGCTACGTAAACACGCACATTTGCGTCCTACCAGAGTTGCAAGCTGGAAGGAAAGCTCTGGAAGATGCAGTAACACTGATCTAATAGCATCTCGCTTCCTGCGGCGCGGCCGTATCTAATCTTAACCGGGCTCTAAATGCCAGCGTTCACGGCTGGAGCAAGTGGCAGGGCAAATCAGGTAAGTCACTTCGGGAGTGAGCTGCGTCATGCGAAATCTATTCGACCTTTGAGCAGGATTGATGTCTGATTAGGGCCAAGTGCTTTCATCTCAAGCGAGAGAAGGATCCGGCGCAAAAATATCGTTCCCTTAAGCACTAGTACTTAGTTTACAGCAGCTAGGATAAGAGAAGTGAGAGGTTAAAAAAACATCACCAGTTTGTGAATAGCCGGAGATGTAGCTGTTGAAATAGGGGACGGGAGAGAAGACGCTTTTCGCTCCCATACTTCTTCCGAAACTTCCCATCTTAGCCGTAAAGAAGTGGAAATATTGCAAGCAACATAAGCAGCAACAAGGTGACAGTGATACAGGACCCAGTTTTTTTCGAGTGGATGGTTTGTTGTGATTAGGAGGCTGAAGATCCACTGACCCCGTCACTTCTTTGTGAGTATTGACGATTTTGGAAGTGACAAACTACGGGCCAACTACTGCTGACCTCATATTTGCTGCACAAAAATCATAAATTATCAGACATAGGACTAGTAGCTCAACCTACGTTAACGCTGTTTTGGTCTTATTCACTGATGATGCACAGTTGATATCACTCGGCACTTGGCAATTGGTAAAATCTAAAGCTGTGTGCAGAATTTACAGGCATCCTTGTCGTCGGACTGTTTAATAAAAACCTTAATTTGATCAGAATAAGAAGGTTTCACTTCTAGAGACCCGTTTCAAGCATTTTAAGTGTCAGACAAATTCCTCCATAATTTTGGGACTAGTGCCATATCCCTCGTAACGATGGGAGTAAAAAAGAGGGGGACAGGTGAGCCCAAACTGGTGAGCCAGGAAGGAACACTTTCCAACTGTTTTTTTACTCAAAGTCTTATATTTAGTATTTTTCCCCTTTTCTTTTTGTTACCAACCTAGACCTAGGTAAATTTCCCCAGTTCCATCCGGTCATCACTAGCCGAAGCTCCATCCTCCACTGACAAGTCCGTGGGTGCGTCGTTGCCCGTATTTCTGTCATAGCTTCAGTCATATCCGTTTCTTGTGATAACTGTCCATAGGAGGCTGAAGATCCACAGGCTCCGTCACTTCAGGATGTTGTGGCTACATCGGCGGCGACACGTTTTTGTTTCCCACAAACAAATAACTTTTCAGTGTTATCTTACCTATTGCATTACTTTGCACATATGATTGTGGTCACTAATTATTAGTGAAAAGTTGTCTGTATTTTTGTACCAGCAGAGGCCGCTTAAAGGGAATGTGGCACCTTGGTCAAATCCTGGAATTTAGTGTTATTAGGCGTACTTTTACTCAAAAATAATGAAACCACTCACGATTTCTCTGAAAAATGTACAATAAGCTCAATATTTGGTTTTTAAAAATACTCCTCTAGAAAAAGAAATAATATCAGCCTGTGGATGATGTCACGATCTGGCAACCACTACCATACTTGAAACGCTTCAAGGGCTTCGATTGGCTGATGCTCACCGTGACGTCAGCATATGTCGTCACACCAGTAGCTCACAACAATGGCCGCTGGTGACGGGGGGCTGGTGTCAGGTAGGTTTTAGATTTTTTCTACGGAAATATTGAGTTCCAAGACAAATGAAATATGGAGTACCGGGTTTTCCGACCTGCTTTACAACTTGGCTATCTCAGTTAAAATCACGTTGTGAAGGTGCCACATTCCCTTTAATTCAGGATGTTGTGTCTTCATGCCAGAATTATTCGTCTCTAACTCATTTTTCTCTGTTTTTGCAGGTGAGTTTCAAAGAGGAGCCGAGGTTCTCTGCCGGTAAGATGAGTGAAAAGCACGCCTTTTACAATATCCTGAAGTTTGGACCCGGTAAGTAAGCGTCATAGCACACACTGATAATACATAACTGGTCAGTATTGGTCACAGATGACTTACTGACATCTGATATTTATATCATAAATGTCAGACCCGTCAGCATAGATTGACTTGCGTTCATTCTTGTTGCTGGAGGAAGCTTTACGTGTACCGTCTGACCTAGCAGAGCCCCTTGAAATTCTCATTAATGACATGCTCAACCAATACGCGCTGTGTACAAGGACTTAATCTGTGAATGACACTCTGGGTGAAAACAATGTAAGAAAGGGAAGGCTGTCAATCCTATGGAGTTCAGGATATAGGCTCCATGGCCAAATGGCCACCTGTATCAGGCTGCCAATCAGGGGCGTAGCCAGGATTTCGCTCAGGGAGGGGTGGCACCCCGAAAAGGGCCCCGCGACAGCGTCAGAAGGACCCTGATGGGTAAAAAGGGCCCTGCTTGTTACAGAATAGGGTGCCGCAGAGGGCTTAGGAGGGCCCAGTCTGGTATAAAATGCCAAATTTGGCCACAGAACATAGTGCGGGCGAGCCGCGCTTCGCGCGGCTCGTGTCCTCAAGGGGGCCCTTCGGGCCCTCAGGGAGGGGTGGCTGTTCCTGCCGCCCCCTTGGCTACGCCCCTGTTGCCAATCCACTCCATCAAGGGCTATTTTCCCAGCACTATAGCGCGATCTGTGCTAATGTGCTGGTAAAATAACATTTTAAGGAGCAAGTGACTCCATTATGATCCTGATCGGTGGTTCCATCCGAATCACATTTTGCCGATGAAAACGAGTAGAGGAGTCGCCCGATTGAAGCAGTCACGACTTGGAAGCTTTAAAGCTCCTCTCTCTTTCTCCCTTCCTCTGCCTCTGGTAGACAGCTGTCTGGTCTCTTCAAATGGTTTGATCTGTCATACTGGCTGCTGCATTCCTTGCAGGATAACGTGCATAGGCGGATCCAGGATGTCCGGTTGGGTGGGGGCACATGGTCGGGGGGGCGCCATCCAGACCAGGGGCGTCAGTTTGACAGCGAAAGCTATCAGGTGGATGCCAAATTCGTGGGGCGCCGATGCTCGCATTCTGGGGGAATGGGAAGCGAATATTCAGGGGACATCATCCGCCTTTCAAGCGGGTCCCGTGACCATTTTAGGAGTTCCGAGCGTCGATCGGGGGAAAAGGGAGGGGTAAGTGTTCCCTTGCCCCTCTGGACCTGCGTCTGGTAGTGTTTTAGCACCACTGCTGCTGCTGTTGCTGCCATAGGAGAGGCACCAATCCGAGAACTTTGGGGTACACCTCAAGACCTGACTGCCTCTGATGTTCGCTATTTTAATCTGCAAAATGGATTGGTGTGTGTTGTTGTAGACTCACTGGGTTGGGCGTCCTCTATAACCTGCCTGAGGCATCTTTATTCGTTGAAAGACCCCATGAACTCTGTGTATTACAATGTCTGAACAGCGTCTCATTCATCCGGCATGCACCGGAGGTATAATGGGCCGTGTACAGTTGTACAGGCCCCTGGAGGTGTCAAAAATTCGCTCTTGCCCCATCTGAAGACGTCCTGATTCGCGGAGAGATTGCCGCCACGCTCCAGTGCAAGCCCGTCTGGAGGTCACCGCCTCCGGCGGTTCTGTTTGACCTGCTGCACCTCTGCCGACGCCGCCGCCGCCAGGGGCGTGGCCAGGGGAGTTGGGGAGGGGGGAAGGGGTGGTACCACCGCGCCAACAGTGGCGGTGCCCGGCCCTGCCCCTCCCCTTACCGACACTAGCCTACCTAACGGCGACATTGTCACAGCCCTAAAGTCAAACAACATAAACTCAATTGTGGTCGTGTGATGCAGTGTGTTTTATTCACACAGAAAACTGCCCCATTCGGCTGTGCTGACGCCGCCCGTGCGCACAGAGCACCTGTCAGGGCAGCATCTCCGGGCTGTGTTCCAGCGGAACAGTGTTCCGGGCATTCTCTGTGGTTGCGCCGCCGCCCGCTGACGCTAGCGCCCCTGGCGGGCGAACTGTGAGAACAGGGTTAGACGCGGGGTGCGTTCACGAACTTCGAGCGAGGCGGTGAATGCATGTTGAAACATGAACAGAGGGCGGCTCAAAATGGATTTGTAATCATTGGCTCCAAAACCAGACATAAAAGTGAGAACTCGATTATTTAGACAGCTTTGACTTTCGACCAGCTGTGACCTTTGGCCTTTAACACGCGTATTGACGGGGGGTACCCGCCCCCTCGGGTTTTTCGGAGGCGCACTTGGCATACTTTTCTCTCATAATTTTTACAACTTTTGTCCAAATTTTAAGGTTAGGCCATTTCAGGTCAGGTCACCAGTACAGGTCAAGTGACCTGACCTCGAAAAAAGTTTAACACGCGCATTGACGGGGGTCTGAGCCACCTTCGCTTTGACAAGGGGGCGGGTACCCACCCCCTAAGATCTTGAGAAACACGGTAGGTAGCGAAAAACAGTAAACGGCGTTGGGTAGCCCATTCATTTCTCCATCGAAAATAATTGTACCATTTTTTGTCAGGTCACATTTAACGTCACGAGAGGTCAAAACATGCCGTCAGAGGGATAGCATGCAAATCAAGGTTTTCGGCCATTACATCTAAACAAGTAAAGATAAACCAAAACAACTTGAACTATATGAATCGTCGCAGCAAGCCGAATCGGATTATATATAATTTAACCTTGCTAGGTCAAATCAAAGATTTGACCTGACCTGAGGTCAATTCAAGGTCAAATTATATAAAATTTATATCATTAGAACTGCAAACACAAGGTGAGTCGAATGCATCTAAAATAAACGCTCTATCACCATCCGTTACTGAGTTACTCAGTAAAAACCATTTTCCCATCTATTTCCAATGAAGAGGTCATGCCTCGTACCTGACCTTAGGTCATCGATATCAAAAATACCGGAACATATTTTAGAGAACTCGGTGGGCCCATTATGTGGTATGAGTTTCAATCGGATAAGTTCACCCTGCTCCGACTTATGCTATCTTAAAGTTTTTTTGTCAGGTCACTTGACCTGTACTGGTGACATGACCTGAGATGACCTAACCTTAAAATTTTTTACAGTAGTTGTAAATATGATGAGGGAAAAAGGGATGACAAGTACGGCGGCGCTGCGCGCTGCCGTTTTTCTACTGTCTCCGAAAAACCCGAGGGGGTGGGTACCCGCCCCTCCGTCGATGCGCGTGTTAAGATAGCATAAGTCAGAGCAGGGTGAACTTATCCGATTGAAACTAATCTTACACAATGGCCCCACCGAGTTCTCTAAAATATGTTCTGGTATTTTTTATATCGATGACCTAAGGTCAGGTACGATCCATGGCCTCTCCATTGGAAATACATAGGAAAAATGGTTTTAACTGAATAACTCAGTAATGAATAAATATAGAGCGTTTATTTTAACTGCATTAGATTTGCCTCGTCATTGCAGTTCTAATGATATGCATTTTAGCCAATTTGACCTTGACCTGACCTCAGGTCAGGTCAAGTCCTTGATTTGACCTAGAAAGTTCATATTATATATCATTCGATTCGCCTTGCTTCGAGGATTCATATAGTTCAAATCGTTTTACTCTATCCCTACTTTTTCAGATGAAATGGCCGGAAAACTTCATTTACATGTTATCCCTATGACGGTATGTTTTGACCTCTAGTGACATTAAATGTAACCTGACAAAAAATGGCCCAAATATTTTGATGGATAAGTGGATGAGCTACCCAACGCCGTTTACTGCGTTTCGCTACCTAGCGCGGTTCTCGAGATCTTAAGGGGGCGAGTACCCACCCCCCTCAAAGCGAAGGTGGCTCAGACCCCCGTCGATGCGCGTGTTAAAGCAGCCTCATCCGTTACCTGGCTGAATATCGTAGCTGCATGTTATGTGAATCCAGGTGCAGATGTCTTCTGATCAATCTGACGACTATATGATAACCTTGTCTGTGACTAGTTACTAAATATCGTGGTATATAACGGCCAAAGTGGTGTCCGTTACACGTACCTAACACGAAAATCTCGAGGCCTTGGCCTGACCTGTAGGGTGACCTGATGAGCTAAGGTCATAAAATGTTGCCGGAACCGGGTAGTGGAGTCTGTCTGTACGCAGTGTGAGACAGCGCGGGGACCGGGTAGTGGAGTCTGTCTGTACGCAGTGTGAGACAGCGAGGGGACCGGGTAGTGGAGTCTGTCTGTACGCAGTGTGAGACAGCAGGGGGACCGGGTAGTGGAGTCTGTCTGTACGCAGTGTGAGACAGCAGGGGACCGGGTAGTGGAGTCTGTCTGTACGCAGTGTGAGACAGCGCGGGGACCGGGTAGTGGAGTCTGTCTGTACGCAGTGTGAGACAGCGCGGGGACCGGGTAGTGGAGTCTGTCTGTACGCAGTGTGAGACAGCGCGGGGACCGGGTAGTGGAGTCTGTCTGTACGCAGTGTGAGACAGCAGGGGGACCGGGTAGTGGAGTCTGTCTGTACGCAGTGTGAGACAGCAGGGGGACCGGGTAGTGGAGTCTGTCTGTACGCAGTGTGAGACAGCAGGGGGACCGGGTAGTGGAGTCTGTCTGTACGCAGTGTGAGACAGCGCGGGGACCGGGTAGTGGAGTTTGTCTGTACGCAGTGTGAGACAGCGCGGGGACCGGGTAGTGGAGTCTGTCTGTACGCAGTGTGAGACAGCGCGGGGACCGGGTAGTGGAGTCTGTCTGTACGCAGTGTGAGACAGCAGGGGACCGGGTAGTGGAGTCTGTCTGTACGCAGTGTGAGACAGCGCAGGGGGACCGGGTAGTGGAGTCTGTCTGTACGCAGTGTGAGACAGCAGGGGGACCGGGTAGTGGAGTCTGTCTGTACGCAGTGTGAGACAGCGCGGGGACCGGGTAGTGGAGTCTGTCTGTACGCAGTGTGAGACAGCGCGGGGACCGGGTAGTGGAGTCTGTCTGTACGCAGTGTGAGACAGCGCGGGGACCGGGTAGTGGAGTCTGTCTGTACGCAGTGTGAGACAGCGCGGGGACCGGGTAGTGGAGTCTGTCTGTACGCAGTGTGAGACAGCAGGGGGACCGGGTAGTGGAGTCTGTCTGTACGCAGTGTGAGACAGCAGGGGGACCGGGTAGTGGAGTCTGTCTGTACGCAGTGTGAGACAGCAGGGGACCGGGTAGTGGAGTCTGTCTGTACGCAGTGTGAGACAGCGCGGGGACCGGGTAGTGGAGTCTGTCTGTACGCAGTGTGAGACAGCAGGGGGACCGGGTAGTGGAGTCTGTCTGTACGCAGTGTGAGACAGCGCGGGGACCGGGTAGTGGAGTCTGTCTGTACGCAGTGTGAGACAGCGCGGGGACCGGGTAGTGGAGTCTGTCTGTACGCAGTGTGAGACAGCGCGGGGACCGGGTAGTGGAGTCTGTCTGTACGCAGTGTGAGACAGCGCGGGGACCGGGTAGTGGAGTCTGTCTGTACGCAGTGTGAGACAGCGCGGGGACCGGGTAGTGGAGTCTGTCTGTACGCAGTGTGAGACAGCGCGGGGACCGGGTAGTGGAGTCTGTCTGTACGCAGTGTGAGACAGCAGGGGGACCGGGTAGTGGAGTCTGTCTGTACGCAGTGTGAGACAGCAGGGGGACCGGGTAGTGGAGTCTGTCTGTACGCAGTGTGAGACAGCAGGGGGACCGGGTAGTGGAGTCTGTCTGTACGCAGTGTGAGACAGCGCGGGGACCGGGTAGTGGAGTCTGTCTGTACGCAGTGTGAGACAGCGCGGGGACCGGGTAGTGGAGTCTGTCTGTACGCAGTGTGAGACAGCGCGGGGACCGGGTAGTGGAGTCTGTCTGTACGCAGTGTGAGACAGCGAGGGGACCGGGTAGTGGAGTCTGTCTGTACGCAGTGTGAGACAGCAGGGGGACCGGGTAGTGGAGTCTGTCTGTACGCAGTGTGAGACAGCGCGGGGACCGGGTAGTGGAGTCTGTCTGTACGCAGTGTGAGACAGCGCGGGGACCGGGTAGTGGAGTCTGTACGCAGTGTGAGACAGCGCGGGGACCGGGTAGTGGAGTCTGTCTGTACGCAGTGTGAGACAGCGCGGGGACCGGGTAGTGGAGTCTGTCTGTACGCAGTGTGAGACAGCGCGGGGACCGGGTAGTGGAGTCTGTCTGTACGCAGTGTGAGACAGCAGGGGGACCGGGTAGTGGAGTTTTGTACGCAGTGTGAGACAGCGCGGGGACCGGGTAGTGGAGTCTGTCTGTACGCAGTGTGAGACAGCGCGGGGACCGGGTAGTGGAGTCTGTCTGTACGCAGTGTGAGACAGCAGCGGGGACCGGGTAGTGGAGTCTGTCTGTACGCAGTGTGAGACAGCGCGGGGACCGGGTAGTGGAGTCTGTCTGTACGCAGTGTGAGACAGCAGCGGGGACCGGGTAGTGGAGTCTGTCTGTACGCAGTGTGAGACAGCAGGGGGACCGGGTAGTGGATTGTCTGTACGCAGTGTGAGACAGCAGGGGGACCGGGTAGTGGAGTCTGTCTGTACGCAGTGTGAGACAGCGCGGGGACCGGGTAGTGGAGTCTGTCTGTACGCAGTGTGAGACAGCGAGGGGACCGGGTAGTGGAGTCTGTCTGTACGCAGTGTGAGACAGCGCGGGGACCGGGTAGTGGAGTCTGTCTGTACGCAGTGTGAGACAGCAGGGGGACCGGGTAGTGGAGTCTGTCTGTACGCAGTGTGAGACAGCAGCGGGGACCGGGTAGTGGAGTCTGTCTGTACGCAGTGTGAGACAGCGCGGGGACCGGGTAGTGGAGTCTGTCTGTACGCAGTGTGAGACAGCGCGGGGACCGGGTAGTGGAGTCTGTCTGTACGCAGTGTGAGACAGCAGGGGACCGGGTAGTGGAGTCTGTCTGTACGCAGTGTGAGACAGCGCGGGGACCGGGTAGTGGAGTCTGTCTGTACGCAGTGTGAGACAGCAGGGGGACCGGGTAGTGGAGTCTGTCTGTACGCAGTGTGAGACAGCGCGGGGACCGGGTAGTGGAGTCTGTCTGTACGCAGTGTGAGACAGCAGCGGGGACCGGGTAGTGGAGTCTGTCTGTACGCAGTGTGAGACAGCACGGGGACCGGGTAGTGGATTGTCTGTACGCAGTGTGAGACAGCGCGGGGACCGGGTAGTGGAGTCTGTCTGTACGCAGTGTGAGACAGCGCGGGGACCGGGTAGTGGAGTCTGTCTGTACGCAGTGTGAGACAGCGCGGGGACCGGGTAGTGGAGTCTGTCTGTACGCAGTGTGAGACAGCAGGGGGACCGGGTAGTGGAGTCTGTCTGTACGCAGTGTGAGACAGCGTGGGGACCGGGTAGTGGAGTCTGTCTGTACGCAGTGTGAGACAGCGCGGGGACCGGGTAGTGGAGTCTGTCTGTACGCAGTGTGAGACAGCGCGGGGACCGGGTGCCGCGCACGTGCCGCCCCGCTGTCACACAAACATCTCAGCGTCGCTTCCGGCGCTGACTTTCTGTGCTGACGTGTGCCGCCCTGGCAGACGGCCAGACGACATCGCCGCAACTTCTTCCTTTTCGGCTCCCTCATCAAACTCAACCTCAAATCGCAACTCTTGTATACGCCTCGGGGAGAGTGCACAGAGTTTGTAACTGGCTGTTTTCGATCGATACGATGAGCTGTGATGGGGTGCGGGGAGCGTCGTTTTTGTCACCTCGTCGCTGCCGACGACCACCATCTCTGACGGTGGCCGGCAGCGGCGGCAAAGACGGCTTTAGGAGATGCTTCGCCGCCGGCGCGGTACCGGCCGCCGGTTTAACCTAGTTGGGAGGCCCGGGGTCTGGCAGCGCGCCCACCGGCAGTGGCGGTGCCAGGGCGGGGCGGGGGGGAGGGGCAGCAGGTGGACGGAGAGGTGAAGTAATGTGGGGTTGTTGCCAGAGTCGCGTGAAGTTGAGAAAAAGTGATAGGAGTGGAATGTGTAATTTTTTACCCGTTTGAGTATGTTGAATCATTTTTTTATTCTGCAAGGAGCCAAACACTACTTTCTCCGCGGAAAATTGCAAAGGATAAATTTCCTCATCTTGAAATGAAATAACCCCTCGGCACCTGAACCCAAAGCATTGGGACGGAGCCCGCCAACCCCGCCAAGAATGTCAGACCAGAATCTGGGCCGAGAAAGTGGGTGTGGGTGGAAATAACACTATCTCTCCATCTGGGAAAGTAGCAGTGGCTCCTCTTCTAGTATGTGGTTTATGCTATTGTTACACCAGTCACTTTCGGATAAATGTAATATGTTTGTGTATTTGTAAATTTGTAGAATATAAATGAATTATTAATAAATTTATTATTAAATGAATAGATTTATTATTTGTAAATTTGTAGACGGTCCGGAGTGTTGCGAGTGTGTAGGCCGAGTGTCATTGCCGAAATACCCTCTACTTCAAATCCGATTCCGTAAGACCAGTCCGAAATTAGGCGTGATAAACTGGCATGCTGTATTTGAAGGCATCGGCGTAGTCATCGCACCAACGGCGACTCCATGACTAAGTCCGGTCGAGGGACGAAGTCCCGGGACAAATGTCCCGCCCTGGTGAAAATAAAATATTTTCACCAAAAAGTACAACAGTCAAAACTAAACATGAAAACATACTAGCGAATAAACAATTATAAAATAAGACACCGACAGGAAATCCAAGTACGACGGCGATAGCAGAAAATATATAGAAGCTCAGACTCACAAGTTCGAATCTACCACAGGTGAAACCTCAATCTAGAGAAAATAAAGGTACCACACCGAGCAATATTAAGATACTACTGAGAAGCTGCTTTGAATTATTTCAATTATCAATTTAAACACTTTAAACTTAGTTCAACTCACGTTCCGGTTGAAGAAATGATGCACGATAGAAGGCACGCAGGTCCGTCTCGCTCGCAGTCTAGACAGGAAATGAGCCCCGGGTCACCGTATGACCCAGCACCGGAAAAATGATTAACAACAAGGCCTAACACAAACTTCCTAAGCACGTTCGGAATTAATAACTCCACAATTTAACTATAACTTTAGATTAGTAATAATGTTCATCACTTAAATCACTTCCTCAATGTTAAATAACAAATTTCCAAATAATGACCGGAAGAGAGGTCACGCCGCTCTGCCATCTGCCGTGTGGCAGAAGCATTGGCTAACAGGTACAGTGCCATCTACAACAAACGTACTGCACAGCAGTAAGGTACTGCTCACTCGCGGTCGGGTCAAAAGTAGGCTATCTACATATGTGTGTGTATTTTTTTACGTTTTCTCGTAGAAAATTCGCTTGGTGTTGCCTATGCCGGTGATATATATATATATATATATATATATATATATATATATATATATATATATATATATATATTATTTATATTTATATTTATATTTATATATATATCCTATTTATATTTTTAACGAGATGAATTAATTATCAGGTTTTTTTAGCTTACTGAGGTAGCGTATATGGTGTCGTTTTGGGAAAACCATTCAAGGGCAATGTGTGATGTTTGTCACATTTACCGATGCTTCAAAGGACGTACACTAATTTGTACCACCGCAGTGTTCCTAGCTTCAGTGAAATGCATTGGTCATTTTTTAAACAGGTACGAAACAGAGAACCAATAACGATAATCCAGCTTTTTTCTGTGACCGAGAAGTTCCTGAAAGCCGCTAATAAAGAGACTAGGCTTTTCAGGATCATTCATTCTTATTACGACAGCAAAGATTGCAAGTTGATGTGTTTCAAGCCGTATAACGAAGACCACGATGGTTCTGAAAGTCGCAAAGTTTGCAGAACCTCGGCCGTTCGCTGTCACATGAGGCATCCGTGACAAGGAAGGCTTTAAACGTGTCATACCAGTCCACTGCGGGCTGTAATCAGCGTGAAATAAAGCGGTCTTTCCCTTTGACTTCGCGTTGGAACGGTACACATTTCTGAAATAAAAACAGCCTCTGGTGCTGGATCCAATTGATTCTTACTTGTATAATTAGGACCTGTGTCAAATCTGAAGGTGAGAAGGTGAAAAACTGTGCCCATTATCATAAAATCTATTTGCTTTTTTAAGAAAAGCGTATTGAACCGCAGGCCATGTAAAGATGATCAGCTCGTAAAACGTAGTTATTAGCTCGGTAATTAGTGACATTAACTGTTAATTAGTTACTAGTTACTGCTAATAAAAACAGTAATTAGCTCGGCAATGTTTATCTGATATTATATGTTAAGAGTTTTTTTCTTGATTAGATTATAAATTGTGTTGTAATTTTTTTGGTAAGTGGTTTGAATTGGTTCTAGTACCTATTGCTAGTACCTACCATACACTGTCCTTGTGTCCCTGCACTGTCTGAGCGAGAGAATTCATAAATAGTTAGGCATTCAAAACTACACCCAAATCCATGCTACAATCTCTATCTGACAGCACCTTTCCGCGGAATTTAAATCCGTCTCTGAAAACAGCTGGTTAGGCGCCAGACAGTCGCTGTTTTGTGATTAAGACGATGCCTTTTGGCGTGGCCATACCGATCAGCGTCAGTAGTCATTTTGACACACAATGGAGATTTGGCAGCACAGTCTCGTTAGGAAATACATCATTACCGGCCTTGTCGTGACAGGTATGCCACACCGGGGAAATTTGGTGGAAGGACGGACAACATTTGGTCTGGAGTGATGACTTGATAATGTGTAGGAGAAGTCATGCAAGGTGCCGACTCTTTGTCTGGCTCCTAAAAGATGGGATACTGTTTTACCTCTTTTATTTTTGCAGGGTGGCATCTCTACCTCACTTTGTACTGATGTTTTTGGGGTGTTTAAGGCCGCACCTACTGCCAAGGCTAAGAGGCATTGCCGACACAGCCTTTTCAGAAGGGTTTTTGGAGAACAAAATGCAGGCTTTAGCTTCGTTAGACTTCTGTTTTTACCAGTGTCACCTAGCTTTGCCGTTTAGGTAGGTACGATGATAACAAATTTGGTACATTTGCACATTGTTCGGTGCTGAGGTAAAATGCAGGCCATTCGGGTGCATTCTCAGCTCTTCAGGATACTATTTTTCTGCTGTCTGTGTGCAATATTGCGGGGTTCAAGAAAAACTAAGTGTGAGGGCTGGGGTGACCCATCTAGAAATGGCTTCAGGGGAAATATTTTGTTGTGTATTATGAAAAATAAATCATCTAAATATGAAACCGACTGAAATGATTTTTTTAGGGGATTGGTTTTTAGCAAGCATTCAGGGACATGGATTTGAAAAAATGTAGGGGTACCCAAAATGAAATCAATGCCAATAACCTATAAATCAAAGAAGCTGTGTATTAATGTTGATAGATTTCGCAGTGATGAGACGAGGAACATGATAATAAATTGACAAGATATTTAATGGCGTGCCTCCTCCAACCCTGGATTCCAAATGGAGTATGGGATTGTATAATATGTACTGTGTTTTAGCGCCTTCGCACGTGCCTGTTGAACTGCATAAAACCAATTCAATATTATTTTCAGTGGAAAAAGGTTTGAAAGAAATTTCAACAAATGTTAACACTACTTCTACGTTTAATTGGGGATGACCGGCCACCTCCAAAAGATACATGAATCCAAGCTCCCGCAAACGTCGCAAAAGTCTACACCAGCTCCTGAGTGTATGATAAAGCGCGTTTTGTGTCTATCAGCCTTGTTTTCTGGTTCAAAAGAAATTACCTCTGAGAATAAAGACTATACACATAATTAAAGGAGGAATTTGGATAATGTTGCGGATCATGTAGGAACAGACAGGACGATAGGTAAGCGGGAGGAAGGTACACATTCCTTTGCAACTTGATACCGTTTCGATACCTTTTGGTTTATAATTTCGGTACAGTTTTTCAGTGACTTTGGTACGCTCGAAAAAATTCTGATGGCTAGGCTGGTGTCACCTGAGAAAATAGGCTGCTCAGACATCTTATTTTAGAGGCGCTTAGTCAGCTACGACTGCCAGTAAAGTACACCATAACAATTTGCTCGTATTTGCTCGTAACGGAAATCATCCCGCATTATTGCATGAGCCACTTCACTGCGGATCTTTTTAAAGTTTTTTTCTGGAGTTCGTTTTGCATTTTAATCTAATGTCTTAACTTTGCTTGTGATTGTTAGTTCTCGATACCATAGCTGGACAAAAATATTCGAACATGCTATACATGTCTGGTTGTTCATTCATTGATTGAATAAAATGATTTATTGTCAGATTATAACCTACCGAGCATGCCAGTCATACACTCCAGGTGTAACAACATCATCCGAGCTTCCAAGGACAAGCTGTAAATCAAATGTATTAAAATCCGCCCATTTGGCACTCTCACAGCTGTAGCTGAGCGGAAGCAATAATCTATTTGGGTGACCCGGGAGGAATTTTGGCGAGCTCTTGTGCATTGTTGCACTAGATCCCATTACAGACTCCCAAAAATGCTGAGCACTTCCGTAGTTGCCTTGCCGTGCTGAAAACAGGCTGAGAAATCGACTACCAACAGAACCAGCTCGCGCCAACTTCGCCAAACATCTTCCAATAAGGAATGCTGCAGCCAAAGGACATTCGTCGATTGGGGCTAATAGTGCAATCATTTTTATTGTACCTTAGAAAATATATGGGACGTGATCCTTAGTTCAGTTTCTAACGTTGTTGATCTGTGTATAGGTTAGGTTTTTGGTATTGTAAGAAATGTATTCCCACTAAAGGGGAAGGGAGGGCACGATAATCGAAGGTAAAAACGTTTTACCCTTTTTCTTTCTTGGCCGATACATTGCATGTACGTATTGTGAAATACGTTTTCCACAAAGGCCATACAGAGGACCTCTGGACCAACAAAAGTACGGGAGAATATTCCTATTTATACGGGAGCATTGCCTATTTATGGAAACAAATATAAATGAGATGGATGGAAATCCAATAGCCTCTTGGATATCCAGCGTAAAGGTAGAAAAAGGTTAGAAAGGAAGACGGAGTGATGGAAGGATGAAAAGGGAAAGAGCTACAGCAAAACGTTGGGGAGCAGATACGGCTTAGAATGAGGTAGAGATGGAGAGAGGATGGGGAAGAACAGGACAAAAATTGAGGCAGAGAGAGAGAGGGAGAGAGAGAGAGGGAGAGAGAAAAGGAAGAGAGAGAGAGATAGAGAGAGAGGAAGACTGAGGTAGAATGGAATGACAGGAATAGAACGAGAGGGGAAGAGTCATAAAGGAAAAGAGGTAGAAGGAGTGATTAAGAAAGATGGAAAGGAAAGGAAGGGGATCAGTAAAGACCAAGACAGTGAAAAACAAAGCCAGCAAAAGAGGCGCCGGTTGACTCATCCCCAGACGGTTTGTCTGGCCAGTCAGCTGGCGGCGTTGGAGTCAGTGCCCGACAGTTTATCCTTATGCGGCACAGTTTATGCCCCGAGGCAGGAGGCGGGGCCTGCGCCCAAGGCCGGAGAGGAGGTAAACAGTGAGCAGTGGTGCTACCAAATCTGTTAACGAAAAAGCACGCACCAAAAATCGCCTTGTCTGTTCCTTCTATACCAACTTTATGAGATCTAGGCATGTGTGAGTTCACTGCAGCTATGCAAGCTACAACAGGCTATTCTTGTTTCGAAAATTGAAGCTCTCTAGAGTTGAGACTGGATTTTGGAGCTGCTATTTTCTCCGTCTGACACTACCAGTAAGCACGAGCCTGGACCTCGTGGAAGGCGAGGGGAGGATGATTACAGCTAAAGAAGAGAGACTGGCGGAGTGGAAATCCCAGGTGTTTCCAGCGCCAAGGAGAACGGTTTTTAAACAGGATATGATGGGATACACGGGATCGAGTCTGCGTTTCGTACGTTTCAGGGTATTAATAACTTAGATGTTTGTTTGGAGCTTGGGAGCTATCAAAATCAACGTCTATTGTTTTCAGTCGGATAAAAGAAAACGTTTAGGGGAGAGTGGAGTCACAACACCTTTTTGGGATTTGTGATTAATTCCACATTCACTGCAAAGCTAATTGCAATCCGCATTTTCACTGTATACATCATACTTCACTTTAGTTTAGCTTATTTTATAGATCATCGGTTGGGCTAAAAAACCCATCACGAATAAAGTCTATGATTTCCGACAGTTGTCTCTTTCAATGTGCCCATCCCCCTTTTGATGATTACATTATTATGCTGTTTCATCGAAAACACTGCTCAAAGCAGCGGTGTAGTATCTTCTGTAACTTGCTTAGGGCTATAAGCGCTCTCTATTGTCTTCAAAATGCGATACCCTCGTCATCTTGTATGAATACAAAAATATTGCAAGTGTTTTCGAAATCGGTGATAAAGATTGCTTTAAATCCTGTTGCAAAGGGCTTTAACTCACAGCAAAGCACAGCAACGCACGGCACTGCGTTGCTGTGTTACATGTAGTTTCTTTCCAAATGCATCACACGATAACGAAGTTTCTGTCAGCCATGCAGTCGAGCCAAGCCCCGTTTGGAAGTTGAATCAAAGCCCTTGCTTGTAACTGTTGTTAGTAAGTTGATCGTTCCACATCCCCGTCGGCTTCCGCACTGCCTTCTCTCATCCCTGCCCTTCACTTCACTTCCGACAGCCGGCAAAAACCGCGCGAACTGGAGCGATTCCAAGGCCGCCGCGAAAGCGCGCGAACGCAGCCAGTGGCGCGCAAACTGCACTGCGCTAGCTTTCTATGCTACGTCCGTCCAACGGTACAACTTTAGTTTAACTTCAGTAAAATTAAGGGCTGGTTGGTTCGGCGTGAAGTTAAAAGGTAGCAAAGATAAGTGCCGCAGACCGAATTAGGGTGTTTAAAAAAGTACCTATTTTGGCATAATATAACTGGCGACACTAGAATTAGTTGATTACATATTATTCCAATGTATTCGTTCAAATTTACTATATCATTTCAATGCCATAATATGCATACCAAAGTGACGTCTCCAAACCATTCTGGAACGATCCGGTTAAATCCAGCGCACTGAGTCACTGGGTTTTAAAACGACATCTTTAAAGCTCACATGCTTGCAGTGTATTCGTTGGGTGTGGCCGAAACGGGTGGTGATTTCTAAGAGGTTCTCAACTCTACCGTTAAGCAGTCTATTGAGATAGGTCGGCTTTTTGCAGGTTGTTTGTGCATTGTTCAGTGGTGCATTTATCTCGGTTAAAAACCTTGCTCCGGTGATGGTTGGTAGGTGTTGCTGATGCGATGTCTGCGCTCTTAAATCCAGGAGCGAAGTGCACCGGCTTAGCGCTGAATTCTACTTCAAACATTTATCGGGGTGTTGTAGGCACTTTATTGGTTGTGAGAAATTATAGGAGACAATGCAAAAAAACCATCATAAAAAAATGATAGTGGTGAGATGGTTCGCATTGTAGCTCAAGTCCAAATTGTGAATATTTCACATGTATATTAAAATTTTATATAGGACTTGATAACCTAGTATCAAACGGAATCAGCAGACCCGAAGACTCATACCACAATGTGCATTACGTACAGCCGATATGCTCCGGAAATGAGCCACGGAATTGTACTGAACTGGACCAGCGCATTATGACTTTGAACTTAAGAACACTGGGGTGGGACTTTTTAACAAGTCTAAGACATATTTACCATGTGTATTTCATCACCGAATCACTCTTATTCAGATAGTTGGGAGCTTGTCCAGAGTATTTTAAGTCTGTTTAGAGTCTTTTAAGGTGACTGTTTTCAGTGCATAAACCCGTACCTGACACAGGCTTGAATTAATAATTATTGGGCTTATAGCACCAACTGCCGTCATGCGTCACTTACACAGGCTTGAATTGTAACGTGCCAGGTACAGGGTAGCTTTTTTAGCTCCCCCTCCTAACACAATATCTTTTCAACAGACTTCCTCCATCCAAATTGCAACTGACAGCAAAATCCAAAACAACCCAAAAAGTTTGGCTTTGATTATCTAAAATCATTAGTGACGTCATATTCAAGGAAATATATGGAAAAAGACGTGTCCTCAGTTTATATCACTCTGCTCAAACTGTTCAGGCTGGATTCCACGTTTGTGGCTTGGTGTGGGAACTAATGGACATACAAATGCTGCCATTTGGTTTTGATAAATTATTACCATAATAACGTCCTAAAAGAAATCCCTACGATCTCGGGAACCAGAAGTGACACGGAAAAAATCGAACGGTGCTGGAAGCACCTTACCATCTCCTACTCTGCAGACAAGTTTGAGCCATATTCATTGACCCGTGACGTCACGATGGGTCAATTTGGGCCAAATTTAGACCAATTAAAAAATGAATTATAACTCAGAAACCGTTAAAACGAGAACAAAAAAACATTAATGTGTTCCTCTTGATCCAAGGATTCAAACAATATGCGGTATGACCCTGTACTGTAAGGTCAAATAATGACCTTGACCTTAGACCAGGGTGAAATAAGGACATTTCAAGGTCATGTTGCATATCATTTTAATCCTTAGGTAAGTTTCATTACTATGATACCAAAGTTAAGACTGTATCTTGTTTTGTTCAAAAGTTATAGACACAAAAAGAAATCCGAACACTGCGACTTTTGATGACCTCGTGTGACCTTGGCATTGACCTGACGTCAAAAAAATAGGAGTTGACAATTTTTTATTTCAAGAGCTTTCGAATGATGTTGAGAAACCTGGCATAGCTCTTCTAAAGCCGAGTTACGCTCTGGTTTTGTCAGCCTCATTTTGGAAGAACCAAATCACAATACGTGGGTTTGGTAATGATGTCATAGCTCGTTGACTTGACCTGACCTGTTGTCAATTTTTGAGCGTACGTTAATGAATTGATTACGCTACAGGCCTGCAGAGCGTCTCATTTGACGTCACCGTGACGTGTAAACTCGAGGCTATTAGAAATTACAGTTCCTCGTTGTTGGGCAACAGAGAGTGACTGTTTCATACGGTTTTGTGTATGAAAGTATTGTCAGATTAATTGCGTCTACATTAGCCCCCCACCGCCTGGGGTTGGATCAGACCCCTCTCGGTTTTTTCGAAAATGGTTCCGAGCCGATTCAAATGAGACGCTCTGCAGGCCTGTAGCGTAATCAATTCATTAACGCACGGTCAAAAATTTACAACAGGTCAGGTCAAGTCAACGAGCTATGACATCATTACCAAACCCACGTATTGTGATTTGGTTCTTCCAAAATGAGGCTGACAAAACCAGAGCGTAACTCGGCTTTAGAAGAGCTATGCCAGGTTTCTCAACATCATTCGAAAGCTCTTGAAATAAAAAAATTGTCATCACCTATTTTTTGACGTCAGGTCAATGCCAAGGTCACACGAGGTCATCAAAAGTCGCGGTGTTTGGATTTCTTTTTGTGTCTATAACTTTTGAACAAAACAAGATACAGTCTTAACTTTGGTATCATAGTAATGAAACTTACCTAAGGATTATGATATGATATGCAACATGACCTTGAAAGGTTTTTATTTCACCCTGGTCTAAGGTCAAGGTCATTATTTGACCTTACAGTACAGGGTCATACCGCATATTGTTTGAATCCTTGGATCAAGAGGAACACATTAATGTTTTTTTGTTCTCGTTTTAATGGTTTCTGAGTTATAATTCATTTTTAATGGGTCTAAATTTGGCCCAATTTGACCCATCGTGACGTCACGGGTCAATGAATATGGCTCAAACTTGTCTGCAGAGTAGGAGATGGTAAGGTGCTTCCAGCACCGTTCGATTTTTTCCGTGTCACTTCTGGTTCCCGAGATCGTAGGGATTTCTTTTAGGACGTTATTATGGTAATAATTTATCAAAAACCAAATGGCAGCATTTGTATGTCCATTAGTTCCCACACCAAGCCACAAACGTGGAATCCAGCCTGAACAGTTTGAGCAGAGTGATATAAACTGAGGACACGTCTTTTCCATATATTTCCTTGAATATGACGTCACTAATGATTTTAGATAATCAAAGCCAAACTTTTTGGGTTGTTTTGGATTTTGCTGTCAGTTGCAATTTGGATGGAGGAAGTCTGTTGAAAAGATATTGTGTTAGGAGGGGGAGCTAAAAAAGCTACCCTGTACCTGGCACGTCACAATTCAAGCCTGTGTCAGGTACGGGTTTATGCACTGAAAACAGTCACCTTAAAAGACTCTAAACAGACTTAAAATACTCTGGACAAGCTCCCAACTATCTGAATAAGAGTGATTCGGTGATGAAATACACATGGTAAATATGTCTTAGACTTGTTAAAAAGTCCCACCCCGGTGTTCTTAAGTTCAAAGTCATAATGCGCTGGTCCAGTTCAGCACAATTCCGTGGCTCATTTCCGGAGCATATCGGCTGTACGTAATGGACTTGTGGTATGAGTCTTTGGGTCTGCTGATTCTGTTTTATACTAGGTAATCAAGTCCTATATAAAATTTTAATATACATGTGAAATATTCACAATTTGGACTTGAGCTACAATGCGAACCATCTCACCACTATCATTTTAGTTTGATGTACGATTTTTGTCTAATGGAACTTAGAAGTACGAAACACTCATTTTTACGGCTATTGTAAGTTGTGTTCCTCTACGGATAAAGGCTAAGGGGATATGTTCAAAATCATGAGGGGATGCTAAAAGCTCCTCTGCCAGCCGCGGGTTAAGCACAGAAAAAATACTATCATTTTATCATCATGCAGTCTTGTTACAGCTGTCGTAGCTTAGCTGTACAATGGCAGATACAAGCCCCCCCCATAAATGAAATCTTGGATCCGCCATTGCAGCTGCATTATGGCTCTGGTCATCAATAAGTCAGTGGGCGTGCTAACTTTTCATCACATCTCAGGGTCAAACGTCATCCAAAGCGTCATGGGGCAGGGGCGGATCCAGGACAGTGTCTCGGGAGGAGAAGTTCAGCGGTGTTCAAACACAAAATCTACACCCGAACACGGTTTCCAAGAATCCTTTTGTGCGAGAATCTCCCCAGTAAGGCGGAGAGTGAGGGGGTGGCGCAGTGGTTCGACTAGATCCGCCTCTGGCACGTGCTCGGTGTACAAGCACTGGGCCTGGCACAGCGCCACTTTGGCGTGATGCTGCTGTTGAAAACGGTGTCCCAGCAGCTGTGCCGATACAGCGGCAGCGCTGTTCACCGCTGACGGACGCAGTTGGCCTGAATGTGCCATGATGCTGCTTCAATCTGTGCTGCTTCAATCGGTACTGCTTCAAATTCCCACCTTCAGCTTCAATCTCAACCTCCACAGCTTCAATCTCACCCCTGCTTCGAATGGTTCGTCGATTTTTTTTTACAATTTTATGACAGTAAGTTGTATTTGGTTGTGATTTTTACTTTCTGAAACGCTGACAGCTTCTGCTCGCAGTCCGGCCTTGTGCAGCCTCAGTGACCAATGAGCTGGCCTGTGAAGCTCGGATACTTATAAGCCACACAGGTAATTTTGAACCACTCGCCTCCTAGTCTCAGAAGCAGGTTGATAGACCATAATGAGAGGAAACACCATCCCAAACACCGTCCTCCGTTCCTATATCAATCAGACGAGAGGCATCTGTACGCCGGCTTCAATCCCGCATGGACTTCTCGTCAGCGTCTCGCACCGGCTGGAAGCTCTTGATACGTCTGGTTCCTGTATTTACGTTCATCCTGAAACCGTCTGAGTTCAGCATCGACACACATAGCACCACCTGGGGCTTCGACCTCGGCAACACTTCCTGGAAAGGTGCTCTATTTCAATAGGGCCGCCAGCTCCTCCCCACCCTCCCGCGTTAAATCCGGGGAACGGTTACGTTAATTTTTAACCACACTCGTAGCTCCTGACACATGTTATGCTTGTTTAGATCCACAGCCAAATCCGATAAAAACGATTAAATGTTATTTATTATTTCTAGCCCACGAGCAGCCCCTGACATAACAGTGACGAAACGAGCGCAGCCCTATAAATAAATGATCACAATCGAAAAGATAACGGAACTCGATCTCTGAACTTTAGATATGCACAGCAGCCGCCACAATATCTTATTTATACATAAGCATTAAGAACCCAGATTCCATAATTGAGCATTACTGCCACAGATGCAAAACTCGAAACGGCGCTCAAAACAAGACTGACTCTTCGCCGGGTTGGCGTTGTGTCGCTGCCGCTCTCTGATTGGCCACAAGTCAAAGGCTAGGGCTCTACAAATTTCCTACACAAACAATTCTAACAGCCAACTACAAATTACTCTATTAATTAAAATCACTATGATAAGCCACACTTTGGTTTCTTTTCAATGGTTTTCGTAGCTCCGAACAACTTGCAAATTATTACGACGCAGTTTTTACCAAATTCTCACTCGTGCACGCCGTCTGTACTTGAAATCACCAAAATTCAGGCCGAACTACCAGCTCTTTACAAACCCTATGGTACTGCCTGCACATCGAGCTTCAGTAGTTAGACACGAATCCCTCTGTGCCCAAACACCAGAGTAACTTTTCTGAGGACAAAAAATACTGGAATCTTAACTCTTCCGGTGGTGCTATGCCTGGGCAGGTCCCAGTTGTCTTCTAGCCAGTGGCGGATACAAGGGGAAGCTAGGGGACTGAAAGCTCCACATGTCAGAGTACCTATAGTCACTGCATAGCTGGAGGCCATGCTCCGAGGCAGTGGTGAGGGAGACTCGAACCCCTAATCCCCCTCCCCAATGAAGCCCTGGATCCGCCACTGCCTCCAGCCCACTGCCGTGGCAGCTCGTCGGCATTCCCACCGTCGCATCCCTCGGCATGAGTAATGTTACGGTGTTGTCTGCTCGGGCGTGCGCTCTTAATGCTTGCCTTGATGTATCTGGCGCCATTTCTCGGAAAATGGCGGGTAACTGGTGCGGCACTGGGAGCGGGGCGGGGTGGAGCGCGCGCGGCAGACTTCTGACGACAAAAACAGTGATGTATCGCACCAACGCCGGCTTTTTCTACGGCAGGTGTCCCGAAAATGGGGTCAAATGGGGCCTTACGTGTGAAGCGCTCCGGGAGCGCAAACACTTACTGTCCGATGGGGTTAAGTGTGAAAAGCTGGCTCTTTGTTGGTCGCACTTGGAAAAGGCAGCCACTGCGAGCAACGCGACGTGGCTTGTGTTTAGAATTACAGTTGGATCTAGGTTGCACACTTACATCCACCGAAGACACACTGGCAGAGCCAGGACTGGAGTTTGGGAAGAGCCAAGTGGGCCGAGAGCCTGGAGAGCCGTACGGAAGGAGGAGTATGGAGCGCCACCTAACTCTTCTGAGTGAAAAAAACAACAGAAAAAAATGTTTACCTGTGGAAGGCTGTGGTCTACAAACTTCAAAAGCTTTAATAAATTATCCTGATCCTTTAGATCATGATGATACAAAGCAATATTTTCCCATCCTGCATCCTTTTCATTGCCTTGACTGAGCAGGGAAATATTTGCATTTTGTATTTTCGTCCCCTTTATGTTTCATCAGTGTGCCTTCCAATTTATACCCGAATCATTTGGTGATTAAATTCTACTTTATCCCACTGATAAGGTGCATGGGTCCTATGCCTCGCCCCTTCTCCGCTGGATCCGTCAGTGCATGGACAACAAGTCTTATGTGATTTTTTCAGGCCAAGGGGGAAAGTGGCTCCGTGGATAACATCCTTGTCTCCTGAGACACTGGTCTCGGGTTCAAGTCCTGGGGGAGGTTTTGAATAAGTTGATATGATCCCCTAAATCCTCCCAACAGGGTGAGATGGCGCCGTATGAGTTATGACTTTGGCATTTGGTGCCAGGTTGGATCTGGTTGAAAAGTTTGAGGGGAGGGAACCAGAGCGAAATCGTGAAAGCAGCATCTTTTATTCGGCCAAAGTTGGCTAAAGCTAGGTAGAGTCTGGCCACTATGGGCGGAGCGGGGCGGGGTGGATTCACCCCTCAATCCGCCCGTCGTTGGTGCGTCGTTCGGCCCCAACAATTATTACCTTTTAGCAGGCCATGACCCATTTCTGACGCCCGGGGAGCCACACTGCACCGCACAACTCTCTGTGCACGACGGTACAGCGTGAGTCAGGCGTACGCCTTTCGCGACATCTATTATGAGAAAAGGAAGTATTAGTTACCCTAGTTGTACACCATTGGCTGCAGACAATATTTTTCGGTGCAAGCATTGGTGGAAATCCCGAGGCATACGCTTCGGAATAGAGGGAGGGGCAGGGAGTGCCTCCCTAAAATTTTATTAGTACAATTTCTGGTTGCAGCAAAACTGGGGAGAATTGGAACAATGTCTAATGAAGACTTGCGCAAGGTAGGAATTAGCCCAAATCCGATGAGGTTTCGGAGTGCTGAGACGAGGAGCATGATTAAAAGTTGACAAAGTGTATACTGGCCTGTCCCCTCGAATCCTGGATGTAAAACACACTTAGATTATATATTCTGGCACAGCCCTTCATCAGAGTCAGGTTGGTCAAATCACAAATTCTCAGTCACAGTGTAGCCAGGCCTCGAATTGAGTTTCATACAAATGCCTTCTAGAATGAATTCTTAGAAAATGGTTGTGTAGACAATGCTAATCTGGCTACCTCTAACCTAAGGATCATGTCCATAATGCAGCAAAACTAGACCAGTAGTTTTGTGACACACTTAGCAATTATTTCAGCCTATCACTATCTGTTTATGAATAATAAATATATTCCCTAAAATATTTTGATCGCTTATTTATATATTTTCATTATCTATTATCATTTTTACTTTGTTTTGCTGACTGCAGCTAAGATGTTAACAATAACTTATCTTCTAGAACTAGTGTATATAACGTTAAACCGGTACAATTACTGCAAGCTTTGCTATTTATTTCGGCTTTCTGCCTGATTTTATTTATTATTAAACATGCTGTGCTTATTGGTCAATGTCGATTTTCCCCAGCCTGCACCTCTCTCCCAACATTAAGCATCAAATGAGTATACGTGCAGCTGCAGGAAAGCAATATCAAAGATAAATTACTCATTCCAAAAACACCAGCCCATAGTACGTACCCCTCAAACAAATCCATATCAAATTTCAAAATCATATTACATGGGGCCAAGGTCCCTGATCCCAGTGCTTCTGGTCAAATGAGATTACCCAGCATAACGTTATTATGCTATGACGCCATACTAAGGTAACTTAACACGCGCATTGACGGGGCGGTACCGCCCCTCGGGTTTTTCGGAGATAGTAAACATGCGTAGCGCCGCCGTACTTGGTATACCTTTTCCCTCATCATTTTTACAAATTTTGTTAAAATATTAAGGTTAGGTCATCCCAGGTCAGGTCACCAGTACAGGTCAAGTGACCCGACCTCAAAAGAAGTTTAAGATAGCATAAGTCGGAGCAGGGTGAACTTATCCGATTGAAACTCATATCACATAATGGCCCCACCGAGTTCTCTAAAATATGTTCCGGTATTTTTGATATCGATGACCTAAGGTCAGGTACGAGGCATGACCTCTCCATTGGAAATACATGGGAAAAATGGTTTTTACGGAATAACTCAGTGACGGATGGTGATTGAGCATTTATTTTAGCTGCATTAGACTTGCCTTGGCTTTGCGGTTCTAATGATATGCATTTTATATAATTTGACCCTGACCTGACCTCAGGTCAGGTCAAAACCTTGATTTGACCTAGCAAGGTCAAATATATATATATATCATTCGATTCGGTTTGCTAAGAGGATTCATATGGTTTAAGTCGTTTTGCTTTATCTTTATTTGTTCAGATGTAATGGCCGAAAAACTAAATTTACATGTTATCCCTATGACGGGCATGTTTTGACCTGTCGTGACTTTAAATGTGACCTGACAAAAAAAATGGTCAAAATGTTTTTGATGGAGAAGTGGATGGGCAGCCCAACGCCGTTTACCGTTTTTCGCTGCCTACCGTGGTTCTCGAGATCTTAGGGGGCGGGTACCCACCCCCGTCAATGCGAAGGTGGCTCAGACCCCGTCAATGCGCGTGTTAACTCGCGCATTGACGGGGATCTGAGCCACCTTTGTTTGACGAGGGGCAGGTACCCTCCCCCCACCCCTAAGATCTCGAGAACCGCGCTAGGTAGCGAAAAACGGTAAACGGCGTTGGATAGCCCATCCACTTCTCTATCGACAATGTTTAAACCATTTTTTGTCAGGTCATATTTAAGGTAACTAGAGGTCAAAACATTCCGTAATAGGGATAACATGTAAATCAAATTTTTCGGCAATTACATCTGAGCAAGTAAAGATAGAGCAAAACTATATGAACCATATGAATCCTTTTAGCAAGCCCAATTGAATGATATATAATATTACCTTGCTAGGCCAAATTAAGGATTTGACCTGACCTGAGGTCAGGTCAAGGTCAAATTGGAAAAATGTTTATCATTAGCATACGCGTCGGAAAAGGGGGGCCAGGGGCCTGGCCTCCCACTTTTTGGCCAAAAATTTCCTGATCTCATTCAAAATGAGAGAAAGCCGGACATTCTTATATCCAGCCGCTGCGGAGGGCAACGAGGAGCCCAAATTCGAACAGTTTTTGGTCCTGATGATGAAAGTTTTTGTCAGCATCATGTTGAAGTTTGGCTGCCCCCCCCACTTTTTGCCGGTGGCGACACTTATGATCATTAGAACCGCAATGACCAGGCAAATCTAACGCAGTTAACACGCGCATTGACGAGGGGCGGGTACCCGCAACCCCCTCGGGTTTTTTTCGGAGATAGGATAAAACGGCGGCGCGTAGCGCCGCCGTACTTGGCATATCTTTTCCCTCATTATTTTTACAACTTCTGTGAAAATTTTAAGGTTGGGTCATCTCAGGTCAGGCCACCAGTACAGGTCAAGTGACCCGACCTCAAAAAAAAGTTTAAGGTAGCATATGTCAGAGCAGGGAGAACTTATCCGATTGAAACTCATAGCACATAATGGCCCTAACGAGTTCTCTAAAATATGTTCCAGTATGTTTGATATCGATGACCTAAGGTCAGGTACGAGGCATGACTTATCCATTGGAAATACATAGGAAAAATGTTTTTTACGGAATAACTCAGTAACGGATGGCGTTATAGCATTTATTTTAGCTGCATTAGACTCGCATGGGCTTTACAGTTCTCATGATATGCATTTCATATAATTTGACCTTGAACTGACCTCAGGTCAGGTCAAATCCTTGATTTGACCTAGCAAGGTCAAATTATATATCATTCGATTCGGCTTGCTGAGATGATTCATATAGTTCAAATCGTTTTGCTCTATCTTTACTTGTTCAGATGTAATGGCCGAAAAACTAAATTTACATGTTATCCCTAAGACGGCATGTTTTGACCTCTCGTGACCTAAATGTGACCTGACAAAAAATGTTTCAAATGTTTTCGATGAAGAAGTGGATGGGCAGCCCAACGGCGTTTACCGTTTTTTGCTACCTACCGTGGTTCTCGAGATCTTAGGGGGCGGGTACCCGCCCCCCGTCAATGCGAAGGTGACTCAGACCCCCGTCAATGCGCGTGTTAAAATAAACGCTCTATCTCTATTCATTACTAAGCTTTTCAGTTAAAACCATTTTTCCCATGTATTTCCAATGGAGAGGTCATAGCTCGTACCTGACCTTAGGTCATCTATATAAAAAACACCGGAACATATTTTAGAAAACTCTGTGGGGCCGCTATCTGATATGAGTTTCAATCGGATAAGTTAACCCTGTTCCGACTTATGCAATCTTAAACTTTTTTAAGTCAGGTCACTTGACCTATACTGGTGGCCTGACCTGAAATGACATAACCTTAAAATTTCAAAAAAAGTTGTACAAATTATGAGGGAAAAGGTATGCCAAGTGTGGTGGCGCTACGTGCCGCCGTTTTTATGTCTTCTCCGAAGAACCCGAGGGGAGGAGGGCCGGGTACCCGCCCCCGTCAATGCGCGTGTTAATATAGAAATCAAGGTCAATAATCCATGTCACAGGTCATAGCTCAAAGGTCAATCAATATTTCCTGAAAACTGGTTGTTATTGCGCTAGTTTTAGTGTGCATACGTTGTAGGGAATATGTCATACTGTGATGTCACATGTCAATGACCTTGACCCCAAAATATCAGGGAACGTTTTTGGGAACTTTCCTTCATGACATTGGTCCCTTTTCAGTGTATTCCCGTTCTTCGCATCCTTAATCACGGCATTCCCCAAATAGATCCCTAGTGCCTCCAAGATACGACATTTAAGTTATCGCTTGACCTCAACCCGCGCCCCGCCGGGGGTCCGGCGCCACCTTCGCCCCACCGGGGCCATCGGGAGCCCCCTCTAACTCCAAAAATATAGGGTTAGCGCAAATCTGCAAAATGCATTAAAAAGCTAGCGTGAATTCAGTAAGAAATTACTCCGCAAGCTTAAGCGCTCAGGTCAATTGTTTCACCTCCAGAGGTTAAGTTAGGTCACGATAGACTCCGTAAAATGGTGTCCAAGAACGCTTTTCTGAGTAAGATGAGCATTTGCAATCATCTTTGTGACTTTTAGATCATAAGACAGCTTCTCCCATGCTTTTTCAATGGGAGAGGCCACCTCGTAGCCTAACCTCAGGTCACGAAATCGAAAAATTCCAGATTTATGCCTTGTAGACCCCGGAGGGGTCATGAAGTGTAAAAAAGTTTCAAATCCATCGACTAAGAAGTGTAACTCTTATAGAGCTCAAAAGTTGAAGTGAGGTGACCTTGGTTGACCTCGCCTGGTGACCTGACCTTGCGTTACCCGGGGTAAAAAATTAAGGAATGGTGGGAAAATGATGGGGCAAGAGATAGAGCCCTCAACCGCGGTGTTGCACCGCGTCGTTTTTCTGCTATCTTGAAAAACCTTAGGGAGGGCTATCAATGCCCCCGGTGGGACGAGGGTTAACACGCGTCCCGCTGGGATCACTGGCAAAATTCAGCCCGCTGGAGGGGCTGTATTTCGCCCCTCCGTATCTCATTTCCAAGAAAAGCTGAAGCCAAATAACCTACGGCGTTTGAAGCTTTTGACGAGACGAGGAGAAGTTAGACAATTTATTTTTATGTCAGGTCAATGTTGAGGTCATCAGAGGTCAAAGAAGGCTCCATAGGCTTACAACAGTGTACAGTCTCCCCTCTAGATATTTGCTCGGTGGACCTAGATATAAAATGTATGCATAATTGGATTCCTTTCATTGTGACAAATATAATAATTTATAATATGACTTTGCTAGGTTAAATGGTAAAAATAGCCTGATATCAACTGGGTCAGGGTCACATGGTGACCTGGTATGGTCATTTTGCATGACAATCAACTCCCAGTGACAATATAAGGACAATACAAGCAGAATGGAAGCTTTATCTAATTTCAGTGCCAAGTTATTGGCAATATAAGGCCTATATGCTCATGTGACCTCTGATGACCTTTGAGAAGTCAGATGGTCAAAGCATCAAGCTGATATACAAGATTGTGGTCAGAATACACGGTATGATGATTTTCTAGTTGATTTATCTAGTATTCACTGAAAGCGAGCCCTTTCTATTTTTCACCATAGGGGCATTCCAGGACAGATCGACCAAGGCTTGAAACCACCATATCTAGAAAAAATCTGAAACTTTGTCTCCGGGGTAGTTTTGGGCCAGAAACACGCCTGTGAGAATCTTAGCCCCCTCCGATCAACGGTGACCGAGTTATAGCCCGAGGCATTTTCGGGAGGTCACCCTGTAGACTCATCTTTGATGCTTCATAACTCAAAAACGTATAGCCTGATTAACAAGTTTTGTATATCATTGAACTCGTCTTGAACTATACTTTATTTTGAAAAAGAAAATTTCAAAATTTGAAAATTTTTTACTTTTAATTTATTTGACCTTTTCTTTTTGACCTAGCTTGACCTTTTCCCAGTTGAAATTGCCAGTTTAGACACCTCAAAAATTTTGATTAATAAAATATCTTTTGATAGGAAAAATAAAAAAAAATGCGTTCTTGCTATAAGTTCCAAATATTAAGCACCTAAGGTAGGTATGTAGACGGTTTTTGACCACTGCAGTAGTACAGCCTTATGTTTAACGCCGCAAACATAGTGATTGTTTTTGTAATCGGTTGCTGGCAATCATATTGCTTTGTCTTTACGAAATTTTCAGCGTGCAAGTGTCAGAATTTATGACAATTAACACGCGCCCACCCGAGGGGGTGGGCAACCGGCCTCCTCAGGTCTCTACAGGTAGTAAAAAAACACCTTAGCGCAGCGCCACCGTACACCATCTATCTCTAACACAACATATTACAACTTCTGGAAAAATTTTAGAACTGGGTCATACCAGGTCAAACCGCCAAACCAGGTCAAGAGACATAACCTCGAAAAAACTTTGGGAAGTGCATCAATAATATCAAATTTAGCCTATCGTGGTTTGATTCACATTACATAGTAAGGTCGCCCAGCAAGATAATTTTTCGTAGCAGGATTTCTATGTCGATAACCGGGAGCAGGTTCAAGGTCATGGTCTTTCCATTAGAAATGCATGGGGCAATTGGTAAATTTTGATAACTTGAGAAAATTGAGAATTGTCGAGAATTGCGATGGAGGTTTTGTTTTTACGTTGCGTTTCTGGCTTGCCACTGCCGTTTATAATAATTATTGGGGCTTATCGACGCACCAACTGCCAGGGTCATATGGCGTCGCCAACTCTTTCCCTGTTGGAAGGGTTTCTCGGGAGCCACCACTGCCGTTTAATTTATATTCTTTTTACCATACAGACCTAAGCCTGGTTCTAGGTCAAAGCAGGTTAATTTTGGCATTTGACTAGGCAATATTATAAGATACATAATCTGTTTGGGCTCAACAAGAGTGTTCCAATGGCGCTGAACATTTCTTTCAACGGCTCTCCTCTGTCACCTATTATGCCACAAAATTTAGGTTTCCACTTTGTTCTTGTAAGAAATACTGTGACCTCGAGCAACCTCAAAGATGACACGACCAAACGATTGTGTGTAACATTTTCGGTAGTGATTAAAACTGGCTTTTTAGCGGCATCACTCCCAGTGCACAGTGTAATTATTCATCTGGGATTCTGGGATCCGTGTCAGCTATGAAATGATCACCTTGTAAAAATATCATGAGGCAATCTGTTCAAGTGACCAAGTCGAATGCGTTACAATTTCAGGACACTTTTTCGCATATATGAGCAGATTCAAATTACTTTTTGGGAATGAAATTCTTTCAGACACGTTTGTTTACATTGCATGAATCCTCTCAAACGTATGCTGTGCTGCACTGGGTCACCTTGTATCGATACTACTTTTCCATCTCGGGGACGATGTAATTGTGTGAGTTAGTGGTGCTCATAGGATAACTTATATTTGTTTCAATTATGGATAAACTCGCAACATCTTTGTAAACTTTCGTTTAAGGCTGAAAGGTCATTTATTAATAAGTTCATTTGCCCTCGTCTCCCTCGAAACAATGGATCCCTTTCTATCACTTTTAATGGCTGCAATTTTATTTTTATAAATATTGTCCAAGTTGTTTCCAGTTCAGTTTTAGGAGTAGGTGTCTCACTAGAGTCACCACGGGACTTTTACGGAGACCCCGACCCCACCACCCCAAGGAGCAACTCCCACGATGAAGTGTTAATCAATGAACCAAATTTGAAAGTCCCACAAGGCATAACGACGACCGTCTACCTCAGGTCATACCCTCACCAGTCAGTTGCCAGCTGGCCTTCAGTATTTACGGTACCTACCACCTCCCAGTTGACCTAAATTATTTTTCCAGAAGTTGTAATATGTTGTGTTAGAGATAGATGGCGTACGGTGGTGCTGCGCTAAGGTGTTTTTTTACTACCTGTAGAGACCTGAGGAGGCCGGTTGCCCACCCCCTCGGGTGGGCGCGTGTTAATTGTCATAAATTCTGACACTTGCACGATGAAAATTTCGTAAAGACAAAGCAATATGATTGCCAGCAACCGATTACAAAAACAATCACTATGTTTGCGGCGTTAAACATAAGGCTGTACTACTGCAGTGGTCAAAAACCGTCTACATACCTACCTTAGGTGCTAAATATTTGGAACTTATAGCAAGAGCGCATTTTTTTATTTTTCCTATCAAAAGATATTTTATTAATCAAAATTTTTGAGGTGTCTAAAATGGCAATTTCAACTGGGAAAAGGTCAAGCTAGGTCAAAAAGAAAAGGTCAAACAAATTAAAAGTCAAAAATTTTCAAATTTTGAAATTTTCTTTTTCAAAATAAAGTATAGTTCAAGACGAGTTCAATGATATACAAAACTTGTTAATCAGGCTATGCGTTTTTGAGTTATGAAGCATCAAAGATGAGTCTACAGGGTGACCTCCCGAAAATGCCTCGGGCTATAACTCGGTCACCGTTGATCGGAGGGGGCTAAGATTCTCACAGGCGTGTTTCTGGCCCAAAACTACCCCGGAGACAAAGTTTCAGATTTTTTCTAGACATGGTGGTGTCAAATTGGAAATATTTTTGGTCGTTTTGTCCTTGAATGCCCCCATAGGCTTATAATGGGGTGACACAAAAATTGACGCCATCTTAGGTCAACAATATAAAAATTCCGAGATAGCAGATTTGTAAAACCTGATGAACTTGCCATTTTTTTAGAGTTTGGAACCGATCGGTTCGCTGATGTTTCCTGAGCGCTGCTTCAAACCGGTGACTTTGGTTTTTAAGGTCTGGTCACTTGACCTTGAATAGCTCCTTAAGCTGATATGACCTGACCTAAAAATGTCTTTCAGATGCACGAAATCGATGAGAAGATCGTGAATCGTGAAATCATGCCAACAATTGTTTTTCTACACGCTTTAGAAACTGTTATGCCAGCTCCAAACCCATTATTAAGGTGGAGAACTCCTTTCAAGAATTTCAAGTTCCATCACACTTTCCACTTAAAGTTCAGACTTTGGTAAAATTTGGACAATACCTGATATCCTAACGAAATGCCTAAATCGGGAGTGGAAGTCAGAGTAATCGGGAGTGGAAGTCAGAGTCAGTCAATGTTCATAACAATTGTTTTTAAAGGTTGGAAAAACTAGTTTTCTTTCACCGAGGAGTGATTTGAGGTTGCACTGAAAAGTCAACGACCCCTTTCCTCGCTTTTGGTCTTTGAGGGACACGTTTGGTCCTGGCACTAATGCTCTTGGCGCTAGGTCTCCTGGCACCAGTATTCCAACTTTTCAGACTTTTCACCTATATCACTAAGGCTGGACGAGGGCTAAAAACCGTTTAATTGTGAAACTTATCATCTCAGACTCATCAGAAACCTGGGTGATCTGAAGCCATAAGTAGATTCAAGTGAACAAGGATGAATTCTTACCCTCTGGACGCACCCAGTGCCTCCTGAAACCACCCTGGTACCCCTTGAAATATTGCCTCCCCATCAGCCCCTTGCTTCCCCTCCCTCGAGGATACAAGTGATGGCGGCCCCACGATATTATTTTGTGTATGTCTGATACAGGGCTGGATATGTCTTCTCGATCCAGGACGGGGGGGTTCTGGGTGGGTTGACGCTGGCAAGGCAATACAAGCCCTATAAAAATCCATGGAGTTCTAAAATCCAAAGGGTTCTGACCTCCCAAACCCTCAGGGTCTCCACCCATTGTCCAATTCACACCCTAATCGCTCGGGTAGCTCAGTCGGTAGACGCAGTGTTAGGCACCGGCCCGCTCAGAAAAATTTAGTCGCAGTGTACCAGCGAAAACTTGGATTGGTTCTCTTGAGACTCTCCGGCGCTCAATACTTACTCGAAGAAGTGGCAGATACAAGGGGGGCTAGGGAGTCTCAAGCCCCCCCCTGAAGTGTCTGATAGCCTATAGTTAATACATAGCCGGGGGCTTTTCCGAGGTATTGGTGGGGGAGTTTCGGGCCCCTAGCCTTCTAAATTTTACCCTGGATTCGCCGCTGAACCAAACTATGCGTCGGCTGCCAACTGACTGATGGGAGGGTGACCTGCAGTGGCGGATCCAGGTGGGAGGCAAAAGTGGTATTTGCCCCCTCAAACAGAAAGGCTCGGGGCCAAACTACGTTTTGACCCCCCCCAGTTGTCGACCTTTTTTTGACCTGACTCTTTTTTAGTTTATAGTCAAGGTTTTGGTGCTTCACTTCTTAACTTCAAACAGAGCCAGTCAACTTCAGTATAAACATTGGGCTTTATCATCGCAAAATATCTCGTTGCTACATGTTTGACCCCGCGACGTTTTTTTGCTCTTTGTCTCTTGGGCTTAACTCCAAAACCTACCGTCTAGTTAAATTGTAGCGTATTCTCACGGCGTAAGTTTTTTTCCTTATCGACTTGATCTCCTCAAACATACCGGCTAGATCCGCCACTGGAGACCTGGGATGAACGGTTGGCCCAGTGTTGCTTTGGATGCTGCGCTTTGGCTTTACATTAGCTTGCTATTGCGACAATAGCTCGTTGGGATGATGGGCCGAGTTTTTGGCTAGAAGCAACTGGGTTAAAATTGATAAAAAGACTTGGCGCCTCCTCTGAAGCCTAATAGCGCCCCTCCCTGAGCCAGGGGTCCATCCCATTGAAAATTCTCAACATTGGCGGATGCAGGGGGGGCATTCCGGCCATGGCCCCTTCGAAGCACTGGAAGGGGCCAAACTATCTTTGGCCCCCCAAAGGCAGGGGTGGACGCAGACCCGAGTTTTTTTGGGGGGGGAGGGCAAACCCTTGTCTGCTTCTCCTCCTGGGGGGAAGGGTGGGGGGGGAAGATTTTTTGATCTACAGACCTAGTGTAAAACCTTTTTTCAAAAATTTCACCGGCGTTTTGGGGGTAAAAGATAGTTTGCCCCCCTCCAGCGCTTTGGGGGGCCATGGCCGGAATGGCCCCTCTATGCGTCCACCAATGCCCAAAGGCCAGATAAATTTGTGCAAAAAGGTGTTTACCATAGGCATGTCGAGCAATTAGACCTTCAAATCTTCACTCCCACCCCTCCCCCCAAAGGAGAGCGATCATGAACTTGGAGAGGCAGCTTAGCTTATGCTCAAGATGCGCTTATACTGGGCCTGTCGTGCGCCCAAATCGCACGTCCCACTCATCCCCCCAGGAGGAGAACGAAGAGGAAGACATGGGCTTTCCCCCTCAATAGAATCTGCGTCCGCTCCTGCTTCTAGATCCGCCCTTGGTGTGAGCCGGGTTCCGTGAGAGATCGGCCAGAGCAAGGGTCAGAGGATCGGCGGCTGAAAAGGACAAAGGAAGATTCGTTTGAAGCTGAAGGGATACTACTACTCTAACGGTTTATGGTGGATTTGGCTGCAGTCTAAACGTCTGACATCATAAAACAAATCATTGTCGGCCATGAAGTACATGTTTGCAGCGAATATAAGAAACAAAACTAAAATTATGCAAATATTTTAATTTTCTTATTATAAAATTATATAATTTTGTAAAATACCCGTTTCAGATTACTATTGAGTGTGCATTAGGCTTCATGACGTCATATATTTGCCGGCCACGGAAGATGCGTCTGCTTTAACGCAACCTTGTCAGTAATCTGAACTGGGGTGGGGTGCGTTTGTTTTTGTGTGATAAATGTGCGTGATTTTTATGTGAATGGTGATATTTACATCGAAAGCTGCTACTTATGTTGCGACTAAACTATAACGCATCATTGTGATACCATGGATAGCAGGTGAGTGCAGTATTTATACTTATTTCGAGCAGGTGATGGCGTGACGTCAGGGTGAATCATTTGTGACGCACTGGGATTTGACCTTCGTGGCCGCAGCGGCTATGATGCTTGTGGAAATAATGAAAATATTCAACGAAAATTAAATGACTATTGTCTGAAATTATACCGTGATCATTTACATGGGAAAATTGGCCCAGGTACATTGATTTGGTGCTTCACAAGTAGTTTCAGTGGGGGTAAATTGGTACCGGCCTAAATATTTGTTTCCCCGGCCCGTTGAGAGGTATAGAGCTTGATTTTAAGGAAGTGTCCACTGGTGCAGCTATGACAATTTACTTCCATATACTAAGTGCAGAAGAAATGTGGGGACCCAAGCACCTATCACTCAGCGTTATTATATTTATTTTGCCTCGACAGTGGGTTGGAAGGTATGTGCCCCTCCTGCTAAATTAAGTTGATGTGAGACTGCCAGGTTTTCTTGATTTAAAGTGTCAAGTTAACTCCAAAACACCCAAAAGAGGCTAAGCTACATCTGCCTACCATCTAAACTTTTGGAGATTCCACTGATGGGCTGGTTCTGCCTAACAGCCAGTCTGCAAAGTATGGCAGCAGGCCAGACGAGTCGCACCAGCTATCTAAAATATTTGCACCGCCAGCCACCAAAAATTCACACCAATCTGTGATATAACAAGGAGAAAATGCACCTATTCCTACCCACACAATGCAATGCTACCTCTGTTATTAGTTATTTAGTTAAGGATTTTCTATAAGGCCCCCTCCTGTGTCTTTATAACCATCCAGCCATTGTTTTTCTGGTTTTCAGTGTCACCCTTCTCGTACCAGTCTCACAAATTCGCACCAGGTCTATAAAATTTGCACCACTCGCTCTTGTCTCCAAGGGCACTCACACTGACAAGATCTCATTGAAAATGTCATACTTATCACACTGGCCTAACAGTTATGCCTGTGAGAGCAAAGGGTACTGCCAGGTCCCCACACTCTGCTGACTATGATACTCACCTGGTTCACTTAACTGCTGGGTTTCCTCATTGTCTGGCCCTCCTGGAGGAGTTGAGATTTGGAGAGGAAAGGAATCCTGCTTCAAGTAGATACACCATCCCCTTGCAGCAATAATAAAATAAAATCAGAAACGCTAGAATCACAATAGGTGAGTATTCCAGATTTTTAAACCAAAATGAGCCAAAACTGCAAGGTTGTCCCTGGAAAACCCCATAATGTCATCTTTATCATTGAATAAAGGCTGAGAGTAAATAATAATATGATTATTTCTGAGTCAGATTGGCTCTTCTAACCCAGAAGTCATGGTATCAGTGTCTCTATGCTATTCATAGCGAAGACAATGTTACAGCACAGCCTCTGCTAAATTTAGATTAGGGTGCCGGAAAGTTGTTGCCAGTTTACTTTGTATTGGGGAGGCAAATGGAAAAACATTTTTGGGATGATTGGGGAATTCCCATGATCAGCTTTCTGTTCTGCATGTAACAAACCTTGCAACCTGGGGAGTATAAGATATGAATGCATACATGCTGCTTTTTATCATGTTGTGTTGGCCAGTGTGTAAGATAGTGTCAGCATGGCACAGAAACAAGTACAGGTTTGCATCAAAAGTTATGGGTGTCTTAAAAACAACAAACACAATAAAAATTTGCCACTTTGGTGTTGGAACAGGATTTCTGCCTTTGAACCTCTTTGACATAGATGTCTTTTGTGCTAAATCCCATTGCTTGGGTTGTGATAGACTCTTTATCTCTTATTTTTATTAATTTTATGTCAAATGTCTGGGTTTCTTGTAGGATGTAAACATGCTGATTTGCTTCTGTGGGTTAGCACTGGTTTGGTTACATAAAACTCCCTGCAGTTCAATCTCCACACTAGGCCTGTTTCTTTTTGGTTTGTTGTGGATGAGATATTGCCCTCTTTGTCTGGATTGAGCATGTAACTTGTATACTTTACCAGCAGCTTGTGGTTGCATGTTGATTAACACTTAGCAATCTCAATATCAATAATTGTTATCACCTTGTTAGTTGTTGGTCTCATCTATGGTGCTGCCACTGCACACTTGTTGCATCACAAACAGGCCTGGGGGTGGATGAGTGGCAAGAATTCACTTAGTGCACTGCAATCAGGCATTGGGGTATTGTTTAGTCACCAGGACACTATAATACGGGCACTATCTTGGACTGGGACACCACTGCAAACTCCTTGGGTGAGCAAAGCCTACCTAATGATTTGAGGTGGGCCTCATAGCACCCTTCCAGCCAGTATATATATATAGGCAGGTATTACAATCTCCACTATCCTCAGGCGAGCAAAGCTCACCCCTCACCCTGCCATGGGCCTGGAACTTCGGTGTGATAGGGCCAGAAGTTCTAGATATATTATGTTTGGCATTGGTTTTCAAGAACTTCATTGCTTTGAGCAAGGAGTAGTCACAAAGAACACATTTCAATTGGTTTGCCAACAACTACTGAGTTAAGCTTGTACTGGTTCAATTGCAAGAATCTGTACATTTGCTTCAGATATTTGGTCAGATTCCTCACTAACTGCTTGCAGCAATTTGATGGTTTGTTATATGTTGTGTATTGTGCAATCATGCACATGATGAAGGTGCAATGCGGAATGCATTGCAGGGATAGAGTATCTGATTGGGTGTGCTGCGTTAATATGGAATCTGTCTGTGAATGTGGGGCCTGAAATTCGAATATGGTTCGTGAAACAATTAGTAATTGGTTGCAAACAAACGCAATTTGGTGCTCCAGTTGTATCAAACAAGCAATAACTTTATGAGACAGGATTCAGACAGTATTTTGGGAGCTAACCAACCTTGCACTCTACATCTTGTTAGTATCCTCTCTAGCCAGTCTCGATTGTTATCCATATTTCATTTCATGAGTACCTAGTTAAATTTTGGATTAGAGATTACCAGAATCTTTGAATGCAATGTGAAAAAATGCCTTTTCTCCCACTTATATGTGTTGGATTCCACCATTATTTCCGTTTTTTAGGTTTGTTTTATAGGTTTTATAGGTTTTATTACCATGATAGTGCTCTCTCACCCGCTCTGTAGTTACGTCTCCCACCAGCCATCACAAGGAAAAGTGTGTGGCAATGCTCTGTGCCAGAACGTGACGGTTGATAATCTCTTCCATGCTTTATCACTTCAAAGATCCTTAAAGCTGTGTGTGAAATGATTAATATTTATGAGGTTTGTAATTAATTAGGCTGCAAACAAAAATGTTCTTGATGTTACTTGGTTGGGGCAATAGGCAACAGTGATTGTATTTTTATTTGCCTAGCTCTGCATATTGGTGTTCAGAAGCCTGGGAAACATACATTGGGTCAGATAATTTAAGTGGAAAACAAGTGTGCTGTGATCTTTGAATGAATAAGTTATTTGGAAAAAGTAATGCACCTCAAACCATTGGCCTAGATGGAGGCTTTTGGTTAGGATGAGCAGTGAGGGTCATGCTGATTTCATTGAATTTTACCAACTAGCACCCTGGAATTTCTTATAAGCTTAGTCGGGCCTATGCCCTTTAGGTAGGATTACCATGCTAAGATGGACTCCTAGAGGCTTCACCTCCAAACCTCTAGCGTGAGGTGGAGAACGGCATAAGTTTTGGGCAGGAAAGGCTCGAACATATTCCTTTGCCTTTCTTATTCCTTATGGAGTAGTGCCAGTTCTGGGTGTTTTTTAATTCTATGCACGGGCGTCGAAAGTGAGAGGACGGGAGGGACACGTCCCCCTACTCGTGAATCAGGGGGACACCCCCAAAACAACTTTGGACCTCGACTTAATTTTGTTGTAATTTTCTCTCCATTACCTGCGTGAATCTATATAAATGTGTTAGTGAGATGCATCGTCTACGGGTTCACCCCCCGGCCCCCCAGTAAAAATTCCATACATCTAAAAAGCGAAACCCTAATGATCTTGCTTAGCATGAGAGAAAGAAGAGACATCAGTGTACAGGGAAGCTTCTTGTGCTGACTTGGGACCACGCACTCAGCTTCAACCTCTTACCTAGTTGTCAAATGCATTTTAACAGAAGGACCATGAGATGACCAAGCGTGTTTTGGGGCGTTACAATCTGGTCAACAGTGATTCAGTGCTGTGCTGAAGATATATATCCAGAAGTTTGACAGTGCTGGTTTTCTCTTATGTTTTATGAAACTTACTGCTCAGCCGTTTAAAGTCTATGGCACTGAAATGTATTTTTTGTAATATGATATGATATGTTGGAAGGTGCTGACTGAATTTGTTGTTTTATATGGATATGCCGAACGTATTCAGTAATTACTTTACTTGATTTGTAGAAAATACGGCAATAGAGATAATTTGTTTTGTGATGCTTCAGTAAATGTTGTGTGAAAACTTATAATGCATTTCCTTAAGATATCAGCTATTGTACTCCCATTTTTCCTGAATACCAAAATAAGGTTGTTGTAGAGGCGCTTTAACAATGTTTAAATCAAATATCGTTACAAACCCACCAAACGGGCTGTTCTTCTCTTGATCTTTTATACTACGTAACCCAAAGGTACATGGCTCCCAAAGTTCAAATTTCACCAATTGTTACAACAAGGCTGAAATAAATAATCAAATAACTACCTTTGTTCTATACTAAAGCCCTTCGAATTGTATTCGGCTCATATTACTGTCCTTGCATGTGTGATGACTTGGTTGTATGGTTATCAAAATTCGAATCCCCTCCCGGCATCATCCTGATTCTCATCTTTTAATCTGTTATCCTATTTGATGTATAACTCCCATAAGAGGGAGGGGACACAGCCTGCACAGGCTTTGTTTACTATGATTTTTGGCCGTATGGGGCCTCCCATGAGACCAAGGGGCCTCGTCGATCATGGCCCGTCAGTGTTATGCTCGCCCTTCTAGCTGGCCTGGTGGATGATCAAGTATTCAACTGTTTCCCGTATCTTGCCTTTTTACCAGATAGGCTGCTGAGTGCTGTCCTTTCCACTCGCATTTTGTTGTTCTCCTGTGGTTACGTCTATGTGTCTGGACTAGATACGTTAAACTCAATAAGTTATAGGGATTTTTGGGATACGTTCTTAGCCTTGTGTGGGTTAGTGACCCCTCGCAGGAAAATGTGCTGTGAGAATGCACTGTTGCATCCATACATTCACGGGGGCTATTGTCTTGGTGGTGCATGTCTGTGCAACTTAAATGTTGTTCGTGCTGTGTGCAGCACTGTGCATTGTCATACTCAGACTTAAATGAGATGAAGCCTCCGGCTAATTTAAGTGAAAAGGGAGTATTTAAGGTTTCCTGGGGGATGATGGGGGGGATACGCAGGCGTTTGAGGGTAGGTTTCCTTGATCAAATGTATACAACATTTTCCAAACTCGCACTGATTGGTTGACTTGTTTCTTGGTTTTTGGCTGACTTAATGACCGACTTTGTTTCTTGTTCATATTTATCTTTTATCTTTTCTTTATGATTGAGATCATGAAACGTTTTCGCTATAAGGTAAACTTCACGTTAACAGGCTATCGCCCTTCGGTGCTGTAGTGGGCCTCGCGGGAGGGGGGTGCAATGACCTAACCCTGTGCCTTAACTGTTGTCTGCGATCACCGCTATATTTTTCCATAGTTGTCATCGAATCTTGGGCAACGTTTTTGTGCTGGTTCTTGCACCGCTCCGGTCGGTCAGATAGCCAGGGATGCCATATATGCGCAGTTGGAAAGAGTTGACATGTCCACCGCGCAGTCGGGCTGGGTCGGGCTTTCTGAGAAGGCTTGTAGGAAGAGGTGAGACGGAGACGCCATGAATCAGGGATAGGCCTGGTCCTGGTCGGGTGAGACATGTGGGGATGTGCCATGAATAATGATGGGATCGCCCTCGTGAGGCTGGCGACGCTTTGTAATGGCGCGTCCATCAAAACAGTGTGCTGAAATTCAGGATCCCAGTGCAATTCAGTCTCCACGTCCTGATGTACAATTTTGACACCACACATTCACACAGTCTTATTTATTGTTGTTCCGAGTGGCCGACACGTGTGTTTTTCAGAACTAGGAAAGGATATGATTAATTTATACCAAACAGAGTACGGTTTCAGGAAAGTTTATTCGGGATATTGGGCTTTTACATAATCTTTTAGTCGAATTTCGTTTGCATTTCAGAATTTTATCTGACAGGGCATTGCTCTCTGTGCAAATAAAGCCTATTTTGTCACTCATTTCTCGTAAGTACTCGTGTGGTAAATTTGGACATTTTCCTTTTAATTTTCTGTGGCATACTGTCCTCAACAAGTTTCAGGACGCTGCATCAAAAGGAAAATCATACCTACACGGGATTTGGACGGAGCTTTAGGACGCGTAATGCATGCAAAAAATAGTGGTTTATTTTCCCCCTTAAAATCACCTTTTCTGAGCGATGGTGCTTCTCGAGCCGACTGCAAAGCGGAAGTATACTAAGCATCGCTCCACTATGGGCGTAACCGGTCGAAAAGACCGTTCGGCAAATTTGATGGCCAGTGCCGATCCGGATCACACTAAACACACACTGTATCATGAACAGTGGAATTCTGTGACAAATAAGATCTTAACCTGAGGGTTTTCAGTATGCTCTGTCGCACGTCTATTTCAGATCAAACCCCACAGTAAAGAGGTCACATTCCCTTTAAGGATGGATTGTGATACAATGATGTGCGGTAGGAATCAACCGTGAAGTAATGTTTCAAGGTCTGGAAGGTGTGGCTAAGAAGTTATAATTTCGTGCACGCTGCCTACATGGTAATTTTTCCAATTGAAATATTGTTTAGCTTTGAAGGCGTAGCTGCATTTTCATACTTTATGCAAACCGTACTTGATGCAGCTTTCTTCCGCTCCTCAGTGGGTGCCGCATGACTGACGCTGTCGGACCGCTCTAAAGCCCCAAATGTGATGATTCCTACCGCTCACTTATCCAATTCAGGTAGGTATTGTTGAATATGCGCAGTTCCTTAAAAAAAACTATTATGCCCTGCACGTTTTTGCACAGGTGTTTGCCCGCCATCCTCATAAATACACATCCCACTGCACCGTATCCTAATGTCCGGTAATGCAATATCGGCAAAATGTCCTTTTTATTATTTTGGGCTGTATCTTCTCTTCTCTGTGGGGCTGCTTTACTACAAATATTCTCGGAAGAGGGCCCAAAAAGAAAGCGTCAGAGAAAACGTGTGGTTGAAGATTTCTCGACATCGCTATTAAAATACTTTTAAAAAGATTGCTTTCAACGAGACTATTTGTTTCTCAGTTTGTCGAAAAAAATATCATGAAACAGGAGAGCGACATGTCCCTCGGTTTCTCCACCCCCGCTTTCGACGCGCATGCGCAGTGCCACTACCACAGTCTAGGCGGATCCGGTTGCCGATCGGAGGGGCCCTTCCGGGGGCGCCATCGGACCGGGGGCGCCACTTATGCCGGAAACCTATCGGTGGGCGCCAATCCTTCGGTGGGCGCCGACTTTCGTTCCTGGGGGTGGGAAGCGACATTTGGGGCGCCACGTTTCGGGGCGCGAGGTCGTCGGGGCTCCCCCCCTGGTTCCTATGCAGGTGACCTGGCTGCCTGCACGGCATCTGTACGTGTAGCTGAACGCTATCAAACCCGTCCTTCCTGAATCACTGCGTACTCCTCACAATCGGTCTCGGCTCGAATGGCCGCCGTGCCCCGCGGACCTTACACCTGCCAGTGCAGTGTGCTGCCAGAGCAGGGCCAGGGGCGGTGATGGTGCTGTCGCCGCTGTAGTATGACGGATGTGAACAGGATCTCAGGGCCTGAACGGGGCTGTTAATCTGCTTGTGGCTTTTTTTAGGGAAGAGGTTTTTGTACTGAGAGGTAGGTTTTCGGGGAAGGGGTCTTGTGCTGTGAGGTGAAGCTAAAGGCTGGAGGAAGATATGGTGGCTGAATGTGTTTTTTTCGTAGCCAGCTCATTTATAAGGTTTTTATTACGTTAAAAAAACGCGAGAAAATGGTGCCTTGACTTTCTGCGAGTTGCAATAATATCTGTATGATGATGAGAGCTAAAAGCGTGATTCCCTGGATTGAAGACCTGATCTTTATTTGTGGTGTTGTCTGAGTGTCAGATCATATCCGGTGAAATGAACCCGCTCAGGCTCCATGTGTCGCATCGAATCGTTTGTCAGTGCTGCCGGGTGCTCACTGGTGGATCCAAGGGAGGGCGCAGAGGGGCCGTGACCTCCCCTCCAAAGAATAATATAGTATCTTTTGGCTCCCCCCCTGGCTGTATGACTCTGGCAGTTGGTACGTCGGTAAACCCAGCGGCCCCCAAAAGGACCACATTTTGGCCGTTTATCTGTAAAAATTACTGTTCGCGATTTTTGTAAATCGATTTGGCCCCTTCCCACAAAACGTTAGTTTGACCCCCTCTAAAAGTTGTTCGTGGATCCCCCAACGCGGCTGCCGACTACTTGGGCAATGGGCATACGCCTACCATAAACGTAAGCGCCGCCTTTAGTGGCGGGGCCAGCCAATCTTCCACCTACTGCTGACAAGAAACTACCCTCTAAAGCCGAAAACTCATCGGACTTCGTCTCATTGGTGTCTTCTGCACTAGCCGGTTACAAAAATCCATCGATGTATTCCCAATTTGCCTGGCATAAGAATCTTTGGGATGAAGGGGGCACGCCCTCCTTGTCCAAGACTGAACTCCTTGCCTTCCTGGTCCTGAAGGCAGACTTCGGGTTACACGAGTCGATAGGCCCGGTCCCGTTCTGGGTACGTAAACAGAGCGTATTCAAGCTGCTCATGTATCCGGGGTAGTTAGCTGTATCAACTGTGGAAAATATAATACTATGCCAGTACGAATACGATTGGACCAGTGCTTCGGCTTTGATAGTGCTCGAAGTCAGATCATCCGAAACGCATTCAAAACTACTGTCTCATTGTTCAACTTCGGTCGGAAGCCAATGCTGCTTTGTCGCCTTTCGTCCTGGTGACTGCCTTTGGAGCGGTGAACTTCTCCGGTTGTTGAAGTCGGAGACGTCGGAACTTGGTCTGCTGACAGGTCTAAGACCATACATTGGAGCCGGATGTGCAGGAATTGTGTTGACCATCTTCTGTTTGACGTGAGTTGGGTAGTTAGCGACCAGTGTTCGAAACTGGTCGTACATTTCCTCTTCCTTTATTGAATGCACGGCTTAAGTTTTGACTCGAGTGCGAGTATGACGTGGATGCCACTTTGAGGAGAGGTTTGACGGCGTGTTCAATACTTAATCTCACTGGTCAGTGATTAACGGGACCGAACAGAATGAAGAGAAAATACGGCCTAAACATTTATCCTTGTTTGATTATGTTTAGGATGAGCTAACGCTAGAACCATCAGTATTTTTTGTACGTGTCCGGCAAGGACCGGAGAGGCATTGATTTGAATTCTGGGCGTGATTACTTGCTCTTTGAGCTCTATATCCGGGAAACAGAGAATTTCCTGTGTGCATGGTACATCTTTCCTTTTGTCCGTAAGATAGCTTTTAGGTCCAGCTTCCATGTCAAACAGCGCCTGATCTGTACACTGTCTCCCCTCTCCCCCTCCCCCCGAAACGCGTTTGGGTGGAGAACCGCGTGCAGACAAGTTTGATTCTTCGCTCATTCATCACGGCCTGGAGCTTGTTTTTTCACTCGCATTAATGCGTAATGTTCATGTTTTTCCTCCTTACACTGTTCGAAAACTTTTCCTTCATATGAACAGGATCAAATCAAATGCAAAAGTACACCAAGGCTCAGTATTTGGTTCAAAGTGTGTTTTTCAAAGATAGAAAACTGAGTGAAAAGGATTGTCTCACAGAGCACAGATGCGTGCTTGCTCTTTGATATGTTCTATGAGCCAGGATCTTTCCCCTACTTACTATACACTTTTCCATGAACCCCCACGCCACACCAGTACACCGGTTTAAACCATATTCTGGGACTGTGTGGAGGTCTGGGGGCCGGTGACACTCTCTCCAATCCCGGATATGACTGCGATCAGGCCTCAGCAATCCCCGTGGCTGTGGAGCCGTGAATCACTGAGTAGTCCTCCACATGATGCCTCTACCCCTCTCAATGCTTGGTGAAGCTTATGAGCCACGGGGTCACTCTCGGTCGCAGCCCCTTGGGAAGCGCCTGCGAATGTGAGAGCGATGATGAAGCGGCCTTCTCAGTCGGCATGATGCTGCAGGACGGGGGCCGGTCAAGGACGGGCAGGTAGGACGGCTGGCACTAAGAGCTCATTGAAAAATGAACTTAGAAGTCGATGGATTGCTGTACATTTTTCTAAACGTTGATAGGTATAATAAGGTCCGAGTGATAATGACGTCGATAAGTTAGGTTTGGAAAGGGTCGTTGTTTGCGTTACACAATGTCTGGTGTGGTTAGAAAGTGAAAAGGCCTTACCAAAAGGAGCAAAAGAAATGGATGTGGCCTGACACGCCTCAAACAATGTATGCACGAGCCCTTAAATATCAGTAGCTTAGTCAGGTGTCACAATGGGTGCAGTCGTTGGTAGGACGTTTCACCTGATCCCATGATTGTGTGTTCAAATCCCAGCCGCTCCCACCGCATTTTCCGCGTGCGATGATGACGTGAAGAAAGGCGGCACCGTTTAGCCTCCACAGTTGCGTGTCGCCAACTCCCCGAAATTCCGTTGAGACTGAGTGGACAATCTATCGAGTGTGGTCCACGCAGGCCGTGTACACTACTGCGCCGTGCAGCGGCGGCGGCGGGTTGTTCCGGCGGCGTGGACCATGAGCTGGCCCACGGTCTCCCAGTGGGCGTAGCCAGAGCTAGGCGGCCGTAAAACGGGTCTGACCAGTAACCCAGCCACGCTGCAACCCACAACAAAGGCCCGCCTCCCAGCAACGGCCGCACCGCACGGAACTGCACCACGCCGGCGAAGTCTTCAAATATGTTTACTGGAGGTATTTTCGTTTATGGTTTTTCGACTGGATTTTGTTTCGAAGTGGCTTCGAGATTTCGAAAGATTCAGAACTCGCATGGTCCTCTGGTGAAATGTTGCTGGATATTGGGCGTCGGAGGTGGTAGACGGTGGTGCCTTATAACCTCAACAGTTGGTACGCCGTCGTTAAGCCCAAGGATTCCTTTTCCTGGTGGATACCGATTTATGTTTAAAGGGATATAGCAACTTCGTGGGTTTTGAACTGAACTTTAAGTCGCTAGAGTATCCCGTGAGGCCCCCTGTCGAGAATTTCATTTGTCGTAGACTTCGGGTCGCGAACCTCGTCAGCCGATGGGGGTACCGTCGTCTCTTCCCGCGGCCACATCTCTCGACATCTGTCCGACGCCCGTCGCCTCATCACCGCGGCCACATCTCTCCCGGCTGTCCGACGCCCGCTGTCGCCTCTTGGGCCGCGGTTCTGAGAGTCGGTGTGGTGTCCGTTGCCCAGACTGGGTGGTGTTGAACCACGTGACGATGCTGGTGACTCCCACTGGTCCTCACTTACAGCAAGGAAACAGCTTCAGGTCAGATCAGCGCTTCCCTGCATCTCCCAAAACCTAGCTCATGTTTTCCGTTATTCTCGTTATTTTGTCGACCATGTTCGGGAGGTTTTCGCTGACGTTGGTTCGGTTATCGCCGTGCGCAGTGGTACAGTGCGGAGGTTCACCTGCGTGGGAGCTGTTTCCGCCCGCGCCTGATCCCGCAGTGGGAGTGAGGGCGGCACGCGATCACCTCGGGGTACGTCCCAGCCAGTCCGTAGGCACCTGGGGGCGGCTCCGACCCTGTGGCCGGAGTCGATAATACCAGCCCTTCCACAGTGGTGCGGGGCGGTTTTCGTCCTGTTTGCAGGGACGTGGGGGATTTTGACTTCGTTAAAAGCGGCGGGGGTGTGTGCTGGCCCTCTCCAGGGGATATCGGCCATGACCAATGGTTTAGACGATCATGCAAATGCTCTTTGTATCGCCGATCCGCGGCTGCTAAGCACTGTGGGACTCAGAGAGGAGGGGGAGGGACCATTATGCCCCCGAAATGATGACATTTTGGCCGATTTTCTTACAAAACACTACCTACGTTTTTATTTCTCCCGAGTTGCCCCCCCCAACGGCGCTCCTGCGTCCGCCCCTGCTATTAAGTACGGCTGTAAGGGATATTGTCAATAAGCGGGTTTTCTACTAGTCTCCTATGTTGACCAATGCATCAGAGTCTAGTCACTTGTCATTAGCCGGCGATACGTGCACTCCAACTTCGTAAACATCCACTGCCAATAGTGCTTATAACGGCCGATCGGTGGAAGCTCTTCCTCGTACTCAGTGCTAATGATCGTTTCGAGTTTAGAAGCGTATGAATGAAATCTGGCGATGCTCTGGCGCTTTAGTCTGGGCAGTTTTGGATGGCTTCCGTGTATTGATAGGTTCGATCCTTCCCCGTCAGGGTGCGCGCTGTGACCTCGCCATGGTTCGGCGCGGATCCCGGGATGACTCACGCCGCGCCTGACAGGTGGCGCCACGGCCTGCGGCGGCCGCTGGCGGAACTACGCTCTTGCAGCTTTGAGGGGCGGCACCGCTGCGGTTTAGGGGGCGGGTGAACCACTGTTGTGGTGAAGGCAAAGCTACGCTGCAGCGAATTTCCGTTGAAAAATTCCGGGGAGCAATGGGTTGGGTTTAATCCGTGCGGTCCATACTAAAGTGTGCTCAATATTTAACGTGCCATGACAACGGAGATTTAGGTAGCTTTGATTTGTTTGGATGTGGTTTTTGATGGCAGGCGCGAAATGTGGCTTACACATTTACAATGCGACCGGCTTAGGAAGAATGGCTGGATACTTAGAATGTGGCTTAGATAAGGGAATCTGGCACCTTCAATGGCTTTCA